>CM073591.1:5000-605000 GCA_037074705.1 Zhengitettix transpicula
CCTAACCTAACCTAACCTAACCTAACCTAACCTAACCTAACCTAACCTAACCTAACCTAACCTAACCTAACCTAACCTAACCTAACCTAACCTAACCTAACCTAACCTAACCTAACCTAACCTAACCTAACCTAACCTAACCTAACCTAACCTAACCTAACCTAACCTAACCTAACCTAACCTAACCTAACCTAACCTAACCTAACCTAACCTAACCTAACCTAACCTAACCTAACCTAACCTAACCTAACCTAACCTAACCTAACCTAACCTAACCTAACCTAACCTAACCTAACCTAACCTAACCTAACCTAACCTAACCTAACCTAACCTAACCTAACCTAACCTAACCTAACCTAACCTAACCTAACCTAACCTAACCTAACCTAACCTAACCTAACCTAACCTAACCTAACCTAACCTAACCTAACCTAACCTAACCTAACCTAACCTAACCTAACCTAACCTAACCTAACCTAACCTAACCTAACCTAACCTAACCTAACCTAACCTAACCTAACCTAACCTAACCTAACCTAACCTAACCTAACCTAACCTAACCTAACCTAACCTAACCTAACCTAACCTAACCTAACCTAACCTAACCTAACCTAACCTAACCTAACCTAACCTAACCTAACCTAACCTAACCTAACCTAACCTAACCTAACCTAACCTAACCTAACCTAACCTAACCTAACCTAACCTAACCTAACCTAACCTAACCTAACCTAACCTAACCTAACCTAACCTAACCTAACCTAACCTAACCTAACCTAACCTAACCTAACCTAACCTAACCTAACCTAACCTAACCTAACCTAACCTAACCTAACCTAACCTAACCTAACCTAACCTAACCTAACCTAACCTAACCTAACCTAACCTAACCTAACCTAACCTAACCTAACCTAACCTAACCTAACCTAACCTAACCTAACCTAACCTAACCTAACCTAACCTAACCTAACCTAACCTAACCTAACCTAACCTAACCTAACCTAACCTAACCTAACCTAACCTAACCTAACCTAACCTAACCTAACCTAACCTAACCTAACCTAACCTAACCTAACCTAACCTAACCTAACCTAACCTAACCTAACCTAACCTAACCTAACCTAACCTAACCTAACCTAACCTAACCTAACCTAACCTAACCTAACCTAACCTAACCTAACCTAACCTAACCTAACCTAACCTAACCTAACCTAACCTAACCTAACCTAACCTAACCTAACCTAACCTAACCTAACCTAACCTAACCTAACCTAACCTAACCTAACCTAACCTAACCTAACCTAACCTAACCTAACCTAACCTAACCTAACCTAACCTAACCTAACCTAACCTAACCTAACCTAACCTAACCTAACCTAACCTAACCTAACCTAACCTAACCTAACCTAACCTAACCTAACCTAACCTAACCTAACCTAACCTAACCTAACCTAACCTAACCTAACCTAACCTAACCTAACCTAACCTAACCTAACCTAACCTTCACACAGGCATACACACACTGCACTACATTGACACGACACAAGATCCGCCATATTGCAAAACTCTTGTGACGTCACGCGCCACTACAGAGACTCGCTCTCATTGACAAAGTGCAAAGAAATAGTTATCTATATATTAAAATATTAACTTAATTTTTCCATATCATTGTGGCTTGAAGTTCTATGTTTTTCAAATATGAAACATAGATTACTTTACAAAAATTAAGAACAAATTATTATTGATAAATGCGAGATTGTATTGATGTACAACTTTTTAAAGTTATTCAATATAAATAGAATGTAAAATGATTTTTCTATTTTTGCCTTATTTATCTAATTATTATATTTTAAATTAGTTATTATACTTTCACTACATTTTATTTATTTAAAGCCCAACTATCCTTCCCAGTATTTTGTATAATATGACTATAATCACGACACCACAGTGTTTGCAGAAATTCATAAACTTGTAGTATAACAAGAAATTAAAGAATTAAGTGAATTGGCAGTAAATCGAGAATGATAGTTTTCCTCCCACACTCTGGCTACATTCATAACTTATGCTCAACTAATGCCTTTCATGTGGTGTTCTTGTGTATCTGTTGAAATTTGTACATAGTATTTCTTGCTGAATCACCATTTTCCTTTCCATATGAAATGGACAAAAGGAAAGTCTTTAAGCAACAATGTACAATGCAAAATAAATTACAGAAAAGCTCCATTCATTTCTCAGTTACCAATGAATAGCAGCTTCAAAGGTAAATCCAGAAGTTCATTATGCATATAGGGTGTTGTTTGGCTTTTAAAATAAATACACCAATTGATTATTCACCACCACATTATATTTTCCAGTAAACAGCATAAATGCGTCCGGCTATTCCTTCAGCTCTGTTCTACTATTCTAGGAACTGGATATCGATCCGGAATAGTTTTATCGTTTAATTGTCGATAATCACCACAAGCTCTAAACGAACCATCCTTCTTTGGCACAATATGGAGAGGACTGGCCCACGGCGATGATGAAGGACGAACAATATCATATACTGGAATTCTTTCTTCGCTTCTGCAAATTTCTTAGGATCCAAAGGTCTTGCCTTAGAATAAACTGGCTGTCCTTTGGTCACAATATGATGTTTAACACGATTTGGAATTAATGTCGGTGTTGTAATACTCGGATATTTAGATAGCAGGTCTGTAAACTTAGATTGTGCTAGTGAGCAAACAATTTCTTTGGTATTGATGGCAGATACTTCACCATGAACATAAACCAATTTTCTTCGTTTGATATCGATAACTAAATCATATTTATTTAGAAAATCTGCCCCTAAAATTCCTTTTTGCGACAATGAATGGCCATTGAAATTGTCTACGTAAGCCCAAGTCTAAATTCATAATTTGGAATCCATACGTAGGAATTTCTGAGTTATTCGCAGCGTACAATTTATATGACGTATTACTCGGTTTAGCTGCATCTGAGCATGGAATAATTGAAACGTCAGAAATTTAAGTCCAGTCCTTAACAAACAGTCGAAAACTGCGGCTACTCAGCAGCAGTTGCAGCCGCAAATCTCTACTGCTGGCTGGAGTTTCCCGCATTCCATGAGCATGGTTGTTTACATTTATTAGGCTGACATTCATCCCTAAATTTAAAATGGTAGAAGCAATATTTTCCTTTCTGGTTATAATTCCGATCATACCGATTCCTACTCGTACTTCGGCTTCGGCTTCTATGACGTTTTTGGTTGTCTAACATTAAAGTTTCTATGCGTTTCTCCAATTCCGCAATTCTATGATTTAGGTCCGTTTCCTTACTTCCCGAAAGCGCATAAATGTTCATCTCAACAATCTTATCGGCCATTATTGCCAATTTTTCGAGGTTCTCGTCGCTTATTATCAAATTACTTCTAACATGATGAGGCAATTTTCAGAACTTTTTCCGTAACCTCTGATCCCGCTAAGGTCTGCATTCTACGTAAGAATTGGCTACGTTTCTCGTCTCCGATTTCGAACGATGTCAGCAAACGCTTAATGCGCGTATCTTCGCTTTCTCGGAACGTATTTACAAGTCTTTCTTTAGCTGCTGTATATTTATCTAGTCTTTCCGATTGAATAATGTCCCATACATGCTCTATAAATTTGGGTTCGAGCTGTGCTATCAAGTAGTTAAATTTCGTCTCTTCGCGAACAATATTACTTATAAGAAATTGAGCTTCGACTTGATAGAACCAAATTTCCGGTTTCTCTACCCAGAATGGTGGAATTTTTACACTCACCACATCCGTATACTTCAACGAGACGGTTTGCGATGAATCTTCATTCGGCATTCTCTCGTCCACGTGCTCCATTAGAATCCTGGCTGTAACTGCACTAATCACGTCGTTGGTCACCAATTCTTATAGGGGGTTGTTTGGCTTTTAAAATAAATACACCAATTGATTATTCACCACCACATTATATTTTCCAGTAAACAGCATACATGCGTCCGGCTATTCCTTCAGCTCTGCTCTACTTGTTCAAAAGCACTCGATCATCAAAATCGAAGTGTTGCCAACTACGCATTTTACACAATATGTACACCTACATGCATTTACAGATTTTTATCGTTAATTAAGTTGGCAATAACTCAGAATTAAATACAGTCAAGTTTTATTGCCATGAACCAGATATTTAAAAAAATATGAATTGGAGGTGTATTTATGCATAATTAATCTTGGAATATTTAGTTTTCCTCTTTATCAAACCATTTTGAATAAAGTTTCCACTTCTTGTATTATTATAAATTATGTTAGATAATTGTGTAGAAGTAATCATCAGTGGACCCATGACTGCGCCTTGCGACTCAATTCTAACTGAATTTGTTAAATGTAATTAATAAAAACGGGCGTGAGGCTATTCATTCGGGTATTGAAGGTTTGCTTGGTTGAAAACAATGAAAAAATCAAAGTTTTCTTATGAAGTACATTATTGTAAAAATAATTTACTCGCAATAAATATCAGAGATTTGAGGGTTATTTCTCCAACAATTATTGTGAGAATTCAAATTATTTTTCATTCTTCATATTTTTAATTAGTCGTCGAAGGAAAGATGTTTTTTTTTTCTCTCCAAATTGAAATAACACTGCATTCCGTCAAGATCAGCTGCAGTCCTGTCATCTTGCAGTGGACAGCAAAGATGTAGCAATGGAAATGTGAGTATTTTTTAAAAATATTCTCACATTAATGATTTTATTTGGCAAACATTTTTGTTATAGTAAATATTCATATACATAGTATTTAATATACTTAAAAAATAGCTTGATATGAAATTGAGTGTCCTTGATGTTTGTTTATTATGAAAAATAATTTAATAAGATGTATTTTTAAACCTAACAAGAGATAAATACTGAGCCCTTGTTGAATGCTTAGTAAAAGTGCGAGGTATGTATTCAAAACTGCTGAAAGTTCACTCTGATGTGCACCCAAGTATTGGAAATTTAAAAATAGTAATGGAAATGTATTTAAATGTTCATTATAATCAGAGTAGGTCTGTATTCAGTCATCATGATGGGTAAAATAATAAATAATTGATGTTAATACATGAAATTAAGATAATCCTCTAGTTAAAGTGAAATGATGATGATTATAATAAACAAATGTCCTCCACGCACCTTGGATACAGTTTTTTCTACATATGTACCATATGTTATAATAAAAATAGAATGTAAAGACAAAAACATTGTGTTAAATGGTTAAAGCATTTAACTGTATTTACACAACAGTAAAATTTTAATCAGTTTTGTTTATAGATTTTCATAAAACATTTACACAACAGCTGAGATGGTTGTAATAAAAGAAATAATTGTAAGGTACTGTTTTATAACATGATGACACTTCTCAATTTGTTGCAAAGTAAATGCATTAGACTAGTGACCAAGATTTAGGATTTATTAAATAAAACCTATCAAATTCATATACTTTATTGTAAACAAAATATAAATACAATGGCACATTTTTATAAATAAATAGATTCATATTGTTTCCTAACAAAGGAAATTTATTATACTATTAAAAATATATATTCATGAATGGCTGTTACATGATCAATTTTAGATATCTGATTGTACTGTAGTTTGTAATATATCAGTGCCACATGAAAAAAGTTTGAGCCAGCTTACATTTGCTTAAAGTTATACACATGCTTTGCGAGAATAATTCCATAATTCAGTAGCAGAAAACTAGCAAAACTTTCAGTCTTAATTTGACTAATGTGACTAACCACAATCACATTAAAGAATGTTGAAATTTATACAACCAAGATAAACTCATTTCTAGAGTGTAAAATGTAAAAGGTATATTAAAAGACAACCAGAATATTTTTAAATATTATTAGATGTAATGGGGTGGAATTCTGATCTGGCACCTAGTAGCAATGGATTACCAAGCAGGACATGATGACTATACAGAACGCACGTGCAATTGTAAAGGATATCTCTTTCATTCGACAATTGAAAACAAACTGCAAAAAGATTTTTCAACGATTTTAAGTGTCAAATGAAGGAAACTACGTTGACAATAGCACATGTATTCCATAACAATGTGGCATCACATTAGCAATTTGAATTGCCCGTATCTCCCACAATTAATGTTTACCTGCAATTTTTTTTTACAAGCATCCTTTCTTTGAAGAGGAGTCAAATTCTATCCACTGCAATGTTTCACCATATTTTGTTAAGATTTGTCAATTTAACATTAATATATTATATTCACTTAATATACAGTATCTGTGTGATGTTATTGTATTGTTTCTTCTTTGGTGTGATTAAATGCTTTTTGAGTGTACGCTGTGTAACATGAACTAAATAAAGTATTTTTACGTAAATTTAATGCTTAACATAGCTTCCTGAATTCCACAGTTATTAATATTTAACATATTTGAATAGTATTGTACTTGTTAATTGAAAATGTAAAATTGTTGCAAATAAATCTGAATTACTCAGCCGGGACTAATTAAACAATTATAGTTTTATATAATTTAAGGTAATATTGAGGATGTGAAGTATAACAGCTGTTGTTTTTTCCACTCTTCATCACTTTTGTTCATTCAGATTAATTTTGGAGTTGAGCCTCCAAGATAATGAGTTAAATCAAATAATGTGGAGGACACCAACTTAGCTGGAATTGTTTTTCTCGCAAGTCTTTTGTAAGCAGTGTAGCGGTGACATCCACCAAATGAATAATAATAATTTCCACCTTGTTGTCCCTTAATCCAGAATACGTCTATGGGAGGAACTTCGTGAACCTTGTCGGGATTCTGAAAGGTAAACGGAATTGGTGACCCATCTATCTAATTGACATATTTGAGCTCATGAAATCTTTGTCACCTCTAGAGTTTTCACGATGCTTCGAACTTTCATCTCGTCCACTTCTGGTGGAAAAGGACGAATCAGTATCGAAATGGGAATGTCTTGTACACTGGCACATTTGTCGCAGTGTGTAGTTAACATTTCTTTATTTTTATCTGGAAATAAAAGAAAAAGTTAATAATTTATGCTCAATATGTACACCTGTTCATTAAAAGTGTTTAGTCATACCTAGAGAAAAGTAACATTCACGTTAATTTAAGTGTTACACAATTTTCTCCAAAAATGTTTAAGTTATCAGCAATAGGAGAATATATTTGTATACATAACATAATGATCGCATCACCAAATTTCAGATTGAACTATTTCGAATGTCCTATATGCTTCAGGAAACAGTGAAACTATGAACTAAAATATTATAACCAACATCATAATCTAGTTGCCATAGAATGGTAAAAAGTAGTGATGTGGATCAACATTAAGTAAAATTCCTTCATTTATGGATAATATCCACGATTCTAAGACTTCCTTAAAAAGAATTACGTTTTGTTCTCTGTAAATGACTTTTATTTTTACGAAAAATCAAGATTTTACTCGGGAAGAAATGTACAATAAATCTGTTTTTTTTTTATATTAAAATCATACCTGTATCATTACTAATATTAGTCTGAGAAAGGCAACGCATTTTGGAAGCCGAATCTTCAAACGACCATGCCCTCTTTCTGGTTTCCATGTTGTTGACCATCTGACAGCCATCTGGTGAGCTTAACTACAACTAGCCGCGTAATAATAAGTTCCAATTAATTTGTGAACCCGCTGACATGTAGGATCCAAAGTTATTTTATACTTATTTTGAGCAAGTTCGCTTGTTGTTATAAAACGACATACTCTAACTTAATTCAAATATTTGTAATTTAGCTTCACGTTTTAAAATGAAGAAAAAACCATTTATTACATATCAATTTCTGTATTGAATGTATCACTTCTTTTTCATTTCGTTTGCGGTCGCAAACTCTCGGACAGTATATATTTGATAATTATTAATTTGAATTAAATTGTCCCACGTTGTGGAAGCCAAAATTATTGAAACAAATTTATTCATTAAGCCCTACATTATATGATTTCAAAAATTTACAAACACACATTTATTTTATAATTTGTGGCATTCAAGGTAAAATACAAACTTTTATATTTTACAAGCAATCAAATCTAAGTCTTTACTGGGTTTGATAAATAAGAACAATCAAGAATTAACAATTCAAACAAATTGAAAAGAAACGAAATCTGACTATACCCTTAATTACCGCTTACAGAAATTTAATTATTTTGGTTTGTACTTACAACTGGTACGTTTCCTCTTCCTTGAACTTGATCATTTCCATGTGTTCTTCAGTGTTTGTCTCGTCATCTTCTTCATTTGACGCATCTGAGTCATCTTTAGATTCAACAGTATTTTCTTTTAATTTCCTATGAGATATATAGTTTCACGCAGATTATTATAGTCTTCCATAACAAAAACACATGATGTATTTACGTAACCAATCCAAACAAGTAAAGTGGCATTCCCATTTCCAACTGTTTCAAGAATATATTCTCTCCGTTGTCTGTGCGGATTTTGTAGACTTTTGAGTTCCAGTATCGTTGCTTCTTTGATGTATTCCTTCCTCACTTTGCTTTGAGCAGAAGAAATTAGTCTCACTTGCTTAGCTTGTTGACAGAGAGCTCAAACTAACATGTCCTAGTTTTTTATGCCAATCAAAATCGGCAGAATTTTAATAAGAAAGGTGTTTTTCTTTCCGATTCCTCTCAAGTCCAGGAATATAAAGGTCACAAACAGTTGTTACTATTTTACCGACACTCGCCCTTTGTTTTTCAGTCAATAACTTTTCGTTCCCGACCATGTGCGAAGTATCCTTTAGTTAGATCCATATCTTCCCATGAAATCTCCTCACTAAATTTTCCATTTTCTCTGGATACCCGCGAGTGTTCTTTATGATATGATTTAATTTTCTGGCATCTAAACATATCCTCATTTTTCTTCGGAACACTTACAATATATTTTATTATATCATTCTATAATCCCCATTTCCAACATTTTATCAATATCCTTTTCTACTTCCCTTTTCTGACAATCAGGAATAGCGAATTTTTTAACTGTAAATGGCTGATGTTCAGTGGTTTCAATATGGTATTCATAGTCATTTATCAAACCATGACTATCACTAAACACCTCATGATTTTCCATTAATATTTTCTTCAACTCACTTTTCTCCTCCTGGCTTAGATGGTTTAGATCTTGTATCACCTTATCAAATCTTTCTTCTTTCTCCTTCTTATTTTCTCCTAACTTATTTTCCTGTAAATTGAGGATTACTTCTACGGGTAATAAACAGGGACTTTATTACCAAACACTGTATCAACATTTCCTGTCCTTGTAAAAAAGCTTTCATCAAAAACTGTTTTTAATTGTTTCACTCTTTCTACTTTGTGATCCATACACTTTCCTCCCAGTTACAGGTAATATTTCCATAATTAAGTTATTGCTTCTTAACTCTTCTGTTATAAACGTCAATTATTCCCTTCCGATGACCCAATCCTACTATATCCACACTTACACACAATAGTCCCACATCATCATCTACTCTTAGTTCTTCTTCAGAGTCTTCACTATATAGATCCCTTCCTCCTACTAGTATAGGCAGCATCGACCTTCTTTCACATTCTATTTCTCCACTGACGGGACCTAATCGTGAAGAAATCTTCAGTTTTCCGTTGGAACATCCTTCTCCCTTCATCGCTTTTCTTCCTTCTCTTTGATCTGATACATACTGATTTCCATACCTCGGTCCAGATGGTTTCCGTATCCTTTACCTCTACCATCTCCTGTTCTGTAATTTCTTACTTCTCCATTATCACCTTGTATATTCGGTTTAGCCATATGCATTTTTTTACTTTCCTTTCTGTCCACATCGTCTAAAAATTTCAAAGTCTGTAACATCTCAACTACTGTCTTTTTGTTTTCTCCAATAAATTTGGTATCATCAGCTTCAAAATGGAATTCTACTTTATTTATTAGCTCTTCCTCACTCAGGGAGCTGTCCAGATATTTATTTAGGATTACTATATAATCTCCCTTTAATATACATTCCATTATGAAATGATTCTATGATAGACATTTGTTTATCTTGATCCCAAAATCTTTTTAAAAATTTCTCCTTAACTTTGCAAAACTCTTCCTCTCCATTTACAACGGCATCTATCCAACTAACTATTCTTTCCCCTACGCATCTTCTCAATATCAAGTATTTTGTTGGTCAGTTCTGAAATATTCTTCTAGTTCCTTGATAAATCTTTTTGGATTTTGATTTCCCTCATTATCATGTCTGGGCAATTTTAATTCTATTCCCACCCCCTGACGCACACCTGACACATTAAACAAATTCCCTCTTAGCTGATCCTGCAATTGTTCAATGGATTTTATCACGCTCCTTCAAACAACTGATACTTACTTTCTTGTTTTATCTCTAATTTATGTAACTTATCAGTTAACCTTTCTACCTTCTGATCTAATTTTTCTACATTTTCACACAATGTTTGCAACTTTTGATTAGTTTGACAAATTAAAGTAATCATCTGATCTAATTTTTCTGATTGGGTGTTTTCTCTTCCACTATTATCTATGGCTGCCTTACATTCAGAATCCAATCCATTATTAATTTTTAATAAAAAATGACCCCACACACAAATTTTTAAAAAAACACCAAAAATTTAAGGAAATTTTCACCAACCTGTTTTTTTCTCTTCTCTTCCTACTTGAAGCACTTCACTAACACTTCTTTCGAAGTTTGTTTCTATTATTATTATATTTTACTAATACTCTGCTTTTTCACTCGTACTCACCACCACTTTCTGTCGGCTGACTCGTTCGACCCTCGGCCGCTTTCCTCCGCGTGCAGAAGTCGCTCTCTCGCGTTCTTGCGACAGTTCGTCGTAGAAGATCATCCCAAGTCTTCGGTTAAAGACGACGTGTTCTCCGTAACATCCGCATGCTCTGTTTGTTCGAAGCCCCACGTTGGACGCCACAATGTAGCATCCGACTTTAAGGGCGCCAGGTAATTTTTTTATTGAAGAAAAATTACGAAAACCATTTTTTGTAGTATTTAATTTATTTTTCGAGCCATGAAATTCCTAAATTACTGCAGGGCGTGGTCCTTAATACATTTATGACACTTGTTAAATTTCCATTATTTGGACCTCCGTCCTACGATAACGTGTTACTGGAAAGTGATTGAATCACTCTTAACATTCCGCGCGACTCGTCACCGTGAAAGCGACGCTACAAGGGTAACGTCGCTGAGAACGTAATTTTAAGATAGCGTTTAACCAGGGGAAAAAGAGATGAGAAAGTCTGATATCGTGAGATTGCAAGCACAGGCGCTCTTATTTCATCCTTTTCTGTACATTACACTAAACATTATATTAAATATTTTTGTAAATACAGCATCTCTACCCCTACTGCCCTGCGCGATGTAACATAGTAATGAGAACTTGAATAAATGATAATAACCAACTCCTTGGCTAGACAGCCCATGACATTCTGGATTTAGGAGTGTCACCTCAACACTACAGCAACTTTTATTGACTCAAAATAATTAAATACAATCTTTGCACTTTTGTAAGCAATATCCTGAAGAAAATTTATATTTGATTGGTATTTTACTCCTTCATATTTCATTAATGGTAATGATAATTGTGTTCACCAACAGTGATCCAAGATACTTTGTTGGTGAGGTCCAAGTTTGCTGTATCTTTATTAGTGTTGTAATGTTTGTCATTGTATTATTATACAAATTTCATTAAAATATTGAAACGAAATTGTTTTTCTTCATTGCTAACCTTGTTGTCAAGCTGTAGTTACAATGTTAATGAAATAAAAACTTTGGTTTAGAAAGTCATTTATCATCTTCAAAAATATTTGTTTACTATCCTTTTTAAAATACATACAATTTATTTTTAAAAATTTCTTGTCCTGCAGAAAAGAAATTATTTGTTGTTTATGGAGCGCCTGGTGGTCAGAGCAGCTGTTCCACTGCCTCAAGTCTGTTGAGCGTTGAGTTTCCACAGCTTCTCGGTTGAGTGTCGAGAGGCGTGAGTGGGCTGCCTCCTCCAGTCTACAGGCTGCTCGACGAAGAATATAATATTAATTTATTTCACTATAGTTATACTATGACAGAGTAAGATGGAGGGGAGTATATTAAATGTTGGGCATTTCCATTACACAGTACAGGCAAGATGTAGGAGCAATCAAAGTTTGTGATGGAGCTGGTTCATTTGAAGCCATCTTGATGCGAGTGCAGACTAGAGTCATCATCGCCTTCTCTGCAGTGGTAACAAAATGATCCCTTATTATGAAATAAAATGCTTCATTATGAAACCATCACAACACGTGAGGAATGGTTTCTAACTACAGAAGCCAAAGAAAAAAAGAGGACGTCAACAGCGACGAAGAAATAACGCAAATGGAAACCAATTTTCTTAACAAAAACTGTAAAATACGGCAAGACCTTTGTGTAAAAGTCAATGTAGCAAACGGAATTGTAAATGTACGGTCGCTAAAGACCAGGCCGACGACTGGGATTGCCTAAACTTTAAATAAATTCGTTTATCGAGACCGCGTGCACAACACAACGTTCACCGTCGGCCTACTTCATCCGTGGCTTGTCAACGTCACGCGGACGATTCCTAAATAACAATATCGATTTCAATTAAGATTCCTTCATTTTCAAAAGTGCCCATTAACACACATCATTTCTATATTCAAGGTTTCCCTTCAGATTTCAAATACTTGTACTTTTAAAAATAAATAAAAAATTCAACTGCCCGTAGTTGGTCTTTGATTTAATAGTGTAATTATCTCCGAATTTTTCCACATTGTTTAATTGATAGTTTTCGACATCACACTTTGCGTGCTAAAATAAATTGAATCGATCATATTGGCGTAAGGCTTCACTTTTATTGCTGTTGTCGATTTTGAATGTACCGTCAAATCCGTGCTGCCGACGCCAAAGTTTCAAGCGACTATTCTGTCTGGAGGCCCGAGCTTCAGGGTTGGTCTCTAATCGTGAGATACCACCAGCCGTTGGAGTTAGACGCTATTTTCTTCTCCATTTTATACCCAATTGGGGAAACAATTATAATAGCCTTACGTCGAAGGTTTAATCGCACATATCTAGTAACTGTATTTCAAATCCAATGGTGTCCTTTCAGTTTAATCTGATATATTTTACACTGTTGTCACTTTTAGCCTAATTGCTTTAAAGCCACTCAAATTATTAATTCCAGGAATGTCATTGGAGAGATCAAAACAACAGAAATTACTTCACACTTCGTGAATTCATCACAATTTCTTTATTTTGTCATTTATAAAATATACAATACTTGTTTAAATACATTACAAAAAGAGTTTGCTTTTCACATGTCCGCACCTTGCGACGACCAAAGTCCCTTTGGAAATCACGAGATCTGGTTGCTTGGTCCCTTTGACACACGTGGTCGTAACCCCCCCACCCCCTTAAAATTAAATCAAACTTATTTCACTTTTGGGAGATCCTGTCAGACTATTACTGGCAGTGTAAAGGATATGTGGAATGGAGGTGAAATAACTTAACGGTTGCTATGAAATGACCCAAGTGTAAAAGTTTCCCTCGTCATGAATCTGATGGCACACGTCCTGGCGAAAGGCACTCCGCTTCAATTCTCACACACGAGACGTGAACGGACTGGACTGACAAGGGTTGCCACGGAGTAAAAGTTCGTTGGCACACAAATACTACTAAATAAAGTACTCAAGCTTTTAAGCAAATAATAGAGTTCAAATTTCAGTAAATATTCTTTCCCCTTCCAATTA
Organism: Zhengitettix transpicula; assembly: GCA_037074705.1. Classification (NCBI taxonomy): domain Eukaryota; kingdom Metazoa; phylum Arthropoda; class Insecta; order Orthoptera; family Tetrigidae; genus Zhengitettix; species Zhengitettix transpicula. The sequence goes on from CM073591.1 coordinate 18,749, forward strand.
TACAAAAATGAAAGGAAGCTGTTGTCCATTACACGAGTTCTTTGGTACACAGAAAGAAAACGCTAACATCCCCACAGGAGACGGTCGCTTGCTATTAAGTACAATATATTTTCAGCCTTCACACATCTGTCATAAAGTCTCATTCACTCAACTTTCAAAACTTTATAAAAAATATCAGTTAAAGCGTCTGTACTCTGAATGACACATTCATATAAGCTGCCATGGCAGGATAAAAACTAATTTTCTTCCTAAAAGAAATTATCACTGTGCTTAAAGTAATATACAAAAAATATATATATAATAATTCTTATAAGTTGTGCTACGTGTATGCTGGCCGTCATTACCAGTTGGCTGGTGAAACACTTAAAACTTTCTCTCTCACTCAGGCACACAGCCCACGACAGCTTTCAGTCTTCGTGATTTTCACGACTCACAGTTTTGGCACTATGTTTACGTGTGTTTTGACTCTGTCAAGAGACGAACAAGTTGCACTCTTGGGAGAGAGCTATGGAATGTGTTTTGGAAGTAGGTTAACGCCATGCCTCAGCACCAAGACTCTGATGCTGGCGTGTGGAAGTTCTCCTCGTCCTCATCGCTGGGATCCTCACCGTACATGTCTGCCAACTTACGGAACCTCGGGCCGAAATTGGACAGGTAGTCGAAGTTGAGGTCTCCCTCGTCGGTGCCTGCAAAAGTCCAGGTGTCACCAACATTCACATTACCACAGTAAAATTGTCTATTGTAGTATATGATTTAGGGTTGTCAATATTTTATCATTTATATTTATGCTAAGAAAATATAACTGCACATGCACTTTGGGATGGCAAATGAATGAACAGAAAGGCAATGCATACCAACTGAGAATCTTCATACCAGAATCAAACAGGATGAGCTTCAAAGATTAAAGACTCTGAAAGGGACACTAATCATAGTTAAAAGAATTGAAAGGCATGCAGGCCCCTGGAAAGATAGACGAAAGATTAGGTGTCTGAAGGCTCATTTGCAGCAGAAATTTTGGTGGTTATATGTTTGAAATCGTGGGAGCAATAAATAATAAGGGGAAGGTGCAGTGAGATTCTAAGTTCCAAAAAAAGTGGACAAAATTGATTCATAAAGCACAGATGCAGCTTAGTTGGAAGAGAAATGAATGAGAAAATTATTTAATTTATTACACCATTGATAAGTCCAAGAGGACATATAATGAACCAAAACATATCACCCTACTGTAGCATCCACAAGAGCGATGAAGGTACCTCACAACCCTGCAGATTCTTGGCAAGGATGATGCCAGTGTAAAATAGTAATACCTGAAGCGAGAGAGGAGAGGGAGCCCGTTGAGTTTCCATCACCCTCGTATGCGTAGTGGCGAACGTCATCGAAGGGGTTGGTCTCTGGGTCGTTGTCGCAGACCTTCTTCTTGCCGTCGAGAAACCCGCAGATGTCCGGCACATCGTCAGGGCTTCTCTTTAGCAGGTTCTCCTTGAGGGGCGTTTTGGAGTCTGGGTCAATTCCGTCGTACATGCAACGGAGCACATTGAGATCATAGCCCGTCATGTCGCCCTCACCGCCACCCTCGTCCTCATAGTTGATTATGTTCTCACGGATGTCATCATGGTCCTTGTACATGTCATCAGACTTTCTCCGCTGAACCACAACTGCCAGCACCAAGACTGCAAAAGGCCAGGTTACATTACTATGAGCCTTCCTTCAGTATAAACACATTGCTACAAATCATACCAACATTTTTTAAAATTTATATATAAACAAATGGTGTAAATAAATCATATTACGAGACAGGAAGGTGACTTTGGACTTCAATTTCTTTCCTCACAAAATGCATTATTTGTTTATCAACATCATATTCACACTTTTCAATCACATTTCATTTTTGAATCAAAGAAAACTCAAAGATCTTCAATAATAACTACTCTACCTAAAGCATATTCACTTATGTAATGTGCATATATAGTGAACTATATTCCTAGCTCTGAAAATGATATTTATTTGCATTTAGATATGTTTATTAACATATTATTTTCACCAACTATAAATATATTTCAAACAAGACATTACAATCCTCAATGGATTTGGTTTTTTGAAAAAAATTTGTAATCACCAGCAAATTAATAGAAATTCAACAGCATTTGATATAATGGGTACATCATCAATGAAAATATTGAAAAGTAATCAACATAAATGGAGCCCTGAAGGACACATGATGTAACATCAATTTCTTCTGATATAAATTGTTTATATTTTATACATTGAGATCTTTGTTAAATAATTCTCTAACCAGGTAAACTTTGGCAAAATAAAATCCAAAATTCTGTACTTTCTATAACAGAATAAATTGGTTTACGAGTACATTTCAAAAGTAAAAATAATTACTGCATATATAATTAGCTATTTATTTAAGACTAAGAAAACAAAAAGAAGCATAAAACATATTTCTATTTACTTATATCTGAAAAAGCGATTGAGTAATGCCCTTATAATACCTGCACATACTCTATGAACAAATTATGGAACATCTATATTTCAAACTGAAAGCAGCAATACCCTAACACAAAATATTGAAAAAAAAATGTCAAAATAAAACAAAGCTTAGTCGTCATTAAAAAAATAATAATACCCTCTTCTACGCAATTATAATGAGAATTTGTAAATTGTGATTTGGTGAAGTTTCGATACATAAATGTTTATAAGCGAGTTTTTGCTTGAAAGTATAAGTTTATCACTAATGTGCATCTAAGATTATAAAATTGTTACAAGATTAAACTTGGACAATTATAGTCCGTGAAACTAATATAAATAAATAAATAAAATATTCTAAATTTTAAAATCTTATTATTAAAAATTGATTCCTACTACTCACTCCACACATTAAGGAATAAATATTTTGGAAATTTTCTGCTCAATTTTATGAATACAGTAATTCTGAGCCTGCCAAGACAAAGACAACTCACTGAGGAAGATGGCAATGCAGATAAGGATGGCGACCAGAAAGTTTGTGTTTATCCCGAAGGACACAGCTGAGACCACGGCACGGACACACCCAGGGTCCACATTCTTGGAGTCGCCGGGCATGCCCAGATTGTATGTCTGCAACAGGTGAGGATAACGTTTTACAATATACCTGACCAAATAGAAACCTCTACCCTACACAAACACCGAGAATCCTACCACAAGACTCTCACAATAAACAGTGTGAAACATAATTGGATTATATGAAAATCTTCCACAGTGAAGACTTTGAAAAACATACAATGAATGGCATTTACATTTTTCAAAGTAATAAACGTATGATGAATGATGTGGGTGGAACATGCAAAGTTTTTATTTTCAATTAATATTAATCAGGTTACCATTGGAATGAAAAGAGAAAGCTGGATTGCACATTTATATTTGTATGTTTAGTAAGGACGTGATGCAAAAATACATGGGAGTGTGGACAAACAAGACTGATAAGTATCAGAACAGCCTTTCACTTCCAATGGAATGTACAGAAAGACTACCTTGCGGTTGAAGGTGACATTGCGGATACAACCAGCAAAGCCCTCCTCGTTTGGGACTTCCTTCCAGCCCAGAGACCGACCCAGATCCTGTAGGTTGATAAAGGCACCTCCTAGCTGCAGTGGACCGTTGACATTAAGGAACTCGTTAGGGCCTTGTGGTGCTGTCAGCGACAGGCAGGTGCTCATCTGGCAGCGATCTACCTTCAGCTCGATACTCTACAAAAAAGACGATGGTAAGTGGAGCTTGGACAACCTGTTTGCTAGAGGCTCAAGGGAGTGGGGGATAACTCACTGTGCGGCTCCAGAGGATATCAACATAGTGGCGTTTTCCTGGTTCTATCTTTATGTGTGACTGGTTCAAAGAAACTGTCCCTGATCCATAGTCCACTAGAAGCTTCAGGACTCCATTAACTATGAACAGGGCCATGAAATCTGAAATACAAAAGAATAGCTTGCATTGAAAGTAACTTCTGGTGCTGGCACAATAAAATATGTTCCTCAAATGACCAAATGACATGTGAAAAAATTAACCACCAAGCATGAGCTACAGCCTAGCTTTAGAAGGCAATACAATGTTTACACACATCCCATTTATGAGCTTTTCACACACAAATAATTTCTATCTCTTTCTAATGGGATTGCCTTCTTGATGGAATGTGCCCAGGCCTCACCTTTGACGTTCTGTGTCGAGGAGGCTGAGACAGGACCAATGTAGAACACGAGGCCATTCTCTTTCTGTGGTACAATCTCGAGGGAGAGGTTTGCTTCCTCACAGGCATCAAAAGTGGGGTAGAGAGCGTAGCCATCGCTTGCGAAGCCAATGGCAATCACCTCACATCGGGGGCCCTCGAAGCCTGGCGGGCACTCACACCTGAAGAATGTAACCTTTAGAACTGTTTCATAACACTTGAGATATCAGAGAGCCATTTGTTGGTATACTCTTACAAATGAAAGATCCAAACTAGAGAAAACAATTTTATTAAAAGAATATTTTTCCTAATTTTATCTGCAACTGGAAATTGGTATCTAAATGTATTTATCAGTAACCAGTTTCAATCAGCAGTGTCACTTTATAACAATTGTGTGTGAAAGTTTCATTTTTAAATAATAATCTCTACTCCTCAATGTCAATGTCTCCTCACTATGAAATCGGCACTCAGTTGAGACTGACCTATCGGAGAGTTGTGTGCCGCCGTTGAGACAGAGGACCTCTGGCGCCTTGCACACACATTGGGCCTCCACAATGGCACGCACACCCACAAAGGATGTGGTATTGGTGAACACAGAGTATGGATTGTTAGTTTTGTTCAGATAGTTGGAGCACGAGGACTCGCAGTGGACCCTCTCTTGCAAGCACTCGTCCACTCCAATCATTAACACCTTGGCACCCAGCATCTTCTCAATCTGAAAACCGAGTGGCATCAGGTCTTTCCCTTGTACAGCTACAGAAGACTGTTAAAGATTCTCATGTAAAAATTCAGAACCCCAACTTCAAATGTATAAATTATATACTAGAACTGCCAATTGTTGCTGACAAGTTCACAGAAATGAAAACCATTGATCCAGAGTAACAATAATATCTATAACAGCAAACACAATCCTGTCGAGACAATATTTAATTCAGTGCCACTTCACGAATGTCACAGGCCGTGAAATTTGGCATGTGAGAAGTTTGCTGTGAACATTACAAGCTTCAGGTTTACCTGTTCCTGGTGCAGGGCAGCGAGGGCATTTAGCCTCTCTGGTTGGTAGTAGGGAGATCCGTGGGCAGAAAATCTCACATCCAGGAAGTCTTCCTGGTGCAAGGGTGGTCGCAGCACAGTAAACACATCCACATTGTCCACACTCACATTCAGATGTGTGGCCAGCATCCTTTGCAATGTGTCCTTCCTGCTGGCAGCCTGTGGGGATATGAGAACAGTCAGCCTGACACATGGCATGCGGCCCAGAGGGCTGCAGAGAGGATGGAACACTCACCCCTGGAGCCTGTGGAGTGACAAACTCCTCAGCTGTGATGTTGGCGAAGCGCAGTGATCCAGACTTGTCGACAGCCTCCTCTGGAATCAGCTTGACTGTGACGTTGACTGTGGCCATGACACTGTGTGTAAGGAACTTGGCACTTTCCTCAGTCACCTGCACCACAAACATCATATCAGCTCTGTACACCAGTCAAAGACTCTCCTGAGAGCAAGAACTGAATAATACATACACCATACACGTAAAACAGAGTAAGGATGTGGCAAGGGGAAGAGAGAAAGTGGGTGGATTACGTATAATTTAAGTTTTGAGTCTTCATTCAGAATAAATGTCCAAAGTGATATGAACGGACTTTATACTCTCTTATTAATATCTTTCAGTGTTTGATTTTGTTTGTGTTTGTGAGTTAGTTTACCCCACCTGATGGGGTCCACGTAATGTGGAGGGAACGTTTATTAGTCATGTAGTAATCTATACTGCCTGTATTCGGCCAATAATTAAACGAAGAGATTTTCCCTTATGAAGATAAAATTATGATTTATTGGAGGCATGAGCCCCCTTCATCAGGAGTAACACATGCGCCGCTGTGCTCCAATTGACCACACACACAATCCAACATGGTGGTACTTCCCATCAATTGCAGGAAGTCAATGATTTTTATTCTTGTTTTCCTGAATGTCACATCATCCTGACACGAGCACTTGTTCTAAACTACGAATAAATTATATAATGAAAGCTTCTGTGGTTATATATACAAACTAATATGTAACCCAATCGCAATTACAACTGTTACTGTAAAATTAAAGGTGTCCTTAAATATATTAATCACATGACAGTCTAATTGTTAAGCCAATTGTCAAAAATGTAACCAGGGAAACTTTACTCTGAACCAAAATAATGTTTTCAGGTACATTGCTGTGATGCTTAAATGTAATTATTGAGATCACAGTCCACCAAACTGACATGTTGACACAGTTAAAAATCATTTATGAAAACTAGGAAGATTGCCAAGTTGTGACACGGCTGGACAGATCAGGTCAACAAACCTTGAATTCGAGGAGGAAGGAGCCAGTGCCCTTCAGCATGGTGATCATCCCAGTGGCGACATCCAGGTTGAAGTTGGGGTGGGCCTCGTCCTTCCACTGAAAGTGTTTGTCGGGCAAGTCCCAGTCGTCTGGGTCTTCCACGTAAACACGCCCGATCTTGGTGTCCAGAGCTTCGCCCTGTAACAACCAGCCCGAGAAGTCAAACAATTGGTTGATCCCGACATTATATGGAGACGGTTTAAATAAAGCTAAAATTTAGAAGAAGAAAAATCCTACACATTCCTCTGAAAATGATGCATTATAAATATTCAATTGATAGGATGTTACCATAGGAAATTCATTTCAATTATCTGTAATAAATTATGATTAGATAAAGAAAGTAAGACAAAATACAACATTTTAAACAGATCATCAGAGAAAAACAATCAAGTCCAGAGACACTCTAACAGATATTAAACTTTAGTCATCCATACATCAAAATGTTTCATTCCCACTCTGATAAATTCTTATCCATAACCTCAACAGCTCCACAGTATTGTATAGTATATTATTATCAGATTGCTTACAGTATAATTTATATCACTCTTCTAAAATAAATATTGGTATCTGCTCACAAAACAGAATGAGAAAGTTTGACACGTTTTGCCCTTTTTCTGCATCTGGAATTTCAGCTTTGATAAGGATAAATTACACAATTGCTTTCATTAAACATTTCCAAGATAGATGTAAAAATAATTTTGATTAATATCAGTAGATTATGAAAGTGTGTACAAAAAAACAACAAAAATAGTCAAAGAGTACCCAAGTTTGTCATTTATACCAACAATAAAGAAATTTAAGAAAAACAAATGTTGGTGTATGGGTTCACCTTGTAATTATAGACAAAGGTGGAACTGGCTCCACTCTTCATCTCGTTGTCGTTCTCGTCACCAATGATCAGAGTGAGAGTGCTGGTGCCGGTCATCTGAGGAACGCCACTGTCCGAAATTGCCACAGGTATCAGATAACTTTTCTTCTCCTCACGGTCAAATTCCACTTTGGAATACAGGTCAGCGCCTGAGTAAGATAACAATGTCAGCCAACATTATAAAGGTATCTAAAATTATTTTTCACAACCATATTGATACAGTCATAATAAATCCATTCAAATATTAAGAGTACCTTTTAGTTTGGCCAATTTGGAAGTTTGGTACTCATATATTTAATTTAATATCTAAAGACCTTAAATATTTTACATATTATCATATAGAACAAATCTACCTGATCCTATAATAGATTATTTTTTACTATTCTTAACTTCTTTATATTTAAAATCCCTTCTCTAAAATCTTTGCACAAATCTAACAACACAGTTTATTTTTAAATTACATGACTGTTTTTAATTGCCCTAATTTACCAAATCAGCTCAAATTGAGTTCCTTTTAGAACAAGATATAATGCAACTCTTTCTAATGATTTTAGAGAGCGACGGTCTCAACCCGGGCCAATTGTTTGTTAAACAACAACGTTTTGACGGCAAGCTCCACCATCGTCATCAGTTCAACAGTTAACTTGATGACGGTGGTGGAACTTACCGTCGAAACGTTTTTTTCTAATGATGCTTATAAAAAACTACAAGTTAGTCGACTATGTTTCACATATTTACTTTCTGAATTAATAACGGAACAAATAATTGATATAGTTCTCATATCAAAGCCAGCACAGTTTGTTAAAAACATGTGGGTTTGTGCAATGATGGAATTTTAAACTTTTATCATTTTAAGCAATAAATGTTCACATAGTATCACAGAAATGTGTTATATGTGAAACCTCCACTGTTTCTCCTTTCCTGATCTATTTTACTATTCACTACAAAAGTAAGTCTTGGAGTGACTGAACTACTGTGGAAAAACTCCTCTTCCAATCCATTATTGTAACTGACTGGAATTTTGACTATGTTTAACACATGAAAATAATTGAGAAAACTGCACATGCACTCTACAAAATCACCTTGAATCCCTGTCAGTTTTCCACTTGTACACAAATTTTTTAACAACAAGAACAACAGTCGATAAAAGCTAGCTCATGTCATAAGGCAGTTATCGTAATTGTTTAAAAAATATCTCAAGTCAAGCCTGAAGCAGAGTTCTCAATACTTAACCCACACACCTTCCGATAGCTTACCATCATTGTAAAACTTTGTGTTAATCTCATCATCTGGAAGCAGCTCAAAATGAAAAGGGCTGCCATTTATATCGCTGTCGTAGTCCTTGGCCGTCATGGTTGTGATCTTTCCCGGCAGCTGGTTCTCCCTCCACACAATGGGCTGAGGCATGTCGAGGAATGGTGCATTGTCATTTATGTCTTCCAGCTCTATAAACACTTCTGTGGTGGACTTCTGCGATGAAGACGGAGCCCCATTCTGGTCCTCCGCCACGATGTACACCTGCCAGCGCTCGAAGCCATCCGGTGGGTCTCTGTCTAGAGGCTGAGACAAGAAAATGTGACTAAAATAAACATGGCTTCCAATTGAGCAAATGTTACACTATAATTTAGGAAGTCATATTGTACAACAGAATCACTTAAAAATCCTCATCTCAAAATTAAATGCGTTGAATATTAAACAAATAGACTCGGTTACATTGGGCAAACTGCAAAGGTGGCAAATACCAGTGAAAAAGTAAAATCCACATCACAACAGAAAACAAATTAAATTTCCCACAACTAAAGTATATTTACAGTCAATGAAGGTGCTTCTTTCTTGCTACCCAAGTTCAGATGATTTATTTAAACACTTCACTGGAATTCAATTAAATTACTAAATTCAATGTATTAATTCAGCTTCATCTGATTTTTATATTGTGGATAAGTCTCCAATACTTTCTTTGGATCCAAATCCGAAGAATTAGTGTCCAATCCTTTGCGTCTTCAACCAAATTTTATAATGTAGCCCTTTAATGATAAGCAGGTTGAAGGAAATACCTAGCCCTGTGGAAACAGTATCTACACAATAAGTTTCACTTGAGTATTTGAGGTCGTTTATTAGTTCTATAGTTAACACTCAAGACTTAAGATCCAATTTGTCCTAATTTCAGATACATCTTTCCAGTTGCCGATTTCAATAATATAAAACTTTTCCACAACAGTACATATAAATAAGTTAAAATAGCCAAATGATTGATAAGATGAAGTGATTATATGAATGCCACATAAAGTTTCTGGAAACTTTGTTCCTATCTTCAGATGTCAAAATACTATGAAACTTAACAATAGCCATGAGCTCTTATTGCAACACTAACCCTTGAGTTTGTCAACTGTATTGTGTGGTTGTGTCTCTCTAAGCTCTAGTTTTTTTGGTATCTGAAGAAAGGAACTAAATCATAACTTCATTTTATCTGTCTCTTAGCTATTTTACCTTATTATTATATTTCAAACAGACACATTTTATTTTAATTCAGAACAAAAATCACTGTTGAACACATATTACATAAATTGAATGAGCACAGTTACCTTGAGCAGAGACAGGCAGCCGTTGGAATCGATAGAGAGCAACTTCTTCTGGTCGTCCTTGACGATGGAGAACACTATGTTCTGAGGCGCGTTCCTGTCAGGAATGTCAGGGTCGTATGCTGTGATCTGCAAACAGAATGGTAAGAGCGTTATTTATTTCTAAGTTAAAGATGTTGTCCATTTAATACAGTACATATAGATAGCTTTTGTTTTATATTAATATAAAAATGTAATATATATGTAATAATTACACATTTCAATTTATTCTATTTGTAATCAGTTAATTCCCATATATTAACGAAAATTTACAAATACTTTTTTAAGCTCCTGGTAATACTTTCAATTTAATATTTAAATTATTTACATTCTGGATACTTATTTATGTAAAGTATAATTAGATTTGTAAGGGTCAATATGAAATATAACTTTCTGTTTCAAGTTTCTGGCAGGAACTTTAAAATTTAATTGGTACAATAATTCCAGACTGTTTATATCACTATTTAATTTAATGATTAAATGAAAAGTTTAAATAATTTTTTCAACAAGATTTTTAATGTTAGAATTTTGAATAAACTATATATATTCACATAATCATGATTTATATTTAGAAGAAAGTATTTTGAATAATTCATGTCAAATTGTGACCAGACTACTGGTGGAAATTTCGGCATCAGTTCAACTGCTGATAAATTTAGAGTTTGCCAATATTGATGGTAAAACATTAAATTAGCTTCAAACAATCACAATGTGATTAGTGTCATTATTAGTTATTTTGAAATGATGTCTGAAGCTCATAGTTGAATTAAAATATATACCCAAATCTCTCGTAACATTTGTGTTTTCTTAAAGATGCCCATTAAATTAAGAAGCAGAATATTTGACTTTTCATGTACTAGGAAATAAAAAACCTTTACATATTAAGATATTCAACTTCATTTTACTTTCAAACCACCATTTAAACACTTTGTAGACAATAAAATAATTCAAAATTTTTAGATAGTTTGTATTTTATATTATTGAACTGACATCATTAATGCAGATATTAAATAAAAGTAAATCCCAGTTGAGACCCCTGAGGGACACCAGATGAAATGAGATTTATTTGATAGATTTTCAAACCATATAATTACAGGTTACATGAAAACAAATCTTAAGTCTCGCCACTCTATCGTAACAATAGCTACTGAAAACGATTTAACCATGATCAACAGTCATGCTATATTAGCAGACATTTCTTAAGTTTGGTAACATAATACAACACTTACATTGAATATGCAGCGGTTTTCTGGGAGAGATTCCTCCCTGATACGCAGAGTATTCTCTGTGATGTTGAAGACGGGAGGATTGTCGTTCACATCTTCCACATCAATCTTCACATTCGTCTCGTCTGAGAATAAGCCATCAAAAACTCTGATGGTCAGGTTGTACTGGAGACAAGCATTAAAGGAATTAGAAATAAAAACCTTGTGACAGTCGTTAAAGATGTGTGCTTCAGAGAAAAAACTCACCCACGTGGTCACTTCATAGTCCAGCTCTTTGTTGACTCTGATTTTACCCGTGGTGGGTTCTATGACAAAGGCTTCGCCAATGTTGCCATTGACTATGCTATATGTCAGTCTTGATGCTGTGACCAGAAAAACAAACTGCAGTAGACACTTAATTCAACAATAATTTGTATCTTATTAGTTACCATAGTTACAAGTGTGAAAACAGACAAACTTGAGATGAAGTTTAAAACAAGATTTATTTGAAAATGAAAATATTTACATATGATTAAAAATTAATAATTAGAAAGATAGCCAAATACAGAGCCTTCGAGTTTTGTCAACTGACTTGTGCAGTTTTTTGTCTCTAGGCTCTTCCATTTTTCTGCAGGAACAAGGAAATTTTGTGTGGTATTTATATTATCACTTCTTTTATCTTTATTTGGCTATCTTTATTATTAAGATTTATTTGAACTAAACTGAAGGAACACTATTTTCATCATCCTCATGTCTGTATCACCAGCTGTATTAGAGGAAAAAGTAGGTAAACTGATTTCTAGAAAAATATCTTGGAATGACGCTGTTTAACAGGGACCCTCTTGTAACATTAATCAGCAAATCAAGAGTATATTTCTATTCATACTGAACCAATGTAGAGCATTGATGATTAATCACCTGTATCCACATCAACTGCCTTGACCTCTGTAACAAGGGAGTTTGTGTTGGCGTCCTCGGCAATGAAGGCGTTGTACAACTTGTCTGTGAAGGTGGGCCTGTTGTCATTCTTGTCGGCAATCTCTATCTTGTAGGTTTGTTCACCTGAGAAAGACAAAGGTCAGCAAAACAAATTATGAAAGCTTAAGAATGAGACAAGTACTCTACTTCAACTGCGCTGCCTCACCTTGGTTCGGTTGACCATTCTTGAGCAGGGCTGACTCTGAATTGTCATGAGCATACACCTTTATGATGTAGTTGTCCTGCTGCTCCCTATCAAACTCCTTCTTGGTAGTGATGTTTCCAGTCTTGGGATCAATGGAGAAGAAGTCATTGTTGTCAGCCAGTTCATAGGTTACCTGGCAAAAGGAAGAATCATGTTTTACCTCATCTGCAGGAGTAATTATTTAACTATGCTGAACTGTGTAATTCATGATAAGAGGTCTCACCTGGTTGTTAGCCTCGGTGCCGTCCGCATCGATGGCTCGCACCTGCATGACAGGTGTCCCGGGGGGTTCATTCTCCAACACGTAGCCTGTCTCAAACTTTGTAAAGGCAGGAATGTTGTCATTGACATCAGTCACCTTGATGGTATACTGCTGCTGTGCAGCCAGGCTGTACTTGTTCTCCACACGCACGTTGAGAACATACTCCGTCACAGATTCGTAGTCCAGCTGCTTGGCCAGCTTCACAAAAGCAACATCGTCACGAACCTCCAGCCGAAAAGTGTTCAAGCTGTTGGACTGCTCAGTCACACCAGAGTTGATCTCAAACTTCAACTTCGGCACTCCCTCCACATTCGAACTGCAAACATACAAACTCTCAGCTGAAAATGCTACAGTTTGGATGTGACAAGTTTTCAGGACAGAAAAATCTAAAACGAGTTTATCGAGATGTCAAGAAGCAAGAGAAATTGGATTTACAGGAAGAAAATATAATTAAAAGATGAAAAGGGAGTTCTAGCCACATCCAAATCTGGTCAGATACTCCTTGGTTCCTCCTCTCTAAGAGTTACCTTTTCCTCCACAACTGTAGATTTAATTTTTCCCTTTACCATACTCCCCAAATCGGAGATGGTGGAGTCTCAAACTGAAAAAGTAATGTCAGGTGTATTTCATAGAAAACCCCCCTAATTTCCACAATTTTTATATTTATGTACTAAAATTTATACTATTATTTAGATTACTATCGAACATTGTCCATTTCCAATCTTCAATCCTCTTCCCCATTGAGGTAAAACAGTCTCTCCTCTCGTCTCCCTGAACTGGGTTTGATGAAGTAGATCCACATGATATGATCACAACTACAAACCACAGTGTCATTTATATCTTCTAATCACTTTTCCACCTTTACCTGAATCTGATTTCTCTCTTAACCCTTCTCATACTTTGTTCCTCAACTTCCTCTGTCCAGCTCCAGAAGTCCAACTGAGGAAATAGCACACATGGTCAGAAGCTCAAGAAATGTTTGTGGAACAAGAAAACTTGTACATTAGTGATAAAATTATTAAGAAGCTGTCTGACAGGACGGCAGCCTGCTCCGCCTCACAACGTAGATCCAATTCCTACCTTCATATATAAACATAAACATAAATCTTCCTACCTTCTTCCCCTCTTTTACAATGTTCTAAAGACAATGGAATATCAAAGTATGTAAACACCACTCGATTCAGTTTGTGATCCAACATGTCAGTTACTCACTGTGCCTTGATGGTGAGGATGGGCGTGTCATACTCAGAGTAGTTCTCCGGGATAGAGATTACGGTCTCGCCAGGCTCGATGGTGGGGCTTTTCTTGTTGGACTCCACGACCAGGATCTCTAGCATGAGCGACCTCTGCAGTGGCAGCACACCGTGGTCTCTTGCAGTCGCTTGTATGGAGAACTTGAATTCTGGTGGTTTCTGGAAACATTCAAGAGATATTCAGCAACAGCAGTCTGGCTACGTCACACGATGGCAGTTCCATACTCACGTCAATGGGCTTGTTGAGGTATATGACACCACTGCTGGGGTCCACACGGAAGTAGTCTGCGTAAGGTGACTCAGGGTCCAGCTCGTAGGACACGATGCTGTTGTTGCCGTCGTCTATGTCCAGGGCAGAAATGCGCATCACTTCCTGGTTGACCTTCAAGTCCTGTGGCACCGACTCAGAGTAGCGCTGAAATGACCATGAGAGTCCTCAATTCAATTACTCAAACTAGTAGGTCGTCAGAGACAGACGACTTCCTTTAATTTGCAATACCAAAGTATGGCTAAGCAACGACATTCACATGCAAATGAGGTTTGCAAAATTCAAATATTTCTCAAAACATGAATTATTGGATTTTCCAGGAAATCATGAATAAAGGCATTCCCAATAATAAATAAATTTAAAATATAAGTTCTTGTCCCCCTCCCACCTTAATCTTGGATGTATTCTTGACAGAGATTTTGAATTACATACAAATAATAATAAACAACTGTGTTTTCATAGACGCAAGCGACAGCAGACCAAGAAATTGTCGAACCGTCATAGTCATTCTGTCAAAGAAATCAACACGTTTTCAGGAAATTTTAAGAAAAACTCTTCACTTGCCACATGCATTCAAGTAACTTTAGATGATCCGAATACTTTCAACATATATAAGACGACTTTAACCTGAAAAAAGTCACACTGTCTCCACGGACACAAAGTGTGTGACAGAGAGGCGTACCAGCAGAATTGTATTTTCACACCCCCTCCCCATCTGAAAAACAATTACATTCTTCTGTATACATAAACTAAAAGTCTGATTTTTATGGTTGCATTACTGGACACACCAAAATAACACAGAATCTACTGCACAAATAACAGAAGCAAGATGCAACGTGCATACACTACTTTACTAAATCAGGGCCCTGTGCAAAAGGAGAATTTCAGAAGGGCTACGCACACAAAAATAGTTTACAGAATCTAGTACAGAAAAACCACACACACTATTTTACAAAATTGAGGCACCATTTAAAGGGAGAAAGTGAAATGTAGCAATTGCAGAAAGATGAAAGGCACCTCGAGACCACACTCTGTACTCGACACATCCGAGGACAATGATTTGACTCCACTTGTCCACCAAGCAGAGAAGGAAAAGGATCCATGCGCTAACATCTGACGTGCATATTTACGCGACAATCGAAGCCAGGTTCAAGTCGACCAGAGTCCCCTTTCCCAAACCTCCGAAACGACACCGTCCTCCGACCTGAGGTACACAAGACTCGCACCTCCCGTCACAGGACGAAATTAAAAAAAGTATTTATTCAACACACGAGCGCCTCACTCATTTCGTCAAATTTGTATTTGGAAATTGTAATCTCCACCTGAGGACGGGTCAAGGGAACACCTAGGAGAAGACCAACCTTCCACGAGGCTCCTCAGAAGACCTGTGACGAGGGCACACAGAGTCACGGTCAGTTTGAGGAGTAGACCGAGGTAGTGAGGTGAGGGAGTCTTCCTTACCACTTTGTCGAACATGGGCTCGTTGTCGTTGATGTCCTCGATGGTGACCTTGATGGTGCAGACGTCGTCGAGTTTGGGCACGCCGTTGTCCGTGGCCCTGACGGTGACGTAGGCCTCCTTCTCGCGGTTGGGCTCGTCCCTGTCGAACTCGTGCTTGGTGGTGATAACGCCCGAGTGCTCGTCAATGTAGAAGTTGACCTTGTCAAGCGGCGACCTAACGAAGGTGTAGGTAACGTTGTCCCCGAGGTCGGGGTCTTCGGCGCGGACCTGCAGCACCAGCGTGCCTTCGGGCTCCTGCTCCTTCACCACCGGCTGGTACCTGGAGCAGTTGGTGAACACGGGCTTGTGGTTGTCCTGCGTCGTCTTCAGGCCCGCGGCCATCGTCTGCAGCTGAGCAAGGGGCTCGTGCGTCTGCTTGCCTCCCAGGTGGCGTGAGTGTCGCAGCTTCGTCGTCGCGGCTCCTGAAACAAGAAAGCGACCAGGTGACGTCATCGAGCCTTTTGTCCGCCCGGCGGCAGGTTGGCGACCCCTGCGCCGTCTCAAGGACTCGCAGGTACGCCTGACAAAGGGAGCTATGAGACGTCACGGGTGCCCGCATTTCCCACGCAGGGAGGGCGTCAGTTGGCCAGCCTGCGCTTCCGGTCCTCGGGGCGCCGGGCACGGACCGAGAGACGGTGTCACGCCCGTGACGTCACGGTAATATCCAGAAACATCACATACACATGGCCCGGCAATTTGGCGTCGCTCCCGTGTCGCAAATGTCTTGGAATGACGAGCAGCAAGCGAGGACAACCAAGACGAGATCAGGGAACGCTCACCCATTCAAAATTAAAGAAAGGAACAAAGTTCCTCGCCGGCAGAACTGCTGCCATCATCAGTTTAGACACATTGCTTAGCTTTTGTCTCACACAAATGCATTTCTGTTAATTTTTGACTGTATCTATTCTTAGAACTTGACGCCTATTCCTATAAAATAATATGTTTATGAACTTTCGAGAAACAATTACACTAGACGGTGGCACCACTATTGTATGTGTAACATAAATCAATTGGTTTTGTAAAGTGTATTATTATTAATTAACCTGGGAAAAAATGAAACAGGGATCCGCCCGCCACTTGACTAATGCAGTGGAAATAAATAAGGGGGATTCTGTTGTTTTTCCGAGTAAATAATAAAAATATGCGCGAGTATGGTCGGTCATATCGCACTTGCGTTGCTGGTGACCAACAACCACAAAACGCTACTGAATTGACCAAAGTGTAGAACGTTTTCGTCCAGCACAGGTCAGAAGGGGCGAAATGGTTTCCAAAGCGATAAGGCAAGATGGGTTTCTCCAAGACAGTTTCGGTAGAGAATCACAATCGTGAGAAGGAAGATGGCAGCACTATTCCTAAGAAACAATGCAGTGAAAGGTTAAAACAAACAATGTAAGTGAAAGAGGTTTCGCCACGCCCCTGACATCGCCTGAAGAAGACGACGTCCTCCGCCTGCTAAACGTCGGGTATTCTACTTTTCCCCCACATTGTACTCGTTTCAGCCATTAGGAAAGTTCCTGTGGCCTAAAACCACAAAATTTCTCGCTAATTCGGAGGAATCATTCTGTGGAAAATAAAGGTCAGTGATAAATTCTGCACGAATTGGTGGACGTCGAGGGCACTGCGTCAGTTTGCGATATTTTCTAGTGTCCAAAATGGCCGGCAGGAAAGTAATTTAATTCTCTTTCTATCCATGAAGACCGCGAATAAGGCGCCGAGCTGTTCTTTGTTCCTTGGAGAAGGAATATTCTCTGCCACAGACAAGTTGGGATTGTTCAATTCTCTAAAACCTTTGACTAATAGAAACAATAATAAAACTAATTTATATTTCGACAACGTTTCGATTCCTTTTTGTTTTCGTCACGTATTTTCCAAACGATTAACGAGTTATTAAAATACAAACAGTTTTAAATGCAAGAATGAAGAAGATACAAAAAGCGTCTGGTCAATTGTTCTCCTGCAACTTGAGATACAGGTAGGGGACATCCCCGCCCCTTTGTGACAGTATCGCTGACGGAAAAAAATTGTAGTAATGTTGACTTCCGATCTCTGATGTCGTCACGTCGCGTGCTCGTCCTCCTTGCGACATGTTGACGTCACAGGTGCTCGCCGTCGGGACGTTCTCTCCCGGAGACGTGCGGCTCCAGAGGCCATGTTGGCTCGTATCTAATCTCCGCCGTGCGAGTCAACAACTGATAACGGAGTATGGATCATCGCTTCCACGAATGCACGGTGTCGGGCCTACTCGGTCCAGTCCGAAGCGACTGCCGTTACGTCACAACCTTCGCCTTTCTCTCGGCTCGGGTCAAGATGGCGACGGCGTGACGTGTCTACCGCAGCGGCCATTTTGTCAGTGTGAATCAGCGGCCGTTCGTTCCTTCCTTTGTGGCTGACTAATGAGTTGGGAACGCGAGTAACGGGACAGGTACAGCTCCGGACAAGAGTCGTCCGCGGCGGCCAGAGCGAGAACGAGACAGCGCCCGGAGCACGTCAGCGGCCCAGCACCGGGCGCGTGACGTCACCGTCGTGCGGCGTCCGCCGGCGACGAGGCAGGCTACGCCCTGAAAATGGCCGCTGCTCGTTGTTCGTGAAACCTGTTTGAGCGGTGACGTCACGGGCTGCGAGACAAAAGACACGCGCGACGGGACGTGTGGAGCAACGGCGGCGGCGGAGGAATGCGGCTACAGCAACACAACACACGGCGGCGCGTCACAAAGGACGGTGACGACAATGTGCACTCACCTTCGGAGGAGCTGCCGGCGGCCGCGACAGTCGCGAGCAGCAGCAGCAGCAGCGACGTGGACGCCATGGCTACTCAACACCACTGCGACGGCGAGGCGAGGTACGGGACGGTTGGGCTGGCTACGTTCGCGCCGTGGCCGCACTGCTGGGACGCGGCGCCATCGGCTGCTCGAGACACACTGACTGACGTAGGCGCTCGCTCGGCCACGGCGAGCTTCGGCAGTCTCCGGCGACCTTCGGCGGCGCACCTCGACGGAAACTATGGACGCGGCTGTACCGGATCCTCGTCGTCGTCTTAAGCAAATCCAGATTAGATACGGGTTCCGTCTCTACTCGCACGCACGGTCTAGTCTCAGCTTCACAATTGTGTGGCCTTTCCGGAACAGCGGCAACGTCGCGCTGTTTACTCAGGTGTCGCAAGGGACAAAAGTTAATCCTCACTGGAGTCTTCCGCGAGGTATAAATTATTCCCCTCCTTGAGCAAACAGCAGCACCTGCGCGAGCCTCCTCACCTCTGTGGCTTCGGGCTGACGTCACTTCGGAAGTCTTCGGACGCGCTCGGCTGACGTCACGGTCGTGTTGCAGTTTCGAGAATCGCAATGGGCGGGCGTGAATCAGTCGTCAGGGTCCAGGAGCTGCGTTGTCATTCGATTACTCACCTTTCAACGTGAAAACCACGCCCAACAATGTTTATTTTAATGCATGAGGTAACCTTAAATGATTTTTATAAAAGGAAGGACGAGTGACGATGTAAGCGCAGAAAGAACTCGCGCAAGAGCCGCCTGGAGATTTTGATATTTGTCTACTCGTGACTTCTTTCTGCGCCACTTGTGTTCAGGGCTTTGGAGCAATCACGTTCAGAGTTCAAAGACGAACTTAACCGCCATCTAGAAATAGATTCTGCGACCCGCAATAAAAGAAATTTTCTAACCATCAATAACTTTGGAAGTGTGAAAAATCAAATTCTTAGCACCTGAAGAAAGGAACAAAGTAAGGTGGTATTTACATAATCACTTCTTTTGTATTTTCAATCAGACGTTATTAATGTTTCGTCTTGAAGGTTGTCTTCCTCCTAATGACCAGCTCTCTGCGTAACATTTGTCCGCCTAGCGCCATCCAGTCTTTCCCTTCAGAGTCCCATAAACAAGGTCGTTATGAGGAATTTCATTCGTTTCCACAAAATAAATCATGCAACAACAAAAATAATGCGGTGGCGCTGTCCCACTGTTGTTCTTGCCGCATTTTATATTCAAGCCCAACTCCAGCCTGCGTTGTCGTGTCTGCACAAACAAAGTAATAATAATAATCCATTTCCAGCTGAGGTCCTTTAGGACTTGGACAATCCTTCCCTGGGGAAGTTAAGTCCTCTCACACCGAGGATGGCAAAGTCACCTCGTGGAGGGTTGAAAAGGAGAGGAAAAATTGTTGCTTTGCGAATTCGAAAGAAGCTTTTGGTAAGTTTGGCGTAATACAGAGACCAACTGAACACAACCACAACCAGCGGGACGGAGACCTTAAAAACAAATCTCCTCCCAGTCGAGATCGAGATGGTACATTTGAAGCCATCTCGAGTCGAACAACTCGTCATCGCCTTCTCTGCAGTGGTAAAACAAAACGATCCCTTATTAAGAAATAAAATGCTTCATTATGAAACCATTACAACAGGTGAGGAATAGTTTCTTCAGTCTATTGTGATTCCTAACTACATAAGCCAAAGAAGAATCTCGTAGGCGAAGGGGACGTCAACAGCGACGAGGAAATAAAAAATTACGCAAATGGAAACCAATTTTCTTAACAAAAACTGTAAAATACGCCAAGACCTTTGTGTGGAAGTAACTACGTCAATGCTGTACCTCGCAGTTGACGTAAAGTAAGACCGTGAACTCCGTATTCTTCTTTTCGTAAAGATATATATTTTCGAAACGCGGTAAATAATCGCTTCATCATTGTAATAGACGTTCTTCGTCTACGGCATCTGCACCTGAAGACATCTTCCCTTGCATTAATAATCTCTATTCGTAATTACTTAAAGTGAAAATGAATTCCCGGTCTGGTAGTCGCCGCACAAGAACACAGCTTCACATTAGGTAACTGCGAGGAGGCAGAGACCGACCCATCAATGCTGGTCACCAACAGACGCTCCTCGTACTGTCGCAAGGGACGTAACTATTTTCATAATTGTCAATACAATCCGCAGAGGTCGCCCAGTGAGCGTCACAGTAAACTTGATGCAGGAAGGGCGACACGCGGAGGGACGGACAGACAGAGTAACGAGGTTAAATGATTTATTAGAAACAGTGGTCAACAAAGAAACAAGTGCAGCGTCACTCTATGGTGAGGATGAGGTCGTCGCCCTCGAGCGCGACGCCGGGCGCCACGTCGAGCGTCTTGACGACGCCGGCCACGGGCGCCTGCACGACCATCTCCATCTTCATGGCGGACAGCACGACGAGCGCCGCGCCCTTCTCCACGCGGTCGCCGACGCCGACGCGGACCTCGACGACGCTGCCGGGCATGGGCGCGCCCACCTGGCCCTTGACACCCTTCTGCGCCTTGGGGTGCACGTGCAGCTCCTTGACGGCCTCCTTGTCGCGGATGAACACGGACCGCAGCTGGCCGTTGAGCTCGAAGAAGACTTCGCGCTCGCCCGCGGGAGTCAGGTCCTCGGCGACGGCCAGCGTCTTGATGCCCAGCGTCTTCCCGCGCTCGATGGCCACCTCGAACTCCTCGCCCACCTTGGGGCCCGTGAGGAAGACGCGCGTGTCCAGCTTGTCCACGGGTCCGAACTGCTTCTGGAAGCGCAGGAAGTCCTCCGTCACCTGCGGGTAAAGCGCCGCCGACATGACGTCGCGCTCAGACGCCTGCGGGAAGCGCGAGCGCAGGTCGGCGCCCAGGGCGTCCAGGTCGAGGGGCGGCAGTGACGCACCGGGTCTGCCCTGCACGCGAGGCATGTCCTTGAGGACGCGCGAGCGGAAGGGCTCGGGGAAGCCGCCGTGAGGCTCGCCGATGGCGCCCTGCAGGAACTCGACCACGGACTTGGGGAAGCTGAGATCCTCGGCGCGAGCCTCCACCTCCTGGACGGTGAGCTTGTTCTGGACCATGAACTGGGCGAGGTCGCCCACCACCTTGGACGACGGCGTCACCTTGATGATGTCGCCCAGCAGCAGGTTGGCGTCGCGGTACGCCTTCTTCACGTCCTCGAAGAAGTCGCCGAGCCCGAGCGAGTAGGCTTGGAACTGGAGGTTGGTGTACTGGCCGCCGGGGATCTCGTGTTGGTAGACGTCGGCGTTGCCGGACTTCATGGTGGTGGCGCACTCGAAAGGCGCGTAGAGCGTGCGCGTCTGCTCCCAGTAGGCCGAGTACGCCCCCACGGCGGCGGGATCCAGCCCCGTGTCCAGAGGCCCGCCCCGCAGCGCCGCCACCAGCGCCCCCAGACTTGGCTGCGACGTCACGCCCGACATGGAGTCCACGGCCGCGTCCACCACGTCCGCGCCCGCCTCGGCCGCCGCCAGCATGGCCGCCACCCCCGCGCCAGCCGTGTCGTGCGTGTGAACGTGGATGGGCACGCGGGGGTGACGCGCCCGCAACGCCGCCACCAGTAGCGCCGCCGCCCGCGGCTTGAGCAGCCCCGCCATGTCTTTGACGCAGAGGAAATGCGTCCCCGCCTTGACGAGCTCGTCGGAGAGCCGCAGGTAGTACTCGAGGTCGTACTTTGTGCGCGAAGGGTCCGACACGTCGCCCGTGTAGCTGATGGCCGCCTCCACCACGCCCCCGGCGCGGGCCACCGCCTCCATGCCCAGGACCAGGTTGGGCAGGTAGTTGAGGGAGTCGAACACGCGGAACACGTCCATCCCCGCCTGCACGGCGAGCTCGCAGAACCTGCGGACAAGCGACGTCTCGGTGTCTTCTGCGTCTCGCAACACCGCGGCGCTTGAAGCTTTACTCACCTGAAGACGACGTTGTCGGGGTAGTTGGTGTAGCCCACGGCGTTGGCGCCGCGTAGCAGCATCTGGAAGGGCACGTTGGGCACGAGGGCGCGCATGTCCGCCAGACGCTGCCACGGACACTCGTGCAGGAAGCGCAGGGCCACGTCGAAGGTCGCGCCGCCCCAGTTCTCCACGGAGAAGAGCGGGCAGAGCGCGTGCGCCACGTAGGGCGCCACGCGCACCAGGTCGTGCGTGCGCACGCGCGTCGCCAGCAGCGACTGGTGGGCGTCGCGGAACGTCGTGTCCGTCACGAGGACGCCCACGTGGTCGCGCACGTGGCGCGCCAGACCCTCGGGGCCCTCGGCCTTGAGGACGTCCCTGAAGCCCGGCGGCGGCCGCAACTCTGCACAGCCACAGCGCACAGCAAAGTCACGGCGCGAGCCAAGACCAAGGGCGGCAAACACAAGCCAAAGCACACACAACGGGGTTGGGTTAGCAGTGCAAAGCTGGGTCGTGGGAGTGACACTCACCTGGGTAGTCGCCCTCCGAGTCGCTGTCCGAGGCGCTGCGGCCGGCGGAGTAATCTGAAATTCCACAAAGTGATACGGGGCAAAAGTATAGTAGGATAGTGCAGAAAAAAAGGCACACACAAAATACAAACGGCACAACAAAAATAAAAACGAAAGGGTAAACATTCCAGAAAGGAAAGGAAACTGACGGGGCTCTGGCTACACTACTGCTACCGGCAAGTACCACTCTCCCCGGTATCGTGAACACGCGAGGTGACCCTGTTGTGGGGAACGTCAGGGTGGGAGAGGTTAGTCGAGGAAACTTTGCTTCCGGGACGATCCCGTGGCGTAGTTCAAATTTGGTCTACATATACGTATAAGTGCGGCTCATAAACTAACCTGAAGCCAAAGAAGATCTGTCAGCGGCACCACTTAACCGGATGGCACTTTGGAAATCCGAGGACGGGTGTGAAGGGAGTGCAGGGAGAGTTACCTAGTGGGACCTCTGGCACGTGTGGCTTGATTTCCGCCGGCTTCAGCTTCGTGGAGAGCGGCGTGCTGGGACCGTTCACCAACACCGTGCCGACGTAGTTCAGCAACTTCTGGGCTCTGTTCTGTGCCGGCTTGAAGTGGAACAGCTCCGGGTGGTCGTCGATGAAGTTCGTGTCTATGGTTCCGCTGAGGAACTTCTGGTTCTCCAGTACGTTCAGCAGGAAGGGGATGTTCGTCTGCAATGGGACTCTGACCGTGGAAACCGGACGGTGACCTCTTGTAAAGTGAAACCGGAGGTTACCTTGACTCCCCTGACCCGGAACTCCCTCAAAGCTCTGTTCATCTTGGCAGACGAGGACTGCAGGTCGTGTGCGTGGGAGATGACTTTGACCAACAAAGAGTCATAGTAGGGAGAGATGATGGCACCGGCGAACGCAGAGGCGCCGTCCAGACGGATGCCCATGCCCTCACCACTCCTGAACACCTGCAGAAGACAGACTTCAATATAGTACCTGCTTGGTTCATAATTTTCAATTTTTACTATTAACCAAATTAAAATGCAAATTATTTGCCCATGACATTCAAAATGACTATTATTAAAGTTGCAAATAATTTGGATATCAAATTAAAAAATTCAGTCCTCATCAAAATTTTTCACAAGGGAACAGTTTTGATAATATTGAATAAGCTTTTAGTTTTTAGGGCATGATTGCCCATAATGTCGTACAAATTCAATTAAAATTGATAAACCATATTCAGAAGTGCATGTGTAATATGTCTAGTATGAAAATTAACTCCCAAACATCCAAAGTAAATTTAAATTCTCTCTAATACCCTGAAGCTTTGTACAAAAACATAACGTGAACTCCATTAAAATTCAGGAGTTTCCCATTACAGCTGACCAGGAACAAGTCAAAATATAAAACCACACACTCGATACACAGGATAAGGTGGCACAGTACCCGAAGAAGGGGAACACAAAGTCTCTAATTCACTGTATTAAGGACCTATATGCAGTGTTGTAAATTAACACATTTAAACACAATGTGGCACATATGAATAAAATCAAAGCCAAAGTATGTGTTCCACATTTGTTAAATCAAAAGGTTCTTCGATTGTTGTGTTCCCAATTGTGAAGAGTTCTTCCTCTCACATAGCTGAGAAAGAGCACTTCATTACAAAGTAGCATGTCACAAATTGGAGAAACTTATTTCAGTTATTAAATCAACATTTAATTCTTCACTCCCAGGCAGACAAAAATAACATGATCTTTTCAACTCACAAATGTAGATGATGTAGCTCTCGCTCACCTCTATGCGTCCCGTGTCTGGTTGGAAGCTCTTGGCCGGGTCTTCCGTGGTAACTCTGCACTGGATGGCGCTGCCTTGGGGTCTGACGCTCTCCTGCCGCATCCCCATCTCCGGTAGGGTGACTCCCTCAGCCACGCGGATTTGAGACTGCACCAGGTCAATACTGCAAACACACGGCTTGGTACATGTTCAAAAAATTTGCACTCCTCAATAAAAGTTTAAATAAAGCTGAATTTCAAGAAAATTAATTTTTTATAAAATTAAAGTGGAGAAATATTTCTGATAATTGAATTAATCTGCCCCACTAACTCTACCCAAAAGTCCTCAAAGAATATTCAAATTATTCCATCATTTGATTCAGGAAAACCCAACAGTTACTATTAAAGTGTATACACATATAAATTGTTTCAAAGTATAGCCAAGACTACAGATGTGAAAGTGTAAACATCGTCATATCTGATGGGAGTTTCATCATGGCCACCAAAACACAGAGCAATTATGAAGCAGCCCCACCCGGTGATTTCCTCCGTGATCGTGTGCTCCACTTGCAGACGGGCATTTACTTCGATGAAGTAGAAGTTGCCGGTCTCGTCCAGTAGGAACTCTACGGTACCTGCGTTCTCATAACCTACGTGCTTGGCGAGGTTGACGGCCTGAGTGGTCATCTGATCACGCACCTGTGACAGAACATACAGTATCAATGAAAAATTACAGACATCCCATGATGTAATTTTCCATTTACAAAGCAAATGAGGACTACATTGACAAGAAGAGATTTAAAGACAGAAAGTAAACTTAAAAATTATAATACATTACAGTCTAACATGTCAGAAGACTCTGAAAATGTTAGTGAAACTTTTTAAAAAATATATTAATGAGTTTATGTGCATCACATTTGAAATGACCAAAAAGTGTACTAAATTTTATTGTTACACATGGTTATACTAACAACTAATATGGGATTGGGAGTATCAAATAATGTAACAATTTTTATAATTAAGAGCCACAATCTAATAAAACTGTCACACCAGATCGACCTAATCTTGGATCACTACCAACAGATACACATAACACACCCTTCACAGTAGAGCAAACTACACACTGTGTTACTCTAAATTAGAAATGAGCCAGCCAGCTACTTTGGGGTAACAGCTAACGGGTGGATAATAGATTTAATGAACAAACAGAAGACTACAGATTGTCAAAGTTTGGAGCAAAGCATACATTGTACCTTTGTTAAAACCAGGCAAGGAACAAGTGTGTGAAGAACACCCATTTGAAACACATAAAAGAATGGTGCTGAACGGGATATCTACACCTGTAGAAAAGGCCCTCAGACCAGAACAAGCATGCTTAGATCAGGACAATCGTCCACCAGTCAGATCCCAAACATAAAAAGTACAGTTAAAGGTTTCCAGACAGAATGCAGACTGGCATCACCAGGTGTATGCCCATCAACAATCCATTTTACTGTTCCACTTGAAGGGCTTCTTGCAGACCTACGAGGTCAACATTATTTCTGCTGAGACTATGAGGCTCCAGAATCAGCAGGAACAGAAACTGAACTCCATCATTAAGTTGTGACATATCATACACCAATTAGAAGTCCCTCAACAGTAATAATACAGACTGTTGTCAAGTCAATCTGGCCAAGTAGTGACTTGACAGAGAATATGGCACTGTTCCAGAGCTAGCCACAATCAAATGACAAAGCTAACTATGTAGCCAAATACCGGAGAACTGAATTACATTGGAGTTTGCAAAAGAATATACTCAAATTTAGGTCCCACTCTACAAACCCAGAGGTATTCTCACCACTTCTCAGGGCTTCAGCTCTGTATTGTCGTAAACAACTTTACATTACACAAATTCGGTACAATGGTAGATCCACAGATAAATCACAAAAGATCCGGTATTCAAAACGTAGCACTGTGACTACCATATCCACTTGTCTCTCCTTGCACAATACAATTATTTCTTCAAAAGGTGTGTCCAAAGAAGGGGAGCCTTAGTTAGCTTGGCACAACTTTATACTAGCAACATGTATCTGCACTAGGAGGTACAGAATAGTCCAAAACATAATGTGTGATGTGATCACAAACTGGGACAACCTGGGTAGAAAACTGACAAACACGAGATACAAATTTTTGTAACGTATTTTGCAAGAATCTATTAAAATATAATGATACAAGAAATCACTCCCAGTCTATTTCCTACTAATACCTCTATTTAAATGCAGAAATGTCTGCTGAATGTACAGGAATATGAAATTAAGATTTTGCTGTAAACCTGCCCAATTTTTCTTTTTAACTGGCCCGTTAACTATTAACGAACAACCACAACATTGTAAGACATGGAGAACTGAAACGTTATAGAACCAAATAGCCCCAAATAATTTCAGATAAAGGAAATCACTTTCACACAAAGTTTATAAAAATTCATGAAATGTAAGTACCAAATCCAAATTTAAAAAACTAATTTTTTAGTCATCTGAAATTTGTAACATTCAGTAATAGAAATTGATTAAGCAATCTTAAAATAAAATTTAACCCCATATACAATAAGATGAAAGACTACAAATTATTGTTTGATTTGAAATTTAATTGCGAGGAATAGAGTAGTGAACTTTCTAGAGACATAGTTTTTTACAGAGAGGACCACCAGAAAGTTAGGAAGTCTTCCAAATTCTGGCTGATGTTCACTATTTAATGCAGATGTTGAAGTTGTTCTTGTGTGGCACAGAGGAACATTTACCTTTGGGTCAAGGTTGGGAGCAGGCGCTATCTCCAAATTCTGGCTGATGTTCACTATTTAATGCAGATGTTGAAGTTGTTCTTGTGTGGCACAGAGGAACATTTACCTTTGGGTCAAGGTTGGGAGCAGGCGCTATCTCCACCACTTTCTGGTGGCGCCGCTGCACTGAGCAGTCCCTCTCAAAGAGGTGCACGATGTTTCCCGCCCTGTCACCCAGCAACTGCACCTCGATGTGACGAGGCCGCTCTATGAACTTCTCTATGAACAGTGCCCCGTTGCCAAAGGCTGACTGTGCCTCAGACGTGGCCCGCTGGAACGACTCCTCCAGTTCCTGCGACAAAGTGAAGCAAGCCCTGAAGCACACTGCCAATTATCCTCACAACTTTAGAGAGAAACTTACCTCCATTTTGCGCACAACCCTCATGCCTCTGCCACCACCACCATACGCTGCCTTGAAGATGACTGGCATCCCATGTTTCAGACAGAAATCCTTAGCATCCTCCAGCCTCGAGATTGGTCCTGGAGTCCCGGGAACCACAGCAACTCCTGGGTGGAATTCACAATTAAATACTGCAAACCTCTACTAAGCTGCAGTTCTTGTATTCTCCTCTTATCCATTAAATAACTACTAGGTTACAACTTAACTGGTCCATTTTTACACATAAGCCAGTGGTTCCAAAAAGGTTTATTAGCAAAATAAAATAACACTATTCTATATTTGTTATCAATGTAATAATAGTGTGAAAATGTGTAAAAAGTACCTGTCTCAAAAGTTTGGATCAATACATCAGAAATTTCACTATCAACACAACTGCTTAATGAAATGGTTCAAACAGTAAAATTCACTTCTTTAACCAGATATAAGAAACTAAAGATATTATTTAAATTTGGTGGAAATGGAGAAGCATTAAAAAATTAATTTCATAATTGAGGTAATAACAAACCTCCGCTATGATAAACAATCACAGAATACATACATAATCTTCAAATTCTAACTAGTGTCCTCTAGTCAGGACACTGTTGAAACAATTATTGCTTGCAGAATGACTATTGCAATTGTCACACAGATTCAAAAAAATTTAAAATGATTTTGTATTTTACTTGTACATTAACTTTACTGTTAACAGTTTACCTTAAAAAATGGTGACATTATCCAAGACCAAAAAGTGAAAAACAAAGTAGTTTAAAATGCAACTGGATGGGCCCACACAAGGAAAGGGCCAAAGCTGCCCAACTGTCACAACTCTTACATCTCTGCTCCAGATTCAACAAACCTTTAGATTTTGTGCCATTTGGGCTTACATTTTAGTTTTCAGACAGAAAGCAACACGTCTATGAATTCATCCATGCCAACAACATCCCATACAGACCTGCCAGAGTTCTACTGAGACCAACTCTGATTCTCAATGTATAGAAGAGATTAATTATTCAAAATATAAAGCTATTAATTTTTGCAGAGGGTACTAGTAATACTTTAAAAAAAACTATTTTAACTTAAAACAGTTCATACAAGTTTTCAGGTATTATATCACAGAAGAAAGGCACAGTCCCAAAGGGAGTTGCCAGACCTGTGTTAAACAAACTGGATTTTATGTGATTTATTTGATGCCAGTGAAAGCATTGGCTACTAGTTCAAAAAATGACAAGGGACAATTTAGCCACATAGACACAGAAGAAACAAGAGGCAAAAGAAAAAGCATGACAAGACAAAAGAGTCTTTGGCCAAACAATAAGGGCATCTGGGAGGCCATATTGAAAATTCTTTATAAAGAAGTTGTGCATCACATGATGACAAAAGATTAATACAGCATTACCCTGAGACTAGCACGGGAGAATTCTTCGAAAGAAAGTTGAAGTTTTGGAGGAATTTTTATTTTTGAAAGGTGTCAGCTAGCAGTTTAGTTTGGGGAAAAGAATTTTGCAAGAGGTCATGAACCCACAAGTAGTATGATTAGGTGGACATTCAACTGTGTGACCAACGAGCAGGAAAGTTCCACAAACTTTGTGGCTTCAACAGCGAGTGTGGCCCACCTCAGAATGCAGTTTTGCAAGCGTGTTTTTCCTATCCAAGGTTTTCCGATAAACCACACATAAAGTTATGTTGTCGTGAAAGTTTATTTAGAATAGCTGTTTAACTTAAAGGAGTAGGCTTGTACAATTTAAATATAATTCTTTGTAAAGGAAGGCTCCGCAGGTCTGACGAAGGTTGCATTCATGGTGTGACACCCCCAGAAGGGGCAACAGAAAAAAATAAGCAAAGGTTATGTGACATTGTCAAATTATTTAATTAGACAGGAAAGAAGGACAGAGAGCGGCTGAATTACCTTAACTCTAGTTCACTAGGCTCGGAACTAATGTCTATTTTTCAAGGGTACGAAATTCCTTGTTGAGGACAGCAAGTCCAATGTCATACTGGCGGCCAGCAAAATTGGACACCCCAGAAAGGCAGTAACTCAATTTCTCAAGGACAGGTCAACAATAGAAAAATAAATAATAAAATAATATATATGCAATTTACAAGCATAATAGCCACACACAGCCTAGAGGTATAAAGTAAAGGGTGTGATAGGGGAAAGGCAGTAGTCCGAGGATGTCTAGTCCGGTACTGTGCCTGGACTGTAGAATGTTTTGGAAAGTGTTTGCAAAGAAGGAGTTTACAATTATTAAGAGTATTGTAGTAATTTCAAGGAACATGCAGACACAGCACCCAGGAGTGTGATGTTAGGGCCTACAAGAATGGAATAGGAGGCACCTGAAACCAACCACAGGGCAAGTGAGGAGCTTTGGGGGAAAGGCATTTTTAAATTTGGGGTTTTGTATGCCACGCAGAGGATGGAGTAGAGATTTTGTAGTCCAAGAAAGTAGTTTGTGGTTAGGGGTGGACTACTTTTTATGTTGATCAAGGGTGGGTTTTAGTAGTTGAACAGTGTCACAGGACATTTGTGTCTGGAGGAGGTTCCCACAGTATTTTCCATTTATGAAAGCATCGTTCCAAATAGAGCAGACGTGAGCTCCACCAGTCTAAGCTGTACGGGAGGGAACGTTTGGTACACTCAGGAGACAACTCGTGAAGTGCAGGTATGGTAAGGTGTCGGTAGGTTTAATGACAGGGTGAGCTGAGTCATCAAGATGGTGATGGTGGGAATAGTTGCAAGCCAACTTATTAGAGAATTTAATCTTTAGGTTTTCAATAAAATGAGAAAGAGCATCTAGTCCATGGGTCCATAACATGAAACTATCATCTATGAGCTGGAACCAGGTAAAGGGTTTCTGTGCAGAAAATTTGGTTATATTGCTCTTCCAGTTGTCCCATAAACAGGTTGGCAGTGGAGGGGGCCCAGAGCTACACCTTATTTGGTGATAGGCGATTTTTTCAGAAAAGAATAAATTCTTGACGAGGACAAATTGGGAGAGGGAAATCTGGAAAAAACTTAGTTGCCCGCCAGACAATAAATACTAAAGTGCAGGCAGGCCATTAGCATTGTGGGAATGGGAGACAACCACGGTAACGCGAGTTCACGGACGCGGCGAAGGAAATGGCAGGTGTCTTGAATAAAGGAAGGTAATTTTCCCGTTATTGGTGGGAAGGAATTGTCCACCAAACGCAGAAATCCTTTCGGTGTGGGGATTCTTGAGAGCATGGAGAAGGGCGCGTGCTAAATTTGGTTTAAATCTAGTCTTCTCAGAATCGCAAAGTTGCGTCAATCGTCTACGAGAGGCGGACAAGTCCTTCGGACTTGCAGACACGTCCTCCTTACTCTGAGGATAAAGTTACCCGCTTCGATGGCCGCCTTCCTCGCGGCGACCTTGTCTCCCATCTGCTGCACCACCTTCGGCGAAGGCCCGATGAAGCGCAGACCGGCGTCGATGCATGCTTGGGCAAAGTCGTGGCGCTCCGACAGGAAGCCGTACCCAGGGTGCACCGCGTCCACGAGGTTCTCCTAAAGACGAGACCAGAGGTAGAGAGCGCGCCCGCAGCGACGCGAGAGACGTGCGGACTCACCAGGGCGACGCGGATGACCTCCTGGATGTCGAGGTAGGCCTGGACGGGAGGCAAGCCTTTGCCCACGAGGTAGGACTCGTCGGCCTTCTGGCGGTGCATGTGCATCTTGTCCTGCTCGGAGTAGACGGCCACGGACCGGATGCCCAGCTCCGTGCAGGCGCGGAACACTCTGATGGCGATCTCCCCTGCAACCGTCACAGTGAAACGTCGCGTCCTCACCGCACTCTCGCACGCACCCCCCACACTCACCTCTGTTGGCGCAGAGGACCTTCCTGATGGGACGGTACTCGACTTTGGTGGAGTAGAGGCGGCCCCACGGCCTCATGACACACGCTCCCAGCATCGTCACGATCCTGAAACGAAGGGTCTCTCAATTAAACACAAGTGGAAACGCAGAGGCAAACGAATGGAAGGGAGCGAGAGAGAAAAATAAAGGGAAAACGCAAACCACGAAAGATAAGATGAAGCAGAACCACGCCCTAATCAGACAGGTTTCCACTAGCAGAAAGGCGCTGAAGCACGAGTGACTGTCTAAACAGTGAAAATCGTGCAAGAGAATAAGCGCGACGGGTGCCGCGTTCAAGCTCGTCGGGGGCGACAGGTGGTCGCGAGTCGTCCCGAACATTGCCGAGTGCTCTTGAAGTTGCCCCGAATACCGCCGATTACGAAAAGGAAAAACGGAAGGCGCGGTGTTGGGAAAACATTCCTGAACATGTCCGCTCTTAGACGACGTCACGCACCTTGTCGAGCGCCGACCCGCCGACATTTCGCACGTGGATATAAATAAATAAAAGGAGACGCGGCGTGCAATCCCGGGTCAATCGAAGGTGCGACTATCCAGGCTTGGTAATCGGACGGAACAGGGTCAGCCGACGTGGCAGTAATAACAATAATAATAACAGTAAAGCTATTTACGCAGTCTTATCTTGTAGTGAGACTGACCACCGACGGCAAAGTTCACGAATCTCGTTACGCAACTGGTTAAATGGACACGACTGACCTTGTTTGAGAGAGACGCAGACCTCGTTTCCCCCCCACCACACATACGTAAACTTTCTTTTTTCCCCTGCAATTCCTTAATGACTTGTTTTTCTTTCGGCCCGCCTTCCTCGTGGGCCAACGTCACCTTAGCGCTGCGTGACTTGACAACCGACATGACCTTGACCCACGACGGGCGAGTGAGACGGCCGTTGACGTCACTGACCTGAGCCAGTCCGCGCTGCTCGACGTCCGCAGCGATACTGACCGTGCGGCGCTGCTTCCGCACGAAAGGTCTTTGGATCGATGAGTCGCCGGTGCCTCCTTTGGCGGGCAGTCACAGAACTACGAAGTTGAAGATGAAGGCTGCTGCACTCTGGCGAGCGATGGTGGAACTAGCCACGTGAACGACGAAACGAGGCTCCAGAAAGATAACTTTACTTTACTTTGCGGAGTTAATTGATGTCATGAGAACAGACGAACAATTTAGAAAGGGACCTTGGACAAATACCCCCCCCCCCGATGACACGTGCGACTCCGCGGGTTGGCAGGCCTGCGGCGCTATTGATTGCCCGTGAGAGCGCAGACGCGTGGCCGCAGCGTCGCGACGCTGCACACGGGAAGGAGCGAGGCCGAGTGTCGCAAGACCGGCGCTGTTATCTCTGCGGCTTCCCGCCGCCCACCGCAGGCTCTATGGCGTCCTGAGAGAGAGTGCTCGCAGTGATGTACAAGACGGTGCGTCACGGGGAGAACTCCCTGCAGTACACGATCCTGCCGCAGCACGAGGACGGCGTCGGGGGCGGCTCGCGGAGGCGTTGCTGCAAGGGGCGGCGTCTCGGCCTGGTCCTCGCCGCTGCGGTGCTGGCGCTGGCGGGGGCGGCCGTGGTGAGCGCCGTTCTGCTGCCGCCGCTCGTGACCGCCCCCGGCCGGCTGCCGCCTCCCTCCGCCGTCGCGCCGGCGCCCGCAGTGGCGGGGGGTGGCGAAGCCAACGCCACGGAGGACGCGTCCACCACCTGGACCTGGACGCCGAGCGCCGCCACCAGCAGCACGACGACGGCGACCACGACGACGACCACTACTGAAGGACCCACCACCACGACGACGGAGGCGGCGGCGACCTCTACGGAGACGCCTTCCTGGCTGCAGCACTTAGCGGACCCTTCGGCCTACTTCCAGTGGAGGGTGAGTCCTCCTGCGCCGACCAACCAGTCCCGCCCAGGTACGAGGCAGTGATAGTTGCTGTGGTTGCCGCAGGAGTACGCCGACGGAGTGGCGCTGCTGGGAGTCTCGCTGGCGCTGTTGCTGCTCCTGCTGGGAGTCTGCTACGTCGTGCGACGTCGCAGGCACAACAAGCTGCGCAGGCAAACCATCGGCGTGAGTCCAAAGAATATTATCTCTGGTTTTGTAGTTACTTTCGCTCGCGAATGTTGCCCACCCTGGACGTTGCCCAGCGAAACGACTGTCGTCATTATGATGATGATTTTTGGTATTGCACAAGTCCTTGAGGACATGGCAAACGTCAGTATAAACTATTACTAGTAAAGTAATAAAGGGAAATTACAATCCAAACATTCGCACGTAGTTACACACATACGAAATAGTAAAGTACACTTAAGCAAAGTAAGTAATGGTATGTATTATTAGTACTTGGGGTAGGGCAGTAAAGAATTTGATTGATATGTAATAAAAGGAACGACTCTAAGCGTCTCAAAACAAATACACGTGTCTAAAATCAAACTTTGCATTGATAATCAATCTGTAGCACTTTTCCAGAGATGCTTCACATTAAATGAAACATCACAGCTGTTGATCCCTTATTATTACGCTCTCCCGTTGTCGTCGCCTGACGAGTGTAGTTGTGTCGCTCTAAGCTCTTCTCACCTGAGGAAAGGAACAAAGAACCCAGAAACGTTGTTGGTATTTATATTACCACTTATTTTGCCTTATTAACAGCTAATTTTATAGAAAATTCCACTACGTTTCGACCTCTTCAGGTATGAAGCATTAAAACTGCAAAACCAAGAAGTATAATTTTTGTGTTCCTTCTCTTGTTGAGACAGTCATCAATTTTGTTCGTACAATTTTTGATGTTGCATAGGAAGAATCTCCTCGAGCTATTGTGAATGTTTTCACAAAACAGAATAATTCAGACAAAAAACGTTTCTGCTAAGATGAGCCTAGAGCGACACAACTGTACTCGTCAGTTGACAAAACTCAAGAGCGTAATAATTAATTTTAATGTGAAGCATCTCTGACATTTTTCCAATCAAGTGTATGTTTGGAGACTACAGATTGTTTATCACATGTTCTTTGATGCGTTTAGTTTGCCCCATGTAGCAGGAAGAGAAACACAATCACTGCATTTGGCTATCGTCCTTATAATTAAGTATGTGGCGGTTGCTTTTGCGTAATTTTTATGTAACCTGGTTCAACTCATTCATCCCTCATTCGAGGAATCTGTCGGCCGTTTTAACACGTTCGAAAATTTCCACTGTGGGTTAAACAATAATTATTTATTCGAATAAAAAACCCCCGCGTCATTCATGACTCTAATCTGGGTTGTATTCGTCCACCCCTAAGTGTAAGGGGTGCAGGACTTAAATATTTCCCCGGGGGTGGTAGACGTGTTCGCTTCCTGGTCGCACACACTGTTTCATTTATTAGATTTTTAATAAGGCGTAAATTGTAAATGCTTCCTGAAGAATGATCCACTAATTTCGTTGCCATAATTGTTTCAGAAGATTTCTTCGGACCTTCAGTGCGGCGACAAGGCGACTCTGCTTCCGGACGGAGGTTCCGAGGAAGACTAGAAGCTCATCACGTATAGTTTTGCCCGTTTACTTTTGTTCTCACACACACGCAGAAAGAGAGGGCGCTCTTCATGAAAGTTGTTTTGTAGCTTTTGCTTCGGTAAAACGACGCAGTTTCTCCACCATCCCTCTCTTAATTACGAGCGACATATCCCAGAGCGGACGACTCTATATTGTACATGCTTCCCCCTATGGAACGTTGTTGACGTTAACAGAAATAAATTTGCATACTTCTATGCCCGACAGCAGACTTTGTTTTCGCCTCCTCCTCTCTTCCACAATCTTGAGTGATGCAACGAACGACAAGGTTTGAACAACTCAACTATTCACTAGGCTTGATACACACTTACAGCGGCTGTAATTGAAAGGAAAAATTGTTGCTTTCCGTAGAGAAAGATTGTAGTAATATAAACTAAAGTCTAGTACAGTGTTGCCATGCATTCGGTTCTCTACTGCAACTACGCGTGGTAAAGGAAATAACTTATTTTCGTACAAAAGATCGAAATGGGGATAGGTTTATCGATCTCATATTAAAATGAATTATTACCATATTAGAAGTGATACATGACTTGAAATTATTCAATTTATGTATGTACGGGAGACTTGGGTTGGGAAACACCAGGCCTGTTCCCCTATCCGCCGGCCTGGGGGCGTTTCACATCCACATTCCTCTAGTCTTCTTCAAGTAATTTATTTTTCCATCACCACCACGTACGACGACTTATAATTAATTAAATTCGTGATCACTCCGTGTCACGAGACAAAGTTGTAGGGAAGAAGTTTGCAGAGAATTGAGATAAGAAAGAACAGAATACGGGTACTACACAACAATAAATTGATTTTTGTTAAAACTCTATTTTAACATCTTCAAAATTTTGGTATTTCCAAAACAACAGTGTGTATTAAGCACAGACAAATTTGGCCTCTTTTGTATATTTATATAACTGCCATTTTACTGAGCCCGTACCAGTTACGTTATTTGCTGTATATATAGTTCTAAACCCAGTTATAGACATAGTAGCCGTCAGTTTCCAGAACAAAATTATGTAAAATATCGGTACAGGAAATAAGTTTATATTTCTGTCAAAAATCCTACATTTATCACAAACTTTAGAGCTGTTGCTTGAGAGGTGATAAACACTTTGAGTGTCAGTGATCTTGATAATTATTATTCTTAAAATTTTTGAATCAATCCAAAAAATAAATTAATAGTGGTGTTTGCAGTTTCTATTGTATATTTTCATTATATCACTTATGTTGATTTGCAACCCTTGCCATACATTCATGGATGGAATGAAATTTTCTATACCCTCAAAATGAACACAGAATGCCCCCAACATGTCTCTGTTCCGACTAAAGGAGCCAGCTGTGTGAAGAGTGTTGCAACCTGAAACCTAAACTATTCACCCTCACATTTTATTGGAGATATTGTGATTGGTGCTCGGTCATTTGAACGAAGAGACTTTTAGATTTGATCAAAGAAAATAACTTTATTGAGTATTTGTGACAGAGTTGACACGAGGCTATGACGCGAAGAAGAAGTGGTCGTCGACATGTTGCTTGATGTGGTCGTGCAACTTGATCTTCCACGAGTACTGTCGGGGGCAGTACGGGCAACGGTGCTTCTCCTTGTGGAAGTGCTTGGTGTGGTTGCTGAGCGACGACTCTGAGCCGAAGTGCGACTTGCAGACGGTGCAGGGGAAAGGCTTGAACGTGTTCATGCGCATGTGCACCTCGTACAGCTGCTCGTCCGCGAAGTTCTTGTCGCACGTGGGGCAACTCAAGGTCGGCGTCGGGGCGGCGACGGGGGCCGGGGGCGGTGCCGGGGCGGCGCGCTTCTTCCTGGCGCGACGGCCCTGCCTCCTGCCGGGGGCGGGACGGCCCCCGGGCTCATGGTCCATGAGCTCCCGCAAGGACGGGAAGCGCGTCTCGCAGCGCGGACACTGGTACGGGCCGCCGCCCTCCGCCTCCACCGCGTGGGCGTCGATAAACACCAGAGTCGGCGTCTGCCCGCACATCAGGAAGCAGCCTGGACAAAATTGACCACGAGAATTCAAACTGATGTTGACATTTCGACATTTATAGTGCTGAAATGATTTCTACATAATTTAGTCACAATTATTGCTCCGACTTTCAATTATTTTATTATAAATTCCGACATTAATATCGCATAGTCGTAAAAATGATTGAAAATTATTAAATAACCATGTAGACTGTCCAGAATGGTCCCTTTTAGAGTTCCTGCTAGAAATTATATATCGTTGATAGTGGTGAATCTTTTTTAAAAAAAATAATTATCTGGAACATAAACTATTTAAATTTTGATTAAATTAAATGGAACATTAACAGATTATGATAAATTTGTAAATTTTAGTTATTAAATAGAAATGAACAATGATTACATATAGGATAAATAAAAATAGTGACCCATATGTATACACAAGTTTCCCACCTGTCATCTTCTCAGGGTTGAAGTCTTTCCGCACAGTAAAATCCTCCGCCTCTCGGTCAGTCCTGCAAAAGGAGAAGATAGATACATGTTGGAGGTCAACTCTCTCTCCGAACGAGATGAAACCGAATAGTCTGAGAGTCCGACAGTACAGATTCAGATTGTCGTAGTGGTGACGTAGTCGGTATTACACACGTTTCGTGTGGTATGTCTACATTCTGATGTCAGACTTTGAAAGATGAATCAAACAGAAAATGGTCCAAGGTTGTACATTATTTACAGACTTGGGGGCGAGTTAAAAGTATACGGTTTATGCAGAAAGTACCTGTAGAAAGCTCTGTAGAGAGTGAGCTGTGGAGCCTTCTATCTGTACTCTCTCCCAGGGAATTCCACCATGGTAACATCATATTTCTCACGTGCTAGTTGTAGTTGTATATGTGGCTACATTGCCCACGTAACAAATTATAGTCTTCCGTAGTCCTGTAACTACACCATTATATATGTTTTATGGAAGGACACACTTTTTTATTGTATGTTATGCTGAGAACTAGATTCTATATTTTCTATCTTATTATTATTGTTCTCTTGTCTTGTAAATATTTTGCTAAATATGTTTATATTCTTGTCACCTTGTCCACAAATCTAATACTTTATTTTAGTAGCATGTTAAAGACAGAATGACAGAGTGATGACAGCCACCTACTTGGCAATTTATAAACACCCCTCTCTTCATCTAACTTTTCTCTCTTTGAACACACTCTCCCACACATCTGAAAGCTAAACATGTGAAAATGTCAAAGCTACATTTACAGTAAATAGAAGACAGATACTAAATCTTTAAACAATGTAACACACAGAGTTAAATGGTCACTGTTGTTTCATTTTAGTCACACAAGAAAAAATATCCCTCTAAACATATTAGCCTACCTTACAAATATATGTCCCATACTCATACATTTTGTCTTTAGTGCACATCTGCCAATTGAAATTCTGGGTTTTATGTTAGACGACAACATCGCCGCCAGTGCTCAGTGAAGAAGTCACCAGAGGACATCAGTTTCATTGTCTCTAAAACAGGACGAGACGTCTTGATATGTAAGATTTAAGGTAGGAATGGTTATTTTAAACCAGGTGTTTTTTTGCAGTTGCACGCTGAACAATTTGAGAACAATGCAATGCTTCCTGTTTCGTAAGTGTAAAACAGAACTTGTCCATTTAATATGCTAAAAAATATACTAATTGCAATTTACAATTCACAGTTGTGTGATTAGGAAACTGAATCATCAAAGAAATTTGAGAAAGTACTCAATTGTGACATATATATTATCTGGCAGGTTGTTAAAAAAGAAAATTGAATGAAGGTGTCATATTTTAAAAATTTGGCACAGATAAATCAGAAAAGGAGGTTGCATAAAATTTCAGAACATAGGAAGGAGCAATAATAACTATACGGACACTATTCATTCAGATTAACCCACACCTTTTCACTTTTGCCCATGAGTTACCAGGCTTCCTGTGGTTGACCCAACGGCGTGACTGTTCACACCGACTGGTGCCTCAGTTTGTTTGATTAATAATTTTAGAGATTATTGAAAGCATACTTTGTTCTGCCAGTAGCAACGACAAACAATCAGGAGGAAGATAACCTAACCAGGATCCCACGAGCCTAAAGAAACCTCGAGAGAAACTGATAGTACTGATCTACTCACATGCCATGTTCATGCCTCCCCATGAGGAACTCTGCAGTAACACCAGGCTCACTCTTGATGTCTGCATGGCCCCAGGGGACATCCGGGTGCATCTGCCAGGTACAGAAAAAACTACACTGAGTCAGTCTCCAAAAATGTATACCACACCCTTTTATGAAAAATTTGAAAGCCTTCTCATCCTTCACAAGTTAATCAAAGTTGGGATTGGACATTTTTAGAAGGATCATCACTCAGGCTACACTGTTCCACCACTATATTGTCTTTGACAATTCAAAGTGGAAAATATAATATTAATGTTTAACTTTGTGGCTTTACCTGTGAAGGGCATGTGTTGAGGAAGCAGGATGCTATGGATCCTTCCTTCTTGACATAGCTCCCACCCACTGCTCCTGTGCCACCTATCATGTGCCCCACCATCTTGTTCTTCCAGATACGAAGGTCCTCGCCTTCCTGCAACCATAATAACAATGACACATGAATTTTAAGACTTTTTCACTGTGGATCATCTGTGCTAAGGAAAGGCACAGAGGGAGGGTGAAGGAACAAATTTGCCCACACCACTGGATGCAGCTGTGGACCCACTATCTAACAGGACCTTATGCTCTTTAGGACCTATATCATTTGTGCAGTTTGCACCAGAACGTCACTTCAATGTGACCTATGGAATTTGGTTTACCTTCAAGTGGTACATGTGTCACAAAGGACTGTCCATATTCTCTCTGAAGACTACCCCAGATGGTTCTGCAGAGACACAGAGTCAAAATGTGTTTCTATTTATCACACAAAATAAAAGCAAAAGACATAAAGTACTTTGAAAGTAGTTGATAGAATTTTACTCATAGACGAACAGAATGATAATTACAAGTGGAAATTTTCCTCCCGTGACTGAATGGTTGAGGTGACGTCACAGACCCAACACACTGAAAGCTGCAGACGTGACAAGGGAAAAGGTCATGTCATATGTACATAAATTACCATAAACTCAGTTGACTGCCTCAAATAAATTTACACCACAGAAGAAGACTGACATTTATGTTACATGTGTATGTTTACTCAAAGGTGTCGGTGACCTATGTGCACCAGAATTCTGCTATCAGAAAAAATCATTTGAAGACCTGTCACAAATCCCAACACAGTAATTTGTTATTAAAATGAAAAATTAAGTCCGATTTAAAATAATGAATAAGAAAGATAGTCAATTCAGACAATAAAAATATATAATATCAATACCACACAACGTTTCTGGTATCCATATCACTTTCGTCAAGTGCGAAGAACACACAAAACTAAAGGAGATTTTGTGAATCAATAGGGTAAAGTTAACAGCTAAGTTCTCGCCAGTAAGAAAATGACGTTGGCTTTAAATATACGTGCATCATAAATTAAAATATATAAGGTCTGATTTTATTTATTTATTTTGACATGAACTACAGCGAAGTGAAAAGTGTCTCGTTATTCAGTTTCCTTGATTACATTAAGAAAGATTTATCTTTTAATTGCTACACACCACTAACTTTAAATAAAGATTTTTTTTTTCAAAAAATCGATGAAGTGCGTCGCTGTTCAAATGGAACAAAGGGAAGAAAGCGGTAGGAGCTCACCCCCTGATGTCGGCAACCGCCAAAAAACAAGTTATGAAAGTACCCACCATCGCAAACTCGAGGAAGGGAGCCAAATCTACAGCGTCCGCATCTTCCGCCCCAAACTGTCAATACCGAAGCCTATTTCAAAGCAACTTTTAGACAAAGATACGGCTCTCCAAAGTTGTTTAAGAATGCAGCAAAACATTTTCAACGGTAACATCAGTTTCGTATTTCCAATTACCTTTAAAAAAAATTAATTTATAGGGAAGTTAAAATTACACAAATATGTTAGCTATTTATTAAAGTATTAAAGTAAAACATGTGGTGCAAGAGTGAGACCCAAGTGCAAACTCTGCGTCATCTGATCAGGTGTCACTACTGCAACGAGTAAATTTATTCCTTGTTAATCTCTCAAGCCTTCGAGTTGCCAGAAAACGATCGAGGAAAATAATTTATTTAAAAAACACATTTTTATTGTCTGCGCAATAATTTCATTCAATACGCAAAAGAAGTTTCAGCTGTCTTGTCCATACGCAGACTCTGGGCTTCAATACTCCATACGTATTACACGCCTAACATAAACTCACACAAGCGACGTAACATTATTTACAGAATGCTTATTGTAATATAATTTTTTTTTCAGTTTATTATTGGAATCGGAGGAGTGGCTATGTATAAAATTTTTATGTTTTTTAAACAGTGTAGTCTCCAAATACGAATTGACTTGTTTCCGCGATATTAATAGCACTTTGAAATTGTGCTCATTTGGATTGGCTGTGAACAGAAGCTGTCATAACTCACGTAAGAGTTAGAAAAATTTTCTGACACATTACTAGGTCTATCAACTATTTTTTGCACGATAAAACTGTTCCATTTTTCTAATTTTAGAAAGTTGAGATTCCTGCACTTGTGAAACAGGAAAGGACCGTACAGAATTTACTGTCACTTAATTTTAGGTCGAAATAGCATTAAATGTGTTTTCTCACAAGTAGTTGTTACACTGATGCAGTAAATGTTTAAATGCAGTATTGGCTACTTCTTGTAAAGTTTGGTGCCGGTGTCGCTGTCGGACAGTTAGCGACATTGTGCGGCGATG
The DNA here is from genome assembly GCA_037074705.1 of Zhengitettix transpicula. NCBI lineage: Eukaryota > Metazoa > Arthropoda > Insecta > Orthoptera > Tetrigidae > Zhengitettix > Zhengitettix transpicula. The sequence goes on from CM073591.1 coordinate 60,841, forward strand.
TTGGCAGCCCTGAGGTTCGGTTTTAGGGGTTAGGGTGAAGTGAGCGAGGATGTATAGGTTAGGGGCTGGTCCGGCGGCGTCTTGCAGACTCTAGCTAGACCCCCCCTTAGATGGCACAGCCATGGACAAGGCTCGGACGGTGAGTAATCCTCGTCCTTAACGTTTTGTGCCTGTTTAGTTTCCCTCGGCGTCCGTTCTGATTGTATCGCATTGCAGCCGTCGTTTTCTTTAGCTCGTATATTTATCATGTAGTTCTCTAAACACAGAAACGTTGTATTCTCGCGATCTGTTCCATTGCCTCACATTTTTCTCTTCCTTACCCACTCTGCAACACTTTATGATAACATTTTTAGAAAATAACGTCTCGGCAACACAATCGCCGATAAAGTTCAAAACCAGAATAAGATCAAAGGCGGGAGAAGATTTTAAAAACAGTGTAAGTAGACAAAATGGTACAGAGTACTACAATTTTGTGGTAGGGGAAATGCCATCTCAATAAAAGAAAACTAAATAACAATGAAGCTCACATATGACCATGCACTTCATTCATTAGTTTGTGCACAAGTGTTTATAACCTCTGAGATTACTACAAATGATAAGAAAGAAACTAAAATAATGAACATAATGTTTATACGTCTATAATGTTATAGTTTTAAAAAATACTTAAAGACATCTCCAGTAAATAGACCATTGATTGTTAAATAAATACTACATGACATTTCTGCAAACCTTGTTGATTTGTTTAGATGTGAAGCTTTTGTATACTATGCATGGGTTGTGTTCTTAACACTTTCACACCTGACTAAAGCAATGAGGTTTTGCAGAAATGTGTGGTATTCATTTTATCTCCTTATTTTTAGCTACTTTATCTATTTGTTAATTTTTAAACAAATACATATATTTTGTATGTTCTATATTACTCTTTTATCTGAGTGTCATCATTGCAAAACTAACAGCATAGAGAGATATTCATAAAACACCAATTGTAGAACAAAGATTTTCTTGGTGTAGAAACCGGATAAAGGCTTCTTTGGATTCCAGCTTGGTAAACTTGTCTATCGAATGTGACATTTCGAAGACTGTCAACGTCGTCATCTTCTGTATAACACCAATGTATAAAACTGATAAAGATTTATCTGCTTTATAACTTTTAATTCTGTTGGCGAATACTTTGATTGCAATTTATTTAAAAATGATTCTAAAAAATATTTTTTTACATTTATTAACAATTGTGAATTTAAGATTGGAGTAATTTTGTCAACTTGTCTGTAATTTAGGGTAAGAGGAATAAGGATACTGGGAGAGAGCAAGAAGGGTGCCACACCGACTTGACGGGTGGATGGGGCTTTAACTGGGCCTGAATGTATACCTTGTGTAGAACTGGACAAAAGAGCATACTTTTTATTTTTGTCATTTTAAGTAGCCACCAGGTGATGGGTAATTGAAAAATCAAACTGAGAGGTTTTTCTTAATGAATCTGTCAGTTTTGTTTAATCTCTCTAACTTTTCTGACTATATATGATCAGCTCAGAACTAGAATACTCATTATTTTTAACACTAATAAAGCATAATTTCTATTATGGTGTTGATAACAATAATTCTTCTGGGTAAGAAATATAAGTAAAGTTAGTTGGAGGCATAGAGAACTATCAAAAATATTATGTAGGCACTCTTTTGTCCTTTATTATTAACAGTTACAATAGATGTATGGAAAACTTTGAACTATATTAATTAAACACTACAAACCTGTTACTTTAATTCAATTTAATGGCTTATTTGGCTTAGGTTTTGATTGAAGTTTCTACTGTTTCTTCTGAACTACAGACCAAATCAATTTACATATTTTAAGTCATATCATTTGTTTGAAATTGTGAGGAGTTTGAAGGACTAAGAAAAATGTATATGTAAATTAAAATATTAGGACTGAAATGAGTTACTCATTTAACTTTCTTTTTCAGAAATTAATTATTAGTTAAGAGCCTTGTGTAATTTGGAGCTTAAATATCTGCAGATAATGACTGAACTAAACTTGATTTGATAATTTATTTGTAGGACAAAACACTCTTTGTTGAGGCACTTTAAGCCATGGGTTGATTCGGCAAGTTTACAAATATCCTGCATGGTGTCTACCTGTGGTAGTAATGTTATATACTGACAAACCATGCTTCCAGGACTTGAGAGACTGTATGAGTGAAAATGTTAACAACATGCATAAATATGGTGTAAGAGGAAATTTTCTAAGATATTTTGTTAGGTCTTCAGGAAATAATTGAGTAGAATTATTTTCCATGGATCTCCAAGTGAGACAAGGCTTCAACATCAGGAAAGTGTCATAAAATTATTGTCAAACTTAATTTAATTTGAATACATTGACAAATAGCAATGTGTAATAATATCATCCAAACATAAGTATTTTTCGCCAAGGTAAAAGGTTGAAATTAGATTTATACAGTAGTAACTGTCCTTCTGCATTAAGAAGGAAAGTGCAACTTTCTGGAATAATTGGGGATAGCCTTTTCATTGAAGAAACAGTCGTATTTTCTAGTCTGTAGACTAGGTGTTTTGTCTACAATTTTGGTAGTCTGTTCCAGGAAACCAAGCAAATTACTCTATTCCAGCATATTGTCTCTCGGCTTATCAAATTTCATACTATGACCACATGTTACAGACTTGTTTAACATTGACTTGGCCAGAGTTGAATAGACTTCAGATAGTTCATCTCCTATCAGAGTTGAACTTCAGATAGTTCATCTCCTATCAGAGTTGAATAGACTTCAGATAGTTCATCTCCTATCAGAGTTGAATAGACTTCAGATAGTTCATCTCCTATCAGAGTTGAATAGACTTCAGATAGTTCGTCTCCTATCAGGGAATGACCAAAGCCCAAATCTTGTCTGTTGTTCATTAGTAATTTTCTGAGAACTGTAGGTGTGTGTATTTGGCTTCTGTAATACAGATACTATCCTCAGTTTTTTACCCTTCTCCCTTTTTGACTTTGGTTCTTATTATTCCTTACTCTTTCAATAATTTGCTATTATCTTAGCTACATGTAATCCCAATTAATATAATCGGACAATTATCATTTCATAAATAAATAAATAATGCAGTCAATTTGTCAAATAAATTGATTCTTAAATAAACCAAAAAATCAGTTCATTTGAAGTTTCATCCACAATTTAGGAACTTCTTGAAGTAAACAGATAATGTGGAGTTTTTAATGTATGCATATATTCAAAACTGCATGTTACGTGTTTACCTGAAAAAGTCCCAAAAATCTGGATAAAAAATGGTATGAACTGATTGGTTTAATTAATTGATAAATTTTTCTGATAATTTGCCTGAATTGATTATTTATTAATGTAAGTTCAAACACATTCCCATCCTCGTGTGTCCTCGTTATTGTCTTCAAAATGTAAAATACAAATATTTAATCTCATATACTTTAACAGAGATTTTTAACCTCTAAATACACATATATTTGTTACAGTTGATCACTGTGGATGTGTTAGTTTGAATTTGCAACTGTGGGAATTTGGACAACCATATTTTTTTGTGTGTACAAAGTACTTCTTTTCAAGGATAATGTTATCCAGATCCTTTTAATTTGGCCTTCAACTAAAAATATTTAGAATTATATTTACATTAAATTATTTATTTTTTACCTTAGGTTCTCCACAGGAATATAACCGAATACCAATTCCAATGATCAGAATAGTTTTGTTAAATCGATGTAGGTCAGTAGCCTGCAGAAACTGACCATGCCTTGGTTTAAACTTTATGTATTTTCTGATTTAACCATTAGATTGACAGTCTTCACATTAGGCATGTTGTTGATTGTGTTAAAATAATCCTGAATCTTCTTATTTAGATTCTGATGCTGATAAGTGTCTATTTTTGCTGTTTCAGGTTTCAGAAAATCACCTAGAAGACAAATGTGGACTCCTGGATGTCAGCGGTGGAGATACTTCAGAACCGCCCAGGACAAGTTAGTTTCTCTTTCACCAATCACTTGTGCAGCTTCATCAACACAAGTACTTTGTAGAACTTGTTCCTTTCACCTCAACAAAAACTGAAGTCTTGAAACAAAATAATTCTGTTCAGTTTATTTATTTAGATAAAATAATTGGATGTGAATGGCCAAAGTGATGTACAAAATTTAATACATAAATATACAATTTGTGCTCTGCCAGTACTCAGTTGAGACCTTCCTTCCTGATGGGGTTACTGGTTTAAGGAGGTTTTAGTGTGAATCATTGGTTGAAATTGTCGGTGTTGTGACTTTGAGTGTAAGCAGCTATTTGAACAGTTTGACAGTGTGGTGGTTAGAAATTCTTTCAGGGATGGGTCATTTGCTTTGGCCGATATAGAAAGCTGGACTGAGTTTGTAATTAAATTGGTTTATGATGTGGGAGGAAAGACTGGTAATATTTTCTTCAATTTTGTTGGTGCCTATTTGTGGAGGATTGTGGCACTCTGTCCTGGATATAGTAGCATGACACGCATATGGTTTTGACTACCATTTTGTTGTTATTCATTATATGTTTTTTACTCGTGATTTCACTTTTAATTAATTTCACAAGTAATATAACATACAAGTTGAATGTTCTTGTTGTTTAATTAAGTGAAATATAAACAATTGTGGACATTTTTATAATTTTTATTAGTATTTAGTATAGTAAATCGTCAGATCATTCTTAAAATTTTTATTCACTTACTCACTTTTTATTCAAATTCAGGTCACATCATTATAAATCATGGTTGTCCAATTTCAAATCAGAGTGATAATGGTGAGTTAAGGTATTTGTTTGCCAAAAAATGTATTGGCACATCTTGTGAATGTAATAAATGCTATATACTACATACACACAATTTTGAAAATGTTTTTGTGTTTCTGAATGTTCAGATGGAGGTGTGGATGGACACCACGTGATACTCGTGGGGCGCATAGACCCCATGGAACATGTCGAACCAGTCTATGGTAGTGACGATGGTGACGAGGACGCTGACAGTGTGTCTTGGGGCTCTGGCCAGGCAGGGTACACCAATGGAGACCTGCATGGCAGCTTCAAGGCTACGCTACACCAGCATGACTCACCCTCTGTGCAGGAGGGGGCCACTTTCAGGTTTTGGGGTGAAGATGATGCCCAAAGAGAGGACACGTCAAGGGCAGAAGGTCTCAGCCTGGCGAGTCTTCTGAAAGGTGGCAACTCAGACTGGCCTTACCACTGCCCCATCTGCAGGCGCCGATTTGCCCGATATGGTCACTATGCCAGGCATCTCCACTCAGCTCACCGCAATGTCACCTCCCCGCCGATTGTGCATGAGGACAAGGTTGCCAGCGAGGATGACTCTGAGGACAGTAGGTGAGTGCCGTCCTCTCATACCATATGCAGAAATTTTCAATTTGATTGCTGATGTGAATTTGGGTCACTTTCTCTCTATATCCAGCATATTTTTGTAAGGTGCTGTGTATTAGGAAGCAGAGGGGATTAAGATTCTGATCCTCATAGTTTCCCACAACTTGTTACAAACTGGGCTGCTCTAGTTTCAGTAACCAGTAGATGTTTTGACCAATGCTGCTAATACTCTGCCAAGTTCTCTCAAGATTTAATGCATATAAAGAGAAGTTTCTTGTTCCAAGTTAAATAAAAAGTAACAAATAAATTGTCTGTATATGTGTAAATTAAAGAAAATATAATAAAGTAGACAAAACTATAATAACCATTATACACAGTTGTGCATACTTTGTTTTCTTCAAGTGTTGAAGTAAGATGTTTTTGAACAACATTTGACACAAACCAGAAGACATACATGAAAACTTTTTGTGTAATTGGCTTGACTGTCTCACATGCTGCTCAAAAACATTATTTCAACACAAGAAGAAAGCAAAAATAGTTTGCACAAACAGTAGTTATTTTATCACCTGATTTTGGTTTTTTAATGAAAATTTAAATCTATATATCAAAGGGTTACATGTTAATATTCATGTTTAAGGATTTTTAAACACACACACATATGTATAACTTAAAATGTTATATAATATACTGTTCAAGTAATTCACAATGTTCACTTTCCTGATCATGTGGTAACATATTTGTATTATATATTATCATTTGAATTACAGTATATTATAAAAATTATTTGATGTTGCACATAATTTGAGCTATTAATGAATCTTTATGTAAAACAAAATGTTGTTTATGACCAACAACAGGCAGTTTATTTAAAGATATTTAGTTTAAAATAACTTTTTGGTACATATTTATTCCATCTACTGATAAATTACATAAATTAACAATTATTATCACAAATAATAAGAATTTTACAAAAATACAAATGACAACAAGCAACTGGGTAAACAAATTTTTTTGCTCACTCCATAAAGTTGAAAATTTTGAAGCATATATTTCAGAATTAATGAACAAGTTTAAGCATCATTTCAACCTTAATATAAGGCTGCTTTGTCTAAAGACTGAAAGACAATTAGAAAACCAACAGTATTATTCTGTCACAAGTGATATACGGAACTAAACATACATTCTCAACAATACATTGTTTCAATCTCTAGGATTGTTTACAAAACAATTTCCAAAATCACATTGTATCAAAAGTTAGGTTGAGCAAAGCAATCATAGATATTGTTCAATTTTATGGCGTTTGCTGAACTGTGCTGCCACTTGTTTTAATGTGTAGTTTTTACGATAGGATGTGTGTGTATAAATTAACATTTTTTGTCATTATTTCAATATGAACGCTAGGGTAATTTATAAAATACACATGAATGGAAGAAAGAACATTTTAAAAAGTGAAGTTGGCTTTCTCGTGTATTATTTATTCCTGTCTTTTTCTTTCCATATTACCACACACTTTAATCTGTTATAGAATTTTGCAAAAACTTATTTGGAATTATATTATAAGATTTTTCATTGTCCATGTTACTGGAGGCGTGAGATAAAATGGCACTGGATTGCAGTTACAAATAATAGGATAGAAGGGTAAATATGAAGGTTCAAAATAACACCGAAAGTCTGAGGGTTTTACATCTTGTATATGATTGTTATTGAGATTAATCGGGTTTTCCATTGTCTTGAAGTAGAAAAAATTGAGAAAGAAAAAGGAAAATAAAAGGTATGAAAAGCCAAGAAACACATAAAAACAAACAAAGAGGTAGGTCAAAGAGATGGCGAGAATGATATTCTAGAAGATCAGAAAGAAGATGTAGAGATATACTCCAAGGGAAGCAAACAAAGGAAACAAGAAAAATAGAAACAGAGAGACAGTGTGAAAGAAACAAGTTAGGTTAAAGAAACTCCAACAAATGAACTTTTTTCTGTACTGTTTGAAACATTCTCTTTCCGTTTTCCTTGTTTCCTTCACTTGGAGTATCTCTCTGCATCTTATTTCTGATCTTCTAGAAGATCATTCTCGTCATCTCTTTGACCTACCTCTTTCTTTCTGTTTTTTCTTGTTGGCTTTTCATTCCTTTTATTTTCCTTTTTCTTTCTCAATTTTTTCTACTCTAAGAAAATGGAATACCAGATTAATCTCAGTAATAATATATTACCATTGTCAAGAAATTTCAAATACAGATTATATATGATTGATGTCACATTTATTTAAACGTTTATTTACACTTTCAAACAACTGAAGGATCTATTTCTGTCAATTCTTGAGTGGTAGTGGTAGCTGCAAATATCCCTCTGTCAGGAACTTTGCCTCTTGTTCCTTTACAGGGAGCTGGTCAGCCTCGATTAACTTAAATAGTATGTAAGTAAAATGAAATGTTTTAACTAATGGCATAAATTTATTGTAAGCATCCCCTTCTAGTATGCTTCATGTTGACAAAGAAATAATTTCCAATTGTCTACCACAGCTCCGAGGACCGGTCAGAAGTAGGTAAAGGAGATGACTCAGGACAGCAGGGAGCCTCCTTTATGTATGGTGACACGGTCATCTTCAAAGTATCCAAGGAGGTTTGTTTACTCTTCTCAGTACAGCTCTTTTGATAGTTGCCACCTGGCCAATCCGTGTTTAATTTCAACTTTGTCCATAAAACATTTGTGTTTACTATCTAAATTTTTTCTCCAACTTCAATAGAAATTAGAGTTGTTCAACTAAGTACTGTCCTCTCTGTTAAAACTAGGACATCGCTGGACGCCAGCGTAAACCGCGGACTTATGTATGCCGAGTGTGCGGGGAACACTTTGCAGACCGCGAGACAAGGGCTCGGCACGTGCGTGACCACGAACTCTTCCACTGTGAAGTCTGTGGACGAGGCTTCAAGGACAAAAGCGAGCGTGACCACCACTCCAGCATGTACACTGGGAAACCTGCCCACAGGTCAGTGTCAGTGCCCTATCATTGTGACCCAACATTCTCTTTAATTTCGCTGACGAGATGTTTACTTCTCTCCTGTGCTGTTGTCTGATTAAATTTGAAGTATAAACCACTTTGTGAAAGAAAAAGTAGGAGTAAATGCTATCAGTCTGTCAAAGAAGAATTTAAAAACAATTAAATGACCAGGAAGATAAGAGCAGAAGAGATGAACACACCGAGAAGTGATATGGGATCTATAGATATACAGAGGAATATAAATAAAACATATAGATATATAAAATATTATAAATAATACAATATAAACTTGTTCCTATTTTCCAAATAATATGAAAGCAAGATACACACACACTAAACACTTCAGAGAGTACAACATAGTGTAGTGAAACATATTTAGTCTACAGGATGAGGGGAATACTTCCAAAAAATTTTATGAGTAGGGATATGACATTGTCAATATAATTGAGACCATTGGTATGGAAAGGAAAGAGTGGTAGTTTATGGCTTACATGAAATTGAAGATCAGCATAGCGACTCAGGACAGAAGGATGTTCTTCAAATTTCAGAGGCTCTCAGCCTCCTCCTTCAGGGTGGAGTGTTACATTTCTTGCACTGGCTGGCTGCGAAAAGGAGTTTTGAACGCTGCATGGCTGGCAGTAGCCCATGAACAATAAACAATAGACATCACACCAGGCCACTAACGTTCTCTCTCAAGGGAAGGTCGTGGGATAGGAAAGGTTATGATGGCAATCATTGATGCATAGCATTTTATACATACGTATACATACACACACATACAAATATGCACATACATACACACACGCATAAGCATACTCGTACATACTCTCATGCAAGTGTGGGTGGTGGGTATAAAGGATGTTGAGTCCAGGGCTTTGCCTGGACTGTAAGCCATGTTGGAAGGAGAGTTCCCACAGATTGAGTTTAGCCTCTGATGAATCGGGGGTTAGAGCTTTAAGGATGGTATGTAAAGCATTGGTCGAAGTTGTTTGTATTGTGACTTTGGGCATGAGAAGCTACTGGGAATTGGGTTTTGGATAGTTTGTCAGTGCTGCGGTGGTTAGCAATGCATTTAGGGAAAGGTCATTTGGTTTGGCCAAAATAGAAAGTAGGACAGAGTTTGTAATTGATTTGACTGATGATGTGGGAGGAGAGGAAGGTAATGTTTTCTTTGATTGAATAGAAAAAAATGGCTATTTGTGGAGGATTGTAGTGAGCTAGAGGTTAGGGCAGACCTGGCACCTGTACCTACCACAAGGTTGTCAACCCAGCTTAAGTAGGGGAGTTTTAGGGTGGGGTCTGCAAGGGTATTGTGGAGATTGGGAGGACGCCTGAAGTCAACCCTTGTGCAGGTGGGGAGTATTGTGGGAAGGATGTTTTAAAGATCTGGGTTGAATTGCAGTCCAGATAAGGCAAGGCAGAGACAGGAGCTGAGTTTTCCATCCTTCACCTACTTTCCCTGACTACAAAAACTCACTTCTAAAAAGGGCAAACTCTAAAACACACCAAATTGTATATAAATCTCTTGTGTGACGTCTGTTAGAATATGGTTGTATTTGTTGAGATCCATTTAGAAAATATCAGATCAAAGCACTGGAAATCGTACAAAGAGGAGCAGCTAAATTTTTTAAGCAGAGTCCTGGTCACTGAAATGAGAAAGTTTAATAATCTGGTTGGGATGTGTTAGAAAAATAACAGCAAAATTCATGTCTTGTGGCTCTTTTCTAAAGTATATTCAGGCCAACAATCTTGGGAGAAAATTGCATCAAGGTTGGTAGGAGCAAATTATTACAGTAGAGTTGGTCTTAATTTTAGTATAGGATAGGGCAATTTTAAAATTTATAATGGAAAATATTCGTTATTAAACCGGACTATAAGGGATTGGAACAATTTACCAGCAGAAGTTTCTGAAACATTTCCTCGTAACCCTAAAAATTTCCAGGTAAGAATAAGGAAGTGTATGTGAAGTGAAAGTGTAGTACGACAACAAACTAATTAAAGGGCGAATATTTTAATTTTCAGGATCTCATTTCCAAAGTTTGTGTGTATAATTTGCCTTTGTATTTGTTATTTATATTATTATTTGTAACTGCCACTGAGTGTAACTTAATTGCAAAATCAATAAATTCATTCATAATGAGGAGTTAGTTAACGAGAAACTGTAGGCAAATATGATGGACCTAACTGGACACATTGTGAAGGATGCAGTACTTGCAGTAGATAGTACTTGGTGTGAGCTTGTGCAGACATCTGTGGATGTTAACTAACAATATGACGACAGATCGCTAATGCAATTTGTTAACAGTTGTCGTGGTACAATATATCTAATTTCAAGCAATGCTATCTTCAAGATCATGCTTTAAATGTTTTTAAAAAATATAGTGTTCTTCTTCTCTCACATTCAGAGGATGTAAATATGGTTCAATTTCTTGTGATTGACTGTGAAAAGTATTCTTTTCTTGCTCAGAACATCAAAAAGTCTCCATCAACTTTTCCCTACTGGCTTTCAGATACAGTTTTCTATACTAAACATTTCCCACTTGCCTGGAAGACTTCAGGACACCAGAAATATTGCATGAAAAATAAATCTGTATGCCACTGCCACCATCGAATAAACAAATAAAAAATATCAATCCAAAAAAGTGATCCAAATATCCTTTATTCAGTTCGTGAATATATTTGCAAAAGTTTCAGCTAACTGCAATAGTTGTCTGCAATACAATATACACTTAAATACATACAAAACAATAACAAAATATAATTTCTAAATAATTGGAATTTCCATAGACCAACTCTGACATTCTGTTTTAAATTTTGGATGTGGACTCTTACCTACATTTTTTGGGGGAGTGAAACTGTTACTTGAGGTTACTTGGGGTCTAGTTTAAGATCAGTTGGCACTTTGGATAAGAGTGCTAGTAACACAGTGCACAAATTAAAACTTTTATGTAGTTAATAAAATTGGAATTATCAAGGGTAATCATTAATTTTTTATGATCTGTTACTTCAATTATAGTCATTTGAACCATAAAAAGTTTTCGAAGTTAACTTTTTTTAATTTTTACAGGTGCAATGACTGCGGCAAGCACTTCCACCTGACCCACAGCTTTGCCAGACACATGCGCACCCACACGGGGGAACAACCCTTCTCTTGTGATGTCTGTGGCAAGCGATTCAATGACAGTGGGAACATGGCAAAGCACGTGCGCACGCACACGGGTGAGCTACCCTTCGAGTGTGGCCTGTGTGGGAAGCGCTTCAATGACCGTGGCAACCAGATCAAGCACATGAGGTCTCACCACCTCACAGACCGGCCCTTCCCCTGTGACGTCTGTGGCAGAGGCTTCGCCAATGCCAGCAACCTAGCCAGGCACTTTAAGGCAAACCACACCTCAGAAAGTGAGCCTGAATGTTACCCCCGGTGACTCAGGCCCTTTCTCTCGTGCTAACTCGCTCTTCCTCGAAATTGTTGCTCAAAATGGTGTAGGTATGTCTCCACGTTAATTGTCTCACACAACCCTGGTCCTAGTGGTGTTCGCCAAGTGTGAAAGGCTATCAGAACACGCAGGTTATTTCAGCATAGAATAACTTGGACCTGTAATCTGAATATCTAGTGAAAGGTATCGAGCATAGAGACGTCGTGTCCTCAAAGATGACCATCGTTGTACCTGCTTTGTGTAATTATTTTGTTGTAGTCTTCACGAGTGGGCACAGATTACACAGTTTGTGTTGCCCAATATGTTTATCTTATGGTCAAGATCTCCCATAAGTTTCCATACATAAGAAAATTCTTTTTATTTATCATAAAAATAATAGAGCTCCATCCTCACAGTGCGACAGAAAATTCTCTTACGTTACATTAAGATATAGGTTCGCAGTAGATTTCCCTCGGTAAGAAATGTTCTGACGAGTCTGTCACCTGGTGACTGTTACAGATACTCTGATAACAATAAATGAAAGTGATTTTTATATCCAAACCCTTATTTTTTTGTATGTATGAAAATACATGGGACAGCCTGTATTTCTCCCCCCAGCCATTCGTACCAATACATAACAAAGTTGATGTAACCTCACTTTATAGTTACAAAAGTTTATATCTCTGCACGCCTTTAGATATGATATGCTTGATGGTAAGTCAACATCAGATTGGAATTTGCATTAACAAACTCAATTCATTTTTAGGTTCATCCATAAAGTGAAATATCTGAAAACTGAAACCATTTTGCCCTGTAGAAGTACTAGTACTAGTAGTTCACCAATTATTAGCTCAAAATTAAAATTAATGACAACCATTAAATCTATCACATGAAACTAATTGTGTACCAAAGTGACAAATACTTTAAAAATGTTATCATTTCTACTAGTTACCTTTATTGTACATATGCCCATTTCTACTTCATTTGTGGCATCCTGCTCTCAATCTTATGTGACAAAAGCTTTCAGTTCTTTTCTAGTCGCCTTTCAATTGAATAGCTGAATATGGATGGAAATCATCAGATTACCCATTATCAAATTTTTGTTTTCTGATGCAGCCCTTTATTTTTTTTCTCTTCTATGCTACATTCTTCACTCACACTATAATTCTTAATAATATTCCATACATATGACATAGGCATTTACTTGTCTCGGTTGTTACTCTTCCTGGTAAACCTGTGGCACCTTCCTTTTGTTTCAGTTTTTCATGGCCATGTTCACCTTTCCAAATGCCCATTAACTACTTGATGTTGCTGGAGATAGTGTATATATGTACACCGACCAAATTGTTTGGTCATTTATGATCCAAGTAATCTTTGGGTGACCAGAGCAAGCTTCGCCAGTGCTTCAACGTTGGATCAAACTGGCAGGGGAGAAATTTTTTTTGAATAGGATCACTATTTGTAGTTAAAATCAATTTGAGTTAAAAGGCCAGTCATCTTAGAGGACCATTCCTTTGTAACTGTCTATGGAGATTCGACCTTGGATGTCGATCGGTGATACTTGAAGTTTTTTCAATGTGTGAATCTCAGAGTCTCTCTTTGCGCAGCGACACGTCAGTAATTTGGCGCTTTAATTTTTTATACCCATAAAGTGAGATTAAGCCACCATTGTTGGTGGTCTGTAGATTTAAGAAGTTGAAAAGGTTATATTTCTTACCCCTACGTACCCCGTACATGACACTAATTGTAAAAAAGAACCACATAATAAAGTTAAGTTTATAGAAAATTGATTGTGTCACACTTGTTCTCTCCTAGAGCTACTTCCAAGTTCCTTTCCCTTCAAATTTAACACGCAATTGTGTCTTGAAACAGGTGTATCAATTGCTTTACAGAGTTATGTCACAGTAAAGAAGGCAGTGTGATTCCTTTGTAAGAAATCAAAGTAAATAATAGGTTACTATTTTGTTTTCGTGTAGCACATAGCAACCTCATTGAAGCTGACAAAAATTGGAAAAAAAAATAGAAATGGGTAGGTTGGAGTTGTTACATTTTATTACAGGCAATGCAGACATTAGCACAGATATACTAGAATTATTTTTGATCAGGTATCCAATAAACAAAGAGGAAGAAATTGTGGACTTGGAAAATATTGTAGTTACGACCAATATGACATCTACCTTCTCGTCGATCTTGATGGAGAGAGCTGCTTCAACCATTATAGATGTTAAATGTCAACATAAATTAAATTCATTTAACTATTTTCGACAGGATCGTCTTCATTTTGAATGGTTCTTAAAGGGAATATTAAATTGGGTGATGGTGCCAGAAAAACAGTGTCGAGGATTCTGAGTAGAAGCACATCTTGAATGTTGTGTAAAGACAAAACTTCCATAGTGTAAGAATTTAATTTTGGATTTTTCGACTGGAAACCAGTTAATCCAGAATGGAATTAAAAAGGAAAGTGAGATTTGTCTTCAGTTTGATAGGTGGCGACATTCTCGATCGATAATTAACGGAAGTCACGTGTCAATCGAGTTCGCTATCGCGTCGGCAGATGTCGACAGCACAGGTGTAGTGTAACATCTCTGGTTAGCAATGGTAGCCGCTGCCAGCTCAGCTCAGTTATGGGTCTCGTGAGCATTTTGTGCGCGTTTCTGGCCCTCGGCTCCGTGGCCGAAGGGATCATGTGGAAGCTGGAGCCGAACGCGGTCAAGTGCTTGAAGGAGGAGCTGCAGTCGGACGTCCTCGTCACCGGAGACTACGAGATCTCTCCCGTGCCCGGACAGAGAGTCAGCTACATCGTACGTGTCTCTCGGGCTTCCTAACCTATACACGTTGGGAAACACGCTCACATCTCTGTCTCACTGTTGCAGGTCAAGGACTCCAGCGACCACATACTGTCGCAGAAGGAGGACATAACCAAGGGCAAATTCTCCTTCGTCACAGAGAATTTTGACACATTCGAAATATGTTTCGTCTCTCAAGTGCCCTCGCGTGAGTATCTTCACCTAGTCTCACTCCTACAGCTTTATTGCCGAAATACCAATACACCCATATCGTAGCTCGTTAGAAACCAGGAGGCCCAATCCATTTTATATTTTGCACATCCTTACACTGACCATTATCTGTATATTTGAATATTATTCATCACCTCGGCGGTGATATGTACCACTTTCAGTAAACTTTTATTTCAATGAAACGTATAAGTTTGCTTTTCTTCTTTATTTATATCTTAAAATTCTCAGGTTATCCATATTTTCTGAATTACCTAGATGTTTGCTTATTATGTTTGACTATATGTGACTTCTGACACAATCCCAGCATATATGATCCTGCCATAGTGTTCTACTTGACTGAATAGTGAATAACTCACTGGAGTATGCATACTTTCATTTGGTTTAGCCTGTTTTGTATTTCTTGTGTGGTGTGTTTAACATCAAGCTTTAAGTTGGTGTCTGTTAACTGCTGAATTTTACTTGTGTCCACACAGAGCAGAGAGGAATCGTCCAGGAAGTCTCCCTCGTAACGCGGAGGGGCGTTGAGGCAAAGAACTACGAAGGGGTAAGTGTGTAAACTGATAGTTCTGTGGGTATGCTTTTTGCACAGATTAACTTGTAAATTTACTAGTTCATTTAAACAGTGTCTTTTTTCAGACAGTTTTTTTCTGCAAATCTCCATGCTACATCAGGTGTAGTTAATTGAAAACCCCATATTTGATTTATTATATGTAGTTGAAAATGTTATTTCTTTTGACTGAACGAAGCCATGCCATGTGCCGTTGATACTAGTTAATTTTAATTGTTCATTTCCCGGGGTTAGTTATTATCGATTACATTTCTCTGGTGCATATTTGCTCAATTTATTTGGTGTATTTCAGTTGTGTTGTTCTTTATAATATAAATTGATTTAAACAGCCAATTTCATTTTATTTTGAAGTTGTGTTTTTTTGGCCTGAATATGCCAAATTGACCAATGGAGGTTCTTTTTTGGTAATTTGCCCAAGGGAAGTAGTGTTAAATTCGATTATGATTCAAAGGTATGGGAATCATTTTGGAAGGCACAAGACCAAAAAAATCTGTTGATTGATTGTTAATTTATATACTTATGTATACAAGATTTATCTTTGTGTTTTATGCTACAGTTCTCTATCTTTTTGTTCTCTGTTTCTGTTGATGGTCTCGGTGCGCTCTGTTCCTGGTGGGCTTCAGCCGGTAAATGTTACTGGGTTTTTGGTTGGCATGCACACTTCTACTAATCACTACTTTTGTGTGGCTTACTTTGTAATTTGGTTTTCTTAATAATATTGAATCCAACTCAGCTAGAAATTGGCCAGTTGAAAGTAAAAGTTGGCGTTTTCCTGAAATCCACTGTCCTTTTGGTCAAGTAGGTCAAAGTTTTCACAGAATCACTGGAATACTTGGGCCTTACTTGGTGGTTGCCACTCTTCTTCAGGGAAGGATATGCAGCCTACTGGTAATGTGAACTATACAAAAAGTTTTAATTTCATTGGAAGTACATGGGGAGAATAATTACTTATTAATAAAATTAGAAGATATTCCCTCAATAATGATAAAATATACATGCCATATAGTAAAACGTAAAAGGAAATAAATACAAAAACAAAACAATTATTTAGCACATTTTACGTGAAGGTTTTGGTTATTTGCACATCTGTGGGTGTCACACCTGAACTGTAGCACTGACTCTCAACCAATACCTGGCCAATTGAAGTATTGTGCTTTAGAAAAAGACTCAGTTGTATGATGCTGTAGTGACATCTGTTCCTGCATGTTTGCACGCTTTTTTGGGCACACCATGAAGTAATTTTTAGTTTAGTGGTAGTTTTGGAGTTTCATAATAATTGTCACCTCACAAATACGTCAGCCTTGCAACTGTCGAGTGGTATTTTGGTCGCGGGCACAGAGAGCTACCAGCACTGTAACAGACAACTGCTTTCCCTGTTTCACTACAATGGGAAGCTACTTGTGCGAGTTGTCTCGCCCTCTCACTCCGGTCTACCAGCTTCAAACTCGATTTCCATTTAACTCACCTCGTCCCCCTCATTTAAAATGATAAATTATCTGAGGATTGTTTCACAGATCGGCGAGGCGGCAAAGCTGAAACCTCTGGAGGTAGAACTGAAAAGGCTGGAAGATCTATCAGACGCCATCGTCCAGGACTTCTCCCTCATGCGTAAACGTGAGGAAGAGATGAGAGACACCAACGGTAAGATCTGCCATTTGCAGTTAACTATGAATTTCTCTAAGACGAGTACAGTATACTCCCATGCTTTTGGTTTTTTCATTCATTAATCTTGTAACATTTGGCTGGAGCACAAAAGAATCTCCTACATTGTAGTTACGAGAGAAGAAAGCTTTGGCTAGATGATTACCTTGATCTGAGTGAGTGTTCTGCTGGCAGTGGTCTCTTTCTCTGGTCCAGACGGACGAAATCCTCTGCAGCCACTGATAATAACTTTCAACAAACCATATCTATATGACCATGTTATGGAACTGGCCAACGAAATAGACTCAACCTGTTTACACCACAAAAATAACCCTTCTTAATGTAGTACATGAACTGTAGCACTCGCTCTCAACCATGCATTGGCCTGCTGCATATTCAACCTGTCAGAAAGACTGAGAGAATATTTGTGCCACAGAAAATTGTAAGTGTGTTGCTCATTGTTTCATATTTATTTATTTATATAAATTATACAGACAATAATTGTATAATTTCAAGTAAACCTCGCTCATAAAAATCTGTATACAAATTTCATAATCCTCAATCAATTTACATATTCTCGTTATTATTACTGGTATAATTTGATTTATAATATTTTATAACTAATTTTACATTCTGAGGCTGTGATTTGTGATTAATTTTCATACAACAGTTCTTTATTCATTGGTTCACATGAGAGCTTGTAAAGGTGTAGAACTTGGAACAATAGCTTCTATTACAAACCTGAATTTGTTATCATTACTTTCTGTTTGAGCCCCCCCCCCCATCCCGTGTGATTTGGTAACTCATGTTACAAAGAAAAGTGAAGCTTAGCAAAGGTAGTGTGTCAGAGACGTCGAAGAATTTCTTTGGACAGCATTTACTCTTTTACGGAAGGTTCCATCGATCCTGAGATACGGTGGAATTCCCCAAGGTTATAATTGAGACGAAAGTCCCGTGTTTACAGAATCCACCAACACGAGGGTGCTGTACTTCAGCGTGTTCAGCATGTGCTGTCTGCTGGGGCTGGCCACCTGGCAGGTGCTGTACCTGCGGCGCTTCTTCAAGGCCAAGAAACTCATCGAGTGAGCTTCGCTGTGTTCGTCTCGCGGACGAGACCTGTTTCACGTTTGTTCAATTTTGTACCATGTTTCCTGATTATTTTTGTTGTCAAAACAGTATTGAGTAATAAAACTTAGAAAAATTTTACTGTGTGTTGGCAGACACCTCATCACTCATTTAACTTACACATTCTCTTCTCACATGTCCCGTGGCCACAAACCCTGTTACGTCTATTTGGAAGTAGATATCGATATTAGTTTGAGTTTTGTGATTCGAATATGTTAAGTTACAATAAACAAGTTTTGTAAAGTGTGGTTTGTTTTAATTCAAACACAAAAAATTTGTGACAAGGAGAAAAACTGGTAAAGTGAATAAAATCTTTTATTAGTGTTGTGATTGCAAACATATCTTTTAAAATTAACTCTGAACAGTTTACTCAATTTCTTCAACAAATTTTTCAAATGCTGTTACAACAATTTAGCACAACAAATCAAAATGAGAACCGTTTACATCCAAAATGTAAGTAAATTTGACAAAGAATCTTTTCAACAATACAAAGAGAGATTTGACAATTTACATATCATGAAATACTTTTCAACAGATCAGAATGCATCAAAATATTCTCTACAATATAGGACCTGAATATTTAGAGGTAGTAATGCTATCGTTATTACCAGCTGTTAACTTTTGTTGAAATTGTTCGAACCCTGAATGATCTGAGAAAAAGTGTTTTAGATGAAAGATAAGACTCGTGTTTACGTAACAAAAACAAGGACGTGTTCAGTCCGTCCAAGATTTTCACTAAATTACTTGAAATTTGTTCCCACATGTGAAGAAGTGCTCCTTTTCCTGTTATTCACAACTTATGTCTTTAAAAGCAGAACATACGCCATCAATTACTGTTAGACAATTCTGAAACATTTCGAGAAGCAGTCTCAAACCTCTGCGTCTAAGCAAAACATAGTCGTCACGATGACATAGTGAATTGTGCTTCATGAAACATTCACTAAGTATATGTTTATCACTTGAGACCTGGACCTGTCACAAATTCATATCTGTTGGATAGGTACTGGTTGTCCTCCAGGCTCGAGCTCAATTGAAGGGCTACTTGTTGGTGTGTCGTATGACTGGGTGGTGGAGCAAATACCACTTTTTTGTAGTTGGTTAGCCGATAATTGGTTTTTCTTTCTCTCTTTAGACAATATCCATTATTAGATAAAAAGGACAAATATATTTTTATATAAATATAATTTTCATTTGTACCTACTTTTACTAAGTAGAAAATCTTCCAAAACTTCTGCATTACCCATCCTAATTTCCATGATTGTTTGCTCTTGGAGGAATACTACCGACTCTCCCACGCTTGTCGAATAGTGAGGGTGGTTTGACATAGACCAGTGATTTCTTGAGTTTTCCTTTGAAGTTGTGGCTTGTAGTTTCTGTTTGAAGGACTGTACTTTGGAAGATAGTTGTGTTGTCAGAGAGCAAGATTATTTGTAAACTGGGAATTTGCCTTGAAGGTATTGAATTGTTGATTTTGTGGTCAGTGCATCCTTGTAAACACAGACTGTTAACAATCTGCAATGAAGAAATTATGGTGCCAGCATAGTTTATATAATATCTCTCTTTCAGAAGGTTCATCCCAGTGATGGATGGGAACCTCGGTTGGGTTTTTCGTATTCGACCACAATCTGAGATCAAAGATTTTCCTGGTGAATATTCCGGATAAACAGTTCTTGGATTTCCACCCGGGTTAAAGCAAGCTTAAGCCACGACATCGACGGCATTCTTTGTCATCTCTCACGTGTCGTGAGAAAGGTGGCAGAGTACACCATCGAAATGAGAAAATGTCGAGAATGTTCAGACAAACGGGCCTGGGTTTACACGTTGAAGAAGACTCGATATAAGTAAAGGATTGACACGAGGCAGAACTCGACGTGATTACAATTATAAAACCACAAGCATTTTTTTTAATAGTAATGGCTGATCATTTTATTGCAAAATCACAAGGAAAGTTTCTGAAAAACAAATAGCCAGATGAGGAATGCATGTTTTTGATGACTTTGCAGAAAATAATACCTCAATTTTACCAGACGAAGAAGCGCCAGGTAAATAAGCAGGCTACAATTCATCCATTTGTTTTATTATAAAAAATAACTGGAGAAATTAAAGAGCCACTGCTTTTATGTCATAAGTAATCATCTAGAACACAATGCAACTTCAATTAACAAATTGCATTAAAGAACTCCATTTCTATTCCTCAACCTATCCTCAAAACATTTAAGTGAATATGAAATTTATGACCTCAATAAGTCTCACTCCAGCCTCTTTACTCAGACTTGTCCGTGACACCCTTAACGGAGTCTTGGGTCTATCCACAGTCATAATATCTTTGACGGCGATATTATAGGCTGCCTGACAGGAGGTGACGAGCAAAACATCTTGGGGTCTGGAGTTGTGAAACTGATTGTAAAGTATGAAGATTACTAGAATACAGTGCAAACTTTGTATAATTGTTGTACACTCAAATTTAATTTCATATTGTGTATGCATTTTTTTGTGGATATTTTATGAGTTAACATTTTTGTAAATTGAAATCAAAACATTTTGTAAAGTGTAAATCTATACATTTCCAAGGTCCAATAAAAGAGTAAAATTTGCTGTGGCAAACTTGTGTAAAATTAACTTTATGTTTTGAATAAATTCTTTAAATATTGTTGTTTCGTTTCAAACCTTTAACTAAATATAATTAAATAACCTCAAAATTTTATTATCTGACTTTGAATTGTGTAAATTATATATTTCACTAAATGTAAAGTTCTAATTTATTTATATATTTCAAAATTAAGTTTTCTTAAAAATTGCTCTTCAAAATAAATGGTTTGAAAAGCTATTATTTCAATATTACATTATTTGGCCCTGATACAAGAGGCAAGTTAAATTTGGTGATTACATTAATTGGAGCACAACGTGGGGCTTCGATTTCACTCGACAAGTGTAGAATAATTTGTTGGTGACTTTTTAGTAACATTTTGGTAATTTTGTGTGTGTGTGAATAACTCAGGATTTATTAGTGTAAAACAAAAGTCTGTGTGCATTTGAAATTAGGAAATTTAGTGTTGACTAATTTCAATTAAGAAAATTGATTTTAAAGGTTCCCAAATATGTGGAATGAATTTAGAGATGCATGGGCTGATTATAATAAAAATATGGCAGATTTGAGCATGGATTGTGATAATAATAATAATAAAGATTTGAGGGCAGATAAGAATAAAAATGTGGCGGATTTGGAAACGGAGTTGAATACAGAAAGTGATAAGAATATAGAGGCTACACTGAATGTTTAAGTAAAAATATATTCAAATTGGGAACAAAATTTGAAAAGAATATAGAGAATAAATGAAGGCAAGGCAGACTTGACAAAGGAATTAAGAGAATGGAACGTAAAGACTTAAACCTATTTATTCATTTAATTACTTATTCTATTACTGTATAATAATGAAATATATTGATTAGACATTTTGCTAAATAGGATGTAATTTAATGGGTCAGGGTTGAAAAGAAATGGAATGTTGTTATTTTATCCAAGTAATTAAATATGGGGGCTGTACTATTTAAAATTAAAAGTAGGAAATAGTTAAAAATATTTTTGCATCAATTGTTAAAAGTTATAACTTTAAAGGTGATGTTGTTGGAGGAT
The DNA here is from genome assembly GCA_037074705.1 of Zhengitettix transpicula. Classification (NCBI taxonomy): domain Eukaryota; kingdom Metazoa; phylum Arthropoda; class Insecta; order Orthoptera; family Tetrigidae; genus Zhengitettix; species Zhengitettix transpicula. The sequence goes on from CM073591.1 coordinate 82,594, forward strand.
TGTGGTTTACCTGCACAAGTTCACGTGAGTACGCACGATCACAATCTGAACCTTCCTAGGCCACGAGAGAGAAAGTCAAAAGCCCGCCAATGCATGGAATGGTGGAACACTCCTTCCTGAAGAAGGAGGCCGAGAGCCTCCGAAACTACTTTCGGTTCCCTGTGGCTACACCGTACTTCACTTTCAGGTAAGCCACAAGCTATCTCTCTTTCTTGTCCATACCAATATCACAATTATATATATATATATATATATATATATATATATTGTGTGTAATAGGAAAGAGAGACAACTTACCAGAAATCAATAGTCTATTTGAGCTAAAGAATAAAAAAATTCATAAATTTTTGAGGAACTGAACGCTTCCTGACATTAGCTTCAAATAATTAGTTTTCAGAGCCGATGAGATTAATAGTTTCTCTCCAGATGTTTTTAGTGTGTAATTTCATGGGAATGGAACCACCACAAAAAAATTATATTCATTCTGACATTCAGCATGTCAGATAAGCTTTTAGGTGTGGGGGACAAAGACGGTAAAACATTGTTACATAAAATAAATGACTTGAATTGAATCTGGTGTTATTCTGATATTTACCATACGGTTAAGTTGTAGTTCAGCCCCCAAGAGTGGGGTGGAAGAAGATGAAACAAATTTCTACTTAACAAGTTACAGAGACACCAGGGTGCTACATTTGTATACAGCACCTATACAGGTGGTTAGTGGAAGGGTTTTATATTAAAAAGAAAGACCAGCATTGGTTTGGATTCCAGGGTTATAGAAATCTGAGAGTTTAATGGAACGGTCCTCGACATTGTTGACAAAAGGTTACCTGGAGCATTCATATGTTACCAGGTGTATTTTTTTTCCATTTAGTTAGAGGTTGTATCATTTTTATTGCTTTGAGATACAAGGAGTAAATTTTGACTTCATTAAGTTAGTGATAATATTCTTTACTCTCTTAAGGGAGTCAAAAATACTTTGTTACCTAGAGTATTTGTGACTTGAAAAGGAAAATGGCTTTGGTTGACGAGGGGTTATTTATGCTGGTTAAATTAAATTAATCAAGTCAATCTCCAGGTTAATTTAAATAAATACCTGAGGAATGTCGGGTACTCGTATAGCAATTTTATAAATATCTGCTATCAAAAAGTAATTTTTTTGCATCTTGTCACAGGAAAAAAAACTGCAAATGCATAAAATTTTCTGTGACATCATCAAATATTGATACATTGGGAAATGTTTAATTTTTTCACAGAAAATATTAATGGCAGGGTCCACATTAATTCAGGCAACCAAAGTCTCACATGTTGTTGAATTAGACATATGATAAAATTTAATACTAAGTATAAATAAAATAAAATCCTAGTCCAGAGTTACAGCACTTCAGAAAATGTTAAAGTGGCTATATACGTCTGGAACAGATAAAGTTGTTTCATTTGAAAGGTAATACATTACTGATTTGTACAATTTACCTTTTCAATGCCAATCCCAAAAATGAAGATTTTATTACCGTTGCACAGTAACCTAAAGTACTATAATCGCTGAAAAAAAAAACTCACTTTTGAGTGGTGTAAAAGGATTTAGAAAACTGAAAATATTGCCGTTGTCCTCGTCATCTCAAACTCTTGGCCTATTTATCATAGCATTTTAATTTTGCATTAAAGATAGGACAATCTGAAAACTTTGATACAACTCCAGAATGTCACAACTGTCTAGAAGCTTTTCCCAAAATGATACCTAGGAATGATTTGGTTCCAGGATATTTGAGGGAAAGAATTATTTTATACATGCTAAAATGTCAGTATACATCCTTCACCAAATTGGAAAAGTTGTACAGTTAACACTTTGAATTAAATACAGTTGCATGTATTATAATGGACCATGTAAGCGAGCAGTGTCTTGAAACAAAGACGTGATGTCCAAAAGAACTGGAAAAAAAAATTAAATGTACCACATTTGTGTGGCAATCAAGAATATATTTAAGTTTCACCAGGCACACCCAAACTTTGAATAAATACTAAATACAAATTAAAGGTGACAAGACTTATTTAGTTGGCAATTACAAAATTGGTTCTGGGTTGCCTATAATTTACAAATAAACTGCATTGTGTTCAGAACATTCTGCACCAAGTCGATTATTATTTACTTACATTTTGGTATCACAGTTGGATTGCAAAATAAGATAGTTCAATTTCTATAGACTAATTTCTCCAATAAAAAAGAGTTTAGCAGCCTCAATATATATTTACATTTAATAGGGTAGTTACTTTATGTAAATATCAATGGCAACCGACTTGCCCTTTACAAACATCACCCTCTTAAAAATTAATTAATGTAGTTCAGGGATTATTAGTCATTTCTTTGCTCTATTTAACAACTTTGAGTTGAATTTTCTTCTACTTTGATACTAGATCTTTCACGCCTGCAACAGATATACAACAATGCAAAACTTTTGAAGTGAAAAATACCATTTGTGAAGGGCAAGTCTGCATCAATGGTTATGTGAAGCAACTACATTATTTCATGTAAAAGTATAAAAATTTAGGATCACCAAAAGTTTACTTAACAAAAATTGAGTTTTCTGCATTAGAAACAGACTTGAAATAATATTGTGGAAGTAAACATTAGAATTTTGGTGCAGAACGTACCGAGCACTGCAGCTATTTGCAAAGGACGGGACAACCGCGTGCTGGGTAACCAACAAAATATTGGGAGATATGGGAATTGGAGACTTTAAAACTTCAACACAGGAAATAAACATCAAAGACTCACAATATATATATATATTTACACAATTTCATTGTACAGCCAGATAGGAATCATATTCTAAGTATCTGTGCCTTGACGACTTCACAGAAGTTTTTATTTCCTGAAACTGCCGACACCTCCACTCTAGCCATGGTGCCACCAGCTAAACCTTTAGAGAGTCTCCCGGGGTTGACCACGACACAGCCGTCAACCTCCTACGACAGAAAGTGGAGCAGTAAGTAGTCGTAACAGTCACTACTCTGAAGGTTCACGGAAGCTCACCTTCACGAAGAAGCGTAGGTCCGAAGGCAGGACAAGGAGGTGAGGTCGTCGCGACAGCCCGCACCTGTCCTTCCACGATGTTACGTCCAGGGAAACGTCCTCAGCCGGCGGAAACATCGGGTAGAAGCTACCTTGTGACAAGATGTGACCTGCGAGACGGCCTAGACGATCTGGGCTCTGCGGTGGACTACAGCAAGACTCACGTGACCCACCGTGTACTGGTCCCCAGAACACATACTGCTTTAGGTGATACTTACAAAGATAGCTCCTCCTTGCCCAGGTGCATCAGGACGTCTACAGATGTGACTCCAATTTTGACCCCCTCCACTGCGAAGACACACGGGTCAGGCATGACGTGCAGCCCAGGGTACCCCCGTCGTGTGATGAACGATGGCGTCGGGTACACGGGGTAGTGGTGTGCGTCTCTGTAGGAGGGCACCAGCACGACCTGTGTACGACTGAAGGACGGGGCACATCAGAGCAAACATCAGGAGCACACCAGTAGAGCCCACAGTGACACTCACCCTTTGAGAGGACCCAAGACTCCGTTCAGAATCCTCTCAAACACCGCGTCGAACGTCTCTGCCAGGGACCCCTCCTCCACCTCAGGATGTCTGACATCTACAAACGGTCCACACAAGACTACGACATGTGGTTCGTAGTAGTCCAGATACTCAACGAGGTCTTGCAGAGGCTGGTAGAGCATGGTGTCAGTCTGTGTGTAGGGCCCAGCTGCCACAACTATCTGAAGGGGACCTGAGACCCCAAGCAAAAAATTATACAACCCACATTTCCATGAACGGAGAATTAAAAACCGTTCCTATCTCACCGTCCGATTCAGGAAGTCCGATACGTGTCGGCACGTCTACCTCCACCTCCAAGAGACCCGACGGTAAAAACGGGAACAAGGGGTAGAAGTCCGTGACCAACTTGGTGACTGTGAAACTGTCCCCGGAATGGTTCGTCCCGCAAACGGCCACCAACTGCCCGGGAAAGACAGAGTACTTGTCGAGTTGGCAAAGGTTGAGGGAGACTGTCTTTCCGCCGGCGACGCTCCGGGCACACTCGAGGACGACGGACCCGGCGGTGAGGCGTCCCACCTCGTCGCAGGCGATCCTGCCTACAGTCCACTGCTCCTCCTGCGGACACAAGACTGTCCTGTGACTAATTCGAAGACGTACTACAGGTACTCGGAAGGGGCAGACTGACCGTGAAACGAAGCGTGGGGTTCAAGAGTTCTTCCAGTCCTCGAGAGCGGAGGAAAACGTCAGAGAAGTCGGTCAAGAGGTCGTCCAGGACCTTCGCTTTCCGCTTGAGGACGTCGGCCATGTAGTTCAAGTCGGTCGTGGACCCCTCGTCCAGCCGGGACACGGAGGGCGAGAACCTGGTCTCCGACGTCCATTCGCCCCCGGAGCTTCCTTCAGGGAATTTAAAGACCACGTCTCCGGAATTGGTCCTAGAGCTGTAATTCGTGGATGGAGTGGCGCTGCAAAAGAAAGTCGCGCTCGAAACACTGCGCCCTGCGTCGTCGTCGATCTTCTCCCGAGCGGGACTTACGTAGTGGGGGAGAAGCTAGCAGGAGAGAAGGCAGGCCGAGGGCTGCGACCCAGGAGCTTGGCGAAGCTGCGGCGCTCCGGCGTCCGGACGCTCTCCTCGCCCGTGGCTGTCTGCAACTGTAGAGGCAAGTGGTGAGTCGCGCGTCGTGCCGCCGGAGGAATCTCGAAGTCGGGGAGGCGCCGGCAGTCGTAGACGAGTATGGATCTAGTCACGTCCAAATACAACGCTACCTAGACCGAGACCCGCCTACAGCCGCCGGCCGTCCGAGCTTGGCCGCAGACGTGGATGCGTCAGTGCGGCCCTTGATGAGTGTGGATCTAGTCACGGTAACGCAAGCACGTGCACCAGAACCGCAGCCATCGGAGGCCGCGCCGCGACGCCACCGCTGGAGTGGCCTTGAACGTGCGCGTTCTCTCCAGGTAGGCGCTCGCTCGTACATGTGGCAACACGGCCGCCAAACAGGTTCCCTTACCTGTCCCTTCCCGTCCCCTCCCCATTGTTAGGGGGCCGCACTTACCTTAGCTTTGGGAGTCGTCGAATACAGCTGCACGATCTGGTCCTGGTCGCCGCTGTACCACCACGTCAAGGAAAAAAAACGAAAAATGGCGGCAACAATCCCCGACCCAAACAAAGAAACAAGATGGCGGACGTCACGGGCCACCGTCTCCCTACGAAGCGGCCAGTAAAGCGTCGACGTGGGTGAAGCGCGCTCACAAAGAGAATAGAAGCAGGACCGCGACGATGCTAAAAGAAAGACTGTGAAGCGCGTTCATTACGAAAGATGGCGTCCCGAACTTCGGCATCCCATTTTCCCGTAGGACGCCACGCAACTAGTTTTCTAGGAAAACCGCGCCATCGTAGTCTTTTTATCCCCCTCCCTGCCCGACCGCGGGCGGGCGGCGAGGCAAGGCCAACCGACGCGACCGGTTCGTGCCGCCATCTTGGGGCCGCGACGGGTACCTGACCCGTGACGTCACGGCGATTTAAAAGCGGCCGCAGCCGAACGAAGGATACGGGTCGTCGTCCTCCGGCGAGTAGATGACGAGGCCGGAGGGCGCCGCGACGCCGGAGATGCCCGCTTGCTGGAGCTCGCGACGCTCCATGAGCGCCAGCGACTCCGGCGAAGGGTCGGCGCCCTTGAGGAAGCTCACCGTGAACGAGATCCACGTGTCCACGAGTGCCTCCGCGGACAGGCCGTGCGACGCACATAGTTCCAAGCCTGAAACACACAATAATAATGTAAGCCTCGGCGGGGCGCCAAGGTCAAGGTCAGGCTCTCACTGAAGAAAGAAAGTACGAGGTCTTTCTCGTGTGAATGGCATGTTTTAATTGCTCTACGGTTATCACTTCAACCAGACTGGATACCCGAGAGCAATTTATATGTAAACATTTACTTGTTAATAACTGCAAGATAGCTGTCGACAAAAATGTAAGTGAAATTTGAAGGTTAGAAACAAAGCACAACAAAGAAAATCACCCGAGAATTTTTTTTGTAATTACGCAACATTGGGAATATGTTAAAAGGCACAGAAACACGGGAGGTTTAAAAATCATAAGCGGGAGATGTTAACGAGCAAGTAGATGGCGTTAGCGAGTGAAGGAACGGTACTCACATTTGTCCAGGGAAGCGTCCGTGGCCTTGACTCCGAGCAGGGAGAACTGCTCCCGAATAGCGTCTCTGCTCACCACCATCTTGACGCCATGTGAAAGCCAACGGCGACCTTGGAACCTGTTGATCCGCGACTATGGCGGGAACACTCTCACATACACAAACGCACGCGAAGGAGAGGGGTGGGGGAGAAGACCGACGCTGCTGCAACGCCGACGTCGACCCTGCGGCGGCGGCTCGCTGACTGGCCCAGCGACTGGCTCGCATCTCGTCCTGCAGCGTCAACGGCCGTTGCCAACCTCCGACAGACAAACTATTAGAAACTCTTTGCAGTCAGCGGGACGAGATTCTAATTAATATGTTCTCGTTACTAACGTTAATTAGTTACTTCTCTAGTTGTATAGCGTCCACATATGGATTTAAAAATCACACATTTCATTAATATTGTATTAAACGCTGTTGACAATTACATTTGCAACAATTTGAAGAGTTTTTAACTTCATTTTAATGAAGGAAGGAGCAATTGATAGCATTTTTGACATAATCGTCTCTTGTTATGCGCTGAAAATTCACAATTCATCAATCCGGACTATGTAGAAATTGAGTTCCTTTAAAATATAGAGTCGAAATATTGATTATCCATATTCGAGTTAACATTTTAAGTGTGTAAATGGAGAAATATTAACGTATGCTAGAAAAAAAATAAGTTTAGAAATTTACGTATCGATGAGAATCTTATTGTATGAATCAGAACTGTACAGAAAATTAAACATATTAGTCAACTAAATTGTGTCGGCACAATATTAAAGGCCTGTTTTTCCCTATTATATATAGTGGGAAATGTTATATAGCATATGCACATATTTGTTAATTAAAATTCACAATTCGTCCTACCCGAGTTTCGACGTTCGACTTGACAATTCTGCACTTCAGCGTTGAAATGTCCAAAGTTGTTCGGCATTGATAACTTGCTTCCTTTCAAAACCGAAAGCCAACGGCTATTTCACCCTGCGAGACGATTCCGGAAATGACGACACGCGTGACGCAATCAGTGTTTTGGGGGATTGTTTCCGCTGTAGCGAAACAGTAAGACATAAATATCTCATTTATGCCGAACAGACATATGTCCAACTTGAAAGCTACGGTAGTAATAAACTGTTAAGACATCAGTCGGGCCCTGTGAGAATAGCCACGATGTTCGGCAGAAAACTGTCAGCACTCGAGTATCCTCAGCAATCCCTTAATATTAAAGGTTCGTCAATTCTCTTCATACAAATAAGCTAATTCATTTATGTATAGTCAGTTAATACGACTTTCAAGTTTTAATACTTTTAGTCGTACATATTGACGTACCTAAATAATATCGGAAAATTAATGTCACAGTTTTTCTGTTCAATGGATTATATATATTCAATTCATATTTTGTTAATTATATAAAATAGAAGAGGTCACCATAGGGAGGTTTACTCAAAAAGTCGAACTGTATCTATCGAAATATATAAATTCCATCTTTCAGTTTCCTGCACTAAATTTAAAAAATCATACCTTTCTTAATAGTATTTTTTTTCAACTTCACTCAATGTTGTTAATAGAAATATTAGTTTTACAATAAATATATCCTCTTTTGGTCTGTGGTCACACTGCTAGAACATTTTTTGACGGGCTGTTCCAATCACAGATTATTCTATTAATCTGAAAACCCCTTCTGCCAGTTAGTAACTATTTATTGTCCAGATGAGATGGAGGTGAGGAATCTGATCCTGTGGCTGGAGGACCAGAAGATCCGTCACTACAAGATAGAGGACCGTGAGGGTCTCCGTCGTGTAGACTCACCAGACTGGCCCCAGGCTTTCAAGAAATACCTCTGTGACCTGTCCTCGCCCGTCCAGAGTTCCGACCTGGCGGAGCACCTCGAGTGGCTCCTGAGTCTCTCTGTACGTGTCGAGTATGCTGACAACGGTGTGTACGAGTCCACAAACTGACAGATGTGATATTTGAGATAGAGAGCACTCTCTATGGTCTGTTTCAATTTGGACAATTTTCCTGACACAAGTAGCATTGAAAGATGACCATGCAAGCAATTACAATGAATAACGTTACATGACGAGGCCATTCTGGACAATTTGGCTCACACTAATCTATCGGTACAAGTTTTACTATCAGGAATTTTGCTTATTTGATGCCGAATCCTGTGTCCATCACTTGCATGCTGCAACTTTATTTCAGATGTGAAAGTCTGGACACTGGAATAGACAGAATTTAGTAGGTTTATTTATTTCTGTTAGTAATGTACCACCACAGTTCTGATTTGTAATCCTCCTTTTTCCATTAAGACAAGAATTGATTTCTACTGCTTGAAAATGTTCAACTATTTTACCTTATTGGGTCTCACCTATAATTGCCTTTCAATGTATATATATTTTTTCATTCTCCGCCTGAGCTCGGGCAGTGGAATACCTGAAAAACATCTGTACAAGTTCCAGTAGTTTCCTTAAATTAGTATCAATTTTCAGAACCTGTTCCAAGTTTGTAATTCTACTTCAAGTTTAATTCTTCTTATAACTGAAATGCAACTTCACATACATTTCCTAGTTACAAGACCAGGAAATTAAATTTTTGTGGCTGTGCACCAAATAAAATTTTTACACTCTCAATTACAGCTGTGGCATTAAATAATTAATTTTTGCTTTGTCACACATTAGACAGTTTGCCTTCATAATTTTCTAAAAACCTAATTAAAATGAGTTTGGCTGTGAAATATGTGACAATTTGCCTACTTTCTTTAAACAGGTTTTCTATGTATAACACAATGTTAAGAACAGTATATTTATACATTTCAGGCAATCTCCCTTTATGTATTTATTTTTTTACACTTTTAAAGAAGTGAGGATTTTAAAAATATATATAGAAAAAGAATAATATAAATGCAAGTAAGGATATGACACAATAATTGAGATAATTTGTATGGAAAGGAAAGAGAGTCGACTACCACACAGTTCTTTTTGGCAATAGGGGCTTGATAATTTTTAGATTCCTCGCCCCAGCTGGAAATTTCTGGTAAGTTGACTTCGCTATCTCTATTTCCTATCTAAATGTGCTTTTTATTTCGACCTAGTCACATTTGCATCAAGATTTTTACATATCAGCATAAATAAAACTAGTTTACAGTTATTTTTAAATTAATATGCATTTACAAATGTGATGCTTTGTTATTTGTTAATGTAAATTATGTATTATATATTGGAAATATGACAAAAAAAATCATGTTTCAGTGGAGAAGTACAGCGGTCAGCCGTTGGAGAAACTTAAGAAGCCTGAGTTGACGGCTCCTAAAGTCGTCTCTGCGAATCCATTAGACAACCTGGACTGTAAGTTTATTTTGCTTATCTAACCTGAAAACTTTCACTGGAGTACTTTTGTGTTGACTTGCTTCTGCAATTTATTTGGGAAAGGTTCTAGGATTGGTTGTAAGCAATATATATATATGAATGTTATGTAGTAGAATGTATTATTTTGGGTTTTTGTGACTCTATCACACCTGAAGAGGTACTTTGTGAACTGCCTCTGTGTGAGCGTAACTTCTTGATTTGCTTTCATACAATTTTAAAAATCCCATTTTTTTACAACTTTGTACAAACTCTTCTCTTAGACTAAACAAACATATAACCCAACTAAGTAATCATACCTTCCAAATAAAAGATTATAAGTTGTTACATAACATTCACAGAGATTTGAATGGACTAAAGTATCATATTTGAATTATGCTTTGGTTATCTGCCATCAGTTGACAGCATGGACTTCAAGGAAGGCGTGAAGGCTCTGGCTCAACTGCTGAAGGTCTCGACACACCCAGATCATCTCGTCACTCTGAAGGCCATCAGCAAGGTTGTTTCAGAGAGGCTTTCGGCTGACGCACTGGAGAACCCCGACAGAGTCGTGGTCAAGGTATATGTGGAGGCTTTAAGCTTACACTTAATGACAGAATTTATTTGTATCTTCCAGATCGTGACACAGACTCAACTGAATGTGTCTTGTAAGTGTGTGTAGTTACCACTTACTCACGAGGCAAAAACTAACTTAATTATATACTAAATTATTACAATAAATTTAGTTTAAAAGATAAATCACTACATCATATGACTGGTTAAAGGAATTGGCAAACATCTGTTTCAGTAAACTATTTCTGTAGCTGCAGAATGGAAGTTCGTAAAAGTTGGAACATTAAAATTTTATTTTTATTCATTTATTATTTTCTAGTATAAAATATGAGCAGGGTTTTAACAAGTACATACCACAGACAGAGTTTGGGGTTTTACTTAATTTCTTATATCACGGGCAACTTTTTTATTGTGAATAATAAATTTTGTTTGTTTCCCTGTAACCTGTCCCAGGGTAAACCATTCCCATTCCAAGAAGCCGACCTAGGTTTTGACACAGGGGACCAAGTGCTGAACCAAGCCTGCAAGGTCCTGCGCCTACTATACATTCACGACCTGCGTCACCTACAGACCAGAATCAACGAGTGCATCGTAGCCGTGCAGACGGTCACCGCCGACCCCAAGACTGACACAAAGCTGGGCAAAGTCGGCAAATAAATTTAATATTAAGTTTTCTATTCATATGTTCTTCCAAGAATAAATAAAAGTTGCCACATTTCCATCGTGTGTCATGTTCTCACTTTCCTTCACTTGATGACTCTTCCGAAAGGAGGCAGGTTGAGGAGACGAGCAGTCCCGAGTCCAGTGAACCCTAGAAAGAAAACGTGTTGAGCAGTTGGAATTTTATGCTGTTTTACATATCACATTTGAGAAAGGGTCTGTGTGCAATTGTAAGTTTGCAGAAATTATGTTGTAGTACAGTAGAAATTTAAAGTGAAAGTGAGAATTCGATCGATTTCTTGCTTTCTTCACAACCCTCCTGTTAGACAATTGCACTTTGCCATTCTGCTTCATTACTTTCCATACCCGATACAGAAAAACTGACTCCAGCAGATTGCGGATTTCGAGGTGCCATAAGATGTATAACTGCACGGATACATTGGAGAAATCATGTTAACGGCTCGTCTAACGTACGCAAACATTTAATTGTATAACACGTTTCTGACAGGTGTACACTTTTATCGCTATTTTGTGAGGTTATGGTAGTCGTACCTGCGGAAATCAAGAACATGCCCCACTTGTTGTAGGAACGCAGTTTCCCGCCCTGGTGGGCGACGTAAGCACCCAACCCCAGCATGCCGCCCCCGCTCACCATCCTGCAGCCCAAACAATCTTCCATCGCCATCGCCGGCTCGTTCCAAAGACTTCAGCGATATTAGGTGAAGAGCCTCCTACTATATTTAAGTTGTTTGTGCCGGACACTCGTCGTGAGAGGATCTATAAGGGAATCCTAACGGCAAAATATTCGTATCTATTATAATGTACATATTTTACAGAAATTTATTGTTTTGATTTTTGCCAAGAAAGGATGTAAACAGCCACTTCTAATTTTACATGTACGGCTTCTTGACGGAACACACCTTCATCATCTTTGCTCTTTCCAAAGCATTTTGATATAGCCAGTGGTGCCAACTTTGTAACTGCATTTAAAATACATACGAATAAACTCGCTAGAAAAGTTCCTGCCAGTGGGCAATTGTAAAATCTCCCGAGGACGCTGACCAAAATAATTTTCTTTAGAAAATACATAATTTTTTAAAAGAATAAAAACAGATTAACGGAAGTGAGATGAGCTGAATAAAACACGTGTGTATATGAATACATATTTATTTATGTACGGACAGAAGTTAAAAGTATCGTCTGTCCTTGTCCCAGAGCTGCTCGAGGACCTCCAGCGTGTCCGTCGCAGGGAAACGGTCCACGAAGGAGCGGATCAGAGCCTCGTGAGTCGCCTCGTAAGTTTGCAGAGAAACCTCACCGTCTGAAACAAGAGTACAGTCAAGACACGCGTTTCTGACGACGAGAGACGCGACCACATCCGGATGACTGACCCTTGAAGAAGGTGTTGGGCTGAACCAGCATCTTCCGCGGCTGCTTGTGGGCGAGAATGATGTCCCTCCAGCGGGCCCACGGGTGAGGACCGTCCTCGGGGACCTCCGAGTACGCCTCGTAGATGGTTCTGGCCGCAGCCACGTCGCCGCAGCTCTTGAAGACCTGCAGCTTGCGGAGGAATTCGGCCACGGCCTTCCTGCCAACGGACGCCATCTTGGCACGGTCCAGTCGGAGCAGCAGATACTCGCCCTGACGCGTCTCCTCCACGCTGACGAGGCCTTCGCCCGCCTCCAGCAGCACCCGCAGGATCACGTAGCGAGCCTGCGAGTGCGATTGCAGCCAGCTCCCGGAGGCGGGGTCGTATGTCTCGAGGGCTTTCGCCACCCCCGCATGCAGCAGATTCAGCCAGTTGGCGTATGCGATCTCCTCGGCCCGCGCACCCTCGAACCCGAACACCCTGCGGGGAAACAGCACGAGCACGTCACTGCACCTGTCGGCCTCTGGGGGCGGCACAATAGCGCGGAGCTTACTTGAGGACGTCGGCGTCCAGGCTGAGGTACAGACCCACGCACTCCGCTCTGCACTCTTCGTACGAGGAGCTCAAGGTCGTGAATTTGCTGTCGTAGGACTCTCCGGGCTCGTACCAGCTCTGCACCTGCGCACGCACGCGGTCGTCAGTCGCCGACGAGACCTGGCCGAGGCTCAGGGGAGAAGGAACGTACCTTGTCACCGGTGAGAGGGTCGGTCACCGCGTCCACGTCGAAGTTGAAGGTCCCGTCCTCGTTCTTGCGGAAGAGTTTGCCGCTGCCGTGGCCCAGCAGCTCGTGAAGACCCACTTGCACCTGCGCCATACGCAATTACCAAACACTCTTTCCAGAAGTAAATAGAAATTAAAATGCATTTGAGATGCTAAATCGGGGCTGTGTTACCTCGAAGGCGGCGACGCGGTTCCTCTCGAGGAGATCCTGGTCCTCGGGCGAGAGGAAGTGGACCGTGGCCTGTTTGTAGTTGGCTGGGATGACGTTGCCCAGGGACACGTTCTTGAAGCCCTCGTTCTGTCGGATCTCGTCGTCTGCAATGGAGACCAAGGACGACGTGTAAGAGTGAGTCAGAGTGCTTAAGACAGCGAAGGTGTGTGCACCTACAGTTGGGGATGTTGATGCCTGCAGGGACGCCGCTGCCGGCGAAAGCGAGCACGTCCAGCGAGGTGAAGTCTGGCCGCAGGAAGTGGTCCTTCTCGAAGGCTCGCGGCCACGGCAGTCGGGGCAGCAGCTCCTCCGCGCGACTCACCAGCTCCGAGAACTTGGCCGACATCTCCTTGTTGACGACGGCCACGAAGCCTTCGAATTCTCCTCTGGAGCCTGCGGGGTCTCTGTACGTCTCGATGAAGCCGATGTACCTGAAAGTGGAGGCGTCAGCAACTGCAGGGGCGGCGGGGTCGGCGGAGACGGTGACCCACTTACGACTCAACGACGGGGCCGACGTCCTTGATCCAGAAGCGGGACGCGTCCTTGTGAGCGTCGAGGGACCCTGTCGTGAAGCTCTCCACGTAGCGGTCCAGCATCTGCTCCTGGTTCACGTTGGCCGCGTACTTCTACAACACACAACAGATTTTAGAAAAATTTTATTTCCTCCTATTTTTGTCTTTTTTTCCGTCAATAAATATGTTATTTACATTAGCGTTATCCCCCTTTTTTCAAAATATTCTGTCAACGCATGCTCTAACTCATTCCACGACCACCGTCTGGCACGTGCGATTATCATCTTTCTGCTGAACATAGAGAACTTCTTTCTGTCCCCAATGGTTACACGGAGCTTCAATTTCATGCCATCCGCCATCTTTCTATCTTTCCTTTCCATACAAATTACCTCAATTACTTTGAAAATGTCACATCCTTATTCGAATTTATATATATATATATATTAAACAACGTTGGTATGGGGATCCATCAGCACGTGGTGTGGCAATCAGCAAGAAAAAGATATGAGGGTGTTGATAAAAGTTTACAATATATATACCTACAAATAATACATGAGACATTGTCAAAATAATTAATATGGACAGGAAAGAGGCAGAGAGAATCACCACCATTTGTGGCTCAGCGATCGGAGCAAAAGTTTTTAAAATATTTGGTCACAGTGATAGAGTACCGTGCTTCACACTGATAAACAGAGAGAATAAGGTGAGACTCATGTTAACGGTGGCCCCTTGTGTAGATAGTAAAAGTGGTCTTGCTTTAAGATACAACTTCAACACACAAAAACTTGTTACAATATGATTATGAATTGAGATGAACAAAATTCTGGAGCACACATTTCCCAAAATGTAGTTAAAGGCACCAACCTTGGCTAGTTTGAGGTCGTCCACCACTAGTTGAAGCAGTTGGGAGTAGTCACCACGTGATACACGAAACTTGCAGCCTTCGAATTCCTGATCGGGCCTGGTGACTCCAGGGAGACTGCCCTCCTCCACAGATGCCAGTCTGATCTACGGACAGACCAAACACACTCTTACTCTGTCGAAGGTAAGGAAACAAAGATGTGCATCAAACACGATTGATATATATATATATATATATATATATATATATATATATATATATATATATATATTGTAATAATTAAAAACTGGGATGAATTAAATTTGCCCCACGTTGTTGGGCCATTTATGTAATAATTAAAAAAGTCTTTAATTAAAAGAAATTATTAAACAACAAAATTAATTAAAATTTGAATGATAGTTAGCAAAACTTTGAAGACACCAATTTATGTAATGATTTAAAAGGTGATCTTTATTAAATAGGAATAATTAACAAAATTATTATGATTTAAAAATTTATTGTTGATAATTACACATGATAAGCCCTGCCGAATTCCATCAATTTAAAAAACAAATATTTCAATTTTATTTATTTTTTAATTCATGGCGTTCTATGAAACTACAGCTTTATATTTTTACAATCAACTACGTCAAATTTCTCTTTATCTCAGGGTCATCACTGGGTTTGATAGTAAGAACAAATACAATCTAATGAACTAAAACATTAACAATCCATACTCATTGAAGTTAAAGGGATACAATATTAAATACAAGAAATAAAAGAAAACAAATGAAAAGAGAAACGTGAACGAAATCTGACTATACCCTTTAATTATCGTTTACAGTTATTAATAATTGTTTTGTGCTCACGACATTGCTTCTGGTACTAGTTCGGACTCTTGTATCTTGAAGTCAACACCCACTAAAAAGGCCATTATTCACGGATTCTACACTTTAGATTTTGAACACACGCGCAATCTCTGCTATCCTGGATTAGCCGCCCCTCAGTCAGCCCTCGGACGTAGTTTTCCTTGAAGTCTCTCTATGCGAAAATTAGTTCAGTTTGTGATGCAAAACTTCTGCTTCTAAATTGCGATTTTATGAGTCTCTCCGTCAGAACTGTTTACTTGCGTTTTATGTAAACTATTATAACTCGCCATTGGACTTCCTGGATAGCCCTATTCATGCTTTTAGATTAGCAAACGTTACTGTGTAAAGTATCTCTCACAGACTCTTTTATGTATCCTTTCTCAACCAAGACTCAAGGTAGACTCGATGCAGACTGAGTTCTCTAAGCGTGGAGTCTCCAGTCTCCATTGTTAACAAAGAAAGACCCGCTGCAATTGTCGTCTTTAAGCACCCATACCGCCAACAATTCAATTATATTAAAAACAATTAATAGCCTGTTTAATTGGTATTACAAACAATATATATATAGTTTAAAACCATGACTTTCTGCAGCTGAATGCATAAAACTGAAGGCATTTCCATAATATTTTAAGACAAGTGAAAGAGTGTCACAGAGAGAAGTAGATCCACATATTAAACATTCGGCAAATGGAAGGTCAGTCCACCTGGATTGTCGTTTGTCACCCAAAAGTGATGAGAACAGTTTAACTGTATATTCTGGACAACTGTTTGCTTCCTCCCATTTTTGTCCCCACATTGTTTGGTCTTTATACAGCCATCATTTTGTATTTGGAAATGAGAGCAACAGATGGTAGTATCTCAGCCACTCTTCAAAGCCTGAAAGAAGAAGACCGAGAGCTCGAGTATACCTCAAACACGGTGGTGCTGTTTTCGACAGTCTTGAAGGTTCTTGTGTTGTATGCGTCCATGTTGATCTTTGTCAGGAACCTGTTCACCATCTCCGCATCCTTGAGGGTGCAGTTCGATGAGAAGTAGGTGGTCACTCCCTGCAGAGAAGAACAGAAAAGAATGAGAAATATCATGTCATGAGTACGTGTAACAAATTCTGATGACTGAGAAGTAGGGCCAAAATAACATACTGTCGTGGAACGCCTAAGAAGTAGAAAAATTGTGGGAGTGGGACACATCACATGAAGAAAATTATAAAGTTAAAGCCACAACAGCATAGATAGGTTATTTCATATGAGGGACAAGGACATAAAAAAGACATGAAGCACAGAAAAACTGAAGAAAATATAGTATATCAGAACACTTCAACAACTCTCTCAATGTTAGCGATGCCTTTTATCTTGGCACTATATTGATCCCGATATTCACATGTATTCTGCAGATAACATTGACACCTTTCTCATAACTGAATCAATCTCAACACTTATTAATACAAGGGTTAAATGCTACAATTACATTTTAATATGGTACCTTAAAACTCTGATACAGTACAGAGTACTCACTTTGTTGGCAAATCCCAAGATCTTTTCTTTTTCATCAAGAGAAAATATTTTCTCTCTGCAGTGGTCCCAGAGGCTCTGCAATATCTTGGGCTCCCTCCGAGATGCCTCGCTGAGCTTCACAACCACTGCGAACTTTTCCTCTGGCAGGTTGGGGATGATCTTGCTGTCTCCAAAGCCACGGTAGTTTCCACCATTGGTCAGGATGCCGGATGTGTACACAAGAAATGCCTAGAAATTGTCAGCAGAATTTTTAAGAAACTCATGTCTATTTGTCTGGAGTGGTTTTTTGAGATCATCATCTGGTTTGAACTAGTGCACCAATAGTTTTGGTACCATATACGGTGGTATGGCATGTTGTAGGGTTAATGTGTTTTCACATTGCATACATGTTCTACATGGTCGGCTTTTATCCTCTGACCTACAATGCAGCTCAAAGCCAATGTAAAAGTTTGTACAGATGCCGAGTTGGTTAATGCATCTGTGTACTGAGCAGAATACGTGGGTTCAAATCCTGCCTGGGTCAAATATTTTCAGTCTTTACGTCTTCTTTTGTGGAAATGTATACTTTCAGAGATTTACTTATATACCCTAGTGGTGGAATGGAGGAAACAAGAATTGAGAATATGAATCAGGACACTTGGATGTTCATTCAAGAATGCTATGTGCAGGGCGAAGGTACAGAAAGTTAAAAACAAATTTTTATATTTCATAATTAATTACAAAGCATTTATGAAGGAACATTCCCAGTAATGAACTGAAGAGGTTATAACAATTATGAAATTAGTAAAATGGACAGAACAGGGTCATCTCATGTGGTGACCGTGGAAATTCCAGCTGATTAGTTGGCATTTCCTACTACTAACCACTTCATGTATGTCTTTCACTCTATCTTTGCTATACTTTATTTCAAATGTTTTCTTTATAAGTTAATCTGAAAGAGGGAGGTTGTGTTTATGGTGAAGTTAGTTATTAATCTTTTAATTGAAATTAAACATATATAATTAATTAAATTGAAAGAATATGTTATCTATGGATTGTGGTTGATCAATGTTATACATTATATGTAAATAAGTTTATACCTTAGTATGTAGGTTGTTCATAATTGTTTTGAAAACGTTTGGTGAATGTTGATATTATTACGTAGTTGTAGAAATGTTAGTAATTGGAATTATTATATACCAGGACAGAAAGAAGGATAAATTGGCTGACCATGAATATGTTGTAACTTGGGCTTTTATTACTATGGGAGGCGGATAGTGCATTTATGCACAGTTACATTTGCTAGTGTTGTCATATTGCATAAAATCTTTTTTTGTTTGGAATGTTCCACAGTCGAATTTAATCCTCTGAACTACATTGCGGCTCTAAGCCAATGTATGCATTTGTTGCTGTGTGCATGACAGAAAAGTCTCCGTTTAAGTTGGGAGCTCGCAAGAAAAGGATTGGCAGAAATATTAATATCTTAAAAAGTATTGCAAAGAGTAAGCGAGATAATGAGTTACCAATTATGGAAGAGCCACATCAATTAAAGCCATGTCCTCAGAATATTGTAAAAATCTATGTATTGAAAATAAACGCTTTTTGACTTGAACTAAAATTTGGTAATTTCTTTGATTAAAAAATTATCTATCACTCTTTAATAATTGAATAATGAAAAAGTCTATAGGATGACTAAGTGAAGGCCAGTCTAGCTATTCGCCACAATAAATACAACTGATAAAACAGTTAGGTATCTCTTTTGGATATGATAGATCATGTAAACACAAAAAAATATGACACACCCAACCTCAGTGTTTATATATATATACACCTTAACATGAACTGCAAAAAGTTCTGAATTTTTACAGTTTTTTTCTTTTAAAATAATGTTTTACCTGGAATTCATCCTCTGTGAGATTGCCTTCACGCAGTGCGACATCTTTCAGCTCTGATATTTGCTGCCCAGAAAATATCTTGTGCAACAGCACGTAAATAATAGGTGACTCAGGGGAGGTCTGGAATGTAAAAACAAACAATGGTAGCAAGGTGGAGGTACCACAAATTCCTGATGAAGAAACTTAAATTTATTTCTCGGAAACCGTGAGAGCTCAACATACATTAGATACACCGATAAATGTTATGTTCATTGATACCAGCAATTTCATCTCAATACACACTTCAACACTCTCACACAAGGCACTTGATCTACTTACATAAAACAGTTGCAATACTAATCACCTGCAAGTAGACAATAAGCCCGCCGTTCCAACAAGCTCGGCCAATGTGGTGAGCATAGAGCTTCTCCTGTTTAGTGAGGTCCTTAAATGCAGATGAGCAATCTAGCTCCACAACGGGCTGATCGTTGGGAAGGACAAAGTGCTTCTTGTCACTCATTGCCACAAACTGTGATGTGCTGAAAGCAGGAAAACAGAAACTGTTCAGTTATGCTAAATACAATATAAAAATTAATTTGACTTGTATAAATAAATATAATTAATATAACATAGAAATAAGTGAGAAATTTATTATATAAATTTACATATAACACAAAATGTTTCTTCCCGGTGGGCAGGGCTGCGATGATAATACGTAAACTCTTTATTACCATATTGAGTAACAAGCTTTCAGAGTCTAGTACACGTTCATGAATCCTAATCTGCAGATTCTTGGGTGCCAAGTTATTTTTATCAGTTAAATAACCAAACTGTTTATTTTAGTAGTTTATTTGTCGAGATATTAAAAACTCAAATTTCTCAGGCGTGGTTTTGACCTACTAACATATGACATTGAAGTACAATTCTAGCATGATATCCTTTTTACGATCTCCGGACCTTATACCGAGAGAACATGTGTTTATGAGATCCAAGCTCACTGAGTTGCTAAATTGCAGACTGACTTTTCAAGGCACCAACAATGACAACTGCGCACCACTCCTAATTGTTTGGGACTAATAAAAGTATCCACTGAAAAAGGGACATTTACAAATGCATTAAAAATAAATGTCACTAAGGCATAAATATTCAAAAATGGATTTTGTAAAAGATAATATTGCACAGATTAAGGCACAACAATATGGTTTCAGGAAAAATCTTAGTACAGTAAATGCAATTAAAGGTATTATTCACACATCTCTGATACAAATTTGGGCCAGTAGTTTTTATATATGTTTTATAAATGTTTTTGTAAGAATTTTGGATTGGATTTAACATATAGGCTACAAATTTGGGAGCAACAACAATGCATAATAAAGACAATAGTTTTATTATTACAGAAGCTGACCAGCAAATAATTTTTCTTGAAAAGAAAAGTTTTTTTTTTAGCAAATTGAGTCATTTCACTTTATGTTCTACATATATATTGTAATAATCAAAATATTATAAAATCAAAACCCCACAATGGGGTGCAAGTTAATGTTAATGTGAATTGAATTTATCTAACTATTGATGATTTGGAAAATTAAATAACTGTTAACACTTTAAATTTTAAATACAAAAACATATATTACCATTTATATTTAATTAGATTTTATACACAGATGCCAGAGCTTTTTTCAAATTCTTTAAACATTAAGTTGAATATCAGGCCTCTAACAGTAATAGTAACCCACAATGATATAACCAATTTTTTTTAAAAAAAACAAAATATTGAATTGAATTTACACAAGTATTACTAACATATGAAAACTATTGAATTTTATACTAGGTTTACAATAAAAATTTGGTACATACCAGACATCAGAGCAGCTCTCGTATAACACTACTTGTTCACTTCACAAATTATTTAAAAGACTCTAATGATACAGGCCATGGTAGTACACTTTTTACACAACCTAAAGTCAGCATATGTGCTTGAATGCCTAACACCAAAGACAAAAATTGGTTCATCTCCAAATATTTCAGTAAGGTATATATAGACAGCAGGGAAAATTGAATTACTCTTTCCAATAACATTTCAATTCAACTCACTATGATTTCTATCAATGTCAGTTCAATAACATTCAGTACAATTCACATATATATCCTTCAATTTCTCATGCCAATAATCTTAACAGCTGTCTTTGCATTCATCAACTTTTAATTTTACATCCAAAACTCCTTTACTTATGCAACACTACCAAGTGCAATTTCTGCCCCCTTGCCTAATGGCAAACTCTCTCCTACTCAAATGAAGACTGAACTGAACTCTTGTCTAAGCTTTCAATCTCAAAATATATGTTGTAACATATAAACGGATGTCCATTTATACATGTGTAATTTTATATATTGTCAAGTATTTTGTGTTGTGTAAAGGTTTTCTTTGACAGCTATAACCCAAATAGGGGCTTATTGCCTTGAAATTTCAGTACCAAGTTGGGAGCTGAAGTGAGCAGATGCTCTACAAAAAATTGTACTTAATGCCACGTGTTGTGTGGATACTAAAGCCATACCTGATTACTTTATGTTTCACATCTAGAGAAATAATTAATTAAAATCAACACAGTTTGGTTGTTTATCTGATAAAATAACCCAGCGCTCAAGAACCGATGTATCTTAGGATTTGTGCTCGTATGCTAGACTCCGAAACATGTCCCTCATCATGGAAATAAAGGGTTGGCATAGTATCATCTACATTTTCGCCAAAGACGGGAGGCTAAATAAATCAAGAATAAATTAATTTAAAAAAACTCTTAAGTTTTGATAATTTCTTCAATAATAAAAATTATTTGGCACCCTATTCTTAATAACTTTGGGAGAGTTGAATGAGTCAGTGGATTGAAAGTAGCATTGACTAGATATTATCGCCCAAAATAATGAGCAAAAAACTAACCCGAGAATAATTTGCTACAATATATTGTGGTAATTAAGAATATGTAATTATTTAATAAACAAGATGTTATGATTTTCATTATCGGCGGCGTAAATATACAGATTGTCTACAAGAATATGGAGCCTAATTGCTAGAGTTGCATTGTTGCCTCGGGGAGCACTGAGACATTTAGAACTTGAGATTTCAGAGTTGGTTGGACCAGGAATGCGGAAAGTGTGTTTTGTGGAGTCCCTGATTCAGTGTTCCTGGTACCATGATTGAGCAAGTGTGATTAGGCAGCACAGACATATTATATTAAAGTCCCGGGTTTTGGAATTATAAGTCGACAGTCTGAAGTATTTCGTCTATTACCATATTCATGCAATTATCAAAGTTTTAAAAAACAACGTTATCAACCGTTAAGAGCAGAAAGTGATTTGTTTGAAAACTAAAACATCTTTAAATTCAGTGAAATACGACCTTTCTGTGATGTGAGATCGAGCCCAGATGAACAGCTAAGGGTAAACAAAAAATAATTTTTATTAATTATAAACCTAATGTGTAAATATAATTATCATCAGATTTCGAATTTCATATTTCAATAATTATTTAAGTCAGGAATATTTTGCATTGTAAGTTTTTAATTGTCCTTTTATAACTATCTTTATGGGAGACCCGTTGTTTATTACAATATATAACATATTTAGATAGGAAAGAGAGACAGCGATGCCGACTTACCTGAAATCAATAGTTGGTCCAGTCTGGCTGAGGTGAGAGAATATTCCAAATTTTCGAGGATCTGAGCCTCCTTCGCCAGGAAGATGCTGCTGACGGAGGGGCTCAGGCCCTCAAAAATTTGGAACATTCTCTCACCTCGGCCAGACTGGACTAACTACTATTGATATCAGGTAAGTCAGCATTGCTTTCTCTCTTTCCCATCTCATTGTGTTATTGAATTTGACCTTGTCATGTTCTCCTAAATATATGCACCAAAAGTAACATTAGTAAGTAATGATATAACTGTAATTAAAAAGTAACAGTGACATGTACAATACAATAAGGAAAGATTACATTTATAGAATCCGGATCAATATTAATGTAACAAAAAAAGTTCATTTTGTGTGGATCCAGTACAATAATTTACCGTGAGAAATAAGTGTTAAATCGAGAACCTTCAAGAGAATATTTTCTCCTCACACAAACAGTGTGTGTTCTTTTAAATAATTCTAGATGTAAATAACGTATAAAGTTCCTGTAATTCTATGATTACTTTTTTTTATTCTTAAATCTATAAATATTTTGATTAATAAACATGGCATGCAATGACTGTATTGATTTTACTAGCAATAAACTTTTTAATGTCTTAAAGTACCACATTACAGTTATCATTTAGACACTCCTATACAATTATTGAATTGACAGAATAGATTTTTATTCAAATAAACTTTTAAAAAAATATGATACATGTCAAATAATTTAATTAAATAATTATACAGTATTATTGTAATTCAAGGCTAGACACAGGCGTTCAGTCATCGACATGTATCTGATGTGACCTAGCATTAGAAACAATAGAATCATAAAGAGCATAACAAATCAGAGATACGATACAGCACAGCACAGCACAAAAATCTGACTGTTCCAAAAGGCTTGTACCTACTTAAACCTGTTGGACCCCAAGTGATAAAAATCAGAGCTTCTGTTGAATCACACAACACTTACAGCACCGAAGTGCATACCATACAAAACCAGAAATTTTATATTTCTTTGTTTCTAGATAATGATGGTCATGAGAGAAGGTAAGAGAGCTAAATAGATTGTGTGGGATAATTACAATATTCGTGAAACCTTATGCAGCAACACATTTTCCGGTGACTAGAAAAAATTCATTCCAACTATTCACATTATAACTTTTCTAAACTTCTGAATGGAACTTCAAATTGACTAATTAATTCTGAGTAGAAGCAATGACTAACTAGAGCAGAAGTTAGCTCAACTGTAAATTGACTTTGGTAATTAGATAAGGTAACAAAGTTTATGAATTTGTATCAAATATATATGCCTGAATTAGGGGCACCTTTTAGTGCAATTATTAAGGACTTCCTTTTTTTGGTATAGATTAGTTTTTCATATCAAAGTCACAAATATGGTAATTGTCAACAAATATGTACATATTTGTAAGGACAAATAACATTCTTGAGTAAATGTATAGGCACAGCAGAGTGAAGATGCCCACATTTTTTTTTGAAAAAAAAAAAACACCCATCCTCAAGGCTTGTGAAATCATCAGATACATTATTCAGAGAATATTTTTGAACTGCAACAATTGAATGTTAAATATAAATGCACACTATAAAAATTACGGAAGGGCAAAAAAAGAAGCCACGTTGCAACACTGGAAAGAAAATCTGGGACCGATGTATCGTTGTTGAATACAATTTAGCATGTGCATACGCGGGAATAAACCTAATCGTAGCTTTAACCAGTGAGATAATTCGAAATATTATGCATAGTATCATGCAAGTTCTGAAGCAGACCCACCAAATCTTCTTGGGCAAGACATAAGTCCACCGCGACGAAGCGCTTTGGAAAATTCTCACGACTACTCGAGCCGAACAAACGCTTCTCATCAGGAATTTGCTCATTTGATTTTCCAAAAAGGTATTTCTACATTAACGTGATAACCTAACCTAACTTAAACTGTTACCTGTTTATCTTCCAGAAGATATGTTCAACGTTATGCAAACTTTGACCACTTCTCGGCTTACTCTCTGACCATAGAACATCCAAGTTGTTTTAAAATAATATAATATAGAAATTAACACTGAAAAACTTAAAATAGAGAAACAAAAACGAATAAATTTAAAATTGCCGGTCGTTTTAATAATAACAATTTCTTTATTGTCAGTATTACTTATACCTTCCAGTTTCAGATATGGCTATGTTACATTTAATTCGAAACTATTAGTGATGTGAGTGCACTTCTGGGGCAAGCACACAAACAAGAAAATATATTTCGTTTAGGTTATATAATGCTCTTTTGCAAATCTACTCCTTCAGTTTGTTGTTGAAATTCTTTTCATAGCTCATTTCCAGATCATTTGGCAGTCTGTTGTAAAGTGTTAGTCCCAGTACATGTGGGTCTTTATTGATAATACTTTTTTTCTTTGTAGTAATGTTCGTTTGCCCACCAGTTTTTGGGCAAACAACTGCGACGATACGATGCAGACGTGGTCTAGCACACCCCTAAGATTCGTCAGGTGAATAACCAAACTTTGATGATTTTCATAATTTATTGATTTCCCCCATCAGAATGGTGAAGCAGAACGAGAAAATCGATTTACTTTTTGACGTGGCAGTTTTAATTGTTTTACCTTAATATTATGTACATAACAAATAGTAAAGGGCCCTGTTATGTATATTATTGCCTGTTTCAAAGGTTGCCTCTATGTTTAAGGTAAGAGAACATAGTTGTTCCTCCTGATCCGTGAGAATAATTCTTAGCCAGTGCGCAGATATGCAAATAATATCAATACTTTTTAAATTTCAAATTCAGCTATTTTGTTAGCTAATTATTAGACATTTGGTGAAAGAGAGTTAGTGAGTCCCTGCTTGAAGGGAAAATGGCATGTCTTCCGCATCACATGCCTGTGTAGTGAAAATGTAGCCGAAACAATTATGAAGCTTAAAAATATCGAATTGCTATGCAGTGACTGTATTGTCACTAACAAAAATGAGACTGTGTCATAAGAAAGATTTTTAAAACCTACAATCAATGTCAAAACCAAGCATAAATTAAATAAACAGTGAATGTGTTAAGAACATAACTTTACTGCTGTTAAAAAGACTGCAAACCAGAAATGAATGTTGGGTATTAACATAAATTATATTTTATTTTGTCTATTATTATTATTATTATGACGACTAAATGCAGGTCTACTTTGATTATAATGTGTATGATGAATATTACTGCACATGGGATTGTGTTAATACGCTCCTCCCACTTTTACTACGTATCCAATCAGGGCTCTCGTAAGAAAATCTGTTAGGTATTGAACTTAAGCTTGAAGACAGGACGTATGTTGTATACACGATGAAATATTTTTAATATGCGTTTAATTAACTAGATATTTTTTGGAATGATACGAAGATGAAAATTCAATCTTTATTGATAATAAGCGAGGTTTTGCTGTATTTTTAATGTAATAGTCTGAACAATGAATGTTATCTTGAACTTGATCTGATTAAATTTTGGGAAAATAATTTTTTTTAATTTTACTGTATTTCAGGGTTAAAATTGGAACTCGGCGTGAAGATAAATTCAGAAACTAGACGAGAGATGAGATGCAGAAATTACCAAAGCGAACCAAACAGTTAAGGTTAGGTATGACTACAAGTATGCATTTCTCTTTCTGTCATCAATCACTACGACAATTTTCATAAAGTGCGTATTCACATCACTGACACTCAAAATATTTCAACATTAATTAATTTAATGTTAGCCTAGTTTCATTAATTAACTACTTTTATATTTTTATGCGATAATTATGTATTGTGAGTAAGAAAGGCAGTTATGATAATATAATTAAAGAAAATCCTGTTGTTGAATCATTAAAATAAAATTAAATAAATTTTCATCTTGCACCTTTGATGAATTGCTGTTCATAATTTTCTTTTTGTATTTGGAAAACATACAATTGTTCAATTAAATAGTTTGATAGTTATCATCTTATTTTGTGCTTTTCACTTAGTTACAACTCGTCTTCCTATGTAGCAATACAAACTTTACGACATTTCCTATAAAGTACCGTTTGTCTTGTAATATAAGTTTCTAACTAGCAGTTCACTAGTCGTGAAAAATTCACAAATACGTCAAATGTGTAACAGAGTTGTACTCTGTCTGTTGTACACGGACTTTATATAAAGTTCATATCTATCATTGGATTGTTGATTATTTAGCTTATTCTCTCCAATTTCTTTTCACACTCTTTTTGTCAAATCCTTTCAACACTACAGTGATTGCCAAGAACTGTCCACATCATTACTTTTGTTCACTAGCCATACTGTGACTTGTGCGTTTGTGGTTGTTTAAACTTCTCAATGCTTTTAGCATGTTATCAGTAAAATAGATTCATATAATATTGACTTGACAATGAACTTGACTACAGAGAGTGGCAACTACAAGAACCTTCATTATTGCTGTTTAGCTGCTGTTATTTTAAAAATTAATCTAAGATATGAAATATTAAATATTTGACCACAATAAATTATACATGAAAATATCTGTTGTTCATCAGTCTGGATTTGTAAATGAATTCCTGATTTCAATTAAACTTTATTCGTGTTCTGCTTTTTAATTTGCTTTTGTTTTAATTTCAGTAACTGATCACAAGTATCACTAGATTGTTTATCTTCAAAATTGAATTATATGCATTTTTGATTTAAAAGTTTCTGCATGTAAACACACAATTGTGTTCTGTCGTAACTTTCAGATCTTATGACAATTTACAACATATTTTAACTGGTCACCACAAGATAATTTTTTTTGTTTCAGGTTATTGATGCAAACAACTTCCACATCTTAGATGCTTCATTTTGATTTCCCGTTCAAAATTTTAAAATTTAATTCACTTTATATAAAGTGTAATACCTAAAGGACACAGAAAACTATAATCAGAATGGGAAATACTCATTTATTAATTAGGTTATCAATATAAACATACTGCATTTCATTCTCTGAAAAGTATTTGAGCTATATTTCAAGTAATTTAATTTCGAGCTAAATTACTTTGTAACTTAGCTTTTTTGTCAATATATTTCAAGTAACTTGAACCCAATGACAACAACTGATTATTATATATGCCATCTTGCGATACTGTAAGCAATTTTTTTAAATTTGAAAACAAAAATATTTATTTAACATGTCTGATTTAAGCAGTTTAACAAGCCCCTTGATTGTTCACCCTAGAGAAAATGCACACAAATGTGTTGAGTGCCAGAAAACATTATCATGTTCAAATGCTTTAAAAATACACATGAGAGTTCACACAGGTGAAAAGCCATACATATGTGTTGAATGTGATAAAACATTCTCACAATTAAGTACTTTCACCACACACATGAGGATTCACACTGGTCATAAACCATACAAATGCATTGAATGTGGTGATAAATTCTCTGAATCAGGACACCTAACAAAACACACAAGGATTCACACCGGTGAAAGACCTTACAAATGTGATGTGTGTGATAAAAGATTTTCAGAATCAAATAATTTAAAAATGCACATGAGGATTCACACAGGTGAAAAACCATACACTTGTGATATGTGCGGTAAAAAATTCTCACAATTAAGTAACTTTACAGCTCACAAAAGGATTCACACAGGTGAAAGGCCATACCAATGTGCAGAGTGTGATCTAACATTTTCACAATCGAGTCATCTAACAAAACACATGAGGATACACACTGGTGAAAAACCATACAAATGTGATGTGTGTGATAAAACATTCTCAGTGTCAAGTTACTTAAGAAAGCACATGAGGATTCATTCTGGTGAAAAGCCATACCAATGCACTTGGTGTGATAAAAAGTTCTCCCAGTCAGGTTCTTTAAAGGATCACACAATAATTCACTCTGCTGAAAAACTATACAAATGTGATGTGTGTGATAAAACATTCTCAGTGTCAAGTTATTTACGAAAGCACATGAAGATTCATTCTGGTGAAAAGCCATACCAATGCACTTGGTGTGACAAAAAATTCTCGCGGTCATGTTATTTAAAGGATCACACAACAATTCACTCTGCTGAAAAACTATACAAATGTGATAAGAGTGATAAAACATTTTTCGCAATCAAATAATGTAATTAAAAACTAAGGGACTCATAATAACAATAGCCTTACAGTTGTACATAGTTACAGTACTTTGTAAAGAGTAAAAAGAACAGAACTGGTGCAAAACCATGCAAGTGTTTACTTTGTTGAATTCTAGACTTATAAATTCTATCATCTTTCTAATAAAACTTAAGGGCTATGTAAGTTAAAATATGCAGTTTTTAAAAGTATATAATTTGTTAAATAGCCAAATAACAGACAGAATTGAGTGATAAAATAAACACCACACAATGTTTCTGAAATCCTTGTTTCTTTTGTCATTCAATTAATAATGCAAGAGCCATGAGAACAACGCAAACTCATTGAGTTTTCGTCACCTGATGAAAGCAACAAGATTTTGCCTGTTCTTTACTTATTTATTTAATTATCTGATTAAAATATTCAGGTTTATGAAGGTTATAAATTATTTGTTTGTTTTATAATTGTGTAAAATGTATTTCTTTTGAAATAAATGTCTTACATTATGTTTAACTGTTTTCCTGTTTAATGGCTTCTAAAAAATGGGCTTTCAGTTACTAAAAAAAGACTGTCCAAAAAGTTTTCATCAACGTACTGTAATTACTTATCTCCTCCCTCTTCGCAATTGCACGTACAGAATTAGTTTATTAATATATAAATTGACAATTGTTTTCTTAAAAATGATGACTAACCAAACGGTGCTGATAAAAGACTTGCCAGAAACTCACAAAGGCTAGACCTGAGCACAATACTTGAAATTGGTACTAAAGGGGTCAAGGCTTTGATTTAATTTTGAAAGGGATTATCACTAATACAATTTAATTTAAAAAATTAAACTACAAATTTCTCCCATTGGCTCGGCCAAAAGGCTCCTCAATAGTTGAATATAGCTTTTATAGTCAGTCTGGCTTAACTTAAATCTATACTATATTAAAAAAAATCAACTATAATTAAAATTTTAATATTTGGCAAATATTTCTTATTAAATTTATAACATACTTGAAAAGGACTGTTGGTTATTGGAATATGTTTTGCAATGGAAAATAAGCAGTAACCTAATGGACACACACTCAACCCGTCAGTATGGTACTTGCACCCACTAAACCCTGTATTGTTGGCATTACTTTGGAATGGTGCCACATCTTCACCTGCTAAGGCTTCCTACACTTAAATTATCTCTCAGTGGTTACCATGTCTGCTGTCTTCTTTTTCAGGAGTTGTTTCCCATATGACAAGACTTTTCCCTAGTTGGCTTGGCTTTCTAGCGTTATTTGTCCGAACTCATCCTCCCGGTTTCCTTTGTCCAGTGCCCATCTGTCGCAGTTGAAAAATGTATATTTGACATTGCAATAGATTCAAATTGGTCTCTGCTCGCTGTTTAGGTATGCTTGGAAATATCGGTGCCCGGACAGGAGTTGTGTCAAGTAGTAGCATACTCCATCCTGTCAGCTTTTGCTTTTAGAAGGAGTTGTGTCTTTAAATCAGATGTTATATTATTAAATTCTTTGTATTTTGGATCGAATGAATGTCTTAACAATGAAATGTATTATATATTATATCTAAAAAATGCACGAATGAAGAATGGATGCAACTAACTGATAGGATGAAAAATTGTATTTATAGAAAGAAAATATACAAATAATAATATAGTCAAATGACAACGAAACGAGGTGATGATATAAATACCATAACATTTCTGACAAATAATTTCCTCTTCAGGTGCTAAAGATAAAGCCAAGAGTAACACAACCGCACAATGCAGTTGGCAAACTCAAAAATACACAAATGTTACATAAGTATTATTATATAATAAGATATATGAAATTTTCTTTTGAATCCTTTAAAATCAGATATATGAAGTAGAAAATGAGATCTTCAAGGCTTTTGTAGTTTTGAAATTTAAATTTGTAACATCAGGATAGTAAATTATATTTCAGTGGTAACAATTTGTTGCAGTATTTTGTTGACCTGCTCACTTTTTTACTTCAACTCCCAAATCGACGAACCGAATACGAGGCCGGTCTTCAGTGACACCGAGGGGATTTTTATTTTGTGGCAGGTTCAGCTGAGTTGTGAGAAGTAGAATCGCTATACCATTAAATAGAGGCCTTCATAGAGTTCTACAGCTTACTTTTTATAGTATTTTGAAGTCTGACTTGGATTCTTTAGTGTTTCTCCCAAAAAGATAAATCAATTCTTTATTTGGGAACGGAAATATCCAAAATATTCCACATGTCGCCTATCCTTGCTTATTTAACTGGAAATAATCCTCAAAATATAACATATTTTAATTAATTTATAATTTTTATGATAATATAATTTTTGAATCAATTTTTATAGATAGCCTGTGAGAGTTTTTGTTTTGTATGTTATGGACGATTATTCCAAGTTTTATTCGTGTTCAAGATTATTCCATTCTCTTAAACCCATTTATTTAAATTTAATAAACAATTCTTCAAACAAATCTAAAACTACATGGAGTATTATCATTTTAAGTTTGTATTGTCCTTTCTAAATATTTTTCACCTGTTTATGTCTTTTATCCGAAATATGTGTTAC
Organism: Zhengitettix transpicula; assembly: GCA_037074705.1. Lineage (NCBI taxonomy): Eukaryota > Metazoa > Arthropoda > Insecta > Orthoptera > Tetrigidae > Zhengitettix > Zhengitettix transpicula. Next base: position 113,659 of record CM073591.1, read on the forward strand.
TTTATCAGATTAATAAACTTGTAAACCTATCACACAGACGCTTCAGGTATTCCTAAATCTTTGATTTCTAACAATAATTAATTTATATCTCTAACCACCCAATTAATTGTGACAAAAAAACTCATCAATGTTGACCGATATAGGACACGAGAAATTGTAAATCATTTCAAGATAAGATGGTATTTTAGTGGGGATAGGTCGGAGCTCACTTTAACATGAACCTTTGTTATGGCAACTGGGAAGTGTAAAAACTACACTGAAAACAATCCATGGTAATATATTGTGTTCAGTTCAGGATATGCTCAACATCAAATAAGTCCTAGCTGCTGTCTGTACATGCCACTTATGAGAATATAATTCATATGGTGGTGGTGTTACAGGCACAAGCTTGCTACCTCAAGAGAAAAACCCTGACGACAATTCTCTCTCTTCTACTGCACATCCATTTCTCATGACCTATACCATAATTATCACTTTTATAATATAAACATTTTTCACAAACATAATTTCCTTAATAAATAAAGAACGGCCCATTTGAAGTCAGAAAAATATATTTATTAATGGAAAGTTAAACTACAACATACCGTAGTTTAATTTTCCATAAATAAATATATTTTTCCGACTTCAAATTGGCTGTTGTTTATTTATAAGTTGTCTCAATAGTCGGAATATATTTACAATTATTATTTCCTTAATGTTTCACCTACTCTGCCTTTCAGTAATTAATATGATTGGCTGTTTCAGACCTTTGAATAGACTGTCCTCAATGAGCTGTATTTTTAGAATGTGAACAAAAAATAAATGCAATAATAAGATATAATAGCCAAATGACATACAAAATGAAGTAATGATATAGATACCACACAATGTTTCTGGAAACTTTGTTCCTTTATTCAGGTGAAGAATCATGGTAAGTGTATTGTTTCATAGTGTCTGTTTGCACGTTAATTGCTGTGATGTTGGATTCAATATGAAGCATTTCAGATATAACTCCAAAATGGAACTTGGCAAGTGTCAACATCTAAAAACTTAGCATTTTTCAAATCAATAATGTTTTGAATTTATGTCCTACACAGTGGGAAGTTTGATATTAAACACATGTTTCTTGATACAGGTATTAACTGAACATTTTGTTTGCCCTATGTAACAGGAATTACAATTAGAGCATGATATTTTGTGAACTACCCATTTTTTGCTGTATATATGAGGGTCAAGTGGGTTTTTGTGGTTTTTAATCAAGAAGGAAGGATGGATATTTGGTATTCTTTAAAAAATTATAGTGTAGAAATTTGTAACAAGGGAGTACAAGAAAAAATTTGTATTGACTGATAGTAGGACATTGTATCTTTTTCAGTCTAATGTTTATTATAAATTAAAATGTTAGGACAATATTTATGTTGTGTTGATGTAGCTTCTCAGGACATGTCCTGAGTATGTACATTTTCTGAACCAATTGTTCAGTGACATCAAAGAAATTAAGAAAATGGTTCAATTCAAGTTCATTGGTTAATTGTAAATTGGGATGATAATTATTGAAAGTACTGACTATAAGGTTGATTTTTGAGGACTTGTAAATATGAAAATAGTCATCTATACATGTGATGTAGCAAACAGCTAAGAAGTCTATAAATCTCTCATGACAATCTCAGTAATCTCATTAAAAAAACCTTCATACAACCAAATAATTCTAGAAGTCTCATCCCAACATAATTTTTACACCCTCAGACAAAGCTTCTGTTTACTGTAGTTGATACACCAATTTATTTCTTATACTAACTATTATAAAGTTGGAAAACCCACATGCATGAATACAATTTGCCAAAAATTAAAACTATTTTAAAGAGGTGGAAACAAAATGAATTTATTCCTTCCATATTTTACTCCTTATTCATCACCTCAGCTAACATTGCCAGAGCTCATGCAGGTCCCCTTACGTAACATTTATTCCTACATCCGTAACATGTTTTATAAAGCCTCAATGAAGAAAACCACTATTCTGTAAAAAATTCTCACCAATTTATTGATAAAAGCAACCACCTACCTGATGCAGGTTTTCTAGGGTTTGTCCTGCATCACTTTTAGGCAAATGCCAGGTAGAATCCTTAAAATATATCCTGGGGGTCCTATTTAACCATTGGCTGCCTTCCTCTACCTTCTGCACCCCATACCCCTGTAGGAGCCAGCTGACCGACTGTTCCAACGGGAACAGTGAACAACTCTTACTCTTTAACTTCTCTCGATGCCGTTTCCTCATTCAACTCTATTCCCAATGACTTTGTCATAAATATTTTCAAAACCCAAATTACTAAAATTCCACTTAAAAGTAATAAATGCTACTTGCACTTACTGAACCAAGCTTCTCATATCTCCATGTGTAACAAAGAGTACAATGTCTTTATTATTTTTATGTACAAAGTTGAGGAATAATTGTGACTGCCTATGGTTTGAGAAGTCCACTGCTCAGTTTGGAAAGAAAATGCACTCATTTTGTGAAGAATTCCCTGGAATGTTAGACGACACTCGTAAGTTAATTTCTGTGAATCGTAGAAATGGCGTCTACCTCTTGGACACAACAGAAATTCTGAAAACGTCTTTTTCTCGACAAATTCCATTTTCAGTGTCGTCATAATTTATTTCGGCTCAGGGCAAGAGAAGAATGTACAAAGAAACATGAGACATTTTCAGATGTAATTAAATATGAAGCTTGGCAGCATCCACAGATAAAAATTACTTGGTTACATAAATTAGAACAGAATAATATATCTGATTAATAAAAAAAGAACACCTCCTTCGACTGTTTTGTACAAAAATTTATGTGATGCACGCACAAGATAAACATTAAAGGCCGTCAGTTTTGATTCTACTTTCCCACTGAACGGTCCTAACAAGTTGAAATATTATTTCCCACTCAGCCTGAAGAGACAAACTGTCAATTTCAGGCAAGTATCCTATCAAACTGTTATTTAATTAGAACTTTTGACATTTTCTTAAAGTCCTTCATATATTATTTGATTCTAGCTAAATATAAAACCATCTTCTACAGTTTTTTTTATCAGAATATTTGTTTCAAAAAATTTTATTATAAATATTGTGTACTCTAGTGTAAGTAAAATATTAATTAACCTAAACTACTTTATTGTAAATCACAGATCTTGTTATTCTGACACTGCTTTTTCCGTCCGCCATGTTTGTTGTTATTTATGATTACTTTACTAAACTTTGTATCGGCTCTCACCCTTTCCCCCCCGACAGACCGTTTTGCCGAGATTTTAAAATTGTGGCCTTTCGTAAGTTTTCCAATCGACACAAGATAAACCTTCTTTCTGTCCACCTTACTTCGCAGTTCAACTTTTACAAGCTTTCGAGTTGAACTTTATTTTTTGTTAAAAATGGGAATTTAAATACTAATTATTAGATTTCCCCGATACTTGGCAAATCCAAAGAGTGAAGGTCTGCACAACACAGAAAAATAAAGACCTTTTCTAGGTTGTAATTAGAGGCAGGACGCGACATGTTTACATATATATTTTATTTAACACTTTTACAAATATAATGAGTTGAGAAGGGGGCGGGGGGGTTTCAGAGCGACTCCTCGAAGGCGGCGAGCAGCTCGCTCTGGAGGTTGAGGTCGATTTGTCCTGCCATGGCCTCCCTGCGACGCCGCTCCTGTTCGCGCAGTCTCTGCCGGTACCTCTCGGCGGCAGCCTTGTCCTGTTGCTGTCGTCCCGGCGACTCGGCACCCTCTGGTGGCGCCAGGTCCACCACGTCTTCCTCGTCTTTCCTCTTGACCGTCTCCTGCTTGGCGCGTTCTTTCTCGGCCTGCTCCTTTTTCCTGCGGAACTCTTCCTGAGCCCGCTCTCGGTCCTCTTTCTCCTTGGCCTGCTTCTTGAAGGCCTGGAAGCTCTCCTTGACGGCGGCCGACGACTTTGGCGTCGCCACGTTCTGCGGCGACGACGACGCCTGCGCCAGTGACGACCACGAGCTCGCGTTCTTCAGGCTCTTGGCTTTGAAAGCGGACGCAAAGTTGGCGGCGCCGGGCGTCTTTGCGCGCTCCGTGGCCAGCGTCGCCAGCGGCGGCGCCAAACTCGCAACGTCAGCGGGCAGAGGGTCGAAGATGGACGGCGCGACGGGCGCCGGCTCCAAGTTGTTGAGGACGGCGTGCGGAAAGACGCCTGCCGCCGGCACTTTATGCGGCGACGCCGGCGCGGCGTGGGTCGGGGCGGCGGGCACCGGCGGCGTCACGTCGAAGCGCGAGTAGGTTTGCGCCGAAGAAGGTGGAGGCGGCGCCTGAGGGGTCGGGAACTGTGGCAGTGCGTCCTCGATGGCGCGGACGGGTTCCGGCGCCGGGGCTGGGAGCACTGGGGGCGTCGATTGTGGCACGGTGGGCGCCGCGACCGGGGGCGGCGGAGGCGACAACACGGAAGGCGCCGTCGTGTCGCCTCGGAGGACGAGTTCCGGCTCAGAGGGCAGCGGCTGGGACTTTCTTGCGGCGGGTGAAGGCGTCGCGTCCGGGCGCGGCGGCGGGCGGAGCACGTCCGGCTCTGCGGGGACCGCGACGTCCGCGGGTGGGGCGGCTTCCGCCACTTTGAGGGGCGGGCCCTCCTTGACGGTGCTCGTCACGTTCTGCTTCTGCAGCGTCTCCCGCTGCTTCTTCTTGGGCGGTTGCGTCCTGTGGGGAGAAAAGCCCGCCTCCGAGTCGCTCGAGTCCGAGGAGCTGCTAGACAAGCTGGAGCTGCTCGAGTCGCTGTCTGAGCTGCTGGAGCTGGACGCGGACAGATGAGCCGCCGGAGGCGGGGGCGGCTGCGGCGCGTCCGTCGCAGCTGTCGGCGGAGCAGGCTTCTGCGCGCCCCTCTTGGCCGCGGCGGTGGCGGCGCCCAGCTGCCCGGCCACGTGTTGCAGGCGCTTCTCAAGCTCGTGCTTCTTGTCGGCCATCTGCTCGTCGCGGCTCTTCGCCGATGGTTTCCGGTGCGGCTTCTTGCGCAGGCACGACGCCACGTACGCCTCCAGCTCGCGCAGCGTCGACGGCTTCAGCGTCTCGAAGTCGATCTCGATCTCGTCGGGGTTGGAGTCCCTGAGGGACGGCTCCCGCGACTGGATGATGTGCACCACTCGTCCCAGCTTGTCTCCCGGCAGCTTGTTGATGTCGAGGCTCAGCTGCCGCTTCTCGTCGTAAGACATGGGTTTCGCGTTGTCCTCGTCCTCCGAGTCGAAGGCCGGAGTCGGCGGCGGTGGCGGGGCGCTCGAAGTGCCCTTCTTTTTGCTCCCCGCGGTCGCCGCAAGCGTCGCGCCGCCCACGGAAGCTTTTCCCTTCCTGGTCTGCTGCTGTCCGCCTCCGGCGGCTTTGCCGGAGCCACGTGGCGCCTTGGCGTTGCTCTTGGCGGACTTGGCTTGTGGCGCCGTCGGCGTCGCCACGGGAACGGGCGTTGGCGCTGGTCCCGAGGGGGGCGGCCCGTCGTCGGCATCTCTGGGCGTGGGCTTCTTACGCCGGCGCTTCTCCTTGACCTTCTTGGACCTCTTCGCGTGGCTCTCCTCCAGCAGCTTCCGCATCTGGTCCTGCATGGCCTCCAGCTGCTCCTGCAGCAGCGCCAGCTTCTTGACGCGCTCGGCCTCCGAGTCATCAGACTCCGAAGTCGCGTCCGAGTCGTCGGAATCAACGGCAGACGATTCCCCAGCCGAGGAAGAAGCCGCCCCCGCATCGCCCCCGGCCCCGACGGCGGCGCCCGGGGGCGGGTCCTCGGGCACCTTGGCGTAGCGCACCTCGAAGACGTCCTGCAGCTTCCGCGCCATCGTGACGACGTCGTGGTCGGGCGGGTTGTACTTGTAGCAGTTGGTAAATATGAGACGCACGTCGGCGGCGAATTCTGCCGCCCCGGCGTATTCGCGCTCGTCCATCTTTCGCTTGACCGTGCCCAGGTCCATGGGCTTCTTGATGATGTCGTGGTAGTCGTGGAGGCCCAGCAGTTCCGCGTCCACGGGCTTGTAGAAGGGCCACGCGTATCCCGAGTGCTTCTTGGAAAATAGTTCCTTCAGGATCTCGTTGCACGCCTTCAGAGGCTCCGAAAGTTTGTCTCGAGGTCGTGGCTGAGACGCGGACGCTGGCGCGGGGACGGGGGCCGTCGCGACAACGCCCTCCTCCGCGACCGTGGGGGTCGGAACCCTTTTGGCGGGACGAGCCGCCTCTCTGCGGCCTGGCGTCTTGGCGGGTTTCGGGTCCGCGCCCGGGTACGTGTCGAAGGCGCCGCCCGGAGTGGTCGAGTCCGCCTTTCTCTTCACGCCCTTCTTCACTTTGGCCGGGGGCGGGGGCGGACCCATTGCCGATGGGGTCGGGTCGAACGCGGCGACGGTCAGCTGCTGCTGTTTGGGCGGCGTCGGCGCCACGAAAGTCGTCGTCTGCGGTGGCGGCGGCGGCAAGCCTGCGGCGGTCGTCGTGGTGGCGGTGCTCCCGGGTACGGGGACCGCGATGGTCACCGGGGGAGGCGGCGCCTGCGGAACCGGTGGTGGCGGCGGCGGCGGCGGTACGACGGAGGGGGACGGTACGGGTGCGGCCGCTGCGTTCCAAGCCGCCTCCGGTGCGGCGGGCGGCCGCCCCTTCTTGCCCTTGGCGGGGCGGGGATCGAGCTCGACCTCGTCCTTGGGCAGCGCCGCCACCTTGGTGAGGAAGAGCTTCTCGAGGGTCTGAGCCATGAGCACGACGTCGTCGCCGGGCTTGTTGTACACGTAGCAGTTGGTGAACATGGTGTTGAAGTCCTGGACGCATTCCTTGCCGCTCCAGTAGTAGTTGTGCTCGAGGCGCTTCTTGATGGTGCCCAGATCCATGGGCTGGCAGATGATCTTGTGGTAGTCGGGCAGGTTGAGCTTCTTGGCGTCGACGGGCTGGCGGAAGGGCCATGAGAAGTCGTGCTTCCACACGGTCTTGAAGACCCCCTTGTGCAGGTACTGCAGCTGGTTGGTGACTCTCCCCGGACGGTCGGGCCCGGGGAAGACCGGCGGCTGCACGACGCCGTTCACGGGCTCCTGCCGCGGTTCCGCCTCCGCGGCCTCTGCCTGCGTCTGCTGCATCTCCTCCTGCGAAACAAAATCTCAAACCTGTTGGAACTCCGTCGCGGTAGTTAAATATAAAATACTAAACATGAAATGTCAAACAGACTTTTTATTTTCCGAGCAGAAAATCGCTTACATGTATTATTTTTTAATCAGTTTATGTTTCAGGCTCGGTGTGTCCACCGATCACGTTCCAGGTAAAGCTAAAACGAGATTTCCGCTTGATCGCCAAACAGAAACCGTCACTCTTCGGGATATTTCACGTATGAAGTGAAGCAGCACCACAGGAATCAATTATACATATGCATATATAATAAATAATTGGGATTAAAAATGGGGATGATTGAATAAATATATATATTAACTAATTTGGGTGGGAAAAATGGTCGTCCTGAACGAAGGGGCTCAGGTCGTTGAAATCTCTCAACCCGACTGGACAAGATTACACTTTTCCATGCAGTGAGTAAACTGTTTACTTCTATACTGAAGAAGAGACTGGAACTTCTGACAAGAGTACATTCTGGGAGAATAACAGGCAGGGTCCACTATAGATATGATACTTGGTGAAACAGCGGTTGGAAAAGTGTTGGGAACGGAACAAAAAGTCTATGACTCCATTGATAAGGATAAGCTAGTTCTAGGAGAACTTAATATAACAGAAATGTTGGTGCAGCTCATGAAGTTGGCCATGAGAAATACAATGGTGAGAGTGAAAATACAATCAAAAGTTTCTTTGAAACCAGATGGCCTGTCTCCGCTATTGTTTAACCTGGCATTTGAATCAGTGATCAGGAAACTATGGGTGAACACCAGTGGCACACACCTGTGTAAAAGAGCTCTATTTAGTTGGACATTAATATCCTGATGGGACAAACAACAGGACAATTAAACAATTTAAGAAGTTCTTGGGATTACAACAGCATGAAAACATTGTACGTCCACGACGTTTCTTTACATAAAGATGATGGCAGTGACTGCCGTCAAAATGTCTTGGAACTACAATGTTTTCACCTGGTAAGAATCCTGAGAACTTCTTGTTAATCATGTTCACTGGGAAAGACCTTTATTTGATAATAAGACTATAAAGAATTGAGTAGAGGTGGTAAGAAGATTGGCCTTAATGTCGGTGAACAAAAGACAAAAGTAATGGTGAAGGCTCGGAGACGAAGATGCGCAAAACAGCTGGTCTCAGAAGGAACAACAGTGGAAACCATAAAGGAGTTTAAATACCTTGGCATCCACGTAACAAAAAATGAGGAAATGATAGAAGTAGAGGCAAGAATAAAAGCTGCCAATACATTATATTTTGCAACATAGATTCTTATATGAAATAGGGACATGAACCAATATGCAAGTTGCTCTATAAAACTCTCATACGCAGTACGGAAGTTTCTCAAAGAAAGCCGTGAAAAAGATTGACTATTTGAAAAGAAAAATCCTGAGAATTCATGGAGAATTTGATATAATTAATTATATTCATTATATACAGATATGCATTAGTTACATGTAATAGTTATTTGGGTCAAGACACTTAAATGGGCAAGTCATCTAACAGAATGGAAGAACACAAGAGTACCAAAGACGGTATTCTCAGGAGATTTTGGAGGAAGAAGGCCATGCAACAGATAGGAAGATGGGTTAAAGGAGGATGCAGCAAATATCCTTAAGATCTGGAATTGGAGAGAAGCAGCAGAAGATCAAGAAGTTTGGAGTAGAGTGACAAAGGAGACCGTGACCCAAAAACATGCCATAGAATAGACTTGGTGGTAGGGTTGTGGAAAAAAAATACATAATAACATGTGCTTCAAATGGTTAGGATAGAAGGTACTATTATTAATCAAAAAATGTTGTGTAGAACATAATTATAAAGAAGGAGCAAATTAGCTGGTATAAAAAAATAGTTCAGGACATATTAGCAGGGGTGAAAAATCATATGAATGCTGATGTAGTTGTATTTGAAAAACAGGAGAAAGATTCAAGAACATGGTAATTATCAATCATTTTAATTTTTCAAATTTGTAGCAGCCCTTCTTTATAATAGTAGGTATAAGCATACCTAACATAACTTATACATACATCAACATTAACTACTCACATATATCACCATCTCATTCAGAGAAAGAATCATCCTGAAAATCTAACAGTTATCACGTTGCCACAAAAAAGTCATCCTGGACACATCCTTGTAGTGTACGATTTGGGGGAATCTCAAACAGCTGTCTTGTTTCCAAATGATTGATGACCGACATAGCAGCCTGTAAGTTACAGGTGTGCCACACAGATCAGCAACACAAAAGGGAGGCGTCTGCACACACAAATGACAAAACCACCAAACAAGAACTTGTAGTTATGTTAACTTCTGACAGAGACTAAACTCAGTGGACCCAGTTATACAAAATTAACAATTGGGATTCCTACATACAGTTCACACCTAAAGTATTTTAATGAAAAGAGAATAAACAATTTTTAACAAAATAATAAGTCTATTAACAGAAAGAAATGTTAAATCGTTGAATACAAGTAAGAAACTGGAGACAATGGTCGATAATTTAAGGTTAAAAACGTAAAATTTAATGCATTCAACCAATAAATGATAATTGTAAGCTCCGCTCAAAATATTCTCATTAACAGGTGCCAGTCGCAGTATTCTTTGTATTAATCCGCAAACAGTATACATCGACAGCTCAGAACGTCTACAGATCAAAAACTGTAAATCAAACTACCATGTACGTGTAAGACAGAATAAAACAAACAGTAGCAAGTTTCGCGTTTGAACGCCAATAAAGTCGAAAATATTACAATACTTCAATAACGACGAACTCGAATTCCACAAAAATGCTAAAGACGACTTTCGTACGAGGAAATAGCGGAGAAATCTATAATGTACAAAAGCTTCCGTCACTTGCCCTACAACAATCGTAGCGTACACCTTCTTGTCGTCCCACGAAATAAGGTTAAGAGAAGGTCACTGGCGCCAACGAAAACCGGCAGCGCCATCAAAAACGAGGTAGAGCTACGAAACGCGATGCAGTTCGCATCCGAGACTACGTAAACTTGTGAACAAACTCTGAGAATTCCGACGGGGCAACCTTCGGGATCAGCTTTACAACGGTTACACGACAATCGAATACGTCACGGCGGAGGGTCGGGAGTGTTACGACTCAAGGAGGCGGAACGCCCCCTCCGAAGAACCCCAAGCGAACACTCTCTTACCACCCAGGTAACCGCGAAAATATTGAAAACGAACCTGTTGCTACTCACCAGATACTCGGTACTTCCTAACCTCTACACCGCTATTGAGGAAAACACAGCCGATATCGATATCACGCCTGGTCGATTTCAACCGAGCGGCTTCCTCTTCAAGGACGTTGCAAGGTGCCGGCCCTTGTTCCTTAATTTCGCCAGATCCCGTGGATGGACGCATCCCTCTCTTCAAGACACACACTCGACTTTCATGGCTTCGATTCCTAGTCGAGAACGCGGGGAGGAGCGCACGTCTAGAAATCCGGCGTCTTTTTCAATGTGTTATAGCCATAAAGAAGGCGGTGAGCGACTTTTCTATGGTCTGCGGTTATGGATCGTGGCGGACGTTGGCGTCTAAGTCATTATTGACGAGGAATAATAAATTCCACAACACGGATCATAACACTATACGGCTAATCGGCGACAAAGGTAATTATTGTCAAATACGGAGAGATATTTTGATCTTTCGTATAGGAAAGTTTAATGGGATGGAGCTATATTTAAATTTATTATAATATCATATTTCTGATTTTCCATATTCATTAACGAGTGGAATCACAAAATTATATTATAGGTTAAATCGGATATAAAAGCGCCCGAGTTCGTTTTACAGCTTTTGATATCAAAGTAGGCCTTTGTCTGAACTACTGATTTTGCTGATGCGTGCCAAATTTGTTTAATTGTTTAAAGAAAAGGTTATTCATTTCACGTGAAAACAATAGTTAAAAAAATTGTTAGAACTTAAAGATTAATATTATGATGTAAAATGATAAATCGTGTATATGTTAGGAATATCAATCAGTTTGTAATGTCATGTTATGTGACTGTGTGTCCTTACTTGTTTTCAGAGTTTAGCTTCTAACCATAAAGACTTGAAAATGAAGGATTTGACCAAGCTCAAAAGTAATGGTAAGCCATTTATTTAAAATAAATATTTCCAACAAGAATATAAGGGGAGATAAATTTCACTTATTACTCATTTCCACTGATGTTTGCCACTTGGTCCGAGTTTACTCTCAGTCATGTTGATGAGATGTTTTATCCTGTAAAGAGACAAACATCTGGCTGGACTAGGTCAAACTTTGGGCAGCTATGTAGAACGTACCACCTATATTATCCCTACTTGTCTTGAGCAAGTCAGTCTTTTACTCCTTTTTTATCTTTAAAGAAAATAGTTTGCAATATGTTAGTAGAGGGAACTTTATTGGTGTTCATTTATTGAGGACTTAATTTATAGCTATTTGCCGTTAACTGTTAAGAGTATTTCCAAAGTTAAATTACATTTGCATGCCCACTTTAAACTATTTTTCTCACAAATTTCATTCTTGAAATCTTTGAAATATCAAACTGTAATTGAAAAGTGCTTCAGATACATTTTTAGTTGAGAATTACATTTTAGCTAGGTACAAGCTAGTTATAAATGCTTTGTTGTCTGTGTATAGAAATAAAACAAAGCTTCCTTTGGTTGCTATGTGGCAGAATGTATAGTTGATAATGAGGCAGAAAATCTGTGAACAGCTGCACGATAAGTTTGACCTGTCGACAACTTCTCAGTTAATAAGAAAGATAGCCAATTCAGACAAAAAAGTTCTGTGATCCCTTATTATTACACTGAACCTTCTGCTTTCACATTTTCGTTGCTTCCTTATTGTTACACCCACCCTTCAGCTCTTCCATTGTTGTTGTGTTTTTGTCGCTTTTGAGTTTTGTCAACTGACAAGTGCAGTTGTGTCACTCTAGGCTCTTTTCGCACCTGAGGAAAGGGACAAAAATCCCAGAAATATTATCACTTTTTTGTCTGAATTGGCTATCCTAATTAATTATTTTCAATCAGACATAAAAAAATTTCATTTTAACTTCTCAGTTACTCTATTAATTCTATTTCTGTATTATACTGATTTTTCCCATTATATTTTTACTTTCCTCTGATACTTCTATCATATTGCCCATGGTGTCAATGGACATTTTCTAACTTCTATTTCCTGTTCTATACTGTCTTATATCTTCATTCCTTTACAATTTAACTTTTGTCTCCAATCTATAAGACAATCCTCATACAGCAACAAGCCTGCTTGATGTACTAGAAAAGGTTACATTTTAATTTATTCCTCTGTTATGTAATTATATACCAGGACTGCAAGTTTGGTTCCCTTGCCATAATTTTTCTGTTTGTCCTTCTAGTTTACTCAAGTACCTCAGTAGATGTGGTCAACCGGAATATGATTAACCGTCAAATGTACCACCACTACAGGAGAGTGCTGGGTGCAAGGAAAGTTGTGGATTCCTCACCCCCTTTTGCGTACAGGCGTCTGCAGTCGCGGAGGCAGGGCAGGAATCCCTGTCAATCTCACCCAGAAGGAGACTCAAAGAAGCAATGTATTATGGCAGAGATGTTAAAACTGTCATGTGACAGTGGAAGGAGGTACATATTGTTCACATTATTTTTCAGAAATTTGTTAAGCAAAATATTTGTGTGGTGTGGTGCATGAGAAGATAATTTTAGTGAATTAATTAGATTGTTTATTAATAAGTCACTAAATTGGAAGGTATAAAATTTTCACATTCCTGCAAGACCGTTAAAAGCTGTCAGGTTGTAATGTTTTCTTAATTAGCAAAGAATGAGTGAAGGGGACAATAAAAATTGTGGAGGAATCACACAGGTTGCAGGGCTGTCCTCTGATCTCGTCATATTAGTATACACAGTGGCATGTGCATTATAATTCCTACCGTAGTGTATCTCTACCGCCATAACTCTTGGACTGTCTTTGAGATATCAAGGAAGATCTGAGTGGTCTCCACCCAGGCAGCAAAATGTTTTGTTGAAGAATTCTGCAATTTCTGTAACTGCACTCTGACGCTTCCAACTCACATCGAAATAAGATTAAATTATTACTTGTTCTCAGATTTATAAATATGGCATACACCAATGTATTGATGTCTGAATATGAAACTAGAAGTAAGTTTTTGTAATGTGGTACCAAACATTTCACATATGAAATAGAATAATAAACACAGCTGAAATTGCTAAAAAAGAAAACATTAAATTTCATCAAGTAACAAGAACAATTCATTGAAATTAAAATATAAAATGTCTGTGTTAAAAGTATAATAATTAAATAAATAAGAAGCCAAGTAACAAACAAAAATAAGTGCTTAATTAATACCACAACAATCTTTGTTGCTTTCATCATGTGGTTCAAGAACCCAATGATTATTTTGATATCAGAATATTCTATATAAATTATGTTATATTTTGAGTTTGTCTCCTGACTAGTGCAGTTGTGTCGCCGTAGGCTCTTCTTAGTACCTGAAGGCAGTGACAAGATACTAGAAACATTTTGTGGTATTTATATTATCACTTATTTTGTCTGTATTTGGCTATCTTTCATCTTATTAATTTTTAATTTCCAATTAAGAACATTTTTGATCATGTAAAACAAAGATGGAACAAATTGTCAGATCTTTATTTGCCTGCTTCATTTTTGTCTCTGGTAGAGCTTGCTCAGAGTTGGACGTCCAGTCGCCTTCCTCTCCTGTCTATGCCACTACACAGAAGAAGAAATGCAGTTGTCCCGATATGGTGGTAAATGGCCGGCAGCATGAAATAAATAGAAGCGGTGTTAAAGTACGTTTTATTGTCTCCCCTTTTTTCCACATAAATATTTTCCTCAAATTTCCAACCTCATATCATAATTGTTAAATATTTTAATGTAGTCAGGAAACAATTTTTTATATTACCTGTAATTATGTTTCATGTACATAAATACATCTTTCAGCTGACAGACTACACATAAATATACGGAACAGTCGGATGGACGACCTACCATAATTGTCTTCCCTTTCAGTTTTCTTTGTCCTCAATATATTCCAGGCTTTCAAAATTCAACAACTGTATATCTTAAATTTCTGTTGTATCATAATATTTCTGGTTCATATAACCTCCTTATTACTAAACGCCAAACACAAACACTTTACACAAGGTTTTTTTACAAAAAATAAAATATTGTATATTATTAAAATCCAAAGAAGTTACTCTAATCTATTTTCTATGGAATCCACCAATGGTGCCACTATCACAACATTCTCCCTTCGAAGGTTAAGCCTCGGGGTAAACTAACGTCTATAATTTTACTTCTCTTTACCTTCATGTCAATTGTGTCTTTCTTATGTTGACTTGATCTCTTACGAGGAGGATGGTAGACCTTCAGACTTCTTACATTGGATTCAGCATCATGCCTCAGGATGGCTGGTCTGAAAAGCTTGTCTGGATGGGTGAAGCTCGTGCCGAAGACCTCTGTACTCTGGTGGTAATAGCCTTTACTTTCTTGGGGTCTGTAGAAATCCTTTGCTGATAAAACATGACCCAAAAATGCCTCATTTTTTGACTGAGAAATAACTTTTATCCCTACTTAGGATGATACCTGCATTCTGTAGCTTGGTCAAAACTTGGAAAACCTGATCATGCTCTGCCTGGTTCTTGCCCCAAACAATTGTCATCTGTGTCAATTTTTACGTTCCTTTTACCAGCGAGTACTTCACAATAACAATGTTGAAAAATCTCTGGAGCAGAGATCAACCCAAAAGGAATCACTTTAAATTTAAATCTGCCGAAGGATGTTACAAATGTTTGTAAAATTTGTGAGTTTTCTTTAATCTGTATGTTCCAGAAGCCACCATTGTTCGATAAAACTGATACACCCTTGATCTGTAGCACAGTATATTCGATGTGGGGAACAGGTTAATACGATTATCGCATGTTCGGTCTAGTGTAATCTAAGTAAATTTGCACATTCAATCTTGTGTAATATACACAAATTCGTTCTAGTTTGTTCTTTTTTAGAGCTACTACAATTGGAGCACACCAATCCATAGCCTCCTGAACCAGTGCTATTTACTCCTAACATCATCATTTGGCTTTTGTGCGATTCCAAAGAGGCAAAGGTACTTTGCACGGTGTTGTTATAGGGTTAATTTATTTTCCCAGCACCTATAGTCTGAATTTTTGACTTCCAAAACTAGCTACTAATCCCAGTTTGAATATAACAGATCTACCAAGCAATGGTGTTCAAACATTGTTAGAAACATAAAATATTTCTTCACAAGGGCTAGATTTATATTTGATGTTAACCAATCAATGGATGTTTAGATCCCTCCAGATGCAAGAGTGGTTTTCTGATGAGGAATTTTTCTCTCCAACCTGATTTCGGCAGGTAAGATATTTTAAAGCTGATGGTCACTATTGTTTAGTAACACAGCTGCTGGCTAAGGATCGAGATCATTTAATACAGACTACACATCTGTCTTCTGATTTATCATCATGTGAAGAGCATTCAAGTAATTTGTGATGGATTGGCCAATCTCACCACTCACGTGGAATTTCTAAAAACACATTTTGAATAAAAATAAGGGCAGGTAGTGTATAATTCAACAATTAAAAGAGTTTATTAGCCAGTCCTCTTAAAAAAGATAACAACAATATATGTTAAAATATATCTTTAACTGCTAAGTAAATTTGGAGGATTGCATTATCCGTCCTTCACTGTGTGGATGTGTTCATTAATTTAGCTATTACTTTCAAATGCCTTGTAATGTCATGTTTATGTAGGATCTTCTGAATGTTCCACTTTCCACATGTCATATCTTTATGTACATTGATACCATGTTCTAGAGCTCTTGTTATAATGGCTTTGTCGTAACCGTTGTAGTTTGAAGCAGGCGTCAGACTTGCTTTCACTGCTAAAAATTCTTATTCACAATTTTTTAAGCTCAGTAAAACAATGTATTTATTGAATTCCTGGTTCTGTGCTATGTGATGTTACTGTACCAAATTAAAATGTGACCATAAAACCTTAACATAATCCTAATAAGAAATTAGAATGCAGATTGAAAAAAAAGAAAATTTTGTCCAGCTCTATGCATTGGCACCTAAAGTAAATGTTAATAGATTTTAACTCTTTGTATGTTTTTCCCTCTCGATATCATATTTTTAATGTATTATGGGTGTTTGTATTCAGTTCTATAGTGCACTTCTCTATCAGTTTCTGGATTAAAATGAACTATTTGGACAGATTGAATTTATTTATTCTGCTATATGTAACTTTAATTTTCCCTTATCTTCATATCAAAAACAATATCAACCTCAAGGAATTCACCTGCCACCTGTATCAGTTTGTACAAATCTTCTCCATCAGCTGAGATGACACCATTTTTAATTCTCCTAGGTCTTTTTATCACTTTCTTTGCTTAATTTTCTTGTAACTTAAATAAATACTTTAGCCCAACACTTCAAACTGTTGTTCCAAATATTCATGAAGACTACTGTCTGATGTAAATGTGGCACATTAACCAAATTTAAATCTATTTGGATGTTTGTCATTGACATATATGCTAGTTTGAATGTTAATGATTTTTTTCTGTGACAGAGTACAGAGCTATTTGGCACGAGCTTCACCCATCCAGACAAGCTTTTCAGACCAGCCATCCTGAGGCATGATGCTGAATCCAAAGTAAGAAGTCTGAAGGTCTACCATCCTCCTCGTAAGAGGTCAAGTCAACATAAGAAAGACACAGTTGACATGAAGGTAAAGAGAAATAAAATTATAGACGTTAGTTTACCTGGAAGCCAATCGTGAATTTAATAAAAAAAGACACACATTTATTCCTTGCTTAGTTTTATCTTATTTCCATTGTCATTTGAACATAGTGACATGAAAACGTTACTGGAAGTAGTCCTATCTCTCTCCCTTTATTTTTGCTGAAGAAAGGTTGCTCAGAGGGAGATAAAATATCTCACCCAAATTTAAATAAATGACTTTTCGTTCAATGTACAGACTGAATTGAAGACTCACTTTTGTTCAATGTGGTCATTATTTCATACAGAAAAGTAGATGTTTGTCCAAGATTCTGTAAAAACTGCTAGAATTTCATTCATAGTTGGAAAAATTACAACAATATGCTTCAATTGAGGCATCTTAGGGAAATATAATAGCTCTACATTCATGCTGTCTACCAGCATGTAATTATTTCATTTTTTTGTGGTTGGTATAGTTTCAGCTGATGAAGAAGCCTCCTGGTTGACTCTACTTTCTGTTTCAGCGGGAGACTGAAGTCACATCTGGTGAGAGCTCTGCACGGTCAACCGCCACCAGATCCCAGGAGCCCTGGGCCTCTACTGACGAGTTGCCCTCTGTGGGTGTGTGTTTCTGTAGCGCCGCCAAGTCAAAGGTCAGCAGAAAACTATGGATTCATCAACTTTATCCATGTGCATGTGTGAAAACTGATATACAATGCTTAGGCCAGGTTAGAATATACAGTTCATGTGACCAACCTTTTAGACCACTAATTCAAATAAATAATATATTGTTTTTTCTGTATCTATTGTTTGACACTGGTTTTTATTTTGAAAGGCTGCCATACTTTCCTTCCTCACCTTTTAATTTGGTGTTCATTTGCCATCAAATTTGTTTGTCTCCTCTAGTAATTATTTACCTTACTGATTTCCGTTCAGCTAAACCATTTAATTGTAATTGACAGTAATATCTCTATGTATACAAATGAATGTCTGTGTGTCCCTTATATGCTCCTAAACCATTCATCCGATTGTGATGAAACTTTGGTGAGTTGTTGTGTGCACCTCTGCGAAGGTTTCTGTTGTGTTTTCAAAGCATTAGGTAACTTCCAGGGAGGAAATGTTAAAACATGCTAAAATGGCTATCATTGATATTCCCCTATGCAATCCTAAACCATTTATATGTTTGCAATGAAACTTTAGTGAGCTTTTGTGCATACCACCATGAAGGTTTCTGTAGGCCTTTTCAAGCAAATATGTGCATTTCTACAGGGCAGTGTCATCAAATAGTGATATTTGTAAGTGTTGATTCATTGAGCAGCAAGTCATTTGAGATGAAATGACAACCACTCAAGACACTGTTCTCTCTCCAAACACAGCTTGGACAACAATCCCTTTTCCCCCGCAAGCAAGCATAACTCATTGTGATCCACAGTCTCGTACAAACAATACACAAATACTCATGAGGTACCCTTCTCAATAAGTATATATATGTGTGTGTATGTTTGCAAGAATGTCAGTCAGGTTAAATTATAAGCCTGCATTAGGTACTGCTTGCTAAGAAGGAATTAATTGTAAAATATTAAAAATGACCATTTGAATGTGTTGAATTATTGACTTTATGGTCTAAATTGACATTGGAATAAAAATATACCTCGGCGACATCAGCTAGTACATACATCACAGGGACTTTTTGATAGCAAGTGTCTCACCTGTAATTCTTATACTAGAATTAATTGAATTAGCTCATCTTGTAGAACTGTTGACTTCCCTGCAGAATTTTATTCAAAGAGAATGTGGTTTAATCACCTTTACCCACTAAACTACTTGATGAATCTTGAATGAAGTGCTTTTAATTTACAAATCCACAAGTAAATGTGTGTAATTATACCATGCTCACATTTTTTGCATGCCAGTATATAAGAAGGCAAGATCTTTATTGTGAAATGTTCTTTCGCACGGAGAGCTGAATCGTGCACAGATTCTTTTGGGTGAGACACCAAAGGTACTCTTTATTGTTAATTTCAGCATCAGAAAAGAATTAATCAGCTAAATAGATTTTATACTAGGTTTGTTTGTCATATGTATACATATTTTCCTGTGTGGTTGACGTCAATAATCTATTCAAAAAAATTGACACCAGCACACAACATAAAATTTACTGAATGCATGTGGCTGAACGCAGAGGATGAATAATAAAAAGCATGAAAAATGACCTCTACTGTAGACTAATTATTCACTGAATGCACCTTAGGTGCCAAGTTGTGACTCTGCATACAACGGTGGCGGTACCTCTTCAGCCGCGGAGAGTGGAGGCTCCAGCCCAGCACGACGACAGATACTCGCCAGGTGAGACCATAACCTTGCTGTCATCACAACCCCCCCCCTCCTTCCCCGTGTTTGCTACTACATCTGTTAAATTTCAGAGACAGCTCCTTTATCCAGTTTGTCAATGGAACTGGGAAAAAAGACGTCGCCAGTCAAACCGAGATTGGTGACATAGCCTCTGATAATTCTGTCGGCCGGGGTGAGGTTAGTACTGGAACTGATTATGAATTATAAATACCTAAAGACACAGGGGTCATTTGTTGTATAAATGGATCAGCATCTCAAACTCAATTGAGTGTATGTGTCACCTTGTATAGTAATTTCACAAAGATAACATGATAGCAAAATTGAAAGTGCCAAATACTGTCAAAATGTATAGTGTCTCTCATAAATAGAGGTAGTGAACATCAAAAGGATTAAGAATTTAATAGAAAACCCATTACGGGAATTTTTGTGGGGAAAAGTTTGCAGGGGTATAAGAAATGAAAGCACATAGCACAAGTTATTCCATGGTATTCAACTATTTAAACATTTGGAAAAAGTACATTCCATCTTTCTAAGACTGGAACATACTGTTCACTAGTATTTAAATTGAAAAAATAGATTCAGGTTGCAAAAAATTTGAGATTCATACAGTCTGGGGAAGATATAAAGTTGGTAATTTTTGTGTCTGATTTACTCAAATATTTCTAATAATTTTTTTGGATTCATTGTTATTGTGTAGCATGGTGTGGGAAATTTTTTATATTGAAATTTATTCCCTCTTCTTGGCTTATTATCTTAACTTCCTATTATGTCAGGCAACACACGACTAACAATTACAGGTATGTCAAAACATTATTTTCATCAATGTGAACCTGTTCATGGAATTATAAAATTAAGGTCAAAAAAGGATCATGCTGCAGATTGGTGGTTCCAGTCACTTTAAGGGCAATTTGTATCACAGGGAACCAATTAAATATAGTTGAGACCTTGGTAACATTTGTGTATGTTCATTGTTTCCATTACAAAGTATTGTAATGCACTTTATGTTGGACAAAACAACAGAGAATGTTAAAAAGCAATTTCCAATGCAAACCTTAGGTGGCAATATTATGTTAAAACATGGTTTTAACTGCCACTTTTATTGGCTAAATATTCAGATTGAATCAAATACCGTCCAAGATTAAGGGAGCATTGAATGTACAAATGATTTGTAACTGCATATTGAATATGTACCTCTATTTATTTGTAGCTTTTATTTATATGAAAGCACTGTGATGGTAGAAGTATTGTGTTAATAATTTTTGATGCATCATACTGCTGTTTTACTGGTTACTTTTATATAATTAAAAATCTTCAAATAAAGCCATTGCTCCTGACCTCTGTGGTTTTCAGGAAACAATCATCCTGGAGGGGCAGAGAAAGTGGAACTTTATGGACTTGTACCTGTACCCAGACCCGTTTGACGATGACCTCCTCCTGGCGGAATGCATGAGGGAGATGCAAGAGTTGAACCTGTCCATGGAGGATTCATACACTTGGTCAGATGTGCCTTCCCTCTCTGGGGAACTTTTCATCTGAGCCTTATCTGGACAGTATTTCAAGAGTATTAAAATGACAGAGATCTTTACCTATTTATATAAATATATCATTTATACAAATATATATATATATACACACACACACATTCTCACTAGTATTTATATAGAAGATAAGAATCTCTAAATCTGCGTTCCTTAATGTGCCTTGTAAACATTATGTATCTCGAAGTTGACACTTTTCCCCTACGCCAATGTTTTGTGCATTGCGAAAGACATTTTCCTAAATCTATCATTACATGTGGGACCAGGTTAACAAGAAAGCTGATATTTTTCTAAATGCATACTTGACCTACACTTTCACACGCACGTAATTGTTTTTGTCATTTCTTTAACGTGTGAAACAAAACTACATGAAGTCATGCACTGAAATGTGAAAATCCATAAGTTCTTTAATAAATCAAAATTATTTATAAATAGTATTCTTTACATCATTTTTAAAAAAAAATCTTTCTGAGAGATTTATTGACGTATATGGCTTATGGGGTAGTTCATCAGTTTCAGCGGAGCATTGCAGATAGCTGGATTGATATGCTTCTGTGCTAGATGGAATTCTTGGAGCACAGCCTCCACAATATCTCAGGAGTGAATTTGTTTGGGTGCATTGTACATTTAAAGGTGTATATGAAATCTCCAGGTCGTCTGCATCTTGTACAGGCACGTTTTTGACAGAAGAGTAGATTCTGTTTTGACAGCCTGCACTGTCTGGCCACAGGTGGGCAAAATGGCATCTGATTCTAGTGTGGACGCTAGAGGCTACCATTAAGTATGTAAAAAATGTATGAAAGAATTAATGAATTTCTGCTGGTTTACCAACCAGGTTGTACATGTAATTACATACAACCAGAGAGAGATTCAGTCATGCAATTCACCAGGAAAACCTCAAACATTGATAAAATGTATAAGAGTTGGCAATATTTGCAACATTTTCTATAAAATGATGATATACTAATGTGAAGAGGAAAACTAATATCCAGATGATTTGCAGTGGCAGGAAAGTCGCGTCAAATGTCCCCAGCAATGTGCAGGAAATGGTTCCATAAAGAACGGGTAAACTTTATCATTAATTGTACTTTGGCACATATTTTAAAAAACTGCCATTTGGCTCATTACTTTTAATAAATCTGTAATAATATACACAAGTAATGAACTAGAGATTAACCTTGAAATTAAAATCAAAGTAGGGCACCTTTGCCTTAGTCATGAGTTAGTGGAATTAACTATTTACACAATGCCAATTGATGTTTTTCTGTGCAAAATAAATGAAGATTCGGTAGCTAAAGTCATTCCTTGGCGTCCCCAATACCGTCGCCGTGGATGGCGAACATTGCCTCAGTCTCTGGGAGGCACGGAGAGTCGTAAATCTTACAGATTCTAGTCTCGCCTCTGCCCTTCCTCAAGTACAACCTATGTGAAAAAAAAAAAAAAATGCATCACTTCTATGTAGTGGTTTTAACTACTATGGATGCCAGAGTGTATGAAAGTCTGTTTCAGCTGATCACTCATTTATCCAATATTTAAACATGTCAAGATGTGGGCAAATTTAATTTGGACCACCACAAGAGCAACTTTCTGTTGTATTGCTCATGCTGGCTCCATCCTTTGTGAGAAATAATTTTTAATTTTAAAAAGTTGGCCCAAATCATTACCAGCCTGAAAGAACATAGTTCAGAATACGAAGATAAAAATATAATTCAAATTGATGTTTTGATAACTTACAATTTCATACCAAAGATTATTGAGAATAATAGGATTTAATTAGAATTTACAGAAAATAAACAACCATAAAAAAATTTGGTACAAATGTTGCTTATGTGGACCCTATTCCAATAGAATGAAAATTACACAAGATTGAAAACTGAAATATTAAGTTAGTACTGAACATATAACAACTCTAAAAATTTTATATTTAAAATGTGTTCACAGAATTTTCCTAAGACAATACCGACACCATAATAAACTTTCTGTTAATGGAAGGTTCCCTCCTGGTGTAGACAAGTATTCCCTTGAAAGTGAAAAATATCAGAAAAAGACCCTGTCCTAAGATTTGTGTATTTTACAGAATATCAGTTCCCCAGCAGTCACTCCCACAACACATTAATTTTTAAAACAACAAAAATCAGTTGAAGTAGAAAAGAAAAGGAGTGTACACGGAAGTTGTGAAATCCAGCTTAAGAGCTTCAGTACAACTGCAAAATTTCTACCTCTCCCATTTCCATTGCATTACATGTGTAATACAAGCGAGTCTGCCATAACTGGCGGTTTTACGGACGTTTCATCCTCACCTGGTCGTGGAAGCATGGGCCATGATGTTACCGCCGATGGGCTTCTTGGGGTCCGCGGCGAACAGTGCCGCACCGTCTACCTGCGCCACAACTTGGTTTGTTATGACCACAGCCACTCCAAACTGAAACACGACAGGAGGATCAAATTTTATAGGTGATAAATCTGTCGATGAAATTGAAAAAGTAAAAAAAAGTCAGACAAACTTCCTTCCCCCTAATGTATTAAAAAATATAATAACTAAATTTCTTCATAATTATTTCCCCTATACTATTAAAGAAAATAAGACATTCTAAGAGCTTACAATTAACAACAAATTTTCTGGATACTTCCAACTAGGTAATAATTTAAATTATATTTGTATAAATAGTGTGAAACTTTATTGCTAACAAGGAAAAAATATGAGGCTTAATTTTAAAATCATCAAAAAGAACATATTTCTGAAAACTGTAACTCACTAGGTGTCTATTGAATAATAACTGGTTTTTAAAATTAATACATCAGAATTACAAGTGGTGAATATACAACAACTATATATTTTAGTGAGTCCAAATACTTAGCACTACAGTCGGAGCTGAGCCACATACAATTTAAATAGCCATAAAATAATTAGATAAATAAATACAAACAATGTTTTTCTGCATTCCTCGTTGCTTTTGTCAGGTATTCAAGGGACGTAAGAATGACACCACACAAAACTCGTACTTCCATATGTTAACTGAATATGACACTGCCATTGATTTGTTTTGTGAAAATCCCATAATGTTAGTGGTTTGTAGTTCTAGAGAATTTTCATAAATTACAGACAATGTATAATCTGGACCAAAAAATAATTCCAGTGCTTTTTTGAAATATTGTCACTAATAGCAATATAGTTAATTTTAAAATGAAAATAATTTACATCTGATAGAAAATAATAAATAAGAAAGATAGCCAAATACAGACAAATAATGGGTAATATAAATACCACGTTTCTGGGATCCTCGTCCCTGGTCCGTTGTGTTTCTCTAGGCTCTTCTTGGCACCTGACGAAAGGGACAAGGATCCCAGAAATGTGTGGTATTTATATTACCTATTTTTTGTCTGTATTGGCTATCTTTCTTATTCATAGTTAATTTTATTTATTAATATATAAGTGACTTTATATAGAGTAGATTTTATTAAATATCATTGGGGTTTATTTGATTTAAAAATGAAATTTGATCATGTGAAAATGATTATTAATAAAGGAACACAAATTCTGGGTTTTGTGAGGTGAGAAAGTATATATTTTAGATTATGTAGAACTCTTGAGGACATTATATTCAGTTTTGCTGAAACCAATATTGATTTACAGATCAATCTTGTAGATATATTTCACCCATATTTGTGATAAATAAATTGAAACTGTCGAAAGTAAATTTTATAGAATAGTCTCTTCTAGATTGGATTTACCAGATCCTTTTTTGGGTCATAACTATCTATTTAGTATGTTGAAAATACCTTCATTGGAGTCACAGAATGATTCTTGTGATTTAAAATATATTTACAAATTGATAGTGATGAAATTGACTACAGTGATTTGTTGCATAAATTGAATTTTAAAGTTCCTGCAAGAAGTAGATGTTTATAAGTCTAATTAATTATACATGAAATAATCCAATAAAAAAATGTCAAATAACTAATAATGTTGATTTAGATATATATCATTCTGTGAATTTATAAATTATATTGAAAATAAAATTCTTATTTATGAATTACCTAATTGATTACATAAAATAATTGGAAATGAAAAATAAGTGTTTTAAAATATAATAATTATTTTTTGAGTTATTCAACTGAGTTGTGTCACTCCTCGCTCTTGCATTTTTAATCACATGACAAAAGAATCAAAGTTTTCAGAAACATTGTGTGGTATTTATATCACCACTTCATTTTGTCTGTCATTTGGCTAATTCATCTAATTATTAAATAGCTATTGCTTCTGACGAGCTTTATACTTGAAACGCTTATTGAATATTTATAAATTTATGTTATTGCAAAGCGCTATACCTCTTTATTTATTGTTCAATAAAGGCTATTTTAATCAAGTAAATTAGACAAAATGTCTATAAATTAAATATAAATTTATTGGTAAATTTTGATAACATTTGTGGCAATCTTTCACAGATATAATGGATGAACTTATTTCTTGCTTAGTAAAATAAATATCACCACCTCGTCGGCAATGCGCAGCAACATACGCAGGAAACGAGCCAGGTGCATCTGCCGTGCTGCAAGTTCCCCTCGTCCAGAATAATCGGTCCGGTACAGCGCCATCGCACTGTCCACAATGAGGAGGGCGTACCTGCAGGAATTATTGGTACAAATCAGAGGTGGTCATGGAACATAACCTTTCCTCAAATGTATGAGATAACCGTGTGAACTGCAGAAGTTACAAACACCCACTTCTCATGCAATTAAAAGTTACATATCATTCCAGCTGGAAGATCTAATTATAAACACACAATTATGGTGGCCTACATTTCCTATATGACTGTTTTCTCTCTCCAAAAGTAGCCTTCTCATTCCAATTGTGAGCCCTCCACAAGAGTACTGCAACAGCTAGTCTAGTGCTGTAAACAGACTGTCACTACATTTCACAAGCATCTTGTTTAAAGACTTTTATGGTCTTCAGTAAATGACACATGTGCTCGAAGATACTGACCTTGATTCTGCCATCATTGCACAAGCAATTATGAGAAGATTAGTCTGATGGTCTGTATTGTACGCCCTCGCATAGGCAACATTGTCTAGCACATCTGCTCCAGACAGTTTGTACCGCTCAGACACTGCGAGGAGGCGCTCAGGCCGGAATGTGCCTTCTGTGTCTATATAAAGACACTTGCCTTCTCCACCGTTCTGGTCTATAGGAAGCTGTAGAAGGGGAATTCCTTTTAGAGATGCCATTTCACGCCCCCCCAACCCAATTTTATTCAACTGGTCATACTAACCTGGCAAGTGACTGCAAGCGTATGGCACAACTGTGTCTTGCCCGTCCTGAACTCACCAAAGATCTCGGTGATAGAGCCCGTTTCTATGCCACCATTTAGCAGTCTGTCCAACTCGCTGGAACCAGTCGTCAGCTGGATGATTTCTGACCGCTTTTGGTGGAACTCTGTCGCAGTCGTGAAACCCATGGGGACTAGTTTTGATGCCTCCGCCTATTTTTATTCAAATAGAAGAGTATTGTTAAATATTGACTGTTGTTCATTAAGTCTTTAGCTAATGCACATTCACAGTGTGAAAGTCTGTTGCCAAATTAATTTATTCCTTCTTGCTATGATAGCATCCTTTATTCAGGAAAATTTTAGGTTTTATTGATTTGCTAAATTTTTGTTGTGATTCTAATTTATGATAATTTAATAGATTTAATGTGGATTAATTATTGTAGCAAATAAAATCATCCCTGTCCAAGAATTAACTTCAGCACAAAGTTATGAATAGCTTGCCCCATCAAAATGTTGTGGATACTTTGTGAGAATTTTAACTTCAAAACTAAATTTTAACATGCTGATTGATTCCCAAACTTTTTACTCGTCATTCACGTACAAGACCACAACAAGTAAATATGGCTTGTAATATGTTTACTGAGGAACCCCAAGTACTCACAAGATAAAGATGAAAGAGCAACCAATTTAATTAACTTCACATCACTGACCAGTAGTTTGTCAGCCTTGGCCTCGCTGATACCCTTTATACAAATGAGTTGCTTCTTAGGTGCAAAGGCAACAGACTCCACCGTGTGGAAACCAGCTTCTTGCAACTTTTTGATGTCGGCGGCAGTGATCCCATGGGTCTGCAAGAGAAATATTTGCAAATTAAAGGTTACAATTGAGAAGTCAAATCGTCCATGAAACAAATACTAAATTATAGCTGTTTATCACTAATTAACTGCCTTCTACCTATAGGACATCTTCAAAGCAAATAAGTGTTTTCATTTGAAATCTTGTGAAAATGGTGATTAGGAGAATGTGTAACATACACAGGCCAGGACGACTATAAACCTTAGTCTAGCCTGTTTTACGTCGACAAGAAAGCGACAGCTTAATTATCCGAAGGAAAAGCAAACGATAAAAAATAAACATTTTCAATTCCCTTGAATCCACAGATTAACTTCATCCAGGAACGAGCAACCAAATTACATTACTTACAAAACATACCAATCAATGACCATTCATATGATTACATAAATAGTAAAAAAGTAATGTATCGACGACCACACTGACATACTTCCAATTTACGGATCAACAAAGGACCGCAGTCGTCGACATCTTCCTCTTGTTGAAGGCTGACGGCCGAACTCGCAGAAGCAATTGCCATTTCAGGTAATTGCTTAACAACACAAGCATCCGACTCTCAAATCTGTGACCAAAGTTGCACCGATACTTGTTCCACGATTTTGTTTTAGACAAAATTCAAGCAACGACCAGATCGAGGTTCGCGCCTTTGCGTCAAACTGCTACCAACTCTCCCTAGAAAAGAACCCCGATCTCGTATTTAAATTTAAATTCAGACGCGTTCCGCGGCCTAAAATATCGTGAAAACGAGATTTGACAGAGTGAACTGTGGACCGTAATGATGAAAATTTGACGTACAGGAACGACTGAACATTGAATCAGAAGACATTCCATCAGCGACAAAATCAAAGATATCAGCATTCAGTGCAAATCTGTTCCTAAATTTCCATTAAAGTGACAAACGGCCTGGATAAAAAGATCAACCATTACATCGAAAGTAAGAATTTAATATGCCTTCTTTACCCGACAAGTTTGCATGAATTATGGCACTCATAATATAAAATTGGAAATTGAAATAAAATACGCCGGTGATAAAAGTATGCCAATCAGATAAATAAATACCATAATGAGAGAGACGAGTAAGTACTAAATTAAATACGACAAACATAATAAATTGGAAACGAAAACATTAAAAGTTTCACAAATATGGTTTAGAAAATAATTGCTCTGTTTAATTTTTATTTGACCTGGATTTTATAATTTTCCGCTACTCTTTATTGAATATCATATTTATTTAATTTATACTCTCGTTCCCACTAAACAATCGTAAAGGACGTAATATTAACTGAGATAATTGGAACTAATGTTTATATTATTTGTATACTAATTAAAAAACGCAAGAGCAGTAACAACGACAAACCGCGCAAATTAGGTGACCAATGCTTACGGATCTCGTTTTTTTTAATCTCGTCACTAAAGCAATAAAAATTTCGGAAGAGTTGTGTGGTATTTAATTTAACACATATTTTTGTCAGTTAAATGGCTATTTATTAACTAATTAGTAAACTTTTAAGACAGTCTTTTCATATTTTATTATTTATATTATTTGGACGTAGAAACGAGGACCACCAGAAGGCTGTGAGGTGACGTCACGACCAGGAAACGATCATCAAGAAGATGGCGACTGCTGTGTCAGGATTTCTTTCAAGCAAACGCTGCAGAAGTTCATCGATATCGACGATTCTGTTCGATCTGGACAACACGCTCGTTAAAACGAGAAAGGGCGACGAGTTGGCTTGCGATAAGGTACTGTAAATTTCCCTCACCAGGTGTTAAAGTCCCTCTTACATAAAAATCGAATAAAGAGTAAGCGCTCAAGGTCATTGTGTCTCCCGTTCCTGCGGACGGAAACTTTTGTGCTCTTGCGTCGCGAGGACGCCAGAAATAGCGACGCGGGGACGAAGACCCACCCTCGGAAACCTTAAACCCCGAGTTCCAAATATAGACTTTCTCTACGCAGTCGCGGTCAGAAATAACCGTCCAGACGTTTCCGCCTCGGGCGTGAACTCTGAATGTCGAGTTGTGATAGGGTGTCTCTGGTGTGTGCCCGTCTTTACGCATCCTTTGTGACCAAGCCTTAGGCGCTATATATATCTGTCGTGTGTTGCTAACGAGGGACGAAATGTCTGACAAGATAACAGAGCCTGTTCAGAAGATAGTGGCCATTCTTAAAGGCGCAAAGACTGACACAGAGAAGTTCGCCGCCCTGTTCATGGTCACAAAGTTGGTCAAGGCTGCCGACTGCAACTCTACTTGCAGGAAGCTCATCTTTGAAGCCATCGGCTTCAAGTTCCTCAAGCGCCTGCTGTTGAGCTCCGAAGTGCCTGCGGATTGTCCACCGCAGGTGTACAAGTCCGTTGCGATGTCCGTCTTGTCCTGCTTCTGCGAGGATCCGCAGCTGGCGACTCACCCAGACACCCTGGCCAACGTGCCAGTCTTCCTTGATGTAGTCCGCACTCCTGAAGAAGATGACGAGGACTGCGACGACGACCTTATGTTGATCAACGAGGCCTATTCCTGCTTGAGGAACATCGCAGCCCACGAGCCCGGACGAAAAGCGTTGCTTTCTGCAGGTGCTGTAGCCACGATGTCAGAGATATACTCCAGGCAGAGCTTCCAGACTGATGAGGCCCTCAACATCTTGGTCACTCTTGTGGGTTACTCTGGACCTTCCTCCTGGGGTGATGACCCAAAACATTTTCACACGATACTCAACAAGATCGCCCTTGACTTCGAGACTGACCACAGCGAGAGGAAGTTTGAACTCTGCTGTGTCCTGCAGGCACTGCTGGTCAACTGCAGGAAGGACACTGTGGCTGCCACTGCTGGGGAAGAATCCTGGCCTGGAAGTGTCCACAAAGGTCTCTCTGACATCCTTGGTAGCAAGATTGGCAAGGCCCAGAGGGATCCAGCCCTGAAATTGGCTGCTGTCGTGCTAGACGTCTTGGGCGCTGAATGGTGTTTGAGTGACGAGGAGAAACCACGTCAGTTTTTCCTTCTGTTGGTGCAGCTGTGTTCTGTGGAAGTCCGCATGCAGTTGGAAGATCGTATGTTTAAGCAGGTATTTAGCAATGCTGATCTTGTATCTTCTTGCTTCGTGATTCTGGAACTGTCCATTGCTCTCGTGGCTACTGACACACTCGACCTCGAACAGAAGGAGAAGCAGTCTTTGTATACTGCCCTTAAAGGTGCCTTTGCAGCAGTGATCGGAGTCCTCACAAAAGTTTCAAAGGATTACCCCAAGACCAAGGATACCATGGAGACAAAAGAGAAGGTCTTTGTGTGTGCTATGATCAGGGTTCTTGCCGCCTGGCTTGCTCAGGAAACATCTGCCATGAGGAATGCTGTGTATGCCCTCCTTCCTTTTATGCTTGCACTAGCCAATGAGACTTTTTATGCTTACCGCTCTCGCTGTCTAACTGAGAAAGCTCTTGGTGCTGTACCTGAGCAGCATGACCCACTGTCAGAGGTGAATGTCCTTCGGTTCATGCTTCCAGCACTGTGCCACCTGGCTGTGGAAGATCAGGCCAGGAAGATTCTGTTAGATGTGAAAGAAGAGGAAGTGCTATATGAGTGTTTTGCTTACCATTGGTCCATAGTGCACAACAAAAAACCTGTTGTGCCAAAGTCTGAAAGAGGGAAGGTTAGAGGTCCAGACCCTGAGCCCAATCCAAAGATGTTAGAGGAGATGAAAGACTCCAGAGTTGCTATGATAAGTGTCTGTAATATATTCAT
This sequence comes from Zhengitettix transpicula, assembly GCA_037074705.1. Lineage (NCBI taxonomy): Eukaryota > Metazoa > Arthropoda > Insecta > Orthoptera > Tetrigidae > Zhengitettix > Zhengitettix transpicula. The sequence continues at coordinate 144,255 of CM073591.1, forward strand.
GAACCTCACAGTATTGGAGCCGAAGATTGTGGAAGAGAGTGCACTCTTTGGCACTCTTTTGAAATTCATATTTAACAACCTTCCAGAGCTTAAGAGTGTACCAGAGAACCTAGTCCTCCATGGTAATCTTGCCATATTAGGGTTGCTTCTTCTGAAGCAGCAATCAAAGAAAGTAAAAAAGAATGATTTCACCATTTGTCGCTACATCCAAGCCACCATCAGATTTCTGTGGGACGCCTTTGACGTAGATGAGTCAAATGACCCCACAGCCTTGGTTGTCACGATGAACTACAAGAAGTACTGGATGGAACTCATGGAGCTCTGGTTCCTAGGCATGCAGACCATGAGCGCTGTCCTCGCCCTCGTGCCATGGATTTCAGAGTTCGCTGTAGAGAGTGGCTGGGTACAAGGAATCGTCGAGACATTGCGCAAGGTGAAAGCTGGTTCGTTGCCCTCAAACACAAAATCCGCTTATGAAGACTTCCTCTGCCACCTGGTAGATGCTGATCCCGGGGTTGCCAAAGTACTGAAGAAGCAAGATGCACTTTCGGTCTGTAGGACTCACAGGTTCATGGAACTTGGCAAACGGCTATTTGGAGACTAGGCTCGTATCATCATGTGAAAATGGACACAATGACTTTAGAGTGGCTTATTTTTTATTTTTGTTTCTATGTTTACATATTGATTCATTTGTATTTTTTATATTTAATCACGTGTGAATTGTTTTAACCCTGAATACCCTTTCTGAGAAAGAACAATAAAAATGTTTCAGGAATTATTAGGGCTTGTCTTTCTTTGTTTGTATTTTTTTAACACATGTCTTGTGTGATTGGAAAGTTTGCTTGTGTGAGCTTGTCATTTTGGATTGTGTGAGTGGGCACGTGAAGAACAAGTTTATGTTTTTGCTGTCTTGCAGTGCGACCATACCAGTGCTGACTCTGGTTTCGTGTCACGTGCTGGAACATCGTCGGAGCTTTGTGCACGCACCGGAAGGTATACCCTCCTGTAGAAGTAACTTGTTGGTTGTGGTAGCATTGACATTACTGTAGAAGTAATATTATTAATATGTCATGTGCATGCATGTGCCAAAATTTAGAAATAATTTTTCAGGATGGAGTTTTCGTAACATAGCTTATTATGTAGAAAATTTTCTGATATCCTAGACTCAATCTCAATCCAACATTTAAAATATGAACCTAGGTATAGTACTAGCCTATATTAGTAGCTCAAAAAACTCTTTCGTAAACGGTGGCTTTGACTAATTTTTCTTTGTTATAATATCGTAGATGCCCCGAGATGTTTCTTTTATCATTATTTATTTTGTTGGACTTTAGCTGTCAATTATAATGGCAGTATCAGTAATGCTAGGCATTTTATCTGTTACATGGTTCTATTTTGCAAGTATGTCAATATCTCAAATTGGTAGCAAAGGCTTTTGCAATTATAAATGTCATATTTTGCCTTATCCTGATTGTTACAATTTACTTTTTATGATTTACAATTTTCAGAATTGAAAAACAATTTTTTTGTTTTTAATTAATTTTCTTCTTGGTCTTTATACTCGGCACATTTATTGAATTGAAGTGAAACTTAGCATAATCCTGTATAGAATTTTTATGCCTCATCGCTCTTTAATTGTAACACACTCATTTCATAAGGTCTATTGACTGACCTTGCCCTTCAAAGTTTTACAGCTTTATTTTGAGAATTCATCAGACATTTGATTTAGTTTCATCACTCACCTTATCTGCCAAAAAGGTTGATTTGATCACAAGAAGAGGAGTATATTTAGACTAGTGTGACTTGAGGTTAGATCAGTGTTTTAATATTTGTGTCATAACTCTGTTTTCTGTGAGAACTAGTCCGCTCAAGAGATCCTGAGATCCCAAAGGTTTAATGGATCCAAGCTACACTAACAGGTTGTCCATAAAACTGTTCAAAATAGGAAGTGATTATGTCAGTCACCGAGAGGTAAGATCTTGATTGCTCAGTTTGTCACGTCTTGACATTTTCTCAAGTGTCACTATCGAGACACTGCGTTACCACCAATTTTCTCTTTCGGTGGAATTTCCGTTGTGGTCTCGTGGGGACAGGTATGAAATTGTCAAACTGTGATTTGATCATTAATTTTTAACAAATTTATCAATGTTGCCTATTCCAGAACCAGAAAAATATTTAACATCCCTTTTTCTTCAATAGGTTGTCCGTCATCGAGATGTCTGGAATAACGATACAGACGGTAAAGTTAGTGTTTGTATGTGTGGCATTTTTTATCCCTGTAATTTGTTAAATTGTTATGCACTAACTATCCTTGTTTTGTTTACCCAAGTGTGTTTGTATTCCTCATTATTTTATATGGTTGGTATTTTCCCATATTTAATCAAGCTATTCCCAATTATGCATATTATATAAGCTTGGGAATTTTTATTTTCAGGCTGAAATCTATTTTATGAATGTTTTGATGAATGACTTTCAGTTACGTTTTCCATCCCATTTATATAAATCAAAATTGTTCTTAAATTTTTCCCGTTTCACTTAATTATAAAGTTCTCAATTTTTCAGAGTGGACACAAGAGCGTGACATGAACGTGCCAACTGTTCACGTAAAATTTGTTTCCAGATCTGTCGTTCTTTAAGTGAATTTTGAATAGTATCGGAAGTAATTCCACTTTTGTTAAAGAAAGCTAAATATTTCCTATTGGGTATGTTCATCAAAGTTTTATTTCAGTACCTACCGATATAGCGACACGTTTCTCTACGTTGCCTGTGGGAATTTTGATTCGGAAAGGTTTTCGGTATTCGGTACGGGAATGATGCCCGGGCGTAACGGGAAGCGTGTCGTTACGGTACTCACACGGACGGCTTTTAGATTTTGGTCGTAACTCCTGTGGCCTAAACGGTTGCAGCTCGAAGTCATTTTACGGGAGCGTTACCTCATCCCCGGAGATGTAGCCTCCGAATCGACGCGGACGTTCCTGAGGAACTTCCGCCTTTGTCCGGATAATCCGACCTTGGGCTTGGACGAATGGAGAGTCTTGTTGTGGGAGGGTGCCCTCGGTGGCTGTTACAACCACGTTGCTGGTGAGTTATTCAAGTTGCTAAGAAACTTCATAATAGCAAATTAATTGTTAATTCTTAATGAAAAACACTGCCTTCAGACCATGAAACATAACTGAAGAATGAGGTATGTGGTAAGATTGAATCTGTGAAGAGAGAGGGTAAATGTGTATGCTGCTTTGATTAAAGTTAATACAATGTAAAGAACAGCAATAGGCTTCTAGCTTCATTTTTAAAGAAGAATTTAAATGCCTAAAAAAGTTAAATTAATGCTCTTTAACAAAATCACCGAAAATGTTTAAATTAATTGGTTCAACAGTAGCTTCACATAAAACAAATTTATGGGTGGCAAGCTTTCAAGAGTATGTGTTGAGAGAAAAGAAAAACCGTGCAAAGCGTAGCTTCCTCTAATTCTCGGCTGCCCCATGTTCTTAGCTGAGGTGTATTCCCGTTGGCTGCGACTCCGCTACGAGTGTATCAGGCTGACTCCAGAAGTGTCTTCACTGCTGCGCAAACTCCGCTGCTCCTACCGTCTGGGGCTGATAACAAATGGGCCTTCCCGGGCTCAGTGGGAGAAGGTGGAAATGTTGGGCCTGCGGGACTACTTTGACTGCATCTTAGTGTCTGGTGACCTTCCCTGGGAGAAGCCTCAGCAAGACATCTTCCTGGAGGCCTGCCGGCACCTGGGAGCTGAGCCACACAGGTGCCTCATGGTCGGAGACAAACTAGAGACCGACATCGAGGGCGGCATCAGGGCCTCCCTGGGGGGCACCGTGTGGGTGCCCCCAGGCGGTAGGTACCGGGGCACTGGCCCCTCGTCAGGACCTCATCCTGACTACACGCTAACAGATGTCACAGACCTCCTTCGTCTCCTACGGGCAGGAGCCGGGACTGTGACGGCACGAGGTATCAACAGGAAGCGGCCTCTGCCGGATCTGGAGGACTCAAATAGCAACGCCAGTGATGGCAGCTGAGGTTTGCGATGGGGAGCTCCTGGTTTTGTCACAGTATCCTACATGTGGGGATATGCAAATTTTTGCATATAGATTCCTATATTTTTCATGTAAAGAGACTGTGGTCATATTTTAATGATGCTTTAAGAGCATAATTAACTCATTCAGATATAATAATTTGTTCTAATTTGTGGGTGGGTGTTATACATATCTGCAATATATGTGAGTAAGGATATGGAGAATGTGACATTGTCAAAATCATTGGTGTGGAAAGGAAATATAGTGGGTGGCTTGCCTGAAATTGAAGCTCGATGTAGTCACTCGGGACAGAAGAATGTTCTTCAAATTTTCAGAGGATCTCAACCACTTTCTTCAGGAAAGATTTGCACTCTGGAGTTGACTGGCATACAGAATGTAACCTGCAGAAGTTGGTTGAGAGCCTCTCAAAATTTGAAGAACATTCTTCTGTCCCGAGTGGCTACATCGAGCTTCAATTTCAGGCAAGCCACCCACTATCTTTCCTTTCCACACCAATGATTTTGACAATGTCACATTTTCCACATCCTTACTCACATATATTGCAGATATGTATAGAGTTTTGCCTTGATACTTGAGGTGGCTAATGCCAAATGGGCTACCCTCTTTCTGAACCTATTTCAAATAGCTTCTTATAGGTGTCATCCTCTGCCACCATTTCTTGAGTGTTCAATAAACTACACTCTGGCATTGTGAAGATGGGCAGGCTTCCCTAAACCTCGGACAATAGTATTTGACAAAAATGTGGGATAGCCTACTGTGGCGTTAACCGCCTCAATTCACTCTTTGTCACAACACAGTGAAGATATAATGCTGTTTTCCATTTACCCCAATATTTTGTTGTGAGGTAAGATTTTATCAAATAAGTTACCAAATATGCATGATGGCCGATTATTCAGTTAGGAACGTTTCCAGAGTCTCATGTGATCTTATCTATACATACAATTGTGATATTGGCACGGAAAGAAAAGAGAGAGGTTGTGGCTTACCTGAAAGCCTCGGAAAATTTGAAGAACAACCTTCAGTTCCTTATGGCAACACCACACTTCACTTTCAGGTAAGCCACAACCTCTCTTTTTCCTTTCTGTACCAATATGCAAATATATATATGTGTGTGTGTGCAGGATCCAAGTTCCAGAAGGTCACGCTTTCAACTGAGAAAAAAAAATGTTATGCTTAATTTGAATTAATATATAATTTTTAATAAAGTATACTATTTGCAAATGTGTGTTCCTTAGTTTCCTGTAGTGTAAATATGTCCAGAAGCGGAACATTTTTGTTTACTGTTGGTGATTCCGAAGAAATGATACTAAAATCTTTTTGGAAGTTCATGTTGTAGCCAGTTTTGACATTGTTAGTAATTTGGAATGGCCACGACTTTCCTTCCTGATAATGTTTATTGCAACCCAAGTGACACTTAATGTCATCCCCTGAATATTGAACAGATTTTCACTATATGAAAGGAAAGTTTTTCTTCGCATCCATTGGAGTTCCAATCTTTACTCAGAGATAACATAATATGGTCTAGCATTTACGAATTTTCTGAAGACTGGCGTTATTAAACGTTTACATCCACTTCACATTTGTCTTTTACACGTGGGTGTTTTCGCCCCTCCGAAGTTCAAAATCAAATCCTGACGAGTGAAAAGTGAGAAACAGTTCATCTTCTAAGCACAATTGATGGTATGATTATGTGCGAGATGTAGATATGAGGAAAGCAGAGTGAAACAGGAGTAATTGGCATCAATAGGAATTCAATAAGAACAGTGAACTTTTACAGACACCTAGACTCGCTCAACTGTTTTTTGTATTCCAGAACTGTTGGTAATTTGCACTTCTGTTATTCGCATCAGACAAGTGCACAATGGATACTACCAGACAAAAATTGCTAATCCAGCTTTTAGGAGCCTCTGTTACACTCTTATCACCTCACATACCAAAATGTTTGATGTGAAGTATAGGAAGCATTGTGTCTATCACAAGGAAAGAAACCATGAACATACTGTTTGGTGTGTCTGGTAAACTGCACAATAAATATGGTGTATTTCCATATCAGACAAAGGAAACCAACTAATGCTATCTATACCTAGTGTTACTTCAATTAACATCTGAATAAGTTATATAACTGTAACAAACCAACAAAGGAAGTCTTCTTTCTACAGTTCGTACGAGTAGCTACATGTAAATATATATGGAACGGTGAAACAATTTTAGATGCAAGAGAAGAGAGAATGTTTATCATATGATATTCAGCTGTAAAGATCTTGAAGTAACAGAATTTGAACATTGGATAAAATAATCTACATTTTGTACTGGAAGCTGTATTTCAAAGTATGCCTATGTGATTAATTAAAGGCCTGACACGACTGAGAAACTTTTGGGTAGATTGAGCAAGGGAAGTCCTTTATTTTATATATATGTACAGATAAAAAATTAACATTACTAGAGAATGAACAATCACCGTTCTGTATTGTCCTGATCATCCTTGTCCCAGTCCTTCAGTCTCGCACCCATCATAAAGTCCTCGCGTAAGACTTTCCACGTCACAGGCTTAGATTCAGAGTCGTCCTAAGGGCAGAGAGAAGGAGCACATTCAAGTATCTGCAATGTATCACACCATCCTTAATAAGGTGGAGACTGACCTTGGTCGTGAGCTCGGTCTTGCAGGTGCCATTGAGTACATCCAGGAAAGTGTTCTTGTCCACAGACTTCAGGATCTTCTCTCTCTTGAGCTCAGATTTTCCAGCCTCACGAATCCTCCTGTCCAGTGTCTTCTGATGCTCCCTTACTGCGTTGAATAACTGGACGACACCCCTAAAGAAAATAAATATTCGTAACAATTGTGACACAAAATTGTCACTTGGTACAGAACTTAATTATCGACATCTGAAACTTGTGGCCACCTAGTTAATTTCGACAGGCACAGAGTAATTAATTATATTTTCTTGGTCTACAAGTAAAGGTTCAACCTACCAGGTCTTGAATAATTTTCCATGGATTTCAGTGCAAGTTATAATTGTACGCCATATTTTACACTACTAGCAATATGAAAAAGAGAAGCAAACCTCTATTTAGTAAAGCTATTATCAGGTATCTATTGCAAAGGAACCAGAGCAATAAACTAAATTTTTGGCAATTATAAAATGTAACAAGTCTTCTAGGGAAAAGAATTGGAAATAACCCTACTAAATTCAATCTATTCCAGAAAGTCACCGACTGATACAGTTTGTGATTAAAAAGACCGGATCACAGGGACCTTCAGCTTCATATGTAGCCACCCTACCTTGTTATACACCATGCTGATGCATTCTTTAAAATATACAAGGTCAAGTGACAGCCAATGCAAATTTAAAGAAATATCTACTAATAATGGCCCCGACACCTACAAGTCCCCAATTCATTCTGATGGAAGCACAATCCCACACAACTCAAGTGTCTTGCTGCAACATGAGTGAATAGATCGGATCCTTAACTTTTAACCATTAATTGTTCAAAATAAAGCATTTTTCTTCCACTCTAACAATTTCCCTTTCTTTTACAGGTTCCAGTATAGTTAACAAATCTTTACATAGTTCATCACCACCATTGTCTTCAAAACACAGATCTGCGCCACAGGTGTCTTCAGAAATCAAATACTCACTTTGTGGCAATTTTGGCAAGAGTCCGCTCCCTGTTGCGATCCAAGACATCTGGTTTTACTCGTCCCTTGTTCTCCCATACCTTCTGTAATTGAATAGTATTAATCAAACAAATTGACCATAATCTGTTCTCCTCTTACATAAATAACTATTTTATTTTGTTGTATTGTTTCAATGTTTGTGGGTTACAGCAAAACTTAATTTAATGTATTTATAACAAATAATGACCTCTGGGGTGATTACTTTATTCTACAAGATACTGCAGAGAAGCAGAATTACACATATAATTATTGTATTAACGCCCCAATGAACAAATCAACAGCAGGAAACGAAAATTGATTTACTGTGCGAGATTATGAAAATTGGATTTTATTGTCAACAATTGTGAGAAGCCATAAACTGGCCCGTTAGTCTACAAAGTAAATTTCGGGATGCATCAGAAACACACAACACATCCTCGATGTTAAGCCTCTAGCAAAAAATTGTCGCGTCATTTGAAGATATAGAAGTCACAATTAACATTGCAGACTGTGGCAAACCTTCCGTTTCCTGGGTTCTGGGTGCGTAACCATGACAGCCTCTCCTTCAGCTCCTCCGCCTTCAATTTCAAAGCCAGGGTCCTGGAGCTTCTCAGAAGTCAAATCCTGAATCCTTCGGGCTTTGGACAGGACAACAGACTTCTTCCTCTTGGGCTTGTTGGTTCTGAGGACCTTGGCCATGGCATCTGCCCATCCAAGGTTGCCTTCTGCATCCCTCTTGCCACAGTCAGCACCTTTGGGCTCGACTTCCACGTGCAACCAAGGATATTCATCGCTACCAGAATCTGAAACATCACGTCAGAGTCTCAAATCTGCACCAGCAAACAAAGTAGATGTTTGGCCAATTATTATTATTCCCAAAAATTAGAAGTTTTTGTGTCATTAGAGTGTTGTCTCAAACAGACCAGGATTTCCAATTATTATGAGGTCACTCAGCCCCTATCAGTTTACTCCCTGCCAGATACAAGCATTCTCTATCCGTTGTATAAACACAGGCTCTGCTACAATTTACTAGCTCACAGTCTACATGTCCGAGCTTTGAAAGCACGTTATCTGTTCTCATTTCATGTTAATCTATATATTATGCAATTCTGCACCTGAATGAATCATTAGTTAAACCACAACACTAAGCGGTGCGCAAGGCTGCAGAAAGAGGAGGCAAATTTTGTTGGTGGTACAATAAAATAAATTATTCACAACTAATTCATGATTAAGTAAGTCTATGCAACAAATTTGACACAACAAAGTGTATGAAATTTTTAACGAGATGAAAAGTAACTCGTTAGAAACAGAATACGCATAGTCACTTGTGTAGAACAATAATTACAACAAATAAATAAGGACTATAAAATATGAAAGTTGTGTTGTAGATTTCATGGTAATCGACACCTAGTTTTGCTGTCGTAAAGCCAAGCCGTAGTTTTTAGTAATTTGTATGTATTTATAGTCTATTCATCTACTAAAAAGTAATATGACCGAAAAATATCAAAACCTATTTTGTCAACACATACAGAAATTAAGACAGAAGCAGTTCAACAGAATTGCACAAAATAAAGTTTTGAAGGCTGTTTTCCCGTCGATTCTGCGCCTATAAACCTTTACCCGAGAACCTGTCGGAATCCCTCGCAATAGGCTCTGAAACAGCCTCAGACAGGCTGAGGTGAAGCTGGTCCACCGCCATGACTTGTCGAGGTTATGTCTGAACGTGCAACAGATCCAAAGATGTCAACGCGAACGTAGAAAGATATCAGCAAATAAGGATCGAATCACTCTTAAAACTGAGAACCAGACCGGATTAAATATTGCGACGTCGTTAAAAGATGGTATGTTTGCAGTCTTGAGACGCTGAATCCGAGTCTGACCGATCTCACAAGAAAAGAGTATTTTCGACACACATTTCTTGTTCGAAGACGGTTTATTAGAAACGTTGTTACAAAATACAAGATGGTTTGAGGTGAAGAGCCGTGAAATTAACATACACACAATTGCCTACATCTTAAATCGAAACGAATGACAAATAAATATAACTTGCTACTTATAAATATTTAAATTCATATAGTAAATAAAATCTGGCGATTTAATTACAATATTTTCACACCTAGTAATTTCTACATCACAATACACACAGACGTCTTCCTCAAGAGTACTGATCACGTGTCGGTCTTCTGAATAAAATGATAAAAAGAAGGGGATACCGAAGTCAGAGGAGGAAACTCGTGATGCCGTGGATGTGGGCATAAACAACATGAAAGAAGTAGCAAGGATTAAACTCGAACCAACGGGTCAGCAGAACAACTGGCATTAGTTGAATCAGCTTAGGGTGTAGGACTGAATCGAAAAACAGTGTACATTTTAATGTTTATATGTGTTAGTTGTCATAGTGTAGTACCTGAAACCAGCAATTTGTTTCGAAATTATAATTTCTAATGTAAGGTGCAATAGTTCCAGTCAAAACAATGTACCGTATTATTTTTGAAAACTGGTAATTGTAAACCGCACTTGAAAATGGTAACCCACATACATCTGCTCAAAACCAGTTAAAATGTACCTAATTGGACAGACTTGCATAAATTATTTCACTAGTTTCCTGTAATTGCTTCATCAATATGACACCTGTAATAGTCATTAAACAATATTCATTATTTGTTTGTTGTCATTGTTATGACTTTCCTTGCACTTATCTGAACAATACTGTGTAATTTCAAATCTTTGAACAGCATTCATTTGATCTCTTAATTAGCCATTAATATGTTACACTCAAAATCATTCTTCATAATTGATAATTTTATTTACATAATCACTTTCATCACCATTTGTTACTGTACTGGACACGTTTTAAATATTCACACACATTTTTATATAACTGCTCCAGTAGAATTAATGCATTTTCTGAAATACTCACATAATTTTTATTATCCATTTCTCATGCACCAATATCCTTAATATAATTGTCAAATATACTTGTATATTCTGATATTTTTGTAAGAGTATTAATTTCTATTGCCTGTTTTATGTATTGATTTTTTATAAGATTGACAATCATTTACTAGCATGATATCTTTGTTATAATTAATTAATTAAATTGTTTGAGAATCAGAAAGCAAACTGAGAGAATCCACGTGGATCAAAATTGTGTAAATGAGCTTATAATTTTAGGACAATATGGTGATGATTTCTGCTAACACACTCATTGTTAAAAGTTTAATTGTCAGATACAAGTTCATCACGTTTTTCTTCAACTTCCAATTTAGTTTAAACAGCACAACAACCAGGTTTTTCCTCACTTACTCTCTTCTTCTCACACCCTCAGATGTATGTGATTCTGTGGATCTATTTAAAACAGTTTAAATTGTTTTTCCATCACTTATGTTCTTCAGTTCCTTAATAGGAACAATTAAATTATTATTCTCATGCACCTCAGCAACGTCGGTCCAATTATGTGAATTTTAGACTGCTTTAAGTTCATTGAGTTGAAAAGTCTCAATTTTATTATATCCCTGCAATGCCAATTTAACTTTATTATATTCCTTGGCACAATTATTTTTACGTTCTTGTTACTTTATGTAAGAAAAATGAGGAATTTCCCAACTGTCAAGTAAGTTGCCCAGTCATTTCTCACAGGTGCGGTCAAAATCTCTGCTTAGCAACACATGTTAAATAAACAGCGACTATATTCCATTATAAATCTGTTCTTGCATACTAAAAAGAAGTTAACTTATTTTAGTCAGCTAGTAAGTGAACAGCACAAATGTGTTATGGTGAAAGTGTACCTTAACCTACAAATCAACTATTGGCAGAATCCAACAAGACTGAAATATTCTCAGATAAAGAACAGAGACCAACAGAGTCCTCATTTCTAAATATCTTAAATCATTAGCCAAAAATGTATCTCCAACTGACATGAGATTAACCAGACTATTAAATAAGGTTTAAACATTACTAAACCAAAATCTATGAGACCCAAATCTATCAAGATGAGAATTGCACAAATATTAATCGTTTCCATTGATCCTACATCCTTTGTATACAGGACATAAATTTCAAATGAAGTCCTACTCCAGTATAAAAGGCTTCCAATGCTTTACAAAGAACAAAGAAAATTATTTACAAGTGTAGAGGTGTAGCTTGTTCCAACCGCTAAGATTTCGAACTCAAAGCTGTCGCAGTTGAAATATTAACTTCAAAGAAAAACATCTGCAACATATATATATATATATATATATCCCTAAGAAAAGAAAAATTACTCAATTTGACAAAGAAAAACTTGGGCCCACATATATTAAAGTTGTAGATGCTGACAGCCACCATACATCGTGGGGCTCGATCCACTCAGACAGCAGAGGAACTTTATCAACACAAAGAATTGTCTTTATTAACCTCATTGCTCTAATGTTACAGTCTACTGGCATGGTTGTCATTGATGGACGTAAAAGTGACAATTCACAGTCATCGTTACGCACAAATGTGCGAATTGGAATATTTTCTCAACATATATACTGAAGGTTATTAATATTGAAACATTTCTCGAGTTCAGTCATTTCACTGTATTGCTTTATAATGGAGTCACTAAAAATAAATTCTTTAATAGGATTTATAAAGGTGTAAATATTTGTTCATTTATAATTTGGAAAGGCTGTAAGTTTATAAAAATGATAGAGTTGGAGATATCAAAGAAAGAAACCAGGAATTATTTATAAGAAGAGTCAGTATGCGGTATTGTTCATTAAGTGTAAAATTTGGATAAACCAGGCAATCTCATGTTTTAATTAAATCTTTTATTTTTTCGACATTTGGTAACTGGGGTCAGGGTTGGGCGAATGCATGTTTCCAATCGCCTATTCCCAACAGAAATGTATTTAACTCACTTTGTGTTCCCTGTATTTTAGCAGTAGCATATTTTGTTAACTCGTTCAAGTTTTCTGATAATATTTTCTCATTCTGATATGTACTGTGTATAGTTAAATTTATGGAATACTGAATTAATTTTAACGAACTAAATTTAACTGTCAAACGGGAAACAGCAGGTTAAATTCAATGGACGTGTTTCAGAACTTCGAACTACAACTGCCACATAATGTACACAAATATATCTCCATCTAGACAATAACATAATAATGTACGCCAATGACAGAAATCTTGTAACGATAAGAATAAAAAATAACAGATGTAAATAAAATAACTGCAAAGTACAAAGTAATGAGTAATAAAATGAAACCCTTTTTATAAATCTAAAAAGTAGTGTGGATTCTGAAGTTAACACAGACAAGTATTTAGGAATTCATGTTGATGCAAGTCTGTCATGGGCAGCACACGGTACACACTGTAAATGATATAATTTTATAATTATTAATACTACTACTTCTTGATTTTAATAGTCTACGAAATTATTAAATTTATTTAATATATATATATATTATATTTTTCCATGTCAAACGAATACCTTCAACGATTACACGCTTAAGGATTATTTTAATTAATTAATAACATGCTTGTAGATATGGACCGGGTACATGTATTTGGAATGTGTCAGCTTTCCTCGGCGTTTACCACGTCACCAGATAAGGAGCCACTCAAAGTTATACCAACGATAGATTTATAAAGGTTTTAGACTTATATGATGAGGGCGTTCACATGGAACTCTCCTGCCTCATAATGCACGACGGAGTTAAGGTTTAATAACATGTATTACCGCATCAAAGGTAAACCTACTTTTTTATAACGCATAAGTGCAATAAACCGTATTTCGTTAATTTTGGACCCTTCAACTACATAAGAATAACAAAATAAACTCACCAGTACTGCAAAAATCGCCTCACAGACAATAAAATTTCTATTGCTGTAATTTTTATCACTCTTGGCTGCGGATTGGGTTTATAATATACGCAGACAATAAAAACACACACGTTGAGTTCTAGATATGTGTACGACTACACATAACGCATAAGGGCATAAGGGCAAAAAGTGCAAAGTATTGTGATGCATACATGGTGGTGCAATCATCCCAACACTCACTCGAGTCATAAATGGGCTACATTTTCTTTAACATTCGTAATTAAAAGATCCACATCTGACTGTGGATTCTTGACTAATGAATGAAGAAGAATTAAGTACAACCGTGAGTTAAAGCGCGAACGGAGTCAGATTGCCCTGAGGCTATTATGTCATATCCGCGCTACCGAACTCGTCTTTAGCCAAATTTGTGTGAATGTTTAATCAAGGATATTCCGTAAAACAGCTCATTAGGCAGAATTTCGGTATGTAACACGTCTTCGACGGTTTCCTACCATCATTGTGATGCTGCCTGGCTAAATCACACGGCGGATCGCAAGTCCTTATTTTAACATTATTCTAATTGACTTTGTTCACAATTTTGCAGTGACGCGGGAAAATAAATTTTGAACGTTACCATAGCTTTATAATAATATACGACACAAAGCAAACAATCGGTGCTACTAGCAGTGACAATGAAAATTACCATTCTTCCTTGCACTCCAAAGTTGTCAACACCAAACAGTTTTCTTTATTCTCATCTGTCATTATTAAGTGCCTGCAATTTACTTCCATACTTACATGAGATAGAATTTTGAAACTATTTGTTACAAATCCAACTGTTGGCTCAGTAATTGTCGTTAAATTTATTCTCTTTGTCCTTGTATTGATGCATTTCTTTGGTTTAGTCGGAGACTTGCGAATCGACGAGAAATATCTCATTCTTGACATTTTATTGAGTGAGAGCGACTGAACATTTTCCTGTATTTCTTTTATTGTTTGCTGACGAACGCTCGCGATTATAGCGATTGAAATAATATCTTAAATAGAAGCGAGTGGCTCGTCTGCGACAGCGGAGTGCTTTGGCGCGCGTCCTTGGCGGCAGTTACCGTTGCGGTTTAAAAGTGACTGGTGAGTGATGCTTCTCCTGGTTGTGTTGGCAACGATGGGCTTCGACGCCGTCGGGCCCGTGGGCCAGCGGATACGCGAGGAAGGCCGACAGCACCTCAACCGTCTCACGGAGTTTAGTAGTCTGCCCTCGTCCGGAGTGTGCTGGAAGGACGCGGTCCGGCGGCTGCACGGCAGCTGCGACGCGCTCAGTAGCGACGCCCAGGCGTCGGTCGCGCTCAAACTAACCGATTGCTTCCTGGAGACGTCGGGACGCCCGGTGACGGGCTGCGGCGACTGCGCCGACCGCGTTCCTTGCACCGCGAACATGGTTCCGGAGGCCTTCCAAGCGTACACCGTCTTCTACACACACACTCAGAGCATTTGCTTCTTCCTCCGCGGCGAGTTGTGGCACGAGGAGACTGAGAGGACGATCGAAAGGCTCGCGGCCACCTCCGCCCAGGTACCAGTGAGGTTATGTGCCACCCCAGTCAACATTGCAAAGTTCCTATTCTCATAGGTGCTCTTAAATGATCATTAAAACTCCTGGTGGAGGTTAGGGTTTCATCATTGAGTATGTTATCCTCCAGTTCCCTGTTACATCGGAATTACGTTTTCGTTTGGCTTCAGTTAGACTAAACGGACCGCCAACAAGATCGCGATGACGTCACATTCATACGCACTATTACGGAGGATGTTTCCTTCATTCAACACATGAAAACCTTATCTCAACTTTTAAAAGGTTTTGTGCAAGACGTTTTCATAAATGAAGGAAACTCACTCACTTTTTTGAAGGCACAGTTAAATATTGCTAGTAGCAAGATGACATTTAGAAATGTGACACGGTGTTGCAGGTCATTCCGTATCTACTGACTCTCCGATAGTTTGTTATTCCCCATTAACTGCCGTTATTGTACCTTTCTTACTGTTATTTCTGTAAGCAGAATTTGTCTTGTAGCATCGTTTTATTCATGTTCAACTTCCCTGACAGTACAAATGAGCGGCTATAAAGTACGCCTTGTTTTTATTCTTATTATTTTCTGGTTAATATAATTTCTGAGATATGTCAGTTTGTTTTCTTTCATAGACTTCTGTGATGAAATTGACAAAAGCTCCTGAATGACTTGAATTGCTTACATTGGTGTTATATTTTCATATCTGATGGATAAGTATTTGAACACACCTTTTGTTCCTTTGAACAAAAATTAATATTTTCTTACACACTCTTTGATTTTCCTGTAAAAATTTACTGCCACAATACACCGGGCTGATATGGAATTTAGTCTTCCTTGTTTGCAGGTGTCGTTCCACATGGAAGCTGTGTCGAGGTTTCTGGACGTGTCCCACGAGAGTCTCATGGTGGCTATCACTGAACTGCAATCCTGGAGTCTTGGAGAGGCGTCCTGGTTTCGTGGTCTGGCCTTTTATGTGGCAGCTCTGGTGGCTGGATTGGTGGTAAGCGCCTCTCCTCGAACCAATAGTGCCCGTCCCTGGCTCTGCCTGATCCTCACGCTCAATCTGGCAGTTGAGTTCTGTGTCGTCACCTGGGTCGTGTCCCATTTTGGGGGTACAGTGGAGGAACAGAGCGTGCGGGGCAAAGCTTGGGCCTCATTGTCCAGGAAAGTGGCTGCAGCAATCTGTTTAGCCTTGGTGGTGGCCAAAATGTTTCTCTACCGGGACTACGCCTCGGAGAACAACCGCCTGCTTGTGGACCTGAAAACAGACACCACACGGCTCTTGGGTGAACTGAGGAAGACAGACAGGTACACTGGATCTACAGAGAAGACCAAGACTGCTGTCATCTTGGAGCAGAGGGGTGCTGAGCCGGAGGGCTATGAGGAACCGGCACGTGAGAGACCAAAGTCAAGACCCTTTATACGGGGGTACAGTCCCTACAGAAAGTTCAACAACAGCTACAACTACAGCATGGAGCATCTGCAGAGGAGCAGCACCCCTCTGCCTAATGTGAATGTCTCTGACGTGTCGTTTCTGACCAAGCGTGATTTCTACACGCCCGAGAGGCAACTTCCTGCAGCATATTCTGCAGATCCGAGGTTGAACGCGAGGCCTGTGGTGGTCCTTAGGCCCATTGACCTCGGAGACCGTTCAAGGAGAGAGAACAGCGTAGCTAGCAACATCTCCAATCACTCGTATAGCCTCCGTAGTGTTCAGTAGGTTATCTTACTGACAATCTTGCAAACTGTGAAAGTAGGGGATAATTGTATGATTACCTCTATGTCTCCATGTGTGTACCTTAACATGGCATAGTTACTCATAAATGTCCAGCTGTGTTCAGTTTTTATGATCTGCATCACATATAAATTTATAGTTTTCTTGACAAACTGTTATATCGGTGATATTTTACTTGTTTTTGAGAATTGCAGCAGGTGTCTTTCCTTATAAATATTTAAATTTCAAGACTGATTTAATCACGTTCTGTATATTATCACACAATGGGTCAATCTCTTGGGAAGTTAGTAAATTGTATACTTTTAATTTTATACACGCACACTGTCAAGGTATATACAGTAATTATGTTATGTTTCCAATTTCTATAGTTTCTGTAATTCTTGCCAAGTTTTATTTATTTGTAAATTGATGTGGAGAAATGTGTACATCACTTATTTATCTGTCATTTAAAAAAAACCTATAAATTTCAACAAATTTGATATGAATAGACAGTGATTGGAGAAAGTTAACCTTGTCAATTCACAAGACATGTTGTGGTGATCAATTTTTTTTCTATCTTATGTGCAAGTTTTTTTTTACTACATATGCAAACCTGGTGTTTTTTTGTGGTGCCAAAGTAGAGAGAATTAATACTCATTCCACTCGAGATGACTGGCCTCTTATATTACATAATTTCTGATACATGTACATATTTTTGTAAGTAACTTATGCATATTACAATTAGTAGAACAAATCATATTAATTGTGACTGCCACCTAGTTTCAATATTTTGCGGTTTCGTATCCTCGACTGGGTGTGTGTGTAGAACTTTCTCGGCCTAGCTCTTGTATTTCGTTTAATTCTTTGCTACAGTAAAGACAAACTCGTGCATATTTACTAACTTTTTCTGACGTATTGATGGGATGACTTTAGGAATTTATTTATCTTGAATTAATGATATTTCCAAAAGACGTACCAATAGCCTATTATCGAAAAAATTAAGTATTTTCTATTAAAGTGAACATGACACAATTAATGCAGAAACGGAAGTGTGGAAACTAGGCAACTGTGACACTTAACTTATAAGCAAACTTATTTGATTTTGTATGTTTTCCTTAATTGTGCTATAACATTAAATTTTATACCTGTGGTAAAAAAGTATTTTTGTTAATGTTTTTAATTAATTTTATTTAAATTTTTTGGATTAACAGATTCTATATTTAATTATATATATATGGCAGCTTCTCAGAAAGTAGCCTAGGCAAACCATGCACCCTCCCCATGTGCTGCAACCACAGGGAGCCCTCTGTTCAATTGTTAGTGACAATTTCTCTCACAATTGTGCTTTTTTAACTTCCCACACATGAAATCTGAAAGCACTGAGACCATTGCCCAAATGTGTGAGATTGGAAGCAATTCAATCCATTTAAGGAGTAAACGCTGTGTGGTCAGCCGGTCTTGTCTCTGGTACTATCTACTATGAGCAGTCATGGGGGTAACACCTCAAGGTTTATCCACGTTTTCCTTCATTCGTCAACTAGATAAATTAATTTTATCAAATTTTTTGTTAAATTAACTCAGCTACTGCAATTTGTGTAGAATCGAATCAAGACAGCATATTAAATTTCAAATTAAGTTGCCATGGTGTTATGTGAACAATCAACTCTTCAGTTTCATGTCAGTGTCAACCAATATAGGTTATGTTGACACAGACCATGAGATTTATCCAGTTTACCACAAAGGCAAACAACATGTAACTCTGAAAATAGTGTTGTCAATTTCACACTTAAAATGCCCTAAAAACTCAAAAACAATGATAGAATCTATAAATAATTAAGACATTTGGATAGTAAAAAAGAGACTGGGTAATTGTCACACTGGTGTGTAGTTCAGACCTATCATCCATTAGTTATTTTGTTTGACAGACAACAATATTACACGTTCCCGATGGGACAGTCGAGATAATTGACATGGAGAGGGAAGAGAAAGTGACTGATATTCAGGCTTGGCATCGCAGGAGGAAATCCGTCTGCAAGCTGGTTGACCATAGTGTTCTGACAACAGAGAGGCCAGCTGTAATAGCCACTCCATTGGACACCTTTGGTCTAAAGGGAAGGTTACAGCAAATAAAAATGTATTAAATAATTGAATCACATATTCAAACAGGCATGCACACACAAATGTTTGGTTTCAGACTTATGGCCTTTATAACAGTGTTATGATATACTTCTTATTACAGATGTTCACCTCCTGCTTCAATACAGGCCTCAAGTCAATGTGTTGAGGCCATATTAACATGATTCAAAATACCAGAGGTTTTGCATACTTTCTCAAAACCTGGAACAATTCATATGTACAGTTCACCAATATAGACCTGGTTTGTTGATCAATTGCTTGGCCTCCACTCGTCTGATTTGAACCCTATCAATTTCTACCTGTGGTCCATTTTAAGTCATTGGTGTATTCATTTCCAGAGCCTGACACAGAATCAGAATTCTTGTGGCATGGAACTTAGATTGTGGTATGTAGTCATTGTCTTCTGATGAAATAGGAAAACTTATATAAGTTTAGAATGTAAACACATTGACAGAAAAACAAGCATTTTATTATTACAAAAAAAAAACACCGTGTAAAGTATGATAAAATAAAAAGTGGAATGAGCAAAGGGAGAGGGAAAAATCTCTACTCCATGGTAACTTGGATACAAACTCCCAGGAAATTCTAAATTGAAATGTTTTTCAGTCTTAACAGGGCAAGTTTTTTTGCACTATAAAAAGCAATGCCACAAGTCTTGACACAGACAAACTAGTGCTTTTTTAACATCGAGTGAGCTTGTGAAGAATTGGTTAGAAGATTCTTAGATTTGCAACACGAGCCCAGCAGAGGAGATGTTGTCTCCACCACCGGCCGTTTGGTGCGCCTGTGTGCAGACGAGAACAGGGGCGACACAGATCTCCACTACCTCCGGTAGCCCGGCCTCTTTTCCCCACCGTTCCTCCCAACATGCCACCGGCTCCTCGGCATCCAGTGGGATGCGTCTGCTTCCAGGTGCTGCCGATGTGGAGAAGCTCTCGTCCATGATGAGCTGTGCCTTCTGCAAGTCCACCTGTGGTGTCGCACAAACATGCCTGTGGGCTGTGAGTGACGCCTTGGCCACGGCAGCCATGCTGTTCCTCCAGGGGGAACCCTGTGCAGTCATCACTGCCTGGTAGGCCAAGGTGTGTACGTGCAGGCGAGTCAGACGGCGACTCTCTGGCACAGCTGCACTCAGTTCCAGCACCAGCCTCAACACCTGTCTCATCTGGTCCAGGGCAGTCGCCACCCTCGGGTTTGAGTCTGACACCGTGCTCACGTTCCCGAACTGCAACATGTTCTGTAGATTCACCAGCTCCTGCACACACAATACCAGTCTTGTGGACAGACTGCAAGGGACTGACTAATTCAGTCTGCAATTTATACATTAAAAACCAAGCTATTGCTACACTTGACAAAGGTAAAACCAAACAACAATGCTGAATCAAAATTGTAGTGGTCACAATTTAAACTCAACACCATATCCACACTTTAATCTGTGATTTTCTTTACTGTTGGATATGAACAACAATCCCTGTACTACTGCAATACTTCTTGATTCAGAAGTCACTTAAACAATTGAGCTTGAATTCATTCTTGACATCGATTTTTTGAACAGTAGCTGTACCCTGAGATCTGCAATGTCAGAAGACTGAGCACCAGATGCGGAATACCGTCTGACATGATGTTCAGTGGGCACAGTTCTGACATTTGTCAGATTCTAAAAGGTTATATAGTTCTAGCTGGAGTGTATTGGTGGTCCAAACACAGTTAACTTAAACCAAACTGGCAACATTGTGTTTAAATTTTGACCATCATAATTTTCTAACACACCGACAGAAAACTGAGGACTTTTACAAAGCAAACATTTAAAAGTCAAGGCTGAATTGGTATAATTCTCCTGAAACATAATATTGGAAAAAGAACAACTACTTTTTGACTAAAAGAATAGGGACATTATCCCACATTAAATATAGAAAACTTTGGTTGTCTTGTACATTCAACCTCAAAATGTGGTCCAAACAAAAAAATGCTTGGCAACCTTACAAATGGTATTTTAGGGGTGCTACAAGACCTTATAACAGTTCTCCCGAGTCTCAACACTACTTCCCGACATCGGTCACTTTCAATCTAGACAAAATGCTAGAGTTCACGCCTTGATGACCAGACATTGGCAATACCTGCTCATTCATCCCTAAGGAGTCTGCGAAGGGGACTATGTGAGTAGTGAGCTCCTGGAGGAGGTCGGCGTCAGAGAAGGATGCCATCTCAAAGTGGATCCGTGTTGATGGTGCTCTCCGCATCATCTGGCCTCTCACCTTGGCCACTCTAGCCAATCTCTGACCTACAACAAGTGAGAACAGAGCTCAAATTGAAATACCTTGGAATTAAAATTTAAATACGGGGACAATGCTGTCAGTAAACTATAGGCAATAAAGGTTCATTGTTCACGGCCAACTGTTTTCATGTTACTCACAACCTACTTCAGATATTGACACCAACTTGTCCCCGAATCTGTGTATAATATCCAGAGAGATCCACCACGGCTGGAACTATTCTCAATTTCTCTGACCAGTGAGCACGGCACAGACCTATATTGAGGCTGGCTCGGCACAAATATCTTATTCAGACTGTGATGCTACATATTTGTAAAGAGAGAAAATAGATCTATATTTCAGGGAGAATGAGAGTAAAATTGCTGCAAACGGTAAATAAGTCTGTTTAGCTTAATTAGAAAAGATGAGTAGCATACTTGTATGAGAACACCACCCTTAAGACAGTTACTTTATGACACAGCCTTCCTATCATTGTATTCAATTTCCTCCTTCACATTCTTACTATAAACTCCAAATAAACACACAATTGCACATTTTCTGCAATCGAAATAAGTAGTAACAAAAAGGTCCAGGTCTATGTAGTGAAGTTATAATTACTAAATAACAGAGGTTTCACCTCTCTGGTCAAAAAAATTGTGCAGTGAATGAAGGATGTAAGTTGTATTTCACGCAATGAACGTGAGTGCACATGATCACCTGCCAGAAAGGGGTAGTTGTCCATCATCTGCAAGCCACTGACCACCAGCAGGTTTGGCTCAAATTCGTCAAGCACTTTATCGAACACTTCGAGGGACGTCACCATGGGATTGTTGGCGTCGTTGTGCACGATGAACCTACAGGATGTCGTAAAGTATCAATTGAGCTGCAAGTTCTATGTAAAACAGTTAATTATCATATAATTAAATATATACATATATAATAACCACTCACTTGTCCAGATGCTACAGTTGCTCTAGTTTGGTTATGGTATACTTCAAAAATTTCTCAATTTATAGGGTGCCAAGAAATTTTTTAATATAAAATTACCAAAGTTACTGATATACAATTTTTATAATGAGATGTGCACATTTCTATAATATTGCCTATTTGATGGAATAATTAATTTTTCTCTCATTCTTGTAGTCACTACAACTGAGACAAAATAATAAACTTGTGGCAAAGTCCCAAGCCAGTCTGTACTCTCCCCACACACAGACTTTTCTCCACGCGCTAACATAATTCATTGTGAACCATTGTCATGCACAAACAATACACAAATACTCGTAGGAGACCCATGCTTATGTTTCATACATACACAATATATATATATTGTAGCCGCTTCGCTACCCTCCTTACGTTTTTTTCGTTGATTCTTCATGTTTAGGCGCCAGGTAATTTTTGGGATAAAACCACCAAAACAACTTAACTACAGGTCGTGGTTTATAAAACTTTTAAATCTATTTGGAGCACGCCCATCCTCGGTCGAGTCCAGCTTGGAACTCACCATTACGCCCAAGGGCGCTCGACCGTACCTCGCAACAATCATGTTACAATATATATATATACATATACTTGAGGAAATGTGACAAGGTCACATTAAATAACACATTACATCTATACTAACAAGTTTACCCCTTTTGTACAGTATATCAATAGAATTAGTACAAACTATGTTTACCTTTCTTGCACACACATTTCTTTGTTTCTGTACTACGTGTATCGTATGTTATGCCTTCCCCACAAACAAAATCTTTCTTTTTTGGACTTAATCTAGAACAATTTTCACTGATTTTGTGACACTTAATTTTATCTTTGTAACTTTTATTTTTAGCTACAAGTTTTAATACTTTCCTTAACTTACATGTAGTACTTTTTTTTTAATATTTACTTGTCTCTTCTGTTCACAAAGTTTTGAATTAATACATAAATTAACACAATTACCTTCTGCTTCATTTTCCAGTTAACTTTGCTCACATTTATTACACTGTTCATCTATCATATTTTCATTAGAAAATTGCTGCAATTTAACATCAATCAGATATTGCTGCAAATATTTCTTATTACACTCTACATGTAAGTCATCATAAGTTCCTCTCATTTTCCAGTTTGCATTACTACTTGATCTTACAAAACTTTTACTCCAGCCTTAATTAATATCATTAAACTCATTGATCACCCATTTTCTCCAATTTGACATTAAGATGTCTTATTGCACAAAATTTTTCATGAAGGTTATTTAAATCTAATTAGTTTCTCTCAAACACTTAAACATTTGAATCATCTCTTGACTACAATATTGTTTGCCATTTTTCGAAAAGAAAACACAACTCTAAAATAAAACAAAAGTTTAAACTAATTGTGACCAACCTGTTACTTTTCTGCTCGCTTCCAACTTGAAGCACTTTCTTTCATTTTTATTTTGCTTTTATATCTCTTCCACTATCACTCACCCCCACTTTCTTAACTTTTCCAATCCTGGGCAGCTTCCTTCCTCCGAGTTGATGTTGGTCTGCGATTATTCCACTTCTTCAGGCACGTGCTGCTTCGACCTAATTGTCCAGAGCAACTAGTCACGGATGACCAATGTAACGACTGTCCATTATATGCCAAATTAGCTCAGTATTTATTATCAAGATGATTGCGGATCACAATATGTTTTAAGTGACCTTTGGGCACCAGGTAATTTTCATCAGAATTACCAAAATAATTAATGGTTTCAAGTAATTTTATTTTCTAGTGATAAGACAATCATTATTTATAAGCATGATTTGGTTTAAATATCTACTTTATACATTAGCTATGCCTCGTATATCAAGAACACACGATTGGTTTTATACACTTCACGATGGTGACATGCTCGTTGAGGACTGAAATTCTGACAATGTCACATCCTTACTCACACATGCCCGAGTGTATCTACATATATACCATATCGTTTGTGGCTTTTATAAGTGTATTTTATAAGTCTGTTGTATTCAGAATACATATTGATGATATTGCATTAGAATTTCCACCCAATTAACACATCTGTCACAGGACAGTGTCATTTCATTTTAAGTTCAGAAACTCTTATTGGTTGACTTTCAATTTCCTATGGAAATCTTGTCAAGTCACAATTTCATTTTCGAAAATGGACCTTTATGGAAATATAAGTATGGAAGTAGAAACATACGAGGGTTCTTCACAGCAAACTACACACTCAAAACTATTCATATTTAACATGCACACACAGGATATGGGTACTCTTGACTGTGACAAATTTTGGGATGACAAAGAAATGTGGAAGTACCTACATGCAAAGACTGAATGTTGCAAGACATTTAAAAAGGTAAATAATAATATCTTAAGATATTAACAGTAGTTTATTTGGCGGAGAGTGACGCACCTGTTAGCTCGAGGAGAGGAATAAATTCCCCAGTTCTCCCCGGCCTTATATTCCAGAATCAAGTGGATGTCGTCTTTCTCGACGTCACCTCCAACAACTGTACAGAACCACATGCAGTGACAGGCCAAACAAGCTTTGTAACACAATATTATTATTGTTATGCACGAAAAATAAATGCACACTCAATTCTACAAGTAGTAAGTTAGTTCAAAAAGAAAATAACAATGTGTTTATCCTAAAAGCCAGTAACAGGCCAGAAGAGCAGACACTATGTATGCAAGCTTACCACAGTTTGGAATGGAGGGGACAAAAATATATAACTTTAGGTGTGTTGTGTGGGAGAAGCAAAGGACAGAACAAAGCAAGCCTGAAGACTCACCTCTGATGTCCCGTGGCAGCGAGGACTGCAGATTCTTCGACATACGCGCAGCTAACAGAACGTCACACCCTTCTGATTGGAAGCGCGAGGCCATTATGGGAGCGTTTCCACCAACTGCATAGCGGGCTCCTTCCAGGTTCACTGCTACCTTTAGTAGCTCCTGGAAGAGGGTGTGGTTGGACACATAACGCCTGCAAAATCGAACAAATTTTAGGCCAGAAACTTATAAAAATAACAGATTGTAAGAAATGACTCACACAAGAAAATAGGTTTGAAAACACGAGCTGATTCATAATGTGACCCTTAAGGTTACCATATTTCCCTCCATTTCAGCATAAGATAAATTGTGGAAAACTCCAAGGCGGATTACTTTTTGTATCAGAAATTGTTTTCATGTCTCACTATAATATAAAAAAAATTAAAATAAAGGATAAAACAGCTGCTAAGTAGCAGACAATACACATGAGCCTCCTGACTCATCTCTCTGAACTAGTACAAGCACTTATAACACACAATGAAAATTTTTGGGAAAAGTTACCATTTGCTAAATGAAGCACTTGTAGAATCTGAGAACTTTTGCAACATTTCTGCCAGGTTTCACACAACAACTATTATCCAGCTGTAAAGAAAAACTTCAATGTGTTTGGTGTTAGCCGAAGAACACACAAGAAAAGTCTCTAAAAAAAATCAGAGAAAAAGATGACATCAGTTCCCAACACACTAATCTGTCAAGTCTCACTGAGAAAAACAAACTCAAACATATTAAAATTGGTGGGTAGTATACACAGAGGAAATTGTGCACATTTATTAAAATATACACCTGACAAAGTTCATCATGCATAATTCCATCAAGTTGCCCGCAGACAGCATACTGATCATGTCATTAATTAAATAACCCTGAAAGAATTAAGTTAAAGACATGTCGTGTGCTTGCATTAATGTACACTAGTTATAACTTAATTTAACAAATTACAAGTTCCCGTATTGAAGTTAGATGGTTATGCTGGGGTCCTGACATTTGTTAAGTGACATTCTATTATAGAAGAAATTTGGAACAGTGAAAGGCACAAGAGAAATTCCAACATTTTGACACTAAAAGTCACAAGTTCATCTGTGGATGTGGCATAATCAGAACTACTGAATACCCCTACAGAAATATACTTAAAATACTACTCCAGATATAGAGAACTTCATATCTGAGTGAAAATCTCTGGAAATAGTCTGAATCCAGTAAGGGAGTGCTTACTAGCAGAGATTGTTTACTTCCACCATACTCTGCCCCCTCAAAGATAAACCATTTTCAACTGATGTCCTGCAAAAACATCTTTCCTAAAACAGCTGACTATCTTTACTAAAAGGTATGAAGTGAAAATGATATTAACTTTCAGCAACTAGTATCACCACAAATGTTGCTACTTTTGTAAAGCATGAAATGAAGATCAAATAAAAAAATCTGACAGAAAAAGAATGGACAAGATAAAATACAAAACTGTTGCTATGCTGTAATATTTAATAAGCATAACAGATGATAATTAAAGCGAGTACTGTGCATATGTACAGACATTATATTGGCAAACTGCTTTGTCAGGAGAGTTTCGAGATACAAACAGGAGGACGGAGAAGAAGAACCTGGAGGTATTTGATATGTGGACAAGACAAAGAATGGAGGTGATTAGCTGTACAGATTGAATTAAGAAAGCGAGTACAGGAGGAAAACAAAAATTTAATATGTATACAAAAAGTTATCTAACCGAGAAAGCTGTGGTACAAGAGGGATAGACACAATGTAAATGGCAACAAGATTGAAAACGGTAAATAATATCATTAAATTGTTACTTTTGTATCACTGCTTGAAATTATATCATGTGAAACAATATAGAAGTGAAACTTTTCCCTTCACTGTAGGGTAACTGCCAAATGTGTCACATTTAATCCATTATTAAAATTTAGTCTCATGAAATAATGGACACAGATGATTACACACAAACGCCATATACTTAATAGTATTTTAGTCATTATGTGCCCCCTCATAACCTAAAAGTGTGACGTACTCTGCAGCCGCGCCGTGGCGGAAGAAGTAGGCGTAAGACTTGAGGAACTCTTCGAGGGAGCGGATATCGCTGAAATGCTGTGGCTGGTCGGCGACGGCGTCGTACTGCAGAAGCAGCCTCGCGTCCACGAAGAGGTCCTGACAGGCGCCGTAGCCGAGGGCTACTTTGGGTCGCAATCGAAGTGCGTTCTCGCGTTCCACACGCTCCAGACCTCTGAGCACGGCGTCCAGTCTGGCGTCCAGCGAGTCCTCGACGACCCCTCGTCGGAAGAACGCCAAAAGGACCGCCAACAACGAGACAGCCGCACCGTACTTCACCAACGTCGAAGCCATCACATCAACGTCACGCAGTGCAGTGTCGCCAACAACGAGAACGCTGCTCAAATCTCAAATTGCTTAAAAAATACTTTTAGTATTTACGACCATAAACAAATAAAAAATATATAAATATTTTAATTAATTAAACATGTTAACAAATAAAAACCAAAGTTGTTTGAAAAACAAAATGGTCTGAGAGAGTAAACAATTATTTTCTTCTTTCTGTTTTAATGAAAAGGTTAGTTGACAGGTATCGCCTTCTATTTCTAAAAATTCCTCTTTGCCGAGAGCATTATCTGATATCTGGTAACTATTTACCCCCTTCATATCATTAAACATTTGTCATCTCACTCCCTTCATACCTTGTAATTTACCCTCCATTAAATTTCTCATTGTACAGTCTAATGTTAGTCAATGTCCCTATTCATGCTGCTTTCCTCTTTGGAATGTTTTAGAATATATTTTCCTAATCACAAATTCTGCTTAGTGTTTTTTCACTTATTCTTTATCCTACCACGTAACATTCTCCGCAACAGCCACATCTCTAAATGTTATAAATACTTCTGTTCATTTGAGCAACAAACTCCATACAAAACACTAAGCAAACCTTTTACTTACCTCAAGTTGAATATTTTTACATTAAATGAAACTTTTTCAAACGTCGTTTTCCCATAAGGCATTATGAGGTATATAAATTAAAAAATAAAGTAAAATATGATAACATGTACAATTTAATTTTTCTTTATCTGAAGATTTATTTATATAATTTCATATTCAATATTCCTGACACTAACGTCATTAAGAGTGAAACTTGCATTGCATTTACTTTACCATTTTAATCGTTTTAAACTAAGGGATTCATCCATAGATTTGCCCAGTGTACAACCTAGCGGAAGCATAATATCTTTGTGATTGAAACGCTCTGAAAAGCCTCTTCTAGTAATCTTTGCGGTTGAGTCGTTGTTGAGTGCCGTTTCTATTCCCCAGATTTTGTTGTTGAAATTTAAGGTAAGTTAGTCTGGGCGATTCGCCTCGTGCGCGTTATTTATTTTTGTCGCTCTCGACTCCACGGGGATTTTGCTTTGGCCTAGGATGAATCCGTGCACGCTCGGAGCACGTTGCTCCTGCTTACTTAAACACGCGTTCTTGTTGCTTTCCAGATGCCTTCTGTGACTTTAAAAGACGTGGATCAGCACGAATTCGTGAAGGCGTTTTCCGCCTTCCTGAAAAAGTAAGTATCTTAGAGTAGTTTTCTTGTTGGAATTATGTTTTTCAAATTTTAAATGATAATTGGTTATGTGGGGGCGGGTTACATTATGCAATTCTTAAAAGTAACCATAAAAAAGCCCTAATGTTTGGGATTATTGATATTATAATATGAATGTCACCAGAATACCCTGGATTATTTACCACGGAAAGGCTAATAGGATAAGGAGGACAATGTTCTTACAAGTAATTCAGACAATTATGCAAGTTTTGTTGCACTTTATTCTGTAAACTCAGATTGAGGGAAAATTTATGTTATTTCGAAGTGCCTCAATACCCAATTTGTTAATGTACATTTACCCACAATTCTGTGATGATTTTTTTCTCCTAAATAATTTGTCATTGAGTGCTCATTATTGCCACCAAATTAAAGTGGTTCTGATGCAATCTTTTTGCTTTAGCCTTAGTTTTGTTATTAGTGATGTTTTATTTTTAATGCATTTGACTAGCACATTCCTCGTTTTTGTAAATTGTCATTGTCATTGGTAACCTGTGTCGAATTTTGGGGTCTTGCATAGTTATTTTGGAAATATTTTACCATTTGCTTTAACCCTACAGGACAGGAAAAATGAAGGTACCAGACTGGGTGGATCTTGTTAAGAGTGCCAGGTTCAAGGAGTTGGCTCCTTATGATGATGATTGGTTTTACACACGATGTGCAGCTCTGGTCAGGCACATCTACTTTAGGTCACCCGTCGGAGTTGGAACAGTCACAAAGATCTTCGGAGGTACGTTGACTGTGTAGGTGGCAGAGTATTTTTCAAATCTCTGAACCATTGGCACTTGTGCTCATTCTCCTCGCTCATTGCCACATTGTCAGCTCCCTCATTTTCATACTTCAAAGAAAATATATTTTCCTGAATTGTATTATACAGTAAAGAGCTTTTTTTTTCTTCAGACTATTGTTCACTTTATATTACATACATTAGTGTCTCAACAATATACATCCAAAACATTAGTAACATATATATGACTTTCAATAAATAGTTCTCAGAATTCACACAGGTTTTGCATATTTATATTAAGACGCAATGTTTCGACGACTGAAAGCACTGTTGTCATCTTCTAGGCCTAGACTCTGCACCTAGAAGATGACGACAGTGCTTTCAGTCGTCAAAATGTTGCATGTTAATATAAATATGCAAAACCTGTGTGAATTCTGAGAAGTATTTATTGAACAACTTCACCGGGAAAGACTTCAATCTTTGATTATATATGACTTTTGTTACATTACATTCTATTCCTTTAAGCTCCTTTGCAGTTGCTTATTTATCTAACTAGTGTCATTTATGATTACAAAATAAAATATGGGCATATATTTTAATAGCCAATACAAAAACATTTGTTTTCTAAATTTAATGCTATAAATTGTCACCAATATATTCCAGCTCACGCACTTTGTTTTTTTTGATTAAATTTGTTTAACATTTAAGTTGGTAAAATTTTTTTTTTCATTTATGTATTGGAGTGTGTAATTATTTAGACTTAGTCGAGATGACTGCAAGTTCCCAGTTAACGTTCATTAAATATTTGAAAGTTTTTTGTTATAATTGTTCAGTGATTAAATCAGGGGTGTAATAATTGTAGGGTACATGTTGAAAGTATTTGCAAGCCTCATATTTTCTTCACTGTCCTTGTTCAACACTCAAATTACAGGATACTTTGAGCATTTTGTTGGCAAATATCCCAGTATTGGACAATGAGACGAGTTCACTATGTAGTTTTACACTTTTTAATGGATATTTGTTGATAACTGTGAGTAATAACTGAAATTTGTGTCAAAAAGGTTAAATAATTACTTTCTATTAGTGTCTCCAGTCTTAGCATCAGGGTTTGAATATACTGTGTAAAAAGTTAATTTACTTTCAGTTCTGTAGATATGGTAAGTCGTCTGATTTGGAGAATAAGAGCCGTGAAGACTGTCAGAAAAGAAGGGTAGGGGACAAGAGAAAAGTTAGTTGGACACCTTGTTCTGTAAACAACTGTAAATAGTCTTCTTCGTGAACATTCTGGGTCCTGCCTGAGCAGAGGGGGTCAGAGTTTACCAATGTAATCATAGTATTACAACCATAGTTGTCAATGTGTCAAATCTAAAGGTTATGAGTGTAACAGGGTTTGCGACAAGCTTTATGATGATTTCTTAATCCTGTCACAGGTCGCCAGAGGAATGGCGTGTGCCCATCGCACTTCTGTCGTGGTGCCGGCAGTGTCGCTCGTAAGGCGTTGCAGTCTCTGGAGCACGCTAGGCTGATTGAACGGACTGGTGACGGGGGACGGCGCCTGACTGAACAGGGGCGACGTGATCTTGACCGTATTGCCGCTCAGGTCCACAGGAAAAAGCCACAGGAGTGAAAGTGGTGAATGGATTGTCTAAACATTACGTATAATAAAGTATATATAAAGTAAAATTGTTTCCAATTTCCCCTTTTTCGTAGTGTACCCTATAAAAGGTTGATAACTTCCATTACTTCAGATTACACTCAGTCGTGTTCACTTGTGTGACTGATTAGATGATATAGGGAATGATTACTACAATTGGGGTTGCCAGAAGAATATACAATTGATAAAATATCGGCCATTTTGTCCTCTTGCAAGGGACAGAGTACTCTCCACTGAGGAAAAGGTGGAACATGGGGATGTTCTTGGTTATACAATCCAGTTCACTCCTGCCAGGTTTTCTAACAATCTCCCATCCACTTGTACAGTCATTTATTACTTTTTTAAAAAAATCAGCTGCAACTAAAGCCAATTATTAGAATACTATGCTACACTGCCATAATTACACATCAATATAGGAAATTTGTAAGTTGTTTTCAAATGGGTTTATGGAAGAGGTATTTGTGATGTGCCACAAACTAAATACACACAAGATCAATGTATATTCTGGCTGTTGATGTAGTTCGTCATTTCCACTTTTTATCGGGGTCTGATCTACACATGGCAATATAAATACTACATAACATTTGTGGGATCCTTGCCCCCCTTTCTTTAGGTGCTAAGACCCAACTGCACTGGTAAGTTAACAAAACTCAAAACTGATGAAAACGTAATGACAGTGGGAAAGCAGAAGGCTTAGCGTAATAATAAGAGTTTGTAACAATTGTCGAGTTTCCTAGTGTCTGTATATTAATTGTTGTGGTGTTGGATTTAATGTGAACCATCTCTGATACAAGTCTGACATTGTACCTGGCTGGGGGTAATGTCTAAACTCTTGGCATTTTGCCCATCAAATTTATATTTGGAGATTATCATTGAGAAGTTTGATATTAGACATGTTTCTTGACACAGGTATTAAGGGAACATTTTGTTTGTCCTATGTAGCTGGAATTGCAAATGGATCAAGAGATTTTGTGAACAAAACAAGGTTTGCTATAAAAAGGAGTGTCAAGTGGGTCCTCGTGGTTTTCAATCAAGTAGGAAAGTGTGTCAGTAGATCTGCAATTGAACAAATTTGTAATTGGGGAGTATGAGAAAAAATTTGGATTGGTGATTAGTGAAAGTAAGATATTGAATTTTGTTCAATCTAACATTTGTGTGTGTATTAATAAAATTTAAAGGATACTCATTAGAGATTAAAATGTTTTGGACAATATTTATTTTGTTTTGATGGAACTTTGAGTTAGAAAGTATTGTTATTAATTTCCAATTAATTCTAAATTTTTCATTTAAATGGCCCTAAATTTAACAAATCTGGTTTGAAACACCTTGGAGTACGTTCATCACCTTAGTAACCATGCACTGGCAAAGTTCACACTATCCTCAGTTGTCTAGATTACTATGGCACTCTTCACAGACTACAAATGACACCAGGCTCAGGAAGCTTGTGGTATGAAGTGGGCAGACTAGTAGAGAATTGAAGATAATTTCATATTGTGGAAAATAAAGTACTTTTATTTTTGCAAAGTAGTTTGAAATACAGAGACAATTATTGCAAGAAATATACGTGTAAGTTGTGTGGACAATGAAACACAACAGAGGAGAAAGTACGGCAAATGCTGAATTTGGGTACATAAACCTTATAATAAAATAGCTACTATTGGCTACAGAATAATCTATTTACAGACTAGATTGCATCTTCCTCATTTTTAGAATATCTACAAGTAATATATTTTGAAAATAGTTTTCCAAATGACACTCTTATTTTTTGTACTTTGCCTATCCCAACATTACACTCTACCACAGACGAGGGGGTGGATTTTTGGCAGACGTCTCCACCCTCCAGAGTGTGAGCAAGTGTATCTCGTTCCGTAACGTCCACTCACGACGCATCAAAGCGCCTTGGAGGCGGCATTGGCGGGGGCGGCCGGAGAGTCCATCCTGGCCTGCCGCAGCCAGTCCCTGAGGCTGCGAGTCCTCTCCACCAGGGAGCGGTCCTGCAGCTGCTGGCTCGGCCACACCAGTGGTGGGGGTGGCACACCTGCAACAGTTCATCGACATTCTGTGTAATAGAGTGTAATTTGCCATAGTTAGTTTCATTCTAGCCTTAAAATTGTGTAACTTTAATACGTACATACTCCCTCAAACATTCTTACATATGATCAGGTTTGTAACTATTAATATAAAATATAATTTTCTGTCTTAATAAAAGATGTTTCACTAAAATGTATCACTGCTGTCTTCAGGTGTTTCTTTTTTCTTAACCTGACAACTGTCAAGCTGAATTTTGCTGAACCATTGTGTTAAAATAAATTAACTGAATTGATAAACCAATAATATTTTCTACATCATATAATAAATACACGAGGAAAGCCTTTATTATAATTTCTGGCAGGAACTCTAAAATTGAATGGTATGATAATTCTGAACTGAGTAAGAAGTTTTAAAATGATCAGATTTCAATGTTGAAATTTTGAATAAACTAGGAAAATTCAGGATTTATATGTGGATCTTGTAACTTAATCTAGAATAAAATGTCCTGAAGAATTTAATTGGTTCTAATTTTTAAGATTTAATTAATGAAAGTGCCAGGATTTGGTGACTGGGCTACCGAAGGAAACATCGGTATCAGTTCAACTGATGATAAATATATATAGTTTTACATGTTGATGCTGATAACATTTTGTGTTTCTCGCACTAGTGAAAAATAAAAACAACTTAAATATCAAGTTATTGAACTTCACTTCAGTTTTCAAAGCCATTTACTCACGTTATTGTACAAGCTTTCCCAGTGAATATGCAATCGGAATTGTTCTCAGGGTTTCCGAAAGCAATTACAGCATCAGTCAAACAAATTTCTAGACACTAAAGTTTTACTGTATTTGAAAATATCATCATCATATAATTAGTATTCCTGACATGATATCACTAATGAAGGTATTACATTTTAATCTACTGGAAAGATACTTGATATTTAATTTTTAAACCATTTAATTACAAGCCAAATCTTTTCAAGTTTTCAATCAAAATATTGCAATTGTCAGACTCGTACACTTTATCTAAAAATATGTTTTCTGCTGCCGATAGAATTGGCAACGTCAGATAATTTTTTTATCTTCTCGACATCGAAGACTTTTTTTTACTTCCGAAGAGTACCACAAGTTTTATCTTCGACAGACTGTGTTAGGTGTGAGTGAATTTAAAAGGATCAAGGAATACGAGGCTGAGAAAGCAAAAAGAAATTCAGATTTGGCAGCTGGCAGTTAGATGTCACTATAGTACAAATCATTCAACCTGTTTTCTTGTAAAAATTTACAGACAGGGTTGAAGGGAAAGAAACTGTAGACACACTCAGGGTCACAATTACATTCAGAAAGTACCACATATCAACTGGCGCTCTTACAGTCGACGTCACTCGGCACTTGGATTATCTGTCAGAGAAAAAACCAGGCAGCCCTGGACAACCTCAATATATCGTGTACCACTTTCTGTACAGTGTGTGTCAATATCTGAAGTCTTGGATTTATCTTTGTCAGGACATGGTCACAAACTTGTGTAATTTCTTAACATAAGTTAGTTTCATGTGTCAGGTCACGCGCAGTATGTGTGCTTCCAGAAGGATCCAAGTTGTGCGGGGCCGCCTTTCTTGACGACGTGAGTGGACGTACCTCCGTCCTTGCGGCGCCTGTGGAGGACCTGCCAGATGTCCCTGATCTCCGTGTTGAGGCTCTCGAGGCTGTGCACGATCTCCGTGGGCTCGTGGAAGTGCGTGCGCAGCGAACGCCAGGGGGCGGCGGCCTCGGGGGCAGTGGCGCTGCTGGAAAAGCCCGAGCTGCCGCTATGCGAGGACACGTCGCTCAATGGCGCCGCCCCCGAGGCGCCGCAGTCGCCGGCGCGCTGCAGAGACTGCTCCAGGTGGCGGAGGCGGATGATCTTCTCCCCCAGGAGGCTCTTGGTGCGGTGGAGGCTCACCTCCATGTCCGTCAGCTCACGTTCCTCCTGCACACGAGAGAGTTCGGGCTCCGTGAAAAGGAACAAACGGAACGTCGCCATCATCAGGCACGCGGGAAAGTGAACAAGACCAGTGACGTGCTCCACTTGAAAGCCCGCGGAAATTATAGCAACTGAGCAGCGCAGGCAGGGTGTGAGATGAGAGAACGTGCAGTCCTTAGTGATAATATTCAGGGGCGGAAATAATAAAAACTTGGCAAATATGCGAGAGTGACGCCACACGGGGGAAGACGTAAATACGTTCACACAGCAGGAACGTCAGGCGAGGGTTCCTGTAACGACAAGACGCATCCTCGGGATGAGGAAGAACCAGACTAGAACTGGAACCTCAGCGGGAGAAATAAGTCCGTGAGAATTCTCGACGTGGCGGTTGACAGCGCAGTCGGTGACGTCACAAGAAAGGAATCGAAATTTACAGCAGCACTCGCGGGCACTGGAGAAAATTAGGCTGTAGAGAATTTTACACCTGCATTGACATCACCGCCTCCGCGCTGTCGACATCAGAAATAACTTGAGGTCAGGTGGAAATAAAGGCAGCTCAATGTCGTGACGAACGAAGTGAACGTCTTCGAAACGTCACAAATTCAATTGTTTACTCGGTTAGAAAGCCCGAGGAGATTTTTCTCAATCCCGAGAGTCAGAAAAACTACATTATTAATTATTAAGACAAAGGTTAATAAAGGAAGGAGAACACAGTTGGGGGAAGCGAGCGGAGGAGGTGAGCATCAAAACAACTAGAGGAGAAATTCGACCACAAGCTGCACGAGGACGAGGAAGGAACGGACAGGACGCGTGCGTGTATCAAGTGCGAGGAACCTTGTAGAGCTGGTCCAGCATGGACCTCGCGGAGGAGCCGCCCCCGCGCTCCCGCTGCCGGAGCTCGCTGCGCCGCGCCTGGAAGGAGTCTCTCTGCACGCGCAGGAAGTCCTTGGCCCTCCGCACAGAGTCTCGCTCTAGGTGGATGCGGTGGCGGAAGAACTCAAGTTCCGCAGCGCCGCCCCCGCCACCCCCGGCCGCCGGGGAGTGGTCCGCGAAGGGGTAGCGCAGGTAGGTGTCGGCGTGCGTCAGCGGCGACGCCGGGAACTGCTCCTCCAGGTCCTCCAGCGACCGCAGCTGGCGCCGCAGGTTCTCCACGGGGTCACCGTTGTTGTTGTCCGTCGCGGCGGCGGCGTCGTTGTCGTTGCGACGGCGCCCGGAGGCGTCCTTCAGCTCGGCTGCAAGCAAGACGGCGGCCCGTGACGTCACACGGTAGGGCGCGCTCGTGTGTGTGTGTGTCGGGGGGGGGGGGGGTCGTACCTGCCGTGGTGGTGACGCCGCCGTCGTGGCCCGTTGCGGTCGGCACCGCCGTCGCGTCGCCGTCGAGGCCGAGGTCGCCCGCCGCCTTCCTGCTGGACACGGCAATCAGTTGCAACGCCTGTCGCAGACAATGTCGTTGGCGCCCGCACGGACTCTGAGACGCGCTCTCGGCGGACACGTACCTGTGGCCAGAGGCGGCGCTGCTGGCGTCGCGACGCTTGCGCTTCTCGATGGAGACCTTGACGTCGGTGTAGAGCCGCAGGTACTTCTCCTTGAGCGAGCGGTACTTGTCCTCCAGCAGGCGCTTCTCGCAGCGCAGCTTCTCGTAGCCGCGGTGAGAGTCCTCGTCCGCCTCCAACCGCCTCCGTAGCTCCTCCACGCGCGAGCAGTGGTCGCGGCGCAGGCTCTCCTCCTGGACAACAACGCCCCGACGCCGTTATATTCACTTCCCAGTACGCGAGCTGTTCATCGTGACTGAGTGGCGGAGTTGGAACACACTGACAGAAGGTGCAGCGAATCAAAGCGCGAGGACAATCGGCGGTTTCACTTAAAATTAATAAATAATTTCGATTCTGTTCTCGCAAGAACTTTGCTACAGAAATTACCCGCGACGCGACGTGTGATCAGCAGAGAGCTGCTTCTCAGGGATTTTGGTAAAAACTTATTAATTTATTTTGTTTTCATATCAGTTGTAGTACTTTATATTATTCCGAGGCTTTAAGAGAGAATTTCCCTGCGGTGGTTCTGACCTGCAGCTGGAACTGCTCCTTGAGCGTCTGCAGGTTGGTCGCCTGCTCCTCCTGGACCGCCTCCAGCTCTTTCCTGTTACGCACCCTCAGCTCCTGCGGGCAGAGATGACGTCAGAGTCGGGGCCCGCAAGCCCCATCTGCCGTGCCCTCCCCCACCTCACCTGCAGGAGCCGTCGCTGCTCGTCCCCCTCCGCCTCCAGTTGCCGCCGCCACGCAGCCAGCGCCTCGCGGTGCCGCTCCTCCGCCTCTGCCTTGAACGCCGCCTCCGTGCGCGCCAGCTCCTCCTGGAAGAGCGCCATCCTCTCCCGCGACTCCGCCTCCAGCAGCTCCTGGCGGCGGCAAAGCGACCCGCGTTCACAGCCCCTCCGCGCCGCTGCCCCCCTCGCACCGACACTCACCTGCTGCCCCCGCTCCTGGCTGCTGCCGGCGTTCGTGCTCGAGTCCGCCTCCGAGCTCGGCTCCTCCTCCTCCCGTGACGTCACGGAGGACGCCACCTCGCCCCCTGCGACACGACGGCGCCATTAACGTGGCGCAGGTTGAATATTAAAACACAGAGTAAGTCACGTTGTGGGCAGCTGACCTTGGTCGCCTTCCTGCACCGTGGGGGCGGCGACGGAAGCTTCGTCCTTCTCCTCGCCTGCAAACAGAAGCCCGAGGTTGGCCGCGGGGAGACGCCGCCCACACTCACTCTGCGACGAAGACGTGTCCCGGCCGCAGGCGGACGAGTCCGAGACGTCGTCGGCGTCCGTCGGCTGCGGCTTCGGGAACGAGCTGTCGTCGTCTGCGGCTGCTCCTGGCGACAGCGAGAGCCAGCGTCACGCGTGCTGCGCCCCTGAGCGCCGCCTTGACACAACCTCACCTTCAGCGTTCTGCTGCAGCTCCGCCTCTTCCTGGATGTCGAAGCGGACGCTCTTCCTGTGGTCGTCTTCCGACTCTTGCCTCCTGCAGTTCTGCGCGTCCTCGAGGTCCCTCAGGATGCCTCTGGGGGCTCCCTCCTCATCCCCCTCCTCCTGTGGAGGCTGCTGGTTGGACTTGAGGAAGATGGAGCCTCCGCCTGCAGACAGTATCGGATTGCGAAGGAACGTTAATAAACTAAACATCACGAACAAGTAAACTTTACATTCCTCAGTTTAATAAAAACAACAACAACTATTGACATAACATTTAAACTTTAAGTACAGGTTCTATTATTCAAAAATTCTTTTATCAACATCCTTAAAAATAATGTAATTTATACTTGAATATGAAACTACTAGATAAATAAAACAACTGAGGACACTTGTTATTGATATTTTGTCCGCCTCCAGACATCAATTGTTTTATAAATTCAAAACATGTTGAATTGAAATTTTTAGCTACTAGAGAAAGTTTATTTTTTGCATTACTCTGAAATTTTTTAAATGAATAATGTTTGTGTTTTCTGGAGTGACTTGTGCTGTTATGCCTCTTACTTTTTTCTGCACGAGGCTTCCAGAAATGTTGAGTGGTATATTGTCACTATAATATATGTATATATCTGTACTGGTTTCCATTGGGTTTGTGTTTTGAGCTACCATGGATGTGAAGGCGTGAGCCACTCCACTGGCTCTTCTCACAAAATTATAATGTTTATTGACAAAAATTGGCATTTTCCTTTCAAGGACTTCTTCAGGTAGGACAGTATTTAATGAATGATTTGAGGCACAAATTTTATACACAATTATGAATGGTGCATTGACGTGGTCCCAGGTTCACTGTCAGATAAACTCCAGCCAACTATGCCACTATAAATAAAATTAAAAAATATATGTATTAAATACTGACCCACCTGAAAATGTCCTAAAACAGGAAGAAACATGGTAACATGAAATATTTTGTTAATAGAAATAATTTTCTGCCTCTGAAGTCATATCAAAGTTTGATATTTTTTCAGGACATACTTTTCCCAGACCGGTTCATGCTTTGCCCTTGATTCCTTCACCTCCTTGTCAAAATTGAACGCGGAGCACTTCGTATGCAGCTCCGTTACATTTTGGAGTTTCATCCGGCCTCAACTTTTGTGACCAAAGCGTCAAAATTTGTTGTGTTCTGGAATGTGGATGTTTGAAATGTTGGGTCTAAAAAGGCACATTCAGTGATGAATAGATCCTCAACAACAAATGAGTATCACTTCAAACTTCTTTAATAAAGTTCTAGAGATTCCTGGAAACAACTGCTTTTGACTCTTGTGTCACTTGCAGTATATTTATGGTATATTGTACGGTCTTTGGGAGTAATGTTTATGTCATACCCTGAAATCACAACAATACAAGCAGGAAGGACTCGCACCACGACCTCGACAAGTTGCCTTCGGGTTTCGTGGAGCTTCACCGTTCTTCGCAAACGCCGTACAATTTTTGGTTGTTTGAGTGAGACAAGCTACAAAAGGGGAAGCCACGTGGTGGGAAAACCCCTTTAGCATAGCATAGCAGGGGTAGAGGAAGGTAGCCAAGGGTTAAAAAGGGCCCTCAGGCTGGAGTTTAAGGATACTACCCAGCATTATTTGCCTAAACGTGATGCAGGACAAACCCTATAAAACTTGCATCAGGTAGGTCGTGCATTTGGTACTTGTCCCACGCCCTTCCCTGGATGGCGGGAGAGGGGCGGTCTGCTGTGCGGACGCAGCATTCCCTTCTCCGTGCCTCAACCAATTTAGGAGGCAGCTGGCCGAACTTTCCAACCCCGGAACATACAACCTCTCAGAACAGGTCTCAGCTTGTGGGAACCTTAGTTGAAAAAACCAGAGAGGAGAACGAACTCTCTGGCAAGGTTTGCCTGCGAGAGAGCAGATCTCACAAGCTTGTACGATACTTTCACAATGGTTGACCTGTGAGTGTGAGTCCGCCGTGCAGGTTTCTGGGGTGCTTCTCCTGTGGCAGCGACGCTCTGTTACGAGCCTCCAGCAGCGACGCCACCCCCATCTTGTCGATGTCGATGCGCGCGCTCGGGCTCGGGATGTCGGCGCCGCGACGCTGCTGCTGGTCCAGCCTGCGGCACAGACAGACAGACAGACATGGCGTCACTGTCAAGGACAGGGGACGGGAGTGGACGCACCTCAGGTCCAGACGCAGCTTGGCGTCGCTCGTCGTGGGGCTGGGCGTCGTCGGCGTCTTCTTGAGCGGCGCCTGCGGAAAGAGACAAGCGTGACGTCACCGCCACACCTGGCACGGGACGGGACGAGACAGACACTCACCAGCTTCTTCATGTCGTCAGCGAGCTCCTCGTAGCTCCTGAGGTCGTCCTTGAGCGACGTCTTGGAGTCGTCGTCGCCTGCAACAAGGACGCCGTCAGAGGCGCGTCTTGCACCGTCAAGCATTACGACGACACTGACCTGCGGAGCTGACGCTCTCGGAGCGCCCCTTCCTCACCAGAGACCTGTAGACGTCGTCCAGGGGGTGCTCCCATCTGGACTCGCCCGTGCGGAAGTTGAAGTAGTACCACGCCTGCAGCTCCTCGTCGAAGCTGCAACCACAAGCACAGAGCACAGGCACGGCGCTAGGCCTCGCACGGCGCGTGCTCACTTACCACGGCTTCCAGCCCGGAGGCAGCGCCTGCATCAGCCCATCCCTGGCCAGGTGCAGAAGGTGAGTCTCGCTCGCGACGTCGATCCCGATCTTGGCTGCGTAGTCGCGGATCTCTGCAACGTCCACGTCAGGCTAAAGTGCTCGCTCGCTCGAAAATAGTTTTGTTGCGGAGATAAAACAACTATCAATGTGCGAGATGCGTCAGTTAGGACAGGGCTACCAACCTGGCGGCTTTAGCTAACAGCAACAAATTACACATGATTACATTGTTATTTAAATAAACTATTTGAGTAATCAATCATTACAATAATTTCTCGCGCACGCACGGATGATGTTTGTTGCTTGCGATCCTCGACTTTCGGTTAATCACTAATTATTTCTCGCTTCACTGACCATCGAGATCAAGTTGGCAGCCCAGACTCGATCAGTGGCGCTCACTGTCCACTCAAGTCATGAGGATTTTGCGGAACGACTTCACAGACCAGGAACCCGATTAACGGCTGCAATGGCGTCTGACGTATTCAATGAATGATGACAGATTGACAAAGACGAGGACACCAGTTCTCCTCGCGCAGGTGCTGGTCCACGGCTCTTGTGACGTCATCTGGACCTTACAGTGGCCAGTATTAATCGTGCATTTTGTTGGATTGAGGATCGCCAAGCAGGCAGGAAGCGATGACGTCACGTGCGGGCGCTGTTCCTCCATTTAATTTATATTGATACTGGGTTTCCAACTGTTAAATGAAGGAAGCAACACGTCTGGAACAGCGCCCGCATGTGACGTCATCGCTTGCTGCCACGTTTGACGTCACCTGCACGCGAGCTCCCGAACTCGACCAGTTCCCAAAATGATAATTGCATTCCTTTTCCACGCGACCCCGACGCTCTAATTCCGTCGACGGCCATTGCCAATTGTTCGCTCGAGTACGAGATAACGCGGCCGCAGATCAATACCGCCATCTTGTCCTTCGCAGACGTCACGGCCCAGACATGACGTCACACGTGCACGACCGCGAGCTCCGCCCGGACGCCATTCCTATAGACCGCTGTTAATTAGGCGGAGTAATTTTAAACAACTTTTCTTTCCGCGTGAATTTCTTTGCCAGACGTAGTTACACCCCGTTGGCGGCGACGGGGACTTGTACGGCGCCGACGCGGACGGCAACTAGGTACATCTTCGTAACGATGGTATCGTCAGCAACGGCAGCAAGATCATTACCTGACTCGCCCGTTATACACGTACACACACATATACATGTTTCGTTATATTCCCCCTGACGGATCGTTAATGCGGCAAAGAAATGCGTCAATTTCTCTCAGGATAACACTGCACGGAGAACGACGGAAGGGCACTGACCTTCCTCTGACGGCTGACTGTGCTCGTCGAAGACTTCCGTGCAGACGATGGTTCGTGCTGACGGTGAGCAGCTCATCCTCGCGCTTCATGGTCCCGTGTCGCAGCCGTCTCCATCTCCGGGAACAAACGACGCCAGAGTGCTTCAACGTTCGCGCAGGGTCGCCAACGTCGCGGCGGGGAACGCGCAGCGCCGCACGACTGCTGCGAGGCTCGCTCCGAGGCCGCGCGGTTGGCGGCCCCGCGCGAGCGTCAGCTGATCGATCACAACATGGCTGCGACAGTTGAAAGGCGGCGTCCGCGCGTGCGCACTGAACCGTCGAGGCGTAATGGAAGCGTCGCTCGAGTGATCCGCTGTCTGTAGGTTTCGCCCTTCGCTCGCGATGAAGCTGCTGGTCCTGGTCCTGGCGTTGACGGCAGACTCACTCTGGGCGCTCTCGGTCAGGAGGAACAAGACAGAATGTGAGTATCCTCGCTCTTGCCAATTGCCAATTGCTCGAGAATTAAATCTTGGTAAGTGTGGTATACATTAAACTAGGTACTCGACACCTCTGTAAAGTGGACGGCCTTATTCTGTTACGTCTTTGGTTTATATTCCTTGATATTTGGTCTTCGTTATTCAAAATGATCGTAATTTAAGTTGACGTCTTTTTGTTGTTGCTTCAACATCCATAGAGTTCTAAATATTCAGACCGAAGCTGTACATTGTTTATTTTTTTCTTGAAATTTTGTTAATTTCGTAGTATAGAGGAAGATAACCGCACAATTAATCGGCACCTTAATTTCCAAAACAAAATACAGATGATGAGGATCTGTGGAACTATTTCACTTCTGCGGTAACGGCACCGTCAGCGCCGTACTAGTTCGCCATCATCTCGACGTGACGGTTATTCCACACGAATACACTTTTGGCCTGGCGTCAATTTATTATAAATCGTCACGAAACACGAAGCCGAGAGGTTAGAAGTGCATTCATTTGATTGCTAAACTGTTTCTCGTA
This sequence comes from Zhengitettix transpicula, assembly GCA_037074705.1. Lineage (NCBI taxonomy): Eukaryota > Metazoa > Arthropoda > Insecta > Orthoptera > Tetrigidae > Zhengitettix > Zhengitettix transpicula. The sequence continues at coordinate 187,136 of CM073591.1, forward strand.
TATTCTTGCCGTAGCGTGGAGTCGAGGCTCTGGACGAGGGCGAGCGAGGAACATATGTTCAGCTTTCAGGGAAGGAGAAGAAACTTGAACTGGGAAAACCGAAGTCGGTCGGAAGTGCGTAACCCTGCAGAACGAGTGCTGCTACCAGATGTGGGGTGAGCAGAGGCAGATGGTAAGGCTTTTTGTGGGAAAGACGTGGCATTCGTTCCTACGTCTTCACTTCATGTCTCACATTTTGTGTGTATGGGTTCTCATCCTTACCCAAGCCAATACCACTCTCATTCCCATCCTCTCTGAATGTATGATCAGTACATTTTCGTTGGTAAATCTGTAAGGGCCAGTTCTGTTTTATTACTTCCTTTACTGTCGGTCCACGTGAAACTACTTGTAGCTGAGAGATGTCCAGAATTTACCTAGAGTGGTCTCAGATCTATAAAGCCAGCATCAGAACTGATGTCAGGATGACTGTAATGGTAATTTTGGGTATTTTTAAGGTTGGTCCAAGTAACAAATGTTTGTCAAACTGAAACTGTATTCTGTTACTGGTCAAGGGAAAACACTTGAAACACTGGTATCTTCACGGTTCTGAAAAGGAAGGAGGATAATTTGTACCTGATCTGAATTATTTTTATCAAATTATTTTTACCTCACCAAAATATATGAACTGTGTCATGGTTCTCATCACCTCGTGCTACATTTTGCAGCTCCTTCGAGTTTAGGGACCGTCGACTGTCCCGAGTATGGTGAGATTCCTCATGCCACGGTCACAAAGATCAATGGGAACAACGTGCGAGGTGTCCACGTTGAGTGTAAGGAAGGATACGACCTTGTTGATCGGTCCAAGACAGTCTTTTGTAACAATGGACAGTGGGACAACAATCCCAAACCAGAGTGTGCCAAAAGTAAGTCTGAGAGTTAAACTTATTTTTTATTCAAGCTATGAGTCATAATAAGCTTTTAATACACTGACACGTCTAATAACATCAGGATCAGGAATTTGTCAATGACAAAAGTTAATGTGTAGTGACTTTTCCTGTTTTTCCCTATTTTTTTCTGTAGTTTAAAGTATATAATGATGAAATTATTCTAAGCAGATGAAAGGGATTACAAGAAACTAAGATAACCAGTTTGATCATAGGGCAACTGTGAAAAAAATACAAATGAAGTCTTTGAATAGGAAAGGAGTAAGTGTGTTTGATTGTTGTAAACGGCAATAAAAAGGTTTGTTATCATTGATTTGGACACTTATAAAAACTGATACTTAATTTTTTTCTAGAATGTTGAAGGAAATAATTCTATGCACATTTTACTGTGACTTCATTTATTTTTCTCATTGCCAACCTCTCATGTTTGTTGCAAAGATAACAATAATTTCTCATATTTCAATTGCTAACTTAATTTTTGTCCATGGTTCAGTTTGGGACTGCTCTTCTTGTTTCTCTCTTTTCTACTCAGTCAATAATAGAATGTGTAAAGTAATGTCTGTCCCAACATTGAAAGTAAAGTATATTTTAAGGTTGAAAGTAGACTAAAATGAGAAGAAAACTTTCAATCTAATCATAAAGAAAAGTTTTCATGTCATTTGCCAGAGTTTAGGAAAGTTGTTTAGTTGAGGGTTGGTCAAACAGGGTGCCAGCGCCCACCCTTCCTGAGGAATGCCGAGGTACGCATAGAAGGCCGGCAAGATGAGCAGGAGACTTACCGACAAGGGACGCAGGCCGTTTACAAGTGTGCTGATGGTCTGCAGCTACACCCGGCCAACAGCTGGATGAGACGGTGTGTGGGCGGTGTCTGGAGTGGCCTCCAGGGAACGTGCGGTGAGACCCTTATGTAGGCATACAAAAACGTGGGGCTGGATCAGATGTGATTTTGTTGGACAGTGGCAAGTTCTGTAGATATCAAATGCTACTGACAGGGTGAATTAAGTTGATTGATGTTTGGAAACATTGTATACCCAAATATGACATCTTGTGTGTGTTGTACTGAACCTACTCAGTTCAACACAGCTGAGGAAGACTAGAGTCTGACATCAGCTTTCTTCACCTGTCAATCTGCACTTTGAGCAGAAAGTCCTTGGTTTCTAATTGGATACAGATAAGAGCTGTATTCAGTTTGAAACATTCATTTGCTATTATTTTTATTATTTACCTTGAACCTCTCCCCTTGTCACTGATGTGGCTTTGTGCCATTCTTATCTACTAAATGGGCTTCAAATACTAGAGAAGCTGTTGCTAGGGAAGATGTCAAAGTACAATAAAGGGAACTGCCTTCTCTTTTTAAAGCCAGGTCTGCTTTCTACTGTTTGCCAGAGAAAGCAAAATTACCTCCAAAAACAGGTGATAAATATGAAACAACTTTTTTGCAATCTCTTTTTTATTTATCAGGTGATTCACAAAACACAAACCAGGTGACAAACTCAAAAGCAAAGCTAAAACATAGTTAAATGAAATGACGATGGAAAAGCAGAGAGAACATAACAATAAGGGATCGTAACCCTTGTTGAGTTTCACAGTATCGGTTTGTAAATTATTTGATGTTAGATTTAATATGAAGCATTTCTGATTTAATTCTGGAATAGTACATGGCTGGTGTCAACATATAATATATTAGCATTTTGCCAATCGAATTAATGTTTCAAATTATTGATGTGTTTGGAGACTACACAATGCTTCTGAATGGCAAGTTGGATATTGGACTTTGCTTTAAGTTTGTTACCTGGTTTGTCTTTCTTATGGCTCTTTTTGTTTTTGAGAATAATTGTCTGAAAGCAAGGAGAATTGCAGAAACGTGTGCTATTTATCTAGCACTAATCGTTGCCTGTTATTTGGATAGTTATTAATATAATTGGTATACTTCTAACACAGAAATATTATAATTTAATTTCAATAAATGAAAATGTTACTTGGTTTCTAAGCCACTCATCAGTCTAAAAGAATTTTAACATGTGTATTAAGCATTGTAATTGATCTGTTTCATTTGTGTTCGATTTTTTTTATAATATGACTAGTATTTAAAATATATCTTACTTTTTACTATATTGTATAAAATAATTCATGGAAATAAATATATATTATAAGTTTCCATCCAAAAATTGTGAGATTTAACTTGATTAAAAGCAAGTTCATTCATTTCTTAGTTGGTCATTTTAATTTTGTATTACATCTCGTGAAATCAAAAGACAAAATTGTTTGTGTTGGATGAAGGTCTTCCCATACTAATAGAAATGGTTATTGTGAGCTTTCTGTAAAGTGTCTGCCAAGGTCATGAATCGTGTGTGGATCAACACGAATATTCATTTTCCAGTATCTAATGGCTGTCCCCCACCTCCAAACATTACAAATGGCTACCACGTGCTGGAGAAATCTGGGATGACCTCTGGCCATGGCTCTGAAGGCACTGGTGTGGGAGTGGAGGAGCGGGTCCATTACAACTGCAATTTTGGCTACTTCATAGATGGTCCGACAACCCTGCAGTGCATTGCGCAGGGCTACTGGAACCCTCGACAGCCGCCCAAGTGTGTGCGCAGCCTCCAGTCCAGCCAGGCAGCCGGTGTCATTGAAGTCACTGGTCCGTAATACTTGTACCGTTATTCCATACATGACTGTTTTGTGGTATACTTTGTCTCCATATGTGGAGTCAGTTGCCCTTTACTTTGTAGTTCGTAGACTCTTAAGTTTCATAATCTCTTTGAATTATTCATATGGAAAAATGGGTCAGTTGTCTCTTTCAGAATATATCTCTCTTTAAAGCTAAGGTTTACTTTGCAATAACTAAAGTGGCATTATTTGGAATAACTTTATCATCCTTTCTTGGAATTTAAACTGCAGAAGCGCAGAGAGGATTTGGAAAGTGTGGTGTACAAATGTATTCTGTATATATGTGTGCATTTATATATACAAAGTAAATAATAATTTTCATACAAGATTCTGTCATAATTTATCAATTTAAATTATTTTTTAAAAAATTTCAGCAGTATGTTATGAAATAAAATAGTTGAGAAAAGAGACAATACCTAAAATATACTATTACATTACAGAGCCTTCATCTCAAGTGTGCCCTCCTGCCTCATCTGCTCCTCACACAGAAGTCTCTGCACTTGACGGCCCTCAGACTGCTAACAATGCTGGCAACGGAGCCAGGTTGGAGTTGACGTGCAGCGACGGCTACCGAGACGAAACTGCTCCGTGTACCGCAGCTACACTCTTCTGTGAAGGCGGTGTTTGGAAGGGAAGATTCCCCAAGTGTGGTAAGATACAATCAATCTTTATGGTCACAGGGTGTTAAATTCTCAATATTAACACACCTGAGGATGGATGCAGTTCATTCACGGTGCCATTGTTAATTGGTATTTGACGTATAAAACCTAAACTGTATACACGTTCTTACTTAGTGAATAAATATTGAGACCAGACAATACCACATACTACTGCTGTCCCTACTGTTTGTCTATTGAAACTCCTACCCTACCAAATTTGTCTGATTTCCAACTTGTATCTGTGGATTCTTCTTCTGACATCTCTTGCATTAATAACCAAACTGTAGCCTCAAAATTCTTAATCCTGGAATGTAAGTTTTGTTAGTTATATTTTGAAAGCATTTTTTGCTTTTAAAATTGGACTAAAAAGTCTAAATTAAATATAAATAAATAAATTTCAGTGTCTTGTATCTTTGTTAGTTTTATAGTTCCAAATGCTGTTCTGTGCACATCTTTATGTAACTCAAATTATGCCTAAAAGTCTGAAAACATTCTCATTATAGAAAATAAATTCAGAAAGTTCCTGCCATTTTTTCCACGACAGTGTTAACTTAAGTATGGTTCAGATATTCTCTGCAGTAGATAAGGGAAGACAGATTATAAAGGATTATGCATAGGAAGAACACTGGTAATGTTAAGTTTACTATTAACTAGCTGGGTGCCCAGCGTTGCCCGAGATGCCGTTTATCCATAACCCTCGATTTGACTCCAATCTAGGTAGCTCTTACGTTATTATTATGTAACACAACTTGAGCCCTATTCCTAAATGTTACCACCTCCCATTTTGAAGCGGGTTGAACACATTGACCCTGAAATAGTTTCATTCAACGAATACATTGTCGTCTGAATATTTGAAAATTTCCACTCCTACTACAGTGGGTTAAAAATAAATACACGCAAATATCGGCCGGTTACATCGTTTGAAAATTTCTACTCCAGTTCAGCCAACCACCGTGCATTATCAAGTTTGTCACAATGAAACTCATTGACAACCGTAACTCATAATTTATTCGAATATCGGTATATTTGCATTATTTTCATGTAACCCCTAAACGTGCACCCCTTCCATGGCAATAGGGATTGAAATTATTCACGGAGAATATCTACCAAAATATTATTGATTTAAATGACACTGAAAATGTGAACCGGTTAACATGTTCGAAAATTTCTACCCCTGTTGAGCGCCACCCTTGGGGGTTAACTGCAAGTTGAATGTCATAATTAATCTCGGAGGCATCCATAACCCCAGATTCAATTCCCATATCGGGTTTTTGTGTTATTTTTATGTAATTCAACTTTTCCCTACCCTTCATGGTTCTCTACTCTCTAGTCGATAGGTGTTGTAATTATACACAGAATATATGAAAAAATATTATTAGTGTCATTATCTCCACTAAATATTTAATGACACAAATATGAATAGGTTAAACATTTTTGAACATTTCTACCCCCTCCCACGTCAGCTCAGCCCCACTCACCCACACTACTCGTTACCCAGGTTGTCATAAATGAATTGAGCAACATCCATAACTCCGATTTGTCACAAATCTGGGTTGTTTTCGCTTTATTTTCTTGTAACTCCCCTCCACACCTACCTGTGCTCCCCTCCCAATCCCGAAAGGGGTTGAAATTATACATGCAGACCAGAGAAATGTTAATAATCTCATTGAAAATAATCATCATGAAAAATATATATATTCAATGCTATAAACGCCCTAATAACATGTTTCACAGTTTCTACCCCCGCCCAACACGTTCCAACCCAGAAATCCTCGCGCATTGCCCAGATTGTCATAAATATACTCATCAATATTCATTACCTTCTATTTGACTCGAATCTCTGTTCTTTTAGCGTTATTTTCTAGTAACTCCCCTCCACCCCCACCCCTTAAGGTGCTACTTTCCCGTTCTGTAGGGGGTTCAAATTATTCTCAGATAACATCTGTAGAAACACTATCAATCCTTTTGATTCCTAAAATATTTTGTCGCCTACAATATCGGCAATTTTTGGATGTTTTAATGTTTCCATTCCCACCTCTAATTGTGCTACCCTCTCATGCCTAAAGGGGTTGAAATTTTACAAACATAAGTAGATATATTATCAATGTCATTGACCTTGACAATTATTTATTCAACGCTTATGTCGACCATTTAACATGTTTCGAAAAATTCCAACCCATCCATTCCTGCCCCGTTTATTAAACGGCCAATTCAATGTCACAATCAATCTCGGTGACATCCAAACTCTGGATACGGCTCCAATTTCTATTGCCTTTGTGTTATTTTTATGTAATTTCACACAACCCCAGCCCGCAAGGGGAGCTCCCCTCCAAATCCCGAAAGGGGTTGTAATTAAACACAGAAGATATAGAGAAATTTTATGAATTTCATTGATCCCAAAATATATTTATTCGATGAAATACTGCCAGTCAATATGTTTTTAAAAATTCTAAACCCCACCCAACTGCTCCCACCCCTCATGCATTGTCCAGATTGATATAAATAAACTCAGTGACATCCATTACGTTCAATTTGACTCGAATCTCGGTTTTTCTCACAATATTTTCTTTATACGTTTCCTCAACCCCAATCCTTACCATGCTCCTCCCTCATGCTGCAAGAGGAGTTGAAATTTTACACACAACTTGGGTAGAAATACTATTAATCTAATTAACCCTTAAAAATATTATTCAACTCTATTATAGGTCGTGATTTCTTGTTTAAAAATTTACACTCCCGTCCATTTCCACCCCTCAAAGTTAAATGACCGATTAAATGTCATAATAAAACTAAGCGACTTAAATTTTTGTTTTAATTGCATTATTTGTTTGTAATGCCCGTCCACCCTCACCCCAAAGAGTGTTCCTTTCCCGTGCTTTAAGGGGGTTCAAACAATCGGTTAAAACCCTATCTATCTTTTCGATCCCTAAAAATATTTATCTGCCTAAATATCGGCTGTTTTAGCATGTTTTAATGTTTCTACCTACTCCCCTAAGAGTTCTTCTCTCTCATGCCAAAATTTTACAAGTAACAGCAGTAGATATATTATCATTGTCCTCGACAATTAATTATTAAATTCTACCCCCGTCCACCCCATCCACCCTTGACCCTGGGGGTTAAATGGCCAATTGAATGTCGTAATTGAACACGGCGACATTGATAACCTTTGATTTGACTCCAATCTCGGTTGTATTTGCGTTATTTTAATGTAGCGCTCCTCCAACTCCACCCCTAAGGGTGCTCTACTGCTAATCCCGAAAGGGGTTGAAATTATACTCAGAGAACATGTAGAGAAATTTTCTGAATCTAATAGATCGTGAAAAATATTCAGTTGTTGCAAAAAACTGTAGATTAACATGTTTGACAATTTTCAACCCCGTCCCTGGGAGGTTAATTGCTAGTTAAATGTCATAATTAAACTCAGCATTATCCATAACTTTGGTTTTGACTTCGGTCCTGGTTGTATTAGTTATTTTCTTGTAATACCCCACCGCCCCCACCCCTGTGGTGCTCTTTTCTCATTCTGTAAAAGGTTGAAATTTTATTGACATGCATTGGTACAAACACTATTAATCACTTTTATCTGACTCAAATATCGGCCATGTTAGCATGTTTGAAGATTTCCACCCAAACCACCCCTGCTTGGTGAACTTAAATAGTAACTTTAATATCATAACTAAACACACTGACAACCTAACCCTGAATTTGTATCCAATCTCAATTGTGTTTGTTACTTTTATATAAATCTACTCCACCCCCACCCTTAAGTGTGCTCCACTCCAAATCCCGAAAGAGGTTAATATTAAATATATATAACATGTATAATAACAAATATAATAAATCTCAGTGAACCAGAAAAAAATTTATTCGATGCAAATATCAACTGCTTAACATGTTTGAAAATTGCAACCTTGTGTCAACCCCCACTTAGGAATGTTAAACTGTAAGTTAAATGTCATAATTGAACACAGTGACAAATAACCCCAGATTTGACTGCAAACTCTAATATGTTTGTGTAATTTCATGTAATGCATCTGCATCCCCAACCCTTAAGGGTGCACCACTCCCATGCCTAAAATATGTTGAAATTATACACAGAGAACATGCAGCGAAATTTTATGAATGCTATTGATCCCGAATTATATTGATTCGACACAAAAATCAGCCGGTTAGCATGTTTGAAAATTTCTTTTCACGGCCAACCCCACTCGTCACCACCAATTCCCACCCACCTCCGTGCATTTTTCAGATTGTTATAAATAGTCTTGGCGACTTCCATAACCATGATTTGACTCGAATCTCGGTTGATTTTGTGTTAATTATATGAAACACCCCTCACTTCCACCCATAATGTTTCCACCCCCACCCCTAAGCATCCTTGTCTCTCATGCTGAAAGGGGTTAATATTTTACAAACAACATTTTGTTGTACAAAATCTTCTCAGGCAGTCAACTGGGTAGTATTGTCAATTTTCCACGATGTTTTGGCAACTGGCACCTTTACCTTTTTCAGGTGAATTGTGTGTTTTCTGAGTTCCTTATATTCTGTCCTGATCTTATTGGGTGAGTTGCTCACTGATTGGCTGCCGCCTCTTGGCCATAATTTAAAGTGGAGGGACTTGGCTTCACCCGCTCCCTATCGGTGTCCTGGATAGGGAATGTCAGTGTTGTTTGCTTGACCGTTGGATGGTCAGGCATATAGTCAACATCACACAAGAAACTCGGCGGAGCAGTATAAATCAGAACGTGTAGCCAACGGACATAATTGTAAGTTTTGATGTGACATCTTTATTCACCAGAGTTCCTGTATTTGACACAATTATGAACAAATGGATGGTGTAGCAGTGGGATCACCACAGTCGCTGATGATTCCCAACTTCTTCGTGATAGATTTTGAAGACAAGATACTTTTATCACTATGTGAACAATACGTTTGCTTTTTAATTCAATATAATATAGTGTGTTTGAGATTTTTAGTAAAGCTATTATTTTGAATATTTCATTCGAAACTTTATGATGTATGTCGAGTGTACAAGTTACTTTTACATGTAAGTTTTATAAAATAAATTTGTTCTCCTCGAATGTGTTTATTTAGACTTTATTTGCCAGTTCAGTATGAGGCTTTAACCTGTGTTGAGCCGTCTGTCTCAATTTCCCTTAGTTTGCTTCTATAATGGGAATATATCAGGTTTGTGAACCAAATCTGTATTTCTAGTTCCGGCAAAGGAGTGTCTCCCACCACCAGACATTCCACACGGCTCGCTATTCCCACTGCCCAACATGGCCAGTGACGGAATGCACTTGTTCTACGAGATTGGTGCCGAGGTGACATACAGCTGTCTGCCAGACTTTGTTATGGTCGGTGAACCTGTACTGAGGTGCAGCTCCTCAGGTTGCTGGGAGCCCAGCCAGTTCCCATCTTGCCACCCAGACACTCAGCTCTATGGTAACATATTTTAAGATTGTTTTGTACATAGATCTACCTACATAATATGTCTCTCGTGAATAGCAGGTCGAATTTGATTCGTTCTTGTTCTGGGTTTGCGATTTGTATACAAGTTAACAGGAGTTAAACAAAATTTTGCATTTGCAGTTAGTCCACGATCCCTGGCAGACTACCTGAGTACCTCCAGCATCCTGCTGGTCTCCATGGCAACAGCTCTTGGGGTCACACTGATTCTGCTGGGCGTGTGTGTTGTGGTCGTGTGCCGTCACCGCACACCCAAGGTTCAGCCGCCACTGGGCCCACATCATCACCACCACCACCATCGGGGAGGGCGCAACCAGCAGCACCAGGGCAGGGCATCTCCTGCCTCCTCGTCCGGGACCGGAACCCTCCACGACCCTGATAGGGTTGCCCTGATTGCCTTTGCTGATGGTGCCCAGCTTGGAGATGTAGGACATTTTTGCTATTTTATGTTTATTTATTTGACATTAGATTGGTGAATATGTCCCTCTCAGTCTGTTAGAAAATAAAGCCAAAGTAAAGCTGGCGAGGTCTCTAAGGACAGTAGAGTGAGTGAGAAGATGCCAATTAAAGGTGAAATGATAATTCGTTAATTGAATTTCCCTAAATATTTACTGAGGATTCTTTGTTATGGTCCACTGTGACATAATAAATCAATCAATCAAAACAATTTCTAACAGTGAGGCTTATGGTACTTAAAACAAAGTTTCTTAGTATTGCAGAACATCATCCAATGTTCAAATATTGCAGGTATGAAGCAAAAAAACATTCCTTAGTATGTACTATGTAAATGTTGCAAGATCTTACAGGAAACCTAGTTCACAAGACTGATGTCAGGTGTGTTATCTATAACCTTGAGGAAGGAAAATAATTCCTCTGAAAATATGTGTGATACCAGGCCTCAATTTCAGGGTAAGCCATTGACTCGCTAGCTGTCCTCGTATAATTTAAAGAATTGGTTTGTCCTTCAAGAGAAAGATGAGACAAACTGTGTGCCCATGTCTCATCTTTCTCATGTAGAAGGAGGCTAATGCCTCCAAAAATTTGAAGAACATCTTCCCATTCTGAATGGTGGTGCCAAGCTTCAATTTCAAGTGAGCCACCTTTTTCTCTTTCCATTCAACACCAATTATTTTTTACTCCCTCTAAATTTGCAAAAGCAATATAATCAATAAAGAAATTGTTCATCACTCTTCTTGTAGAAGGAAATGAAATAAGTTGTAAGTTCTTATGTCTAATCTTTACCTCTTTCAATCCATATACTTTTCACCTGCAACATCATTCTGGTTGACTGGGCACATCCTTTTCCAGTGTTCTGCTTTGCCAAGCTACGAGGAGGCCGTCCGTGAACGTGGTGTAAGTGGTAGCATCCTCTCTGGTGCTCACCGAATCCACAGTCGGACTCACTGGGCCGGTCTCGTGTCCGGTAGGAGACCAATACACATCACCAGGCAGTCTTCCAGGTAACACACTGGCTGATTACCAGTTTTGTCAGCTGTGAATTGATAACATCTCTAGTCTTTTGTATGTCACTCTATGAGAAAAGGTCGATGTAATTGTTTTCAAGTAGAGTAAACCACGTTCATAAACAGATTTTTTTGTTTGAACCATTATAGACCATGAATGTAGAATTTCTTGCTATTGACATTGCAGGAAATGTTCTTGAGATACAAGTAAGTAAGTGTATTTACACTACGTAGCATTTCAGCAATCGGCGTTTGGATATAATCTTTACCAGAAGATGCCAGCATAGACATTGCATGTTGTGTGTTATAAATGCAGTTGCTCACTCAGTATTAAAAAGTCACATTCAAGAACCAATGTCACATTTCTTTTATGTGCATCATTTTTGTCTGTCAATTATTTTAACTATATAAAACTGTCGATTGAAACGAATAAGTATGATACAAAATAAAACATATTTTTGATTCAAGAATTGTTTAGTTGAATTAATAGTGTAATAATCACTTTTAAATTATCGTTCAAATTAAATATCAGGTTCCATTCCTTTAAATGTGGATACATATATTAAATAAATTATTTTAGTTTCCTATAATCCATCAATTATTATAAAACTCTCACAATTAACAAAGCAACTGAAACCAAAATAAAGATAAAACAAACCCAAAGATATAAATCCCCCTAATTATTATTAACACTTATGAATGTAATAAATTTATTACAATAGCATTTCATAAATTAATCTATAATTATACTCGTTGTTTCAATGTAATATTTGAACAGAATTTCCATTCTTGTTGGCAGAATGTAAAATTTTAGGTTTTGAACAAGGTAACTTTAAATAATTTTTATTAGTTTGAACATTTATTTAATCAATTTGTACATATACTCCTGATAAAATTACCTCTTTGAATTTGATGTCTGAATGTTTTGTCTCTACTTGTATAACTTTAATTTAAATTGCCACATCTGAGCCTTAGCTCAGGGGTTCAGAGCCAGCCTGCAGAAATGTGGACTTGGGTTCAAGTCCCACTTGCTGCAATGATTTTTTATTTGTTTATCCTTCAGTTCTAGAATTTTCTGTTACCGTATAAATAGTAATGTACCTCAAAGAACAGTTGGTCTTATCGCAGTGTGAACTTATATACGGTGCTTCAGCGTTAAATAAACGCCTATTGCCGCTACAAGAGTGTGTTATTGTATCAACTGATCCTCAAGAAACTTGATAATATTGAGTAACAGCACATAGTGATAGAAGAAACATTGTTAAATGCTCTTTTGGTATAATTAATTATTTGTCTTTTTTAAATTCAGGATACCTGGCACTCTTAACAAGATTCTTAACATAAGTACTATAGTGCAAAATTTAATGGATCTGCTCAGTTGCGGACCTAGCAAAGCAACCATGATCTTCATCATATCACGTGGCACCATTACTTGGTTGCAGCACATCCCACTCAGCCGGTGACTCAATGGGCTCCACAGACACGATGGCCCCGAGCGAAGTGTCCACCACCGTCACCCTGGACACTGTCTCGTCCCACACCTGCAGCAGCGGCTCCCAGAGCGCTTCCTGCCGCGCCATCTGTGGGAGCCTTGCTTCCTTTGACACCAGCTCCGCCCTCAACACTGAAGGTGGGTAACTCCACTCTGCACCTCTTTCAAACAATTGATTTAAGACTTTCTTCAATCAACATTCCGTGGCTTAGGTTTTTAAAAACTTCTTTATTCTCCTTGTGTCTCTTATGATGCAATTTTTGGCCTCTAATTTTTCCACATTATCAAACTTTTTAAGCACATGTACACAGACTTTTCTTTCATGTAAGATTTCAATCAAATTAAGGGTCTAGGTCCTTCAATGGAGTTTCTCAATTATTTTTTGTAATAAGGAATATAGAGAATTTTTCTGTATCTTTCATCCTGACATTTATAAACTTGTATATAATGTAATTAAATTACCTTGAAGAATAATAATTACATATACTGTTTGAGTAGATTTATTCTTTCTCATCATTTTTTTAATATATATTTTGTAATTCTGTTGTTATAAGATGGTTGTCATTAATCTATATATCTATATATCTATATCTATATATATATATATATATATATATATGACATTTCAAAACAGATTGACACATTTTCATGTTATGAAGTACTTAACTCTTTTATAGATACTTATTTTATACAGTTTTCTGCTGAGAATAACTTTGTGATTATTTTTGGTCCTCTGCAGGCGTACCTCTTTTGGAGGAGAGCGAGCTGGAGGACGTCGGAGCCTCCGAAATGAACCTCTGCAAACACCGCCACCTATCTCCGGATCCAGTGATTGCCTGATGCAGGGTTCACGGGGGGCGTTACTCGCCTCCCCCGCCAGATTTGGCCCCTCCACTGTGTCCCCTACCGGTTCCTCCTCCCCCACCACCGAGGCGCTTGCGCAAGTTGTAAGACACACCAAGGTCCCAATCGTCATGCCCAATTGGCTCTGTAGAGACAGGATCTAAGTCTGTAGAACCAGACATTCAAACCAGTAGTTAATGTGTACATATTTAATGTCCCACCACTTGAATATGAAGCACAGCTCTGAAACTCTTTGTCGTTCCTTTCTATTGGTAGGACTGTATTTTTCTTATAGTTGCCTTTCTGTGGTAGTAAAAACAATATGCCTTTACTGCTTGTCATCAGATGTATTTGTTGTGCTTGTAGTAACTTCACTCTCTGTGTGTTTACATATTTAGGTATTCCTTCCAGGAAAGAAAGGATTGACAGAAGTTATTCACCCTCTTTGTGAGAAGTGGGTTGGTTGATGTTCTACTCTACTCGTTTAACACACAAGAGAGACTTAACTTGTGTGAGTGCATCACATCAGTCCCGCCTTCATTTCCAAAGGTTTTGAGAATTTATAGGAACATACTTGACCATGCCACAACCCCCCACCCTCCTGATTCTTCTAATCTTTTTTCTGTGAATTGGCTTTTAGGAAGGTGATTGATCTCATTTTTGTTATTGTAATTTTTTCTCTAGTTGCTATCTTTTCTTGATAATGTACATGATGTTGTCAGCTTCTGTTTGTGCCATTTAACACTCCAATTTTGGAGGTGAAACTCTATTCCATTTGATTAGACTGTATTACGGATATTGGATGAGATATTTATTGTCAAATTAATTTGAAAGACTTTCTTTTTACAAGATGATTAAAGTAGATCACATAATTTCATAATCGTGAAGTTAAGTGTTACTCGGATAAATGGTAAGATTGTTTTTTCCTTTGTCGGCGACGCGGCTATCCTCTCGTTACAAAATAAATTACATTTTCCCAGGATATGTATATATATCTGCATGTACACATGATAAGAGATATGGTAGTTACAGTATGGTACGATTGAATATAGTAGTGTTGATATTAGTTATAGACACTTGAGAATCCTTCCCTAAAAGAGGGAAAACATTTTGCTAGTGTTAATTAATAAAGCTTTAAAGAAATTTAGAGGTTAAATTGAATATGTGTGGATACATCAGTGTGGAGGACCTTTGATTAAATGTCACTATAGAAATGCACAGAAAACAATTGTAGGCCTGAAATGGGAAATGTTAAAATGAAACCAATTTTTTCATTTAACAGGTAAAAATTGCAAGAGAAAAATGAAACTCGTAGCTTTTATTTTTCTCTGTTGAGATTGTGTAATGTCTTCTATCCTACCAATTTGGAGCAAATTTGTAACAACATCACAGAAAATAACATTCCTAAATCAGGGAGAATTGTTTGCAGAGGAATATTGGTAAGGTAGTGAGGGTGGGGAGCAGTACACAATTAGTTTTGATACAGATTGTATTTTGGAAAAGATTTTTTCTGTGCAACATTTCAACAGGACCGTACGTTAAGTGTTTCAAATTTTACGAACAGAGAAGTCTCCTTGGAGATGAACCTCGTCAGTTTGGTTGCCCATATAACTAGTCGTTTTTTGTGAAGAGGCTCCAGCATTTTATAACTTGTACCTGTAACTCTCCTGAGATATGATCAGGAACAGAATTGACATAGTCAATTGTGAATTACTGTTCGTTATTCAACTCTAATCAAAACCAAAAAACAATGAATTGAATTATAATGTACTTCTTAAAAAATGTTATTGA
Organism: Zhengitettix transpicula; assembly: GCA_037074705.1. Classification (NCBI taxonomy): domain Eukaryota; kingdom Metazoa; phylum Arthropoda; class Insecta; order Orthoptera; family Tetrigidae; genus Zhengitettix; species Zhengitettix transpicula. The sequence continues at coordinate 202,449 of CM073591.1, forward strand.
TAAATTAAGGAATTTAAAATAAATTGTACATATATCATACTATTGTTGTCATGTAGAAATTAATAGAGGTATACAGAAAATGTAGAAAGCCGTAGACAAGTGCGGAGAACATTACAGATTTTTCCGTTTCGTGATCCTTTAGGTACGTCGAAGTGTCGGTTTGACGGTGATGAGGGGGAGGTTGTCACCTCACCTCAAAGTCCAAGGGAATCACTAGCGATAGCTTTAAAAGGGGCATTAGACTCAAGTGTCAATGTTGAGCTCCCGTCGAGGCAAAAATTAATAGATGTGTAGGTATATTTTTTGCTAGTTATAATTCTCCCCATCCTGACGTCAGTTGTCCCTGCCGCAGATTTAGACTCTCCTTAACTAGTGTGTAAATTTCACCCCTTCTTTCTGGACCCACATGTATTTTTGGTGGGGAAAAAATTATGTTATTCAGTTATAATATTTTTTGAATACGTCTCTGTGACGTTTTGCTATTTTCTGTGTACTTTTGCTATTATTGAGAATAAAACTTTTTTTTACTATCTACCGAACTTCTGTTGTATTTTATATCTCTCTGCCTCTCCACCTGATTGTATAAACTTATTGTCAGCTAAAACAACACATTCTTACAGTCTAGGTAGAATTTGAGACAGAAGGAGGCTTTTCTTCAACAGCAACTAGTTTATTAACATAAAAAGATGTCAAAATAGTCGTTTCTTCCTTAGATTGGTGGGAAGGATGACTGACCCTCTTGACTGTGTCTTGTATAGGCCAGTAGTGGGGGCGGAAATTTTCGAACATGTTAAAACGGCGATATATTCGTGGAATGAAACTTTTCCAGGGTCAACGAGGTCAACCCCCTTCAGAATGGGAGGTGATCACATTTTGTGTAGGGGTCGAGATGCATTACATAAAAATAACACAAAAGCTTCCTAGATTGGTATCAAATCGAGGGTTATGGATAAATGACGGTGTTTTCTGACGTAATGGCACAACTGGCACCCAACGTGGGGTTGATTTCTTATAGCAGAGGAAATGGGGCAAGTGAAGTTCCTCTGTCTGGCCAAGTATGGTAGCAGCAGCAACACGGATTTTCTTCAGTTTACATAACGTTTTATATTGAAAACATGTTTTGGAATTTCTTGTTGAGTTGTGCATTTTAAGATACTGTTATATATTAATTATTTTCAAATGATTAAATGAATTGTTTCATGTGTGTAAGGTTTGATGTTGACGTCATTGCATCATGATCAAAATTTTGCAGCGATACAACGAAAATGATTTTCAAGTTTATTTTAATGTGCCATTTGTTTAAAAGTGTGATTGTTGTTCACATATGTTGTGAGCAGGCAGGCAAAGTGGTAAATGAAGTATGACATATGCGAGTAGATGTATGTGTGTGTGTGGACATTCTCTCACTTAAGACCAGAAAATTACTAAAGGCCGATTTTCTTATTTTATCTTAATTCAGCTAAATAGAGAACTGTTAATTTAATTTCTAAAATCGGAAATGGCTGAAGGGTTTGCCAGCAAAGACAAATAATTTAGAAATATGATATACAGGCTTGGAGAAGAGACTAGGGGAATTGGCACGTGTTGGAAAAGTGGGAGAATGGGACGTTGGTAGCACAGGTTAAGAAGGACGTCAGAGGAAGAGAAACCTTAGATAAAAGATTTGAAAGTCAGACCCGAACGAATGCAGAGATTCAGGAAAGGGGATTGAAATTATAGAGCGTGAGACAAGGGAACAAGTGGAAAAGGGAAATGCGGATTTAAAACAGAACATATTAGTAAGAACGGCAGATGCAGACGAAATTAGGAAAGGTAACGGTAAAAAAGCAGCTGAGGAGCTAATGAGGGAAGAGGAACGCAAACGGTCGTGGAAATGCAAGGTTTTTCGAATTCAAGAGAATTCCCGACATTTTTTATGCAAAGCGCTCGTCAGGTCGAAAGCGTAATAAATATCGTGAAGAGGACAAGAAGCTACTAACGCCCACGACGGTAACCACACACGTTCTTTGACACAAGAGCTCAAGTTAAATGAAAACAAGAAATGGTTCTAACAGAGCGACAACGTCAAGTCCGTCGGGTCGCATTTGGACTGAAAGAAGACGCGCGATGCTTGACCACGGACGTGGACGACTCCATCACAGATGGCGAAACTTTCGAGGATCGTATTCAGAATTTTTAAGAGAGGTTTTTATGAATTAAGGGAGAAGGAAATCGCAACAATTACCAGAGACAGAAGTTGGCCACGCGGAACTTTGAATTAGGTTCGACAGCGACTTTCGCGAATGACACGTTTCTAGGTTTAATAATATTTTTTTTATTACATAAAAAGTTGGTCTTTGCCACGGCTCACGCGCGCTTCAACAGGACCAGCCTCATTTTTCTGTTATATATACATATATATATATTAAATAAAATGATACACACGCTTCAGAAACTGTGAAGAAAACGGAAAAGCGTGGAACCCGAAATCATTTGGATTGTAATTTTAAATCAGGAAGACAAGACTTGCACGGCTGTGGTGAAAATGTCTGCTTTGAAATTTGATAATTGAATGATACAGGCAATTCTCGTCCTACACAAAGTGAAGGAACACAGTGGTCGTTCATTTACATATTACATGATACAGTTCCCACATGTAACGACAGATTCTTTATTAAAATAAACATATAAAAATTATTATTTCCCGTTTATCGACCAAAATACAAATGGGTATTCTTAAATTAAAAAGAATTGTACTGATACTCCTCCCTTTTTCCTGAATACGATAATTATTTTCGTCTGTATGTTTTAAACTTAAATTGAAATTTAATTAATGTAACGTCGGGTTCATCGTTATTTATAGACCTGACGACGGTCGACATTATCAAAGAAACCACCCTGAAATCCACCTGCGGAGTTGAATCACCTGACGAAAGCTACAAGGATTGAAGAAACGTTTATTTAGTATACTATTAATATCTCTGGCGGAGGAGTGTGTTATCTGTGAGCAGCGAGGATGGAGAACGGTCGGTAATAACACCTGGATTTTAATTATTTCATTAGCAACAAAAATTGTGAGTGCACAGTGTCAGGTCAGCAATAGTAAACGCCACATAACATCCTGTTTCAGTAATTACATATGGTTTGGATTCGGACAACTGAAGTGTCTAACATAACACAGTCCCAAGCCCCCACGAAACTGAATCTGGACAAAGACACTTGGTCTCGTAATTGTCAAATAGTATCAACATTTCAATACACACTTGTACCGTGATACATTAATTAAATTTTTTTTTTGAAATGTGCCAAAAAGTTAATTGAATTATATGTTAACAAATTTGGACTATTCATTAGTTAAACAGAAGCAGAATCGTTGATTACGTTTTAATCTCTGGGAATTTATTAATTGGCACTATTTTGACTTCCTTGCTTTGAATAGGTTACTTTTGTACTCGTGAATGGAAGGCTGTGGCTTTTATTTACCACAAACAGCATTAATGACTATATATACTGACTTGGATGCTCCCTGTTTGATGATTTACACGTGTTGATATATAATACTTTTTATAAAAACAGGGAAACGAGGTAGGGGATGTTTGATCAGTCAAAATCTTATGTATAAGGTCCACGAGAAGTAGACACACGTCTATCCTGAGCAGCGAATGTGTTCAAAGTCTGAGTTCTTAGTGTTTGCCCTTTTAAGAGATTCAAACAAATGTAATAATTAAGGTTAATGAATTCAATTTGTGGTATAGTAAACTAAGGTCAACTTTAATTTGTAACAATTGTGAAAACTGTCCCACATCTTCTGAGCAAAGTTGGACCTTATTGTCACCTTCTTTCTGACGGACAAAAAATGGAAAAGTCGTCACTGGACAATTCTTCTTTTATCAAACTTACACACTTTTCAAGTTCTTGAATTTTTGCACACTGTATTTTGCTTCTTTCAGCTGATCCTGTCTTTTACTTTCCGGATTCAGTTGCCGTGATTGTGAGCTCAATTGGTGAGTTTTTTCAACTCGTTGGGGTGTAGATGTTTCACACACTTTTAACTCTACTTCAAATTGACAGATAAGGTGAACCCTAAGTTAGCAGCTCTGAAGAATGTGCTCGTCGAATATTTTGATTCAGCCGATGAGATAAGGAAGGCGACAGAAATTCTCAAGAAGAACAAAGAGATGACGCTTGTACATTCTTCAGACAACGGTGCAGATGTTGGCTCACTTTCAGAAAGATAGTTTGGTTGTTACTAAAATGTTACCAGTGTTACTATCAATTTCATTTCCAAAATGTATTTAAATGTCTAATTGATTGAAAATATTTTTCATGATATATTTCTCAGAAATAGTATGGCACCAATTCTTTGGAATGAATGACTTCCGCATACTTTGATTTACCTATTCCATTTATCCATCACAATTAAGAACCTTTATACAACACATTAAATCTTCAGTTGTTGAAAACGACAGAATGACGTCAGGCCACAGAGGCTCACTGGGAAAAAATAGGACACTTAAGGAATGGACACAAAAATAATTAACAAACCATTACTGGTACATTTGTAGGCCTTATTTTCTGAGTGAATAGAGATGGTTTGCCTTATAGAATACGAAGACATAAATTTGTAGTCTATTTTATAATTATGTATACCAAAAACTATCCTGCACCTATATTGAAAAATTGAAACTACAAGTACCAATGAGGCATAGTTTTGTGGAGCACATCACAGGATGTGAACAGTTCTACATCAGACAGTCTTCAGGGTTCAGTTCTTCATTTGAAAACTAAAAATAATAGTATTTCATACAGATTTGAGTAAAGTTAAATGTCATTTTAGCGTTTACAATTTCCTGATCTTTATAGAGGATAAACTTGTGTATTTGGACAAATTCTCAGTGTAATAAATAATATTTTACAAGAATTATTTGTGAATCGACACTATACCAAACGCTCTGTGTAACGGTAAGTTACAAACAGGATGGTTTCTTCAATTTGAATTTCCCAAAATGATAGATGTGTAACACAAAGGAGAAACTACACCAAATTGACTTAAGATATTGCTATATTTTCAATATTGTTTATGCTAAAAATACAAAATAAGTGTGAAAATGACTGTGTGGTTACAGAATGTGGACACAATTTCATCATCTGGTACCTCATAACAAACCAAATCTAATTTTATTCATAATTAATTATAGGCAGCTCCATCGTCTAAAAAGGATTTTTATTTGTTAGCGTATATAAAAAGGTAAAGTGAGATTGTCAATTTAATTCAATTGGATAAAAAAGAGCTGCTGGCTGGCCGCACAGTGCTGAATTTCACTTTAATTTTGTTTCTTCATAAAAACAAAGAAAAGTGTTTCTTGTTTAGCAATCACTGAAAACTCGGATACACCAGACCCCTGTTATTACGGACAAAATATGATGGTCTCATTATAACAGTAGTCCACTGTACATAATAGAAAATTACCTATAAAGTCTGAGGACGAGGTGCAGGATCATCTGGATTGGAAATGAGATACAGATACGAGAATGTGGCGGTCCATAATTTGCCCGAGACCAAACCTGCTCTGATGGAAGGTGTTGTAGCTTGTCAAAGCTTTGCATACCATCAAGTTTTACTCAATGCAGTACCTGCCTACAACTAACTTATATTCTATATATATATTGTAAACAGTCTTCGTGTGGTTAAAAAATATAAATAGAGAAAACCCAAAGCGTGTCTCAGCTTCACAGATTACAGGGAGTTTCACCTAGCCTTTCCCGCATCTGTAAAATAAGTGTCTAAATTAGACTGTGGAAGAGAGTGTCAGGAAAATTCTGTTCCTTCAGTCAAGAGACTTTGTCCACAACTTTTGTTTCTTGGAAGAATGAAGCAATTGGCCTTGTTCTGCAAGGTGGCGAGGGAGCAAGCTCTGGAGATGTGCCAGCCAATGTGGATCCATTTACAACTAATCTTTGGTTAGAATTATCACTTTGGAGACAAACTAGAGGACAGAGAAAATGGAAAGGAGAACATTCCTCCCAAATATAGCGTCATCTCCAAGAAGTGATAGTCAGACCTGACTCGAGAAGGATCAACTAGAGACAGTATTTGTTCTGTAATAATTAAAGCCATCAAAAATTTATAAATGTTTATTACACAAGTGGGATAAATGATTCTTTCATCTAACTACACACCATTTGTGTGAGCTTTGGTTGCTGAAGATATAAAAAATGGAAACATTTTAAATAAAACTTTGGTTCAATCAGTCTGTGTGGAAGTAACATAATACTGGAAAATGGTGGTCAGTGAAAACACAACTTTTTTTTTCTTACAAAACATCTGAGGAATTTGTGAACTTTGAAGTAAACTAGTCAGCTCATGACTTTTACGTCATTCTAGGTTATTACATAGATGGAAACCATCGCCTTTGATCATTAGAAACAAAAAATCTTTAGCTTTATAAGAAATGTAATAAAACATGACAACTGACAAAATAAGCTTGAGACAAATCAGTTAAAACATATGATTGTAAGTAAAGGGATGGTTGTGTTTTTATTTCAGAAGTGATATATGCAGAAACCTGAACACAGGCAAACACGAGAATCAAATTGTGAATGTCTTCAACCTCATTTGTGGCTACTAAGATGCATGTAGTTGAAATTATTAAAAAATTGGCAAATTTTTCCAAAGCTGCCCCAAATCAGTCTTGCATTTGAGCAAGACTTACACTCTACGTCAAAGGCTCTGTGGGAGAAGCACTCTTCCTCTGACATAACAAAACAATGTAAAACATGACACACTTTCTGCGCTGAATTGAAGAGTTTACCAGATTTTCTGTGATATGCAAGGAATAATTTTTTAAAAACGTATCATGCAAACCAGATCTTTAGGAGTGTTCATTACTTTTCAGTTTTGCACACAAATTGAAATTGTTACAACATTCCACTTCCTTGAGTAACTGAATTTGGGAAATTGGAAAGAGAGACAGGGCCCAAAGTCGCCACCTGTGTCGAGTTTGAAAAAGAAGTCATCGTTAGGTATTCTGTTATCTGTACTAGAAGAAATTACGAGAGTGGAAGAAGGTAGAAAAAACTTGGCATTTTAAGCCTTCTATGTCTCCAGAGGAAAATCTTGTCAATGGAAGTATGAACTCTGACAAAACTACTAATTCAGTCTCATTACAGATAGTTAATTACCTTAATGGTGAAGAGATTAATAATTAAATACCCAGGTAACCGAAAAGGTATAAAAGCAAGTTTTTTATATCACAGTGACATTTCAACCCCAAGTTACGTGTAGCAGAAATCTGCTAAACGTTCAGAATACCATGTGGAAAAAGAGATGCACGCCAATGTAATTGAAGTAACTCTCTTGACAGGGTGAGACTGTTTTCCTCTCACATTTAACTTTTAGCAGTTGCAATTTACAGTCAATCTATTAAGTACTGCAGAATGGATTTTATGTTGATTGTTCCTGAGGCAAATATTGTATGGAGTAAATAAAATAAATTCAATTCGGCACAAGAGATAGAATTAATTCCTAATCCTGTCTGACATAAGATTGAGATATGTAAAAACCCAGGCAAATGGTTATATATCTATATATAATAATAATGAAGGAAATTCCAAGATAGGGAGGGAGTGTTATATGGGACTCCTTAATTCCACTCTCATAATTTTTTCCATTGTATAAAAAGGGAATTCCCAGATGGTGTTCAGTAGCAGCGACGGGAGGACTCTGGGTACTTGTCTCGCAGCTCAACCTTGAACTGGCGGAACAGCATGCGGTTGCGCTCCTGCTCGGTGTCCTTAGAAGCGTGAAAGGAACTTGCCGTCTTGAGGCCACGGTGAACCAGGAAGCCGTTGTTCATCACGGAGAACTTGTACCCAGCGACGTGCAGCTCGCACACCTGAATAGATATATCTTATAGTATTTTATGCAATATATTTAGTATGTTTCCTTTCTACATGCAGAAGTAGTGAATAAGGAAGGTTTTGACAGCTTCATTAATTTAAATTAGGGTGATCAGAGAAAGATTAATAATTAACGTTGACATTGTGTCTCCTGAGTGGTCATGTGCCACATTCTTTGCTCCTGTCCCATCCACTTTCTTGACATTAAAGATTGCTAATCCCCTCAGGTTAAACATAAAACATGGAAAAAATAACTATAAATTGAGTTCCAATCAAAAATATATTTTCAGCATAATTTAATGATATTAAATTTATATAGTCCTAAATCACTATTTATAGCTGCCTACATTAAACTGGTTCACCTCCCTTCCAACAGAGACTCTGTCAGCACCATAAAAGTTCTCTCTTTTATGGAATGTAGTTTCAATGACATTATCAAGACCTTGACAATCCCACTTATATCGAACAAGAAGTTTCCCTCACAGAGAACAGCTTCGGTACAGGGAAAGGTTCACACTTGACAACGGCGCCGAGCGAGGCTAAAGTGAGAATTGAATGTAAACTGTGAGGTGACACTTACCTGGCTGATCCTGTTGAAGCCGTACTGCTTGAAGCGTTCGTCATAGAAGGGGACAGAGTTACGAGCAATGTAGAAGGGTTCCCAAGGGTCCTTCCACAAGACCTCAAAGAGCGGGGCCAGGCCAACAGTGGGTGGCTCCTTCTGCCAGGCCTCGTAGTCCGTGTGTACCTACAACAAGATTATGACAAAGTGGGAGATATTGTGGCAATTAGTGACATAGATTTATTTGTTTAAGGCGAAGAGAAGGAAGGAAACTAAATGTGTGTGTGTGCATGTAGTACTAATTTACAAAATCCTGAGTCTGTCAGAAATAAACCCACAGTCTGGTGATTTTCCCAAAAACCAATATCAAGCAAGAAGCCAGGCAAATCAGTAACTCTCAGTCTCTTTCTTATTCACTGTCACATCATCCTTATTTGGACAGAAAAGAGGGACATAGAGGAGCTGAATTACCTTATATCAACAGTTGGAGAATAAATAATGTCAAATTTTTTAGTGTTTGAGCTAGCCACACAAATCCTAACACGCCAGCCGCTATGACACAAACCATGTATCTCGAGGATAAGTCATGATGATGGAAAATAATCATACATATGTTCAAATTACATACACGATACACACAAACTGGAGGTGGAAGGTAAAAAGTAAAGTGAGTGTGATTGGGGAAGGCAGCAGTTTGAGGATGTTGAATCAAAGATTTTGCTGGGACTGTAGCATTTAGAAACAAACTTGGTGTCAAAAATATTACTTTAGAAGTAGTAAATAATTTTAATTGCACAATGTCTAGGAATATTGGTTCAACTTCCAAATGTCAAGCACTTTATGAAGGGGACAGATTTGATATAATAATAATAATAGGAAACTGGTGTGCTCCAGAGAACCATAATGGCGCCTTTCATGTCATTGCAAAGGACTGCATTATTTTTGGGCGATTGAACAGCCAATTGATATTCATGCTCTTCAACTGGATGAAGACCAAATACTGAACAGGTCTTTGTAAAAGAAAATGAAACTAAATGCATCTAAAACCAGCACTATTGTGTTTATGAAATAATACAAGTATCATATAGTTTTAAATATTTGGGTGTAATTTTAGTACCGAAGTATCATGGGGTGGATAACATGGAACTAAGTGAAAAAAAACTAAATTATTTACGAAGGGTCCTGAAGAAAATTTCCATAAAGGTCCAGTGGCAGCTCGTGATTATTGTGTGTTACATCACATTAAGCAGCAATTGTTTCAAGAATAACTATGTAGAATATTAACATTACTACAACTACAACAGTGTAACGAACACTCTGACCTGGCTTGAAATATGCTACATTTCTAATTCAGTCTTCATAGTCTATAATAGTTTCTAATTTTTAAAACCGGACAAATGTAGCAGCAGGTTGACACACATTGCTAACAAAAGTATTTTTTATTTTTACAGAAAGGTGGTAGTGGGGGAAGTAAGTAGTGCAGGGGAATACTGCGCATGTACTGCATGACAGGCAGTTTAAAGACTTAGAAATCAAAGCAAAAGTTCACATCATTAAAGCAAAAGTTCACATCACAATTACTATATAAGTTTTTAAAATTAATAAGAATTCATTTGTGCTGGGGCTCATATGCCTTTGTAAAGTATGTGTGAGGCAGCTTGTACAATCCAGGCACTGAACAAAGCCATAATATCTAGGAAAGTATCTGGAAGACTTACAAGAAATGAGTATAGTGAGTTAGTGACTTGGGTTATTCAGGGCACACAATTAAGATCACCAACTTACAAGTCTAAGACCAATCATTTGAGCAAGATTCGAGAGATGGAGGAAACAACCGGCGAAGGTGGGGCATTTTGTAATTAAGTGAAGTGTAATTATATTAGCTGTGGAAACAATTTTAAATAAAGTGAAGGACATGACTTACAAGTTTTAGTGATAGTTTATGTCTGTAGGACTTATTGATAATTTAGTGATGATCCTTTTTCCTTAGCTTGTTTCCTGTTCTGTGTATTCTAAACAAATCCACAATGCACTTGTACAAATCTACCTACATTGGTTTTTATAATGGGATATTTTAACTTTTTAATACCGCATGCACATATATTCTAAACTTGTTATGATTTCTTATTCACATTGACACAGATGACTGAGGTTAGTAGAGATAAAAAAAATAGTGTTAGATAAATAGTTCTATTAAAGCATATATAATTAGCTTTAAGCTAAATTCTTAAAAAAAAAACTTACACCTACCCGTAAAACTAAAGAGTAATACTCTTTAAAAACAATGATTTTTTTTTAAACTAAATTAAAATAATAGTTTTCTCTCAACACGCCTTATGATAAAATAAGTTAATGTTCATATTTCATGAATTTGGAGATATCAAAGTGATTAAATCTGTGCTGTCAGTGACAAGAAAAAATTGCATTCTTTTTCCATTTTCAAGTAGAGCCATAAGATACTGAATTGTCATCCACCACCTTGAAATATCCATGATTTGAGCAGCTTTAACTAGGATTTTGCTATTTTTACAGGAAAAGAACGAAAAATTCCTCCACAATCTGCACAACGGGTTGAAACACCATCACAAAAATACATTACACACACTTGATAATGGTATAAAGTTAAGTACTTAATTATTTTTTGTGAAATCAGATAATTTTTTTATAAAAGATTCTGACAAAGTAGAGAATACTGACAACATATGCCAAGAACTTAAAAGTCAGAGAAGCACATATGCTTTTAGCCTTATTTAGGGAAATATAGGAGTGACACACAACACACTTGATGTGCAAAACCATTCTGACGTTGACAGGTGTGTCGAGTTCACTCACTCCGTAACTCTCGTACAGCATCAACGTGATTGGACCTGCGTCTTTGGAATCTACAAAAAAAGTAGCCTTAATTTTTTGATTGTAGTTATGTCCTGTGCCTTGTAGGTGATTCCATAACTTTAGCTGCACTAAATAAATAGAATACTTATGAAGTCCAGTTTTTTCTTATCTGCCAAAATAATCAGTTTGACTTTGTTTGCAGTTTTTGTCACACCAGTGTTTTCTTTATCTAACTCCATGCTGTTTCATTACCTGACACTTCCAGCATAATTCAAAGTAGAAAGGTCGCAGGTTCCCCTTCTCAGCCAGCTGCAGCAGCTCTGCCTTGTGCCGGGGTGGTGCCACTGCTACATCTACTTCAAAGGCTGGCACCACGTAAACCGTCTTGTCCTCCCGCTTTGACTCGCTGAAGAGACGACCCTTCACAGCAAAGTCGTAAAAGTCCTGTACAAATGTCAAACTATGAAAATCTTGATTTAACTACAAATACTCAAGTACAATGAAGAATTTTATTTTAATATACATTTTAATATTATTATATAAAAATAATTTGAAAATGTTACTTAATGTAAATAGTACTTGAAATTTGATGTTTATACAATTCAGAGAATTCAAAGTCAGATAAAGGTAAATATATAGAATAATACAGAACATTATCGTATATAAGTCTCAATAAATCTCTTCAAATCACTAATTTTATTATTATCAAATATGACAATATTTTTCACAACTTTTATGGGGGTTATCAGAAGAATAATGGGAAAAGTGGTTTATGTCTTGACATTCTAATAAGAACTAATTAAGAAATTGAAACATTCAACAGCTTCACGTCTTCAAACTCGCACAAAAATTTTAGAGAAGTAATTTTCAATACAACACCGCAGAAATGTTAATTGTCAAACTATAATAGTAAAATTGGACTAATGTCCATAATTTACAATAAAAAAATACTACAAATAGATCTATGATTGGACTAAATTTAGATGATAACTGTGTCAATCTTTTGATGTAATATTTAATATATGGAGAAAAAGCAAAAGATACATTAGACACACTAAAAGTGATTTGTCTAATAAATTTGTTTGTTTATGATTGTATTTTAAAGTAACTTGAAGGTTACAACTGAAATATCAAAAGAACTGAAACTCATGAAACAGGACAGAATAACACATACTCCTGCCTTAAATAATCATTTATAAACAGGACTCCATTTAAAATCTTTGACTTTACCTTACAGGGAAATGTTACCTAATCAAATAGAAGTCACAAAGCAAAAATAAGAACAGACAGAGAGGAGAGCACCTCACAAAGGCTCGGTAAGGAGACAGTCGGAACTATGATCTGCCAAAATAACCAGATAGTAACAGACATCTGAATTAAATAACACATCCATGCAGAATAAAAAAGATAAACTGCAATGAGCATTCTCATTAGTATTATCAGTCTATTGTTCAACATTTGCTGACAGTACGCCATCTGGTTTCAGAGCACAAATTACGTCTTTTAAATTAAATGGCTGACAAATATTTCCTAACGTCTTTTAACATATAATATTATCTGATCAAGACTTAAAAATTATGAATGGTGAAAATAGTTAAACTAATTAACCATATTAGATTACTTTACGGGAACACTTCATGTGTCACTATAAATTCAAACAATAGTGTGTCTTTGTCTCACCTTGCGCAGGTTCTCACTGGGAACCATATCCACGTCCACCACAAGCACAAACTCTGTAACAGCGCCTCTCCTAGCAACATTGCGCAGAAGGTTGTTGGGGTAGCGGCCAACTCCACCAGCGTAATTTCCCCTGCTGCCAGTAGGCTTCCTCTGGTCGCCACATGGGTCCGTGTCCCCTGGGGGCGGAGGCAGGGGTGGCGACCTGGCTCCTCCACCGGTGGCAGAGGACAAGGGGGACACGAGGTGGAAGGACACATTCTGACGAACTGCAGAGTGGCATGAGCGGAGCCCAGAGATGGACCACAGTGCTGTCGAGAGGTCCTGCTCTTCCGCGTACACGGCCACCGACAGAGGTCCCTGAGGGACGTTCTCAAATAAAGTAATTTGTGTCAGGTTAAATGACAATTATCCTTAGGATTTATGACAGAGTTGTAAATATTTATTACTGATGCATTCATGGTTTGACCTTTGCATGTATTTGTTCATATAGAAGAATATTTGAATAAACAATGATAATTTATTTTAATTTTGTTTAACAACTTGCTTTCAATGTTCCTCCACTGATGTGATGTTATCCAGTGACAATTGGTCTTGTTGCCACCAAAGTTATAGAGTTATTTTGACAGATAGCTCTTTCCCCCACCAAATGGATCTGCCAGAAGTGTGACATAATTTCTGTCCAGAATTGGAATATTTGGGGTACAAATATTTTTAAACAACTTAAGTCTGAGACAGTAATTTCATAATTTTAAACAGGATGAAATATATTTGAGGCAAGGAATAATAATTAAGATTGATTTAATCAATACAATATTGAATAACTGAAGCATGTACACCTGGTATGTACAAAATTTGAATTAAATGTATTGGTCAAATGAAACGGACAAAAAAAAATCAGAAATATAACACTAAGTTTCACCCAACACAGTGATTAATTAGAAAAATATGCACATCCAATAAAATAAGTAACTCAGAATATTACAGAGAGTAAAAAGTATCCAAACTATAAGATTGAACAGTAAATCAATTTTAATACAAAAGTTAAGAGACAATAAATAACAGAAATACTGAATCAATGTTACAAAATATAAAATCTATATCCTGAGGGTTGTTAATAATAGATATAATTTAATTTGAGTGACTGTTTTGCAAGGGAATAGATGTAGCTCAGAGTTCTAGTGGCATCGGTGTCAAGAAAAATACCAGGGACAGATGATGCACGGCCCCCAGGAGAGGTTATGGGTTGGGAAGTTCACACTCACCTGCCAGCGCTCCACAAGTGGCAGCACGAGGTGCAAGGGAATAGATGTAGCTCAGAGTTCTAGTGGCATCGGTGTCAAGAAAAATACCAGGGACAGATGATGCACGGCCCCCAGGAGAGGTTATGGGTTGGGAAGTTCACACTCACCTGCCAGCGCTCCACAAGTGGCAGCACGAGGTGCAGATGGTCGTGTGAGCACTGTGTAACCAGCGTGGTGTCAGCCGGGGTGGAGGGTCTGCGTGTCGGCATGGCCAAGTGAGGCACCAGCTGGTACTCACCGGCAGCGTCAAGGAGTCTGCCCTGGTGCAGAGAGTTCACCAGTGAGGAGAAGCCAGCCTCCACCTGTGTAGCACAAAAAAACCAATTGAACATTCACACAGCTGAAAGGGCAAAGGAAGTAAGCCAGAGTTGCCATGTCACGGATGTCATGAAGCCTCCACAACTGGCGATAAGTCGGCTAATACTCACTCCAAGAGAAGTCAATGTGTGGGAAACTAAAGTAATGGCTTACAGCAGAAGGACATATAGATCCACTTAATATAAAAATAGGTTCCAATGTGAAGATAGATTCAAATAGCAAAGCAAAGAAGAAATTAAAAGCAGAATAGCACAGGGTAAGGAAGCTTTTTTCAGAAAGAGAACCCTACTGACCTACAAGACTCAAATTGGATTATTGTAACACTTTCTGTAATATGTGTGCACTACATGGCTGTATGGATTTTAAAAATTGGACAATTGGAAGATGGGCAAGGAGCAAACCGAAAGCTTTTGAAATGTTGATAAAATGGACCAATGCAGTCACTGTCAAGAAGACAAGCTATGTTCATAGGTGGGTGAACTCATTGATGAAAATCTGTGATTACAGTATACAGATCAGGTGATTAATGATGTGAGATGTAGGAAATACTATAAGATCATATCAGTCAATATAATTGTGATAAGGGGTGCAAGGAGAAAATGTAATTCAAAGAGCAGAACAACTGATGGTTTGAATGATTCCATTCTGCATGTTGAAGATGATGTGGAATTATTTGGTTCAGTCAAGGCACTGAAGGCAAAGGACGAGGGCTTTTTGGGTAAATAAAGACTAAGAAGAGGCTACTTTACTGCTTGAAATGTACTTTTCCTTCTTCCTCTTTCTTTGAATTATCTTTAGTACTTTACCTAGATCTAACTTCTCTCTTTGCCATTCCTCTTATTTTCTACCTCAAATAAAAATTGATGGAACACAATCCAATATTAAGTCTGTGCTTCCTTGCTCAGAGGCTTTGGGCATGTTACCTGTCCTCTACATCCTGGAAGTGATACTGCAGACTGGAGCAAGTCACTTTTCCACAATGTTTTGGCTAAAATACCACAGGGGTCGACATGTGTCTAACGGCTCTACATCATTAGCTATGGTATGAAGCTTTCTCCCATCGGACATATGGAGGAAGCTCCAGTGGAACAGATGACAGGGTATTAAATCCACCTGCAGTATCAATTGAATTAATAATGCAAGCAAACTATTTTGAGGTTTCCCATTATAGACAAACACACTGAAAAGTGGGGAAAAAATTAAGTTATTGGAAAATCTGTCAACAGTCTTGTACCACAGTCGAGACTTTGGATCGATTATGGAAAGTTGTCCTTTACACCATACTGAAAATCAAGTAACATTATTACTATAGAACTGAGCTGGTGACATGATCAGTAAATGTTCTGTATGATAAATATCCGTTACAAGCACAGCTTTAACATTCGCAAGTATTCCCAGTGAATTTGCCGTTGGAAGTATTCTCATGTTTCTGGCCAGGTGATGTTTCATCAACATCTAACTAGAGAAGTTTTGCCAAAATGAGTAGAAGGTAGAAACTTCTCCTGGACCAGTCACTTCTCAAGGAAGATGTTGACGGTTCATGTTGATGAAACGTCATATTTTTACGCCACCCGGCTGGAAACCTGTAAATACTTCCAAAAACACAGAGTTGTTGTTAAGTCTAATCACCATATTGCTTCTTTTTTTTTCTTGACCCATATTGATGTGTTTCTATAGTGATCTCTCTTGCAATGGCAATCACATCTTTTTCAAATTAGATTAATTAGTTTCTCTAGCCATACAAGGTGTAGATAACTTTGCCAATGCATCTGTTTTATATTGTACTTTCTCAGTGACCACAGTAGGCAACATATGAGAACAAAATGTGTATTATTTGCAACTTTGTCCAATGCCTTTGTTGTTGTGTCCTTTTCTCTGAACCTCGGCAAAATTCTCAGGCAGGTTAGTCCTTGCCGATGACCAGTCCTGCTGCATACAACTCAAAATTTCATCTTTGTATCTCACAGTAGTCACATGCCGTATTAAGTAAGATATTACTGCAAATACATACCTCTGGCACACCAGCAGCCACGACTACCTCGGCCTGGCGACCGTGCTGATGGTGCCGGGCCTCCAGCCTGCTGAGGAGTACCAGGTGGACCACCTGCAAGACTGCCACAATGGCGACCAGCACCAGCACCACCTTCCCCCACAGGAAATGCTGCATGGCGGTAGAGACGGCATGGTGTCCTCAGCTCATATCGGTGGCACTTGGGTTGGCGACAATGCTGTGAAGGCAAAAGGACATCACAGGGAAATGTACGATGATGAGAATCATTAAATATTAGTTAGACATTATTTAAGATGATAATGAGGTCACATTGTGTGTAAATATCTCATAAAGCAACAATTTTCTGGTTAAAGTTTGTTTCCAGTAGAATGACAAACAAAACATTGGCACACAAAATTTCATTATTAAAAGTTGTATCTGATATATATTATGTTTTAAATGGAATAATAATATTTGTTTTGTGACTAATAGACTGTCCTTTTTAATTTGTAATATTTAATGTACATTAACAGATTTCTGAAATAGTGTCATAATGTTGTGATTTTATTGATATTTATGCAATTCATATTTATTTTATTTAACATTTTTTTAAAAATAACACTGTCATTTTATATTTGTTGTTCAAGCACTCATTATGTGCACAGATGTAAGCAATATTGTAATAATGTTTATTGAATTTGACCTTTTTAAATACAGATTTTTACGTAGCCACAAAAAAAAAACCCACAGTGACATGACTTCTTAGATGCTCATATATGAAGTTATTAAAAATGTTAAAGTGAAGTTTAATTTAAGTATTTAAATTATAAATACTATTCACAAAGAAGATATATAAATATTTCTAAGATGTAAAAAGAAACAATTGATAAGACAACAGAAGTTCAATAAAACAATAGCAGTGTAGTCGAGTGTGTAATAGCTAATAAATCTGTATAAAATAAAGTATTAAGTTCTTTAAGAAAGTTAAACTCAACAGGTTATGGTTACCAGTTACGCTAATAAGAACTAATTTCAAGTTAAAAGATTTAAAAATGTCGACAGAAAAAGCGGCAACAATTTGAGGTTATGTATTTTCCAGAAGCTTCAATTTTTTTTTGAATTGTGTTAGTTTGTCACGTGTGGAAATAAGTTTTAAGCACATTTGCAAAAGCACAGTAGTCAAGAAAATTAAGAAGATACATAAGAAGTTTTATTTTGGTTAAAATCATGGATTTGTCCAGACACATTAAACCATTAACTGGTGAGACAGATTGGCCAGTTTGGAAAAGAAAAATTCGAGATTTATTAGATTACCATGAAGGAGCACTGGATACCATTGATGGAAAGTTACTCAAACCAGAAACTTTAGCAAAAGATGCTAGTGAAGTGCAAATCAGCAAGTACAAGGAGAAATCTGATTTGTATCGCAAAGCAAACAGTTATGCAAAATCTATGATATCAAGCTCAGTTACTGATGGAGTTTATCAGAAAATAATGGACAAGGAATCTGCGAAAGATGCTTGGGATGCATTAAAGAAATTATTTGAGTCTACATCTAAAGATCAACTTTTCAAGTTGTGTGTAGATTTTTTCGCATTTAAGTGGATACCAGGTGAGGACGTTTCAACACAAATTTCCAAAATAAGAAGTTTATGGAATGAATTGAATAATGGACTCACAACTAAACAAGAAAATGCCTTGCCAGATCTTTTGTTAGTTTGTAAGACTTTGCAAATTCTACCAACTAAATTTGAATCTTTTCAGTCTGGCTGGATGTTATTAACTAAGGATGAGCAACGAACATTTGATGATTTGACAGTTCAATTGAGTACATTTGAAAGAAATTTTTTGAAGAATGCAAACAAGGAATGTGACAAAACTGTACATGAAGCATTAGTGATAAATGCAAATAAACAAAGACAAGAAGGTAGCAAGTGTAAGTTCATTTCTAAGTCAAAGAAAGAAGACATTTGTAATTATTGTAAGAAGAAAGGCCATTGGGTGATAACTTGTAAAAAATGGATCAACAATGGAAGACCTAAGAAGAAAGAAGAAAATAGTAACAATCCACATACCCATGCAACTGCTAGTGCAGTGCTCATGTTCAATTCTACAGAAGATTGTACAAATGAATATGATTCTAACACATGGTGGATTGATAATGGAGCAACAAAGCATGTAACGAATTGTTCAAACTATTTTACAGAGTTTCAGAAATTTAATAGCCCCTGTAGTATAAAAGCAGCTGGAAATGAGATTTTAGAAGCAGTCGGAAAGGGTTCTATTAGAATTTCATCAGCAATTGGTGGTGAAGATATAATACTAATGGATGTCTGGTACGTTCCACAGTTATCAAGAAATTTATTTTCAGTGTTGGCTGCTCAGGATAAAAATCCCCATAGTGAATTCAGGTCAACAGTAACAGAATGCTGGCTTGAAATCAATGGAAAAGTACTACTACATGGAACACGTCAAACAAATGGAACATTGTACAAAGCAGATATTAAACCAATTTTACCCAATGAAGTTTTAGAAATAAATGTTCTTGATGATACATCATTATTACAGTTATATCATGAAAGATGGGGACATCAGGATAAGAGACATGTCAGAGATTTGTTGGACAAAGAATTGGGTGTAAAAATTTCATTGGATAAGAAACTTTGTGAAGCATGTATTTATGGAAAAGCACACCGATTACCATTTGGTCATAGAGTGAAAGTTTCTAAACCAGGCGAACTGATGTCATCAGATATTTGTGGACCATTTGATGAATCTTTCCAGAAGAAAAAATATCTAGTAGTGTTCAAGGATCACTACACAAAGTTTTGTTACTGCTATATTATAAAAGAAAAATCAGAAGTTAAAGAAGTATTAAGGCATGTAATACAGCATTCAAAGACTACAGGAAATGTAATTAAGGAGTTACTCAGTGATAATGGTGGAGAATTCGATAATCATGAAGTACAGAGGATTCTACGTGAAGAAGGTATCACACAGAGACTGACTGCACCTTACACACCTCAGCAGAATGGTGGTTGTGAACGTGAGATGAGAACTATTGTGGAAATGGCTAGAACTTTCAAGTATTCAAATAAAGATGCTAATTTTCCTGCAGCAATATGGGCAGAGTTAATTTCAGCTTCAGTGTATATTTTAAATCGAACAGGAAAATCATCTATAGAAGGCATAAGTCCTTTTGAGCTCTGGATGGGAAAGAAGCCAAGAATAAAACATATGCGAATTATTGGATCTGTATGTTATGCTTACATTCCAGATCAAAGACGAAAGAAATTGGACAGAAAAGCAATCAAAGGTTATCTTGTTGGATATGATGGAGATGAACGTTACAGAATATGGATTAAAGAAGAAAACAAAGTTATTCTTTCCAGAGATGTAATCTTTCAAGAGAAACCTGATAAAGGTGAAGAACAAGTTAAATTACGTCTACAAGATATTCAGCTCGCAAATCAGGGAAAGCAAACGACACAAAAGGAAAACATCATTGAAGAAGAATCTGAGACTAAAGAAGAAAGTGATAATGTGATTGAAGATCAGTTTTTCACACATTCTCTACGAAATCGTGATCAACTCCAGAAACCATCTCGATTTGATGATTATGTTATGTATGCTGAAGAAACAGTTCATGGAATAAACAATCCAGAAACATACGAAGAGGTACTTAAAAGTGCACAGAAATCTAATTGGAAACAGGCTATGGATAGTGAAATGCAATCTTTAACAGAAAATCAGACATGGGAGATGACAGCATTACCAAAAGGAGCTAAGGTCATACCTTGTAAGTGGGTTTTTCGGGTTAAAGGACATCCAGACGGCACTATAGACAAGTATAAAGCAAGACTTGTAATTAAAGGATTTAGCCAACGTCATGGAGTAGACTATAAAGAAACTTTCAGTCCAGTAGCTAAGCTAAGTACAATTCGATCAATGTTAAGTATTGCAGCAGTTGAGAAAATGCACTTAGTTCAGTTCGATGTTTCCACAGCATTTTTTTATGGAGAGTTAGAAGAAACGATCTACATGAAACAGCCAGAGGGATACGACGACAGCACAGGTCGAGTTTGTAAGCTAAAACGAAGCTTATACGGATTAAAGCAAGCTGCAAGATGTTGGAATAAGCGATTCGATGTCTTTCTTTTATCAGCAGGTTTCAAGAAAAGTGAAGCAGATACATGTTTATACATTAAAGAAGAGGAAAATGAGAAGATTTTAGTAGCTCTTTATGTTGATGATGGATTAGTCATGGCAACAGATAAAATTGAGGTAGATAATTTCATTAAAAAGTTGAAGGTTGAATTCAAAGCCACCGTAAAACCTTTATCATATTTCCTTGGTTTTGAAATTAAACAATTTGAAGATGGTGCAATAAAGATTAGTCAAGAAGCATATACAAAGAAGATTCTAGAACGATTTCATTTTGATACATGCAAACCTGTCTCTACACCTATTGTAAAGGAACCAGAGATGTCAAAGATCGAAGGTGAAATGACACACAAAATTAATTTTCCTTATAGACAAGCAGTTGGTGCATTAATGTACTTAATGGTGGGAACAAGACCAGATTTAGCCTACAGTGTTGGTTTCTTATCAAGATCTCTTGATTCAGCATCCGCAGAGGATGTAATCAGACTGAAACTAGTACTTCGATATATTTCTGGTACAAGTAACATGGGCATTGTCTATCGTCCAAATGCAAATAATGGTAGATTAGAATGCTTCAGTGATGCTGACTTTGGAGGATGTAACAAGTCAGGTAGATCAACATCAGGAGTTGTGGTAACACATGCTGGTGGAGCTATTTCGTGGCTAAGTCAAAGACAGGCTATGACTGCCACATCTACAACTGAAGCAGAACTTGTTGCAGCAACAGAAGCAGTCAAAGAGATCATTTGGCTGAAAAGACTATTTCAAGATATTGGGATTCTGAAACAATTACCAGTTCTTCAAATAGATAACCAGGCAACGGTGAAACTGTCACAAAATCCAGAATTTCATCATCGCACTAAGCATATCAAGATTAAGTACTTTTTTGTTCGAGAAAAAGTGATGGAAGGAGAGTTGAGCGTTCAGCATATATCTACTGAAGATCAAGTGGTGGATATTATGACAAAGGCTCTAGCAAAATCAAGACTAAGAATTTTATGTTCCAAGATGGGACTTTTGTGTTAAAATTTGAAAGATGTTTTTTTTTATTTAAAGTTTAAATAAGGGAAAGTATTAAAGTAAAGTTTAAGTGAAGTATTTAAAATTCAAATAAGGGAAAGTGTTAAAGTGAAGTTTAATTTAAGTATTTAAATTATAAATACTATTCACAAAGAAGATATATAAATATTTCTAAGATGTAAAAAGAAACAATTGATAAGACAACAGAAGTTCAATAAAACAATAGCAGTGTAGTCGAGTGTGTAATAGCTAATAAATCTGTATAAAATAAAGTATTAAGTTCTTTAAGAAAGTTAAACTCAACAAAAAAGTGTATAGAACTTGAGGAGTGGTTTAACAATTATTGTTAATAAATTACCATTTTAGTGAAAGCATGCCACTACAGTTTACTCAGTAAAAAGAGCAAAATAATGTTAATTGAAACTTGTCCACTCACTGAACTCAGTTGGGAACAACAAAGGTAGCGAGACAACTCTACCAGAATAGATTAAATTAAAAGATATTTATTGTCTTAAGTGTACAAATCCAGGAGGGTGAAGAAAGGACACGGAAATGTACTAGACGTTTCTGGACAAAACTATTAGGGGTCAGAATAACTTTCCCACTAAGTTACTGAAAATATTATATGAGAATACATTCTAAACTGAATGCAATGCTTTATTCATAAATATGAAGCTGAGTGACGTTGAAATAAATTTGTGTTACAAATTGAGTTACCCGGTGACAATAGCGAGTGTGTGAAAGTTTTATTCTTGAGCGAAGAAAAAGAGGAATACTATTTTAAAGACATTGCTATAATATATTAATATAGGCTTACAATTTCATTGATTCATATCTATTCATGTAGAGCTAAGATGTGACACTAAATTGCATACAACACTTCCAAATTGACGTGTGATTATGAAATCACACTAAATGCAGCCTAAAAAAAGCACCACGCAAGTAACATTTAAATTAATAACATTTTCTTGAAGGTCAGCCACAACACTTTGGTTAGGTTGCCAGTTATTCTAAGAAATTATAAAATCTTTTGGTCGAGAAAGTATGGGACATTGTTGCAATAAAACGTACCCGTGAATAAATATTGGTTGCTTCTTCAGAATCAGCGAGGTGAAGATTGTCTGAGGATCGAATGTGTTTGTTCGCGATGCGGCTTCGTGTTACTTGGTTTGTTTACTTTGAGGAGTGGCTCGACCTCCCACTATCGAAAAATTTATCGCTTCCAGGTCACTCGAAAAACACTAAAAAAAATCTAATTAAATCCCAAGAGTCGTTGTAATTGTAAGAATAACAACTAAGTGTCCACATTTGTAGGTTAGCTTTCCAGGTCTGATTGGAGTTTTTTCATCTCTCGACATAAATTGTCTTCTTTACGGCAAACACAATTTTTGTGTTCGTCACAACTTAATATTAAATGTCTAACATTAGGCGTTGAGTGCAATTTGGTTCAACAGAAAAATTTAGATGTCTGAATATTCTACGGGAGCTTTGGTGGAATAATTACTCATATATTTGATAAACCGACTGAAACATTTATTTTATTTCATAAAGAACTTTTGCGTGAAATATTTACGGCATTTCTTTTGGTATGAGGGAATGTGGTAGTTTTTCTGTAAGATATTATGTATTAAGTGACTGAAACACACGTCATGCAGGTCACATGTCGTTTGCCTGCAATATTTTTCTGTAAGCATCCTTTACTTATGAAAATGTTTTGCGACTAGATGCAGGATCCGAATTCTGCCCATTACGAGTGGGACATGTATTTATTTATGAGGAGAATTACCAATATTATCTTATACATACACAAATTTATTGTGGTTAGGATTGCAAATGTGCTACAATTTCAACAATTGTTAATATCACCCACATGAGTTTCTCTTAACTCCACACTTTATAGAACTATCGGTGTCATGGTTCTTGTTTTCCATTACAATTTGATTTGACCAACATAATATTTTATCAGTATTTATTTTACTTGAGTTTGTCATTGGTGCACCTTACCGAAAGTAGTTCAGTGTGTCCACATAATCTGGTTCTGACATGTAGTACAAGTCAGTTTTACATATTTAAAAATAATATTATAAGTTAAATATCTGCAGTTACAATTTTTTTGAGTTTCTTATTACACAATATTGTTAAAAAAATTAACTTTAAGAAAAAAAAAGTATAGTTTGGTTTTAAAATTATCATCTGATTGATACCTTTATTTTTTTCAGGAAGCCAATTGAACTATACTCTGCTCAAAGCAAACAGAGAAAGCTGTGTAAACTTCATTGAAATGAGAACAAGTCTTTTGAAGGACATTCATTAAATTCATGCAGCAGGTGCTGATGAACTATAGAGGGAGTTGCACATATTCACTATGTTTAGGAAACAATTTAAGAAGTACAAAAGCAGGTGTCCTCCCCCTGATTTGTCAGATGTCGTAGACATGACGAGGAGCTACCCTTGCTCTAAGGTAACTATTGCATTCCCACACATTAGTTTGCTATTGATTTTCTGCTCTACACTACCCCTTATGTATTATTATCACACAGAATGATTTTTGTGTATTTAAGGTTACGCTCTCCTTGTTTGCCAAAATTCATTCTTCCCCTCTGTTCCTGTGACAGTTACGAGTGAAGCTGAAGGGCTGAGAGCACAAGTGGTTCTAGAAAGTTGTATTTTCTGGAGTCTAACATATATACATATGTTAACTCAAGAAATTTTTGAAGTAGCGTAGTACTGAATTGCCAAATTGTAAACATTTCATCGACATAGCGTCTATAGAATTTTGGAATATAGGTTAGAGAAGACTAGTTTGTTTTTTCTGGAATAAGCTGACTCTCTTGAGCTCAGCTTTGATTCTAACCCTTTTCCCTGAAGATGAACACAGTTTATACGGTTTGAAACCTAATATCTATAGTTCTTCTTCCACCCGCTCACAAATTTTTTACTATAGAGAATGGACACACCTGATAATTTATGAACTAAATATTTCAACACCATTGTCAACAAATTTCAAAACCAGAGTGGATGCAAATTAACAAGAATTAGGAACGTTAATATATGAACTGCACACAGTAACATAGATAGATATGTGTACGTAGGATGGCAGCTAATGGATGCAACTGGATTCTTTATTAAACTCAGATTGAATAAATTCTATATTTGTGTATTCTCACATGTGAACTTCAAATTACACTGCAGTACACCAGACATGAGAGAAACACAGAAGTAAAAACATGATAGGCAATGAATTACTTTCTTTGTAGCAGGACCAGTTTAATGGACTGTAGGCTAGTAAAACATAAATGCGCAGGGCACAGTAGACCCTATGTTTAAGATAAATAAATAGCCAAATAATAAACAAAATTAAGTGCACTTAATTATAATTTTTGTGTGTTTATTTACCTCTAATATTTTGAATTCCATATTCTGTATGTCATGGCTTCTGTCTTTCACACCAAGGTAACTTATCCCAGTCTCTCTTTTTCTACTTTATATACATGTCAATTTTTTATGTGTGAAACTGACAATAACCAATATTTTAGCAGCGTTCTGACCCATTACACGCTACTAATGCACATTTGAGTTCTGGAAGCAGTGTCAATTAACTGTAGACTTCACCTAACAGCTCCGACCAATCAGACCAGCTGATGTGACTGTCGACTGGGAGTCCTCAGGTCTGAAGCCGGTCCACCAGTGGAGGCTGTTCGAACTCACCGACACCAGAGGACTGCTGGTGTTGGAGAATCCCTTTACACCCGAGGGTCAGCGTCACTGGGTGCGCAGGTGCCTCCGGGACTTTACTCGAAAGCCTCACTGCAGGCTCAAC
Source organism: Zhengitettix transpicula (assembly GCA_037074705.1). Lineage (NCBI taxonomy): Eukaryota > Metazoa > Arthropoda > Insecta > Orthoptera > Tetrigidae > Zhengitettix > Zhengitettix transpicula. Next base: position 228,014 of record CM073591.1, read on the forward strand.
CTGGACGCCCACAGAGACCTCCTGGAGGGTGAGGACTGGTGGGCATCCTGCTGCAGGTGAGATCTGCTTACACCATGTCAAGTTTCTTTGGTGGTCTTCTCTATGCAGCATATATATTCCTTTCCATTCTGTCCCACCTAGGATAACTCACTCAACACTATCCTTTTGTGATTCAGTGACCTGGAGAGGAGAAGGTTATTGCTGAAGAAGATGCGTTGGTCCACGCTGGGATACCACCATGACTGGAACACCAAGGTACATGTATTTCTTATGTTTGTTGTTTGCCTACTTCATCTGATATATTTGTGTGTAACGTAACCTTAAGTGCACAAAAGTCATCAATCATATCTAGAGACCTCAAAACTTGAACATTCAGTTTGTATCTTAGGTATACTCTGAGAAACAGAGGGATGAGTTTCCCAAAGATCTGGCGTCACTAAGTGGAGTTGTGGCCGAGGCAACGGGTTTCCCTGGCTTCACAGCCGAAGCGGCTATCGTCAACTTCTATCACCTGGATTCGACGCTCTCTGGCCACACAGACCATTCGGAACAAGATCTGGAAGCACCCCTGTTCTCCTTCAGGTCAATATTTTACCTGAAATTAACAGTTGGTTCAGTCTCTCTTTCCTATCTAAATGTGTTATTCAATTTGACCCCATCACATCTTTCTTCAGCGTGTGTGTGTATATATATATATATATATATATATATATATATATATATATATATATAATTGCAATATTGGTATGGAGAGGACAGAGAGATAGGTTGTGGCTTACCTGAAAGTGAAGTGCAGTGTCGCCATAAGGAACTGAAGGTATTTCTTCAAATTTTCGGAGGCTCTCAGCCTCCTCCTTCAGGAAGGAGTATTACACTATTCTGTGCACTGGTCATCTGCGGACTGTGGAGTTTTGACCGCCGCACGGCTGGTAGCCCAAAAATAATTAACACCCCACCGGGCCACTAACTTTCTCTCTCAAGGGAAGGTTGTGGCATAGGAAAGGTTTGGATAGTTATCATTCATACAAAGCACCCTATGTATACATATATGCTTGAACATACAAATACACATAAACATGCACAGACACACACATGTATGAGCATGCTCATACATACTCACATGTCTCGTGAAAGTGGTGATGGTACTTAGGAAGGGCACTATTTACAGGATGTTGAGTCTAGGGCTTTGCCTTGACTGCAAGACATGTTGGAAAGAGAGTTCCCACAGATGGAGTTCTGCCTCTGATGAAATGGGGGGGGGGGGTAGAGCATTAAGGATGGTGAGTGTGAAGCATTGGTCGAAATGGTTTATGTTGTGGTTTTGGGCGTGAGCAGCTACTGGGAATTGGATTTTAGATAGTTTGTCAGGGCTGCGGTGGTTGGCTATACGTTCAGGGAGGGGTCTTTTGGTTTGGCCTATATAGAAGGCAAGAGTCTGCAGTTAATTTGGTAGATGGTGTGGGAGGAGAGGCAGGTGATATTTTCTTTGATTTTGAATGTTTTTGTGTGATTATGAAAGGTTGTTGTGGGCTGTAAGAAAGGGCAGACATGGCATCTGCTCCTACAACAAGGTTTGCAACCCGGCAGGGGTGGACGGGTGGGTTTTGCATGGGTAGACAAGTAAATTTCAGAGGTTGGGTGGGCGTCTGAAGGCAACCCTTGGGCGGGTGGGGAGTATAATAGGGAGGATGGTTTTCAATTCAGGGTTGGATTACAGTCCAGTGTACACTAGGCAGAGAATAGATTTGATTTTTGTAGTCCAGGGAAGTAGGTTGTCTTGAGGGGTGAACTACTTTTTTTGTTTTGGTCAAGAGTGGGTGTGTGTGTTTGGAGGTTTGATAGGCCCCAGGTTATCTGTTTTTGGAGGAGGTCGCTGGGATAGTTTCTATTGATCAAGGCGTTAAGGATCCGGTTGGTGTAAGAGGCCAGGCTATTCCAGGTGGAGAAAATACATGCTCCCCTGATGGTTAGACAATATGGGAGGGGGCATTTTGTGTGGTGTGGGTGGCAACTAGTGAAGTGCAAATATTGGAGTGTGTTTGTAGGTTTGATGTGGACAGATGTGTTGATCGTGCCCGAGCTCAGGTGTACGTCAACGTCTAGGAAGGTGACTTTGGTTGGGGAGTGGTTCCAGGTGAATTTAACAGGGTGTTTGGTGTTCAGGGTGTGGAGAAATTCAGCTAGGGAGTCTAGTCCGTGGGTCCATAGCATGAAGATGTCATCTATGAACCTGAACCAGGGCAGGGGTTTTAATGGGTAGGAATTTAGGTGGGCCTGTTCCAGGCGTCCCATGAACAGGTTGGCGTAGGAGGGGGCCATCCGGTTGCCCATAGCTGTGCCTCTTGTTTGATGGTAGATGTTGTCCTGGAAGGAGAAGTAATTTCTGGTGAGGACAAACTGTGTAAGGGAAACCAGAAAATTGCTGGTGGGGAAAGAATTTTGTGGTCTGCGGGACAAGAAGTGTTCAAGTGCCACAAGTCCATTGGCATAGGGAATATAGGGTAGTTTTTCTACTATTGGTTGGAGGGACTCATCCACCAATGCAGAAATCCTCTCAGTAGGGGAATTGTAGCCGGAAACTATTGGGCGGCCTGGTATACCAGGTTTGTGGATTTTGGGGAGCAAGTAGTAGGTGGGTGTTCTGGGTTTTTTGGGGGTGAGGATTTCAATGGAGGCTGATGACAATTTTTGAAGTTTTCTGTGTGAAGGGACAAATTGGTCTATTTCTGTGTTGATGGCTGGATTGGGGTCAGTGGGTACAGGTTTGTATGTTCTGTCATCTCCCAGCTGGCGAAGTGCCTCAGCCGTGTCTTCTCCAAGTCTTGTCAGCCAGGAGAATGACAATTTCTTTGTCAATTTTAAGGGTTTCGAGGGCTAAATGCTGGTTAGGGGTCAGGTTGGGTTGATTGGGGAGCGAGTTAAGGAAGGATGGTGAGGTAACGTGGGAGACTAGGATGTGGGTGGTTAGGTGCGAGTTTCAGAGGTGACAGTTTGGATGCTTCTTTAAATTTGGATAGGCAGGGAGCTGTGGAGTTACACCATTTCTTCATTAAAACAACACTTGTCAACATTAATAACTCAGTTCACATTCTTACTATCTCTTTCCACCGAATTAATTACTTTAACTAGAACATTTCACTGATAGTTGACCTGTGCTTTCCTGATATTAAACACACCAGTGACCTTGTCTAAATTTTGCTTGAAGGAGCTTTGAAGATAACTTACATTTTCATAGTTTGTATTCTGTTCAATATAGACACTGTTTAAAAACTACCACACACATGTAAAAGTGACCTCCACTCCAAGACCCTCAGTGTCAACAACAGTTCCACATGTGAAAGTTGTAATATTGCAGGATCAAACATTAAATTTTGCAAACAATTGGATGTTAAAGGTTGTAGCAAAATTTTCCTCGACATTTTCCCACTTCCACCATTGGGAAAGAATTTATTTATTAGTGGCTACGTCAAGTTTAATGTCTGTCACAGTAATTTTTCTGCACAATTTTTTAGTCCATAAACTATGAAGATTTGAGGTTCCAGTTTCTTCCTCGTCCATCTCTCTTTATCCACATTTCTCATTGTCGTTATCCAAGTTGACATATTTACACTTTAGACGTATCGGTCTGCTGTAGAGTGGAGGAGATGGTATGACGGGTATCGTCCTGGTAACTATTACGTAAAGAGAGAGTTTGCACCTACTCACTCGACTAAGATCGAATGCTTAGGTTCCTATTCACTTGTTTACAAAGTTTGAACCCTTTTTGTTGTTGTTCATATTTTAATATTTCAGTTGAAAGTTTTGTGATTGATCTAGTTACAAGTTAATATAACACGTTTTAGACTGCTATCGACGACTCGAGGAAGAGAATACACAGGTTCCTTATGCAGGGGCGCACACCAGACAGCACTGAGCATGCCCCCTGAACACCCTGGTCTTTAACTCTGTTGGTGTTTAGTTTATGAAGCAAGGCAAGAATGACTGGTACATTGTGTTCAAGCAAAACCAACTCCATAATTTCAAGGAGCAGTCAAATAAAAATATTACAGATCAACTGTGGAAATAAATTGCGACGCTATGAGCTTTCTTGATAACTAATGATTAAACGAAATAGCCAAATATCACACAACAATTCTGGAAACTTTTTTCTTTCGTCAGATGATTGAAAAACACGAGCAAAAGACTTTCGAGTCGGACTCTACACTGGGCCAGCTGTAACTCTAGGCCAAGGTCTGCCCTCTAACGAGTATTCGGACTCTCATCGTTTAAGTGTTGTTCTCTTCCTGATGACGGACAAGTTTTTTCGTACTGTTAGAAACGTTGGAGTAAATTTCTACATCTTTTTCTGAACTTCTAGACGATCTTTCACGTCATCTCTTTAACCTGCCTCTTTCTGTTTTTTTGAGAACTTGAAAATTCTGTTTCTGTCCGTTCGTAGTTTAGCAGCTTGCGGCCTGTCGTATGTTTCTGAAACTTTTTCCGTCTTTGACTTTGTCTCTACAGCTTCGGACAGACGGCCGTGTTCATGGTCGGCGGCCGGACCTCGGAAGAAGCAGCGACGGCGCTGTTCCTCCGCAGCGGTGACGTGGTGGTGATGTCCGGCGAGAGCCGCCTCAGCTACCACGCGGTGCCCAGGATTCTCCGAGAGGACCTCGACCCTCCGCCCTGGGGCAAAGGCGACTGGCAGCACTTCGAAGACTACCTCAAGTGCTCCAGGATCAACGTCAACGTCCGCCAGGTCCTCAGACCAGGTCAGACCAATCTGGCGCCACAAGCTCCGTAGAATCCTGATGAAATGATTAATTTCATATCACTTACTCAATATGTGAATATTATAGACAGATTTGAGAAGGTATCTGGAGTTGAGTCAGCTTCATCAATGTCACAAGCATACTTTTAATTTTAAGCTATTCTTCATATTAGGAAAATCAATGACACACTCAAATCTGACTTTTAAGAGAGTGAATTCAGATATGAATATGGTCCATTAGTTGCCTTGGGCCAAATTTAATTTGGACAATATCGTCTATTAAAATGAAAAAATTATGTCTGTTTTGAAAATTAATAATAAGAAAAATAGCCAAATACAGACAAAAGAAGTGATGATATACAAAACGTTTCTGGAAGCCTTGTGCGTATCTTCAGGTGCTGAGAAAACACAAGAGCCTAGCGCTGCACAATTCAGTTGACTAAACTCAAAAGCTTTTGATATTTGCCACCATATGAATTGTGCAGCTCTAGGCTTTTTTGTTTCCTACTACCTGAAGAAAGGAACAAGACTTCCAGAAACATTGTGTATATCACTTCTTTTGTCTGTATTTTTCTAATTATCAACTCTTATTCATGGTGAAGAGTTTGAAGTCTTTTAAAGTGATTTTCAATATCTGCTGTCTAGTGGAAGGACAAAGGAGCAGCCAAGGCAGTCACTGCCCACAAAGTGATCCGTGAGAAACCTGGTCAACTGTTTGTCTTGAGGTCCTCTTAAAAATCAACTATTTCAGTTTCAGGACATTCACTCATTTATAATTTGCAGAAGTATTTTTTTTTAATTAATAACAAATAGTATATAAGCTGTAAATGGCCTCGCTGCGAGTAGGTGGACTGACTTCCTCCGTCCCTCAACAACATTGATTTACTCGACCAGTTTGTTTCTCTTCGCCGTGGGAACATATATATATATAACACCAGATATGCAGTTTTGTGGTCAGATTCTCCCGTTCAACAACCAAATTTTAAATTCGATAGTCACAGTCAGACGAAGAAGATGCCATGTTGACGTTTATGCCTCTGGGACAGACGTTCAGCTTCTCCTTAATTTTTAATGCACAATGAAATAAAATGAACATGTATTAGCATTAATTATTTATTAATTATAATGAAAACAGAAAAAAGTATGAGAATATAGAAAGGAATAAAAACAATTTTAAACATCAGTTTGCACACTTTCCATTACACTTGCATTCCTGCAAGACCACTTTATCTACAAGTACATTTGGCAACAATTGAAATCGAGGTTTAGCATAAAGGAAGCAAGGTTTTGTAACGTCACAAGGAGACAATGCTTGGGGCGAGAGCGCAGAAGCACACACAACTTTAGAAACGTAATTATTTTTGTGAAATTAATGTTTCTGAAATTTGGATGAAATTTTCATGATGGAGTGGAGCAATGATGTAGCTGTGAAATGTTGTAAAGTCAGTGAGTAACATGGTAAGATAAGGAGCAGCTGACAAGGCAACAATAAGCACTTCATTTGTGTATGATAATAGGATATTTGTTATATGTTTTCTACAACAATATGAAGAAAAATAATCACTAATTCAGTGAAAACAGTTGTTAACCATTATGTGTATTACAGGTTATTACTCAAACAAGTTGTAGAATGTTGGAGGCACTGTTTGTTCCCAGGGTCTTAGTCTTCCTTGCACCATTCATCCCTGGTTCTTCCTGTGTTGGCTGCAGTGGGCGGTGGCCAGACTGAAGAAGATCATCATTAACAAAAGGAGGAAGATGAAAGGAAAATAAGTAAGAAACTTACCCGATAATGAACTGACACATTGGTATTACATGAAATTGACAGACTTGTTGGAGCTTGTCTCTAGTAGAAGAGATGGGAACGTTTCCAACAGTATGAACTCTGCTCGTCTTCAGACACACACAGGCAGAACACTCCTTGTGCTTAATCCAGAGGTCTGACTCTAGTGTTCGGGAGTAGCTAGGGCTCAGGGCTGAGAGTGACACAGCTGGACCTTGCAATGTGGAGGGATTCTTTAAATGCACATGGTTCACAATCAAATATATAGATTTTCTGATTAAATTCCCATGTGTGTTGGGATAACTTTGATGTTTCTCTGGGTTTCAAGTTAATTTTTACCACATTGGCAAGGAATTGAATACCTCATCAGCTCTCTTCTCATTGGTTGGTTTTGTGATGGATATTTTCTTTATGAACAGTTTTCATGTTGAATTTCTTAGGCTCGTTTCACACATACCCAGCAACACTTTGAAGGCCACTTCACATACAGCTCGTTCCTTCAGTCATTCTATGACTATGGAACGTCACAAGTTACTGGCTTGCATAGTCCCGTATAAACATTTAAAAAAACATGATGCAATAAGTTTATCAAATGATTATGAACATGTTGGGGCATTCTATGTTCATTTTCTGCAGTTGAGAAAATTAAACATTAGTGACACCTTGAGACATGAATGTGTGGTAAACCCTGCACAAGGGTTGCAAATCAACAAAAGTGATATTTATCCATCACATTAAAATATATTAGCAAAGCATCAGACATAAATGAAAATATACAATAAAAACTCGAAACACTGCTATTCATTTTCTAAAATTTTAAGAAGAATAAATATGAAGATCTGACTGTTTAGTGACACTCAAAGTGTTAATTTATCGCCTCTGAAGCAACAGCTCTGAGGTTGGTCATAAATGGAGGATTGTTCACATAACTAATAATAATCTAGGTGAAAAGTCTCCAATGCTAGTCGATGAAATGTCTTGCTTAGTTAACGCCATCTGGTTGGAAACTCGAGAACAATCAGCAATATTAGATTGAACTTTTCACATGGTTACTTTCAGACCCAAAATTAAAAATAGGTATTTTGCTTTAAAAATTAAAAATGAGAGAAGAGAAATGGGTATGAAGTCTGCTTTGAAAATTAAACTAAGGTATTTATCAAAAGATAAATATAATTTATACTAATTGTCCAGTACACCTATTAAATTTACTTGGAACCTATAAAAGTAAGAAATATAACAGGATACAAATTGATAATTTCAAAAAATATTTGTAAACATCTCTCTATAGTTTATCCAATCCGAATATTAGAGTATGAAGTAATAATGCATTTTTTAATGTTGGAATTTTCCTGTTTAATATAACAGAAAGGTGGATGCAGGAGTAGGAACAAGGCAGCCAACTAAGGCCCCAAGGATCATAAAAAAATCTGTTATAAAACAACAGAGATTAATAAGTAATAAATATTTACATCCAGGCACAGTTAGAACTGTGTCTTTTGAAAGGTGCTTGGCCTTTGTGTTGATATCACACTAACACTGAAGGTTGTGTACCTCACAGATGTGAAATGTGCTGCCGTATCACTCCTTTGTGGATTTCAAAGCCTATATGCTTAATTTATAAGAGGATAATTAAAAAATACTGTAATCAGTATCAATTATTTGTATGCTTTTAACTATTAGTTGTGACTATTTTGAATAATATGTGAACAATAATTATGTTTATAAACACCTATTTCACTTATGTCCTTATATGACATTGCCCCTTGTTTAGAGTCACTACTAATCTTTTCCCAAAGGACTATTGATTTGTCTTGTCGCTTGTGACAATCCAGGATAAACTAAAATGTAGGCAGCTGCATTTTATACCAGCTACAAAAACAATTAGGATCACTATTTGAGTACATCAAAATTAAGTTGTGATATATTTGAGGTAACTTATTACTCACCTGGTGCACATCATGTCCTATATAATTTATATACAAGCAACTTGTACTTGTTCACACTGACTAAGGAAGTCCGACACTGTCACAACTTACAATTGACATATGTCTGTATTTTCACCATTTGTAATTCACAATATGAAAGTGCAAGTTCCTTTGACAAGGGTAAAATAGAACAATATTTCTGTGCTATGAAATTCAGAATTGATATTGTGGTAGACAAAGTAAAAGAAACTATGCAATTAGCTTTTATATTCTAGAGAATTAACTGTCTTTGTATACATAAACATTATAGCCATGTAAAGCAGTTGTCTAATAGAAAAAAGTACCATAGGGAGATTTTCCCATAATAATTGCGATCACATTTCATCACCCTTGCAACTTTGCATTTGTTACACTATTTTCACTTTTGCAACTGACAAATTAGGATCCGCACCTTTAGATAACAGATACTTTATCGTCTCTTCCTGACCTTCCTCGGAAGCGTGTATCAATGCTGTGACACCATATTTATCCTTGACGTTGAGATCTGTTCCCTTCTCCAGTAACAATTTCACCATCTCCAAGTGACCAAGACCAGAGGCCCAAAACAGCGCCGTATAGCCTATGTTATTCTTTGCATTAGGATCTGCTCCATTCTCTATCAACAGCTTCAAAGTTGCCAAGTGACCTTGACTCGAAGCCCAAATTAATGCCGTCACACCAAATTTATCCTTTATGTTGTGATCTGCTCCATTATCTATTAACAGCTTAACTACCTCCAGGTGACCGTTCAATGCAGCCTTCATCAACGCAGTACTACCGTCTCCATTCCTAACATTGGGATCTGCTCTGTCCTCCAGGAGGAGTCTCACTACCTCCACGTGACCTTTCTCAGCAGCCTGAATCAACGCAGTATTTCCGTCTCGATTCTTTACATTAGGATCAGCTCCTTTCCCCAAAAGCATCTTCACCGTTTCCAAAAGTCCAGATCTCGCCGCTTTGTGTAGTGGCGTGTTTCCTTGCAGACGTCGGAAGGAGGAGTTCTCTGGCGGAGACGACATTTCATCTCCCAGATTTGCAGCTGTTTCAGCACACAGAATAATTTAATTAATTATAACTGGGTAAACTAAAGTGGGCAGTGAATAAAAGGGTGTGAGTTTATAGCACACATTAGTGAAAATATGTACTGAATTGAGAAACCCACTGCATTATAATGATACACTATTTATTCTGAAAAACAAAAATTATTTCTCAGAATTATCCCTAAAATTATTCCATATGCCAACAAGGTCTGAAAATGGGATTATAATGTTTATATGACCACACTTTGCAATTGTTCAAAAAATTTGTTAATATGTGACTCAGAAATATATTAACTAATTTTTAAAATATGATGCTTTAAACCGTTGGTCATACATCTTTATAAATTTGCAACTATTGGAGTGCTTGATGGAGTCTGTCAAAATAGGAAACTGATCAGTGATGAAAGGTATTATATAAATGTTAATAAATATATCTAGATTTGACTAGCATTCTATTAAACAATCAAAAGACAAACTACAAGAGAATACCCTATCTGTAAATTGACAAATCCCTCGTATGATGAAGTGCCGTGAAGTCATACAAACTGAACGTCAGAGAAACGCCACTCACCTGCTTGGTCGATCTTGCTCCTGCGGCTCCAAGTTCACCAACCAGTCACTCTGTATCTCTCACGGGCGTTGTTGAAGGACTCTGGAGACCCTTCGTACAAACAGTTCCTGGAAGAAAGGGGAGTGTAAGTAACCTTTTCACACTCCGACAGGAAGAACAGTTTGCGGAGTGTGAACTTGAGAAAGCCCTGATAGTTTACTGTCACATTGCATTTAATAATGACTTGCAATAAAACCTGTGCAGCAAAACAGCATTCAAGACCAAGAAACCACCATCTTCAAATGCAAATAATTATTCAGTTTGTTGAAGGTGATACAGTTATAAAAACCAGGCTACAAGTGTTGATGATTGAGTAAATTCTGAATAGTTTTACAGAAGACTTTTAAAAAAAGGAAACAAAGCAGATCCAATTTACAACATACTCATCTCTCAGAAGAGAAGCTTCTAAAGAGCGCTGAAACTGAAGTCACAAGGAACACCATCAATAAAGGGTTGGGAAGTGAGGTACTCTGTAGCGTTCTAGGCAGAGAAATAATCTCTCAATTACCTTTATTCACCAATATTCCAGACAAAATGAAACTTACCACATGCAAATTATAGCAACAAGGAAGACAGCGTGCAAGCAGTAGCAGCATTTGACCATAACTTGTTTTCCTCTGGGTAAATATCAGGTTGAGGAAAAGAAAGTATACAAGGTGAAAATAAGAAATTTAATACTTAATAAATCAATTATTAACCTTATACAGATACTTTACTTTTTATTTATATTGTAACGATGTTTTGATAAATGTTAATATCTTCTTCAGGTATTATTCTAAAGAGGAGATATTTACAAATGATTAGTATATAGACTAATTACACAATGTAAACAAAGCCAAACTAAAGTAAACAAAAACGAACAACTTACCAAATTATTATAACAAACTAGCACTAAAAAATTTAAATTTAATAAATTCAAAAAGTTCTTGAAAAGGGCTCTGAAATGACATTGTAGCCAGACTGAATGTAGCCTTGAGGGTCAGATTTGACATCTCGGCAGTTACTATTGCCAACACTGTTGTCCGAACAGCAAGATAATCGTCATCCCTCAGTAGCGTAATAAATTTCTAATAAATGGTAACATAGTTTTTACAAAAGACAACTTATAATTATAGTTTGAATTAATAAAACAGAATCACCAAATTCAGAAAAATATAGTTATAAACGTTGTTTAACTTAATTGTGTCATTATGTGAATTCAGCACGTTTTTGGTATTTTTAATATGTACCCTGTCAGAAAGGTTCCATTTATATAAATTTTCTTCAACATCGGAAACATCAATATTATCCCAACCAAACTCACGATTTTCTTCTAATCTATTGTTCACTACATTCTGGTTGGTAATTGTTATTTTAGTCTAGACATTTGGTCTGACAAATAGAGGCTTTTCTGCAATTAGGTTCACTTCAATTCATTTTGTAAACTACATTGTGTTGGGAATTTTTGTGAAATGTATTTATTGTTAATAAATTTTATTAATTCATTCTGAATATAACTCAGAAGTCAAAATTAGTTATTATTAACCCATAATAAGGTAATACCACACTGTGTTTTTCCCTAACCAGGTTCTTTTTATTGTCAGTATTATGATTGAGTTTGTCAATTCTTATAGAGATATGTTTACTGATAATATTCACAGGATAAGCACTTTTGATGTTATTTTTGTGAAATTTGGGGTCCGATAACAATATTTCCTTACGTATGGGTTGTATGAGATGGTTATTTTATGGTGTATTGTGTGGTTAGAAAAGTAGTTTAAAATACGCTCCGAGTAGGTCGGTTTCCGGTACCAGTGTATTTCAATTATATTCTTGTGGTTGATGAGACACACGTCCAAATAGTTAATTTTTTTGTTCCGTTCTAAATCAAATGTGAACTGTAGTTTGTGATAATATGCGTTAAAAAATTTCAGTAATGTTACTGATGACAATTTTGTTCACAATGCAAAATGTGTCGTCAACATATCTATCTTTTTTAGAACAAGAAATACTCGACACTTACGAAAATGGTTTCTTCGTCAAGTTGCCGCCGCCTGCGCACTTGTAACAATTCTGCCAACTCAACTAACTTGAAAAATAGACAGCATTTGATAGTAATTTCTAGAGAAGTACAAATGTGCCTCTGCAATCACAGAAATACGACATACGTGCCGAAAAGTAATTTCAAATAAATTCTAATCAATTACGTATTTAATATTGGCACTGATCCTTCAATTATGTCATCAGCATCCTTTAAAAAATTTCTTGTGTATTAATTAATCCACTTCCTTCGTAGAGGCTGATTCACTTAGGATAAATAATGCTCTTTATTAACATACATCAGTAATAGTTTGTGTAACTGGCTGGCTGATTTGGGACTTGATCAGGCGAATTAACGATTGAAAACTATTAAAATTTCTTCAAAGTTCTTGAATATTCTGATGAAATTAATTATATACAATTTTCTATAGTTATTTAATATTAACTAAACGAATTTTGAATATAAATTCCAAATATGATTTAATATTATAATTAGATATCATCTTCTTTACCCTTTATCTAGTATTAAATAAGGGACGAAACGTACTCATAATATATTTTATCAATCACATTGTTTTCTAATAAACCTGTTCTGATTATTTTTATTTTGTCGACGTTCCTTATCCAATAACTGAATACCAAATTTTCTGAGTTTATTTTAAATTGGGCGGATTTCTTAGGATATTCGAGTTTGTGTGTTGGCTAAATTTTTATATGAAAATATCGGTAAGGAAAGAATTTTGTTGTGGTATTTGAAACTTACGTACTCTCATACAATTTTCACATGTATTTGTGATTGTAGACTGCAAAATTTATTCCCGTTATCCAGCCTCAGGTGATGTATTTATCTAAAACTTATCTGAAAGCAAACAATTCGTTTTTAGAAACATGAAGCTATGAATATTCTAAGACACACACATTATTCTACTATTTTAACATGTTCAAATACAAGATGAACCAGTACTTTTTCCTTGATTCTTGTGCAGCCAAGTTATTTGTATCTAAGAATTTCAGGAGTCTTGTCATCACTCTTAACATTTTATGATAATTTCCATAAATAACTTTCTTTCTCAGTTTGTCTTTTAATGATTGTTCTACTAACCTCATCTCCAGGTAATTTATTCTGTTGCAGGCCGACTGACTGCTATGTCTGGTGATGCAGTTGCTTGTTCTTCTGTGACGTTCTTCCATTCTTGGGATTTTTAATCACACTGCCTGAGTTTCTGACTTGAGAAATGTGTTGAACGAAAATTGAAAGATTTTTAACTATCCATTGAAACACATTTTTTCAGGTTATTTAATGATAAGCGTCCGAGATAATTTTCAATTAAATAAACAACAACCAAAGTAAATCACAGCTATAATTAAATATAAAGCCTGGCAACATCACAAAAATATATTTAATCAAATGAAAATATTATATTAGTGTCTTCCAAATCTGAACCAAGCCGCATAAGAAAATTTCTCTCTGATTACAGGTATCACCAAAAAATTTTGATCAGGATGTCAAATACTGAAAAATTTGGTGGAAATTTAAAATCTCTGAAGTTAAATGTAAGTAACAACCGGCGTAAGAGTCACAGATGTGTTGAGTGTGACACGACGTTCACGTATCCGAGTATTTTGACTAAGCACATGAGGATTCACACAGGTGAGAAACCCTTCATGTGTGTTGAATGTGATAAGACATTTTCACAATCCAGCAATTTGTATACACACATGAGGATTCACAGCGGGGAAATGCCGTATAAATGTGATGAGTGTGATCTCAGATTTCCACGGTTAACAATTTTAACAAGACATATGATTAATCATACAGGTGAAAAACCATACAAATGTGTCGAGTGTTTTAAAAGTTTTGCAATTTCAAGTAGTTTAAATGATCACATGAAAATTCACACGGGGGTAAAGCCATATAAATGTGTTGAATGTAATAAGAAATTCTCAAAATCATGTAACTTAATTAGGCACATTAGGGTACATACCGGTGAAAAGCCTTACAAATGTATTGAATGTGAAAAGACATATTCACACTCGAGTAATTTAAATACACATATGAGGATTCACACCGGTGAAAAGCCGTACAGATGTGTAGAGTGTGAAGAATCATTCTCAGAATCCACTGCTTTAACTAAACATATGAGGATTCACACTGGTATAAAACCGTACAATTGTGTTGTGTGTTATAAATCATTCTCAGACCTATGTACTTTAAAATATCACATGAGGGTGCACACTGGAGAAAAGCCGTTTGTATGTGTTGATTGTGACAAAATGTTCACACAGTCTAGTTATTTAACTATGCACATGAGAATTCACACTGGTGTAAAACCCTACAAATGTACTGGGTGTGACATAACATTCTCAGATCTAAGCAATTTCAAAAGGCACATGAGGATTCACACGGGTGAAAGGCCATACCAATGTCTCAAGTGTGGTAAAGCATTCACTCATTCAAGTTCTTTAAAATGCCACATAAAAATTCATGAAGGTAAAAGCCACACAGTCGTCTCTAGTGCGGAAGCAACACAAATAAAATTAATTTCAAAAGTTTAACTTTAGTAGCTTTTAGATTGTGAATGTAGTAATATTTCTTATATAAAGTGGCTTAAAGGTGATGTTTACATTTGTTCTCATTTAACTAAATACATGAAATAAAATGTTTTTGACAGTTAAAAATATGTTCTCTATTATAGCTCACAACTTTTAGCAGGACGTCAGATGCACAGTGGTCCATGTGTAATGGGGTTAGGCCATAGTTCAGTTTAACAAGAGCCATTTTTTTCGGCAACTTGGTTGTGTAAAAACCCTTCTGTAAACATTGACGTAAGGAAATATATTGCGTTCACTCATTTATTGTACACTAAAAACTCATCCATAAAAGTTAAGAGGTGACGAGTACAGAGACTTTGATGCCATCTGTATATCCCCTTAGTAAGAATATAATGAATGTTTTTAAGAACGCTAGCGGTGTTGTTCCCCTCCACCCTCTCCCTGTGCATCTGAAATGTGTTGTTATTCCTCTCAAGCTATACTGTGTTGAGCTCAATTTAAATATCATTTCTGTAATCAATCATTTGTGGGTTATGGAAATTCATTAAATGTGTTATTGAAATTTTTAGTTCAAGTTTCATGAAAATATCCTGAGTTAAATACAGTAGTGGGATACTTAAATGCTGAATCTGTCATCTCATGTATGGTGATAAAATTGGTCATAGATGATTTAAGCTTCAAGAAAAAAATGTTTTGTCATATTGTTAAAAGTCTAAATTTTTTGGTTTTATAAAGTTTAATGTCCCATCATAAATTGTGTATTGGTCTGTTTGTAAGTAAACAAACCAAATCCAGAATATGTTGAAATTCTTGGTTCTAAAATGACATCATTTTGTTCCCATAACTATTAATATATAAACTGTTTACTGTAGATCATTAGCCGCAAACATTTTACAGGTGTGTAATTTTGTTCACAAAAATCTTTTGCTGGTTGGTCAGATCACTTCTGTTTTAGATTATATATTATAGAATAACAAATCCATACTTTTATAAATAAATTTTTGAGTGCCTGAGCCCGCTTCATCGGGAAGGAAGATCTGAGCTGCGTACCGGCTGGGCACGAATATATATATATATATATATATATATAAAACTAATATGGAAAGGAAATAGACAGTTGGTGGCTTATCTGAAATTAAAGTTCAACATAGCCACTTGGTACAGAAGGATGTTCTTAGACCCTCAGGAAATAAAATTATATTCTACAACCAGCTGGCACAGCGACTGTAATTGTCTTTCCCCGAGAGCCTCCAAAAATGTGAAGAACACCTTCTGTCATAAGTTGCTTTTCCAATCTTCAATTTCAGGTAAGCCACCAGCTGCCTCTTTCCTTTTTATACCATTTAACTCAATTATTTTGATGATGACTAATCTTTACACACACATGAGAACAGATCCTCATTACTTTATTGCCAACAAAGATCTGAGTTTACATATTTTACCTGTGAATCTCTACCCAATTCTCAAGTTAATTGGTGTCTGGTAGTTTATATCAAAATTACCAACATTCAAAGATATTTTCCAATGTCTAAATCTGAAAAACATTAAGATTAAATATCAATGCTGCTCACTTCCTGTCCTCTGCCTTCATTTCATGTAGCAAGTTTGTACAACCTGGCTTTATGTCTTATTGTTTTCATTACATGAAAGCAAGTTTGTTGAGACTAGTTTTCATATGATCTCTCACTGTGTGCCATGTCTGTCCTATTCTCTACAAGTAGCCATATACGAAATCAAATAAAACATTTCTTTCCTCTCCGGATATTTTATCTATCCGATAAATTGCAAAATTCCCAATAGCTGCTCAATCCCAAAGTCACACAACCAACAATTCTGACCAATGCTTCACATTTGACTCTCCTTAGGTTTACCCCCATGATGTAAGTTCCTATGTCTGCGAGTAGCTGTGGCGACTCCTCCTGTTCTTCCAGGTGATGACTTGCAAGTTTAGGGGTAAGCAACCAGCACTGTTCTGACCTATCAATCACCAGCAGACCCCATCCCTAACTCCATTCCGTCCGGTGTGCGTAGGCAAGTGCTAGGTATTTCTATTCACTTTATGGACTTGGTTCAGTTCCACACCTTAAAAGTTAAAAACCCGACAAACTGTCTCCAATCAAAATTGGTCACTAAACTACGTTTCTGCCAGTTGTCAGTGCCTACATTGATTTTTAAAATAACTTTTAATCAGTCGGGGTTTTAACTTGATTTTGTGATTCTTTATAGTGTTCTCTGATCAAAACTAAGAGTTTAAAGTTTTCCTCAACTATGACAGGATTTTATTTTATATAAAAATACAGTAGCAATATATAATTGGATTTACACCTATGTCCACGTGACAGTAGTGAGCTGTGATTAAAAGAAATGTGACATTTACAGACGTCGACATAAATAAATGTAATTGTAACTGGACGGGGGAAAAACTTTCCGTCGCAGAAGCTGGTTTGGGTTTTGAGAGGCGAGACATTCAACCACAACTGGTAACTAAAGTTACAAAATATATTTTTATTAACCAATAAAACATAACACAGATCAGTCTACGATAAATATTCACAGTATTGAGGAATATTTGCACCAGAGAAACCAATCCCTCACGATGGAACCCGTTCCCATTTACTCCCCCTACAAAACTTTATCAAAATATAGGAACGTGGCAGACCGATCCAAGGCACCGATACCCGCCAACGTGAGAGTTACAAACAAGTGCACTTTGAATGATCATTATACAGTATGCGCTTACTAAACTGTCTGTGTACATACATAGGGCTATTGTGACGCTTTGCCAATTTGCAACATTTACATTCAAACGCCACTCACTTTACACTTTATATAACAAATATCTGTGGACAGGTTTAAAATAGAAAAGTTCACACTTTACATGGGCAAGTGAAACTCAGGAAAAGCTTACATGAGGAGTCTCAAGGTTTCAGCTCAGGTCAGGCACTTTAACAGGAATGGGACGAGCCTTGGCGACCAGACATTAGGCTCGCCCTCATAATTACCTTAAAATAGGATTAATTTATCACAGCGGTTGTATAATAAAATTGTTACTTTCAAGACCATACAATTTACACTATGTACAAACCTCCATCCTCCCGCTCGGCCAAGACATGGAGTCTCGGGGGTTACCCTGGCAATCTGACAGCTTTCAGAATGTCAAGAGAAGTTTTAAATTTTACAAGAACACTTTTTCATTCCCTGACCACAGCGATGAGACAAGAAACCCAGATATGAAATATTGACCAGGCACATGATGACTAGGATCTCCAGAGTGAGACTCACTTGGGTGGAATGGAGGAGACACTTATCTCTGGGT
Source organism: Zhengitettix transpicula (assembly GCA_037074705.1). Classification (NCBI taxonomy): domain Eukaryota; kingdom Metazoa; phylum Arthropoda; class Insecta; order Orthoptera; family Tetrigidae; genus Zhengitettix; species Zhengitettix transpicula. The sequence continues at coordinate 246,049 of CM073591.1, forward strand.
TTCTGGACAGAACTATACCGGTGGGAGTGACAATAGTGCTGGCTTTAGCGGCCGTCTTGGGCAACACGCTGACCGACACCTTGGGGGCAATTTTCTGCAGGCCTGAAGAGGACTTCTTCTGGCCCCATGACCAGCGAGTCTGTTCAGGGGCAAGAGACCGCACCTCGCTGATCCGGCAGACTGTCGCAGAGGAAGGCGCCCGCTTGCGAGGAGGCCGAGGCTGCGCATACAGAAAAGTCTTGCTGCCCAGCTGCATCATGCCACCGCCCAGCTGAAGGGTGACACCGCTGGTGGTCGGTTGTCGCAGGGGTAGTTCCACAACGGAAACGGGTGGTTCTGGCACGGGAATAACTGACACTGAGTTGGCTGTGCCACTGCCAGTGAAGGAAGACGCCGTGGTCGGTGTGTAGTCGAACGCTCGCAGACGGTGTTGGACACTGTTCACGTAATTGGTGGCCCTAGCAGAGGCTCTGGGGGCGAGAACCAGATCACCTGCGACATTCCCATCACAAACAGCTAACATTACACCAATAGACTAAATTTGCAATAATTAAGTCAACTATAAAGAAACTTTTAAAATAATATACGAGTCTTCTGTAACTTATTTGTCAATACGACATAAAAGGTCCAAAAGGATTATAAACTTAATGGATAAAATATATAATATATATAAGATACAGTTCTGGTTTCCCGATGAAAGGTGCTTAAGCCATAGAATATTTGACTGGCTCCTTACAATGCTGAATGGGGAAGCCAATTCTGTTAAATGAGTTGGTCACACTCAGTCTTTCCTGTCTATTTTAATTAATTTGACGAATCCACATCATCCTTAGTTGCTTTTATATAATCAGAACTACAGTTCATAAGATGGGGCCCAGGCCCTTGAAAATTTGACATTATTTCTTCCAGCCCGACTGGAGCAACTGTTTATTTAAGGTAAGTCAGATGCCCTCTGTCCTATCAAAATCAGTTAATTAGACAATGTCACAATTATCCTTATATATATATATATAAAAACGCACACACACAGATATATTGTAACATGATTGTTGCGAGGTACGGTCAAGGGCCCTTGTCGAGGGGTGACTGAAGTGTTTTTGTTTATGCACATGGAGGACTGCTGTTGTTTTAGGCCGGCCAACGGGAGAAGCGTAAGGGTCAGTTCCAAGCTGGACTCGAGAAAGGACGGACGTGATAGAACTGAAGTCAAAGTTTTATAAACCACGCCCTGAAGTTAACTTGTGCCTCTGTTCGATTAAATAAATTTATGAAAGATTAAAAAGTTGTTTTGGTGATTTTCTCCCAAAAATTACCTGGCGCCCAAACATGAATAATCAACGAAAAAACGCAAGAAGGGTAGCGGAGCGGCCACATTATGGCGAGCCAACGCGGGGCCTGAACGTTAATTAGATGGAGCACGAGGGAGCAGAATTGGAGAACGAGATACAAGAACGGGTATTCTGAGGTTTTGGTGAGAGAGCGACTTCTGGAGGCGTCGCAGAAATCTACGTCGAGGTGACCTAGACGGAGGAAATCGGCCAAGTGTCGAACGAGTAGCTGACTGAAGATGTTGGTGAGTGTGAGTGAAAAAGCAGAGTATAAGTGAAAAAAAAAACCAACAACATAGAAATAAGTTTCGAAAGAAATGTTAGTGAAGTGTTTCAAGCAGGAAGAGAACAAAAAAAACAGGTTGGTGAAAATTTGCTTAATTGTTTGGTGTGTTGGTTTTTATTATTTTGTGTAGGATTCATTTAATTAATAATGGCAGAACAAAGAAAGGAAGTAATTGATGGATTAGAGTCTGAATGTACGGTAGTCATAGATAATAGCGGGAGAGAAAACACCCAATCAGAAAAATTAGATCATATGTTTAAGGTAATGTGTCAAACTAATCAGATGTGTGAGCATATGGTAAAATTAGATCAGAAGGTAGAAAAGTTCACTGATAGATTACATAAGTTAGAGATACAGCAAGAAAGTAAATATCAGTTGTTTGAAGGAGCTGATGTGAAACAGGAGAGTGATAAAATCTATGTCCTTGAGAAATCCATTGAACAATTGCAAGATCAACTGAGAGAGAATTTGTTTAATGTATCAGGTTTGCATAAAAGGGTGGGAATTGAATTAAAATTGCCAAGATATGATAATGAGGGAAATCAAAACCCAAAAAGATTTTTTAAGGATCTAGAAGAATATTTCAGAAGTGTTAGAGTACCTGAACACCAAAAAACCTTGATATTGAGAAGATGTGTAGGGGAAAGAATAGTTAGTTGGATAGATGCAGTTGTAAGTGAAGAGGAAGAGTTTTGTAAAGTTAAGGAGAAATTTTTAAAAAGATTTTGGGATCAATCTAGACAAATGAATATCATAGAATCATTTCATAACAGAATTTATATTAAAGGAGGAAAAGGAAATAGAGAAGATTATTTTTTAGATATGGTAAACAAAAATAAATATCTGGACAGACCCTTGAGTGAGGAAGAGCTAATAAGTACAGTAAAATTCCCTTTTGAAGCTGATGTTACTAAATTTATTGGAGAGAACAAAAAGACGGTAGTTGAGATGTTACAAATTTTGAAATTTTTGGATGATGTGGACAGAAAGGAAAGTCGAAAAGTGCAAATGACTAAAACGAATACACAATACAATAATGGAGAAGTAAGAAATTACAGAACCGGAGATGGTAGAGTTCAAGGGTACAGAAACCAAGCTGGACCAAGGTATGGAAATCGGTATGGGTCAGATCAACGAGAAGAAAGAGGAGCGAGGAATGGAGAAGGATGTTCTAATCAGACGGAAAACTAAAGATTTCTTCACGATTTAGTCCCATCAGTGGAGAAATGGAAGAAAGGGACGGTAAAAGGAGGTTGATATTGCCTATTCTAGTAGGAGGAAGAGATTTATATAGGGAAGACCCGGAAGAAGAAATAAGTGCTGATGACGAGGGGGGACTATTGTGTGTAAATGTGGATATAGAAGGCTTGGGTCATCGGAAGGGAATCATTGACACTGGAGCTACGTCAACGTTCATCGCAGAAGAATTATATGAGGAGTTAAGAAACAATCATTTGATTATGGAAGTATTGCCGGTAACTGGAATGACAGTGTATGGGTCACTAGGTAGAAAGAGTGAAAAAATTAATGAGCAGATTCTGATGAGGGCTTCATTAGTGCCAGGAAATGTTTATACAGTGTATGGTGATAAAATCCCTGTTTATTCCCATAGTACTAGGAGTAGACTGGGTCATGAAACACAAAGTAATACTTAATTTCCAGGAAAATAAGTTACAGATGGAAGTGGAAAATGATAAGGGAGGTAGTGAAAAGTTGGAGATGCCACTGAGAATAAATAGAAAGGAAAATCAAGAAAGGATTCAACTACTTTAAAAAGATGTCAAAGTGGATATGAAATCAGAGCTGGAGAAGAAAGATTTGATAAGGTGATTCAAGATATAACCCATCTAAGCCAGGAGGAAAAGAGAGAATTGAAGAAAATATTAATGGAAAATCATGAGGTGTTTTGTGATAGCCCTGGTTTAATAAAGGACTATGAATACCATATTGAAACCACTGAACATCAGCCATTTACTGTAAAAAAGTTCGCTATTCCTGATTGTCAGAAAAGGGAAGTAGAGAAGGCTATTGATAAAATGTTGGAAATGGGGATTATAGAAAAATGTAACAGTCCGTATAATAATAATATTGTAGTTGTTCCGAAGAAAAATGGGCAAATGAGGATATGTTTAGATGCCAGAAAATTAAATCAGATCATAGAGAACACTCACGGGTATCCAGAGAAAATAGAAGTTTTAGTGAGGAGATTTCATGGAAAGAAATGGATAACTTCTATGGACTTGACCAAAGGATACTACCAAATTGTTCTAGACAAGGAATCCAGAAAGCTGACTGCCTTCACTGTAGGTACTCAGCAATACGCATTCGTGAGGCTACCATTTGGGTTGAAAACAAGTTCGCAAGTTTTTAATAAGCAAATTAACCGAGTTCTTGGTAGGCAATTTAATGAAAATCTTATACTGTATATAGATGACACGGTGTTGGCCAATGAGAAGAAAATGGAACATTTACTGGAGTTGTGAGAGCTGCTGAGACGAATGAAAATAATAGGATTGACAGTCAATTTGGAGAAAACTTATTTTTTCAAGCAAGAAATAAAATTTGTGGGCCATTCGGTGTCCAGTCAGGGAGTGAGGCCGTTAACAGATAAATTAAAAGTGATTCAAAATCTACCAGCTCCTCGAAATAAAAAGGAATTACAACGTTTCATGGGATTCTGTGCATTCTATCAAAGTTTTGTGTTTAATTATGCTATATTATTTAGTCCGTTGTACCACTTGTTATGTAAAAATGTGAAATGGGAGCGGGGACAGGATCAGAAGAAAGGTTTTGAAGAAATAAAGAAAGCATTAATAAATTTCGAAATTATATTCTAGGAAGAGAAATCATTTTATATACTGATCATAAAGCGCTCACTTTTTTAGGAAGCAGTAAAAATTTGAATGCTCGTTTAACTAGATGGGCGATTATGCTATCGGAGTACAATCTAAATATCAAATATGTGAGAGGAAAAGATAAAGTGGTTGCAGATTTTCTTAGTCGCTTATCATGGGATCCAGAAATAAAGAAATTGAGAGAAAAATGGGATATGTTAAAGGATAATGAGGCCAACATACAAAGAGGTAGATATCACTTGCGAGAAGGTATAATGTTTACGAAAAGTAAGAACTCTAGGAGAGGTTGGGTGGTAATCATACCATCAACATTGAGAAAAAAATTTCTGCAATATTTCCATGACAAGAATGGGCATATTGGAATCAACAGAATGATTAAAATGATAGCAAGCTGGGTCACATGGAGAGGAATTATGTCTGATGTTAAAAATTATATCAGAACATGTGAAAATTGTCAACAAAATAAATTCAGGAGAGGTTAGTTGACGATGTGAAAGTAATAAACAATATGAAAGAAATTGCCATTAGGGAAATGAGGAATAGGGCCAATTGGAGAAGGAAGTGGCAAAAGGAAAAACTGGTAGAATTTAAAATAGGAGAATTAGTACTTGTAAAAAAATTACGCGTATCAAATCCTATAAAGAAAATCAGTTACAAATTGTTAAACATTTATGAAGGACCGTATAAAGTGGTGAACAGGAGAGGAGTCAACAGCTATGTAATTGTAAATTTGGAAGGAAGGGCCGCTGAGAAAACTTTCAATGTAACACATTTGGTTCCATTCCTTCAGAGAGGAAATTTGTAAAGTTTATTGTTAATGTAGAAGTAAACATAAATATCGTGTATGATCCATGTGTCTAACTCTTGTAAATATTGGATTGGAGGAAGACGATAATTAGGTTGTAGGTTAAGATTATGGTAAATGTGTGTTGGTTTTAAAAAAATATTTGTAAAAATTGTGTAATTGTATTAATTGGTTCTCAGGGCATGGTCAAGTGGTTGTTTATATTTGTATTATGTGAAAAAAAAAAATTAAAATGTGGCTGTATTTTATGGATATCTATGGTCAGCCAATTTTTGTTCTTTGGAGGGGGGATAATGTAATGGTCAGGAGGGTAGCGGAGCGGCTACATTATGGCGCCCAGCGTGGGGCCTGAACGGTAATTAGATGGAGCACGCGGGAGCAGGATTGGAGAACGAGGTTGCTGAGTACATGTGGGATCGAAGTTCTGGAGCACACAAGGACGAGATCTCATACGTGAGGAAAAAAGAAAAAAAAAACTGGGTTCTTCATCGTTGGAAGAAAAGTGAGTGAAAGTGTTAGTGAAGTGCTGCAATAAGCGAACAGAAAAAAAAACAGGTTGGTGACAATCTAATTAATTTTTTGGTGTTTTGGGGTCATTTATAGTTCTAATAGAAATGGCAGAACGAAATAATGAGGCAGAATCGGATATGTGGGATAAATGTTTACAATTATTAAATGTAAATCTTGAGTTATTAAACGGATGTGTTGATGTAGTAAGTGGAATAAGTAGAAAGTTTGATGTAATAAATGAAAGAATGGATGTATTAATTGATGGAAAGGTTGACAAGGTAGAGGAAGATTTAAATGTAAAATGTGATGACTTCAGAGATAAGGTTAATGTTGAGAGTGCGAAGCCGGAAGTCAAAGAAAATATTTTGCAGGATCAAATAGTGATTCAAAATGGAAAATGGAAGGAAGGGAATAATAAATTAAGTGTAGGAGGTAAAGAGAATTTGGTTCAGAAACAGCTGATTAACGATAGTGAACTGCATAAACTTGGTAATAATTTAAAAGAGAAAACGGTAGAAAATAGGGAAATGGTGAAACCCATTAATGAGGAAAAAAGTAGTGGATGTAGATCAAAGAACATCTCACAAAATGTAACGAAAGGAAAAATTACAAGAAATAAATCCAAGTGTGTAAACTTTAAGAAGGGGTAATATAGATTAAGTCCGAAAAAGAAAATTTTTGTGTGTAAAGAAGGTTTGATTTTTATCACTCCACACAGAAAAAAGAGGTGTATGCTTGAGGAATGTATGAATAAAGGAAGTAATAATTGGTATGGTGTGGCTGACAGGAGAGTGAAAAATGTAATTCAAACACCTGTCAATTTGGGTTATACAAATAACAGAAAACTAAATGTATATGATGGAGTATTTGATGAATGTATGGAAGTATATAAAAATAAGACTGTGAAATGTTGCAAAGAAAGTGGAAGTATTTGGTGAAATATTTTTGTGTGGGAATTCCCTGGAAGCCAGGAGGAGGCAACAGTTATAATTTGGCGAACATTCTCAGTGTAAATATTGTATCTGAGGATGATGTTAATTATGGTTTATATAAAAAAATATAGAGTAAATTTTTGTTGCTTTTGGATGGTATTGGTCAATCAGCAGATTAATAAAAACATTGTAAATTTGACATATAAACAGCTGATGAAAAAAGGATTCTTGTATAAGGAATAGTTTGGAAAAATTATTGTCAAAAAGAATGTATGAGTATTATGTTCCAAACAGATATAAATTTTGTATTTTTAAACATGAAAAGAAGGAATTTGTAAAAATTGTGTAATTGTATTAATTGGTTATCAGGGCGTGGTCAAGTGGTTGTTTATGTTAGTATTATGTGAAAAAAAAATGAAAATGTGGCTGTATTTTATGGATATCTACGGTCAGCCAATTTTTTGTTCTTTGGAGGGGGGATAATGTAACATGATTATTGCGAGGTACGGTCGAGCGCCCTTGGCGGGGGTGACTGCCGTGGTTGTGTTTATGCAGGTGCCGGAAATGCAATGTTGTTTTGGGCCGGCCGGGGGGGGGGGAGAGGCGTAGGAGTCAGTTCCAAGCTAGACTCGACCTAGGATGGAAGTGCTCCAAATAATTGATAAACCACACCCTGAAAGTGACCTATGTCTCATGTTCGATTAAATAAAATTATGAAAGATTAAAGAAAGTGTTTTGGTGATTTTATCCCAAAAACTACCTGGCGCCCAAACATGAATAATCAACGAAAAAACGAAAGGAAGGTAGCAGAGCGGCTACAATATATATATATATATATATATATATATATATATATATATATATATATATAGATTACCTTGGCGCCAGAACTTTTCCATGAGGACGAGGTGCCTCATGAAGCTGGAGTGGCTGCCGTAAGGCCTCTGCAGTGTCTGGAACAGCTGCTTTGTTTCTGGTGTGAACTGCAGGTTAGCGGTGCATCGCTCCCATTCTGCTGAGGCACCCTGTCCTCGAGAGATGGGGCCGTGGAAACTGAAGCTGGCCTGCACTGGAGGAAGCTCGTCCTCATCTGTGGCACGCCTCGGCGTAGCTCTGGCAGGGACAGGTGTTACTGTGAGGCTAGCTCCAAGAGACGCAAGGTTGCTGTAGTCTATCATGGGTGTCCCAGCCTGCAGTCGGTCTTCCTCCATGGCCCCACAACCACTGCTACTCTCTGATGTGCCGTCTGCAGATGGCACGGTTGCCACCGTCGTAGTACTGGGCAACAGAACTTTGCTCTTCTTGCGTTTGGTCTTGGGGCCAGAGAGTGGCGGTTCTTCCGGTTCAGATGCAACTTCTATGTCGTGATATTGGAGAATCCTGCAAGAGTTGTGTAATGTAAACACAGTGATGCTTAAGTCTAATGATGGAAATTGTTAAAAGCATGTGGCGGATACATCTGTTAACAATATTCTGAACAAATTATTTTTATTCTAGAACATATTGGTTACTGCGAGCACCAGTATTAAAGATAATAACATAAAATTCAACTTTTTAGACATTATTATAAAATATATTTCAAGTTTCTAACCAAGAGAGACAGTGCTTCTTACTCTCCCGCAATGTCATGTTTGATTAGACAAACCATGTGGTGGGACTCACAATGTGCCCAAGAAGCTAAGGCAACAGAACATTTCGTGACATCTTTACACAATCAACCTAAAATAAAGTATAATGGACGCATCGGTACCACATGGTATATGGAACATGAAGTCAACCAACTATACTTCAACTGGCAAAATGTTTCAAACCCCTTGCTTTTTGTTCAGTAGAGAATAAGAATAAACTACTTTTAATATCACAATAAAATACAAATTAATAATTACTTTTAAACAGTACAGCACAGAATAAATTTAAGGTACCTAAGATAATATATTGACCCAATTGGGTGGGAGTTACAGAAGAAAATAATAGTAAAGCGTAAAATAACCATTACAGTAGATTGGCATAACAGGAAGGTAATTCAAAGAGAAGTACGCTTTTTCTGACAGCAGACCACTCTGTCAATATCCTGTGAAGAAATAATGATCCCAGGCTCTTGGAGCAGCCCAGTGAGACCAGACGTCAGACTATTCCATGCCACAAGAACACAGCAGATGGTATTGGATTTAATTAATTCTTCTTCAATGATTAGTGTCAATTTCAGAACACTGCAATGAAATATTTGAAAATATTTGAAATAGCCAGGTCACATCAAATAAACCAATGATGGCTGCTGACAAAATTTGTTCTTGTACCCATGTCTATACTATATTCAGGAGTTGAAAACTGGTGCATTCATTTATTTTTTAGCTCCCTTTTTGTGAAGGTGCTCTAGCGTATTTTGAACATGGAAGAGTTTTGCATTAACCTCTTCTTTGTTTTCAAATATATATAATTTAAACAAATACATATGAAAGTGAATGAAATGTTACAATATTTTATGTTAAGAGTACAAGCAGACTTACTTCATGACAAATAGCTGAAACAAATGTTTGAACGTTGATGTTTTAAAAATAAAAATCTGCATATTTAGAATTAAATTTATAAAGGAACAGCTGAAATTCACCTTCATTGTTTCCTAGATAGAGACTATATTGTATACTAATACCCTAAATAGTTTCAAACCTGAAAACCACATTCTTTTTCTATGATTTTACAAACATTGTGATTTTTCTAAAACAAAAAAGTCATTATTGAACTTTATATATCCTGAATGGACACTTCAAACATCTGAAATTTTCATGAAACATTCTTTATTTCTGTGGTAAAAAGAGGTTTTGATGTTATCACCGGAGGCTAAATAATAAACTAAAAAATGTAATGATTGCCCGTTTTCAACTCTTCAAATAGGGAAATTTTTTTTGTAAAAATATAATTAACAAGTAAGTATAGTTAGCAACCTTTTAAAATTGGTCAATTTCACTTGGATCGACCCAGCCATGAAAACAAATGATTCTTTGGAATGATTCCAAAACAAGCAATTCAATTATGCATCCATAGAATAACACCCGTCTTTCAAAAAAATGATGAAACACGCTCCTAAGGGCCTCACCGTTTCCGATAACTCTCGAAGAACATCTTTTGATTGCCTGCCAGTTGAGCTGGGTCGCGACACTTGGCTCGCAGACTGGCATAGTACCGGCACAGCTTGCAGAGGAAGCGCTTGTCAGTGACACGAGCTGGGATGCCGTCGCGTACCAGTGCGGCATTGAGGTCCCTGACCTCGCTACTGCCGAGTGCGTACATGTGTGAGCGAGTGAGGCGCCGGCTGCATATCCCACACACCATGTAATAGTCGATCCAGTTGAAATGCTGCTGGCAGAAAGGGAAGTGGAGGTGTGGCTTCTCCATGTCTAGTGGCACCTGCAGAGAAAATTCATAAATTTTTACAGCTGGGGATCTTGTCCACATATAGATGTAGTAATATCTTACTTGAATATATAATTGTGACTTTTACAAAAACAGTTCAACACATTTATAAGAAATCATAAATGCCATAATTTAAAAGCACTGCATAGAGAATTTGTTTTTGTTCATATGATTGAGGCAAATGAATTCATGATTTAATCATGTCTATCACTGTACTATTCTATTAAAATTTCAATACCACCTTCAATGGGTTATACAAAATTAATTGTTTACTAGTAATTTGGCAAGGAAGGAAGCTTCGTTAATTAAACATATTTAGGCTGTTAAACCATATACTTTTATTACCGCCATCAAAGGAAATTTATTTGTCAAAATGATTACCCCATGAAAAGACCTGTTAAGAGTCAAAGGGATACCATACCTTCTTGCTGATGCTGCGCTTGAGCTTCAGAAGCCATTTGCGTCGTACGTGATGCTGTACTGCCTCCACACAGCCCACAGCTGAGCAAGTGTTGCCACCTGTACCTCCCACAGAAGACCCAGCACGATGGTGGCGCTTCCTGGTTGGTTTATAAGAGGGGCAATTGGCCTTCCTGTCGACGTGGCGGTAGCAGGCGTCACAAAGGCATGAGTCTGGCGTAAGGTGAGTCTCGACTGTGGGAAAGATAACCATTGTGTACAACTATTGCTGCCCAAACTTCAAACCTGACGATGAACTAAAACCTTTATTGAAGGGCAAAAGATTTCTAAAAAGAAGACTAATTAATGCACAAAATTGTAGTTTATAAACCAGTGTAAATAATTCAAGACAGATAATCAATTCAAAAGGACAAAGTGGAAGAGGACTCTCACTTTCTAGTATCTTGCGTTGTCTGTCAGAGCTCTTGAGCTGAGCAATGTGGCACGGCGTATCGAGAGACCCGAACTTGCCGAAGCAGTAGCTGCACACATCCGAGCACAGCCGTCCAGGGTGGATGGAGAAGGAGGCACTTTTCTCGGGAATCACGAGGCTACTACTCTTGTCGCTGGAATGAGTGAGACAAATTGTAAACAGTAAAAGACAAAAATTAATGGCACTAGTATTGAAATGTACAGTCAACTTGCAAGCACTCACCTCTTCCCTTCTTCCTTCGGTTCTAAACAGCCATCAGTACCTTTCTCCACAGAAGCTGCATTCCCACTGGATGATGAGTTTGAATCATGTTCTACAAAATGGAAAACAATATTCATATTAAGAAGACAATGTTAGTGATGATGAGATGAAATAAAGTGAAGGTTAAATGGGAGTCTGACAACAAGGCACCCTTCATAAAATATTGTGAATACCTTTTAAAGGTAGACAAACCCTGCAAAGTTTATAATAACCTGTTTAAAAGCTGTATATTAAAATGATTGGGATCGGCCAACACTCCTGGCTTTGTAGAGTCCAGACTGTTAACATTTACAGGCTTCTGATCACTATAAGATTACCTTTAATTGGATGTTTCAGGGGAGAAAATCACAGTGGCATTACAGACTTCATGATTTAGGGGAAGACCTGAAAGGAAGTGGAGGAACAGAAGCTGGTGCCTCACCACGACCTTATAGGTCTGTTAACTTTTGTTGTGATTTTATCATTTTGTATGTCTGTTTTGCAAAAGACTCAAAGAAAGTGCAAGAGGCACTAATTTACTATAAGGATAATTCACAGTATCATGAAGGTTGAAGGTTGAGTGAGCAACATTGAAGGAACTTATCTCATTTCGCAAAACAAATTGTTTTTAATGTAACAGAAATTAATAGAAGTGGAGATAAACTTGTCAACTGCAAGATAATAAAATAACAACTGTTCAATGGAACCTATCACTTATTGGAGATCTATTTTTAAGAAATAGAATATTTTGTTTTGTAACTTTTTTGTTTGTAAGATATTCTCTTGCTACTTAATGATTTCAACATAAATCAATTAGTATCTTTTGATAAAACTATAATCACAGTACTGGCAAAATTGACCATACTGACCACTGATATATCGGTATCCTTGCGAGGTCTTGGAGTACTTGCGGTTCCCCAAGCCAAAGCTAGTACCGCTCCCTCCTGTGGAGGTGTCCGCCTGGAAAGGTTAAAATAAAACCGTCAGGACTGTGTAATATCAAACAGTGTTACAACCTCAATTAACGTAAAACGTCAGTATTTCTGTGCAAATATACATTACTAGTTTAAGCAATCAAATCAAATTAAATCTAATACCACCAGTTTTGCAACTAGCGTAGTGTACTATACTCGATGTAATCCACACACTTTCGCTAGAGGTAATTCGTTCCACGGCCCTGAAGCTTGGCTTCATTAAGTGAGGATAAAATAATCTGCAATAGTAATACCCACTGAGCTTCCAAAGAACTGGCCAAATATTTAGCAACTCTTTAAAAATGGCACCAGAGTTGTCCCTACTTGGCAGGATGACAAATTTCAGCCACAATCAGACGATCAGTTCAAATGTTGCCAAATTTGAAATCCTTTTAAAGTTTTTAGACACAATTATGAGCATCCATCAAAAATAATATCTACTAAATTCAGTCTAGCCCAGAGATGGAAGGCCAATGAGCCCTTACTGTACGTCTTCCTTGAAAAGTTTTCAAAATTTTTTTCTTCATATGCTCCATAAATACCCTATTGTAACACCTTTAACAAATAAATTTAAGGTCCAAAAAAACAGATCCAAATCATTTTGTCCTTCATATGAGGCTGGAGAAAACCATGTAGAAGAAGGTGCCAGAAGTGAACACAAGGAGGACACCAAGTGTTAACTATTGAAAAGTTTCAGAAAACCAAATAATATTGTATATACATTCCAGAATAAGGAGCAGAGTTGGAAAGTTGTACAGGCGCTGGATACTATACATAATCAAAAATTTGAGCAATGCATACAACTTCTCTGAATCCAACAGTCAGTGTGTTCAGATGGTCATTCAATTGCCCAATTTGGAAAATAAAATGAGATAAATCACCCCTACAGTAGGCTGCGGGAGAGGAAATGTCACTTGAAGAGAGTAACATTTCTAACGGTACACGGCAGTGTTGTGTGTGTTTGGGAATGAGAAAATGTGTAGACACCTGCAACTTCTTGGATCAGCCCCTTCAAACTCGGAGACTGGAGTCTGTTGACAGCTGTAAGTGTCGTTGACTCACATGCTTATGCCCCCACTTCTTCAAAACTGAACAAAATTCTTTATTTTTTCTTCAAATTTTTCCTTGTTTTAAATACCTTTCCTAACAGCCTACTGAAATAATTTATTTCTTGCCACTTGTATTTAATTTGTACATGTAACTTTAAACCTGACAATATTATGTCTGTATTAAATCCACTATTTTCATTTAAGTTCAAAATTAGGAATCAAATTGTTATGAACACAGTTATAAAATAGGAAGGAGAACATTTTATGAGAGATACATATAGAATTACCTCCTTGCATATCCTGTACTCTACGTGTCCGTCACCAAGACAGTCCTCGGAGCCTCTGTCAGAGTGGATCTGTGACGAAGCACCGTTTCTGGTGGAGCAGTGCTTCAAAACCATCTTCAGAGAACGACGACGTTTCTCAGGTGAGCGCTGGACCTGAACGTGCAAGACATTTGTGGCAATCAAAAAACCAATCTCATTTATAATGGCTCCTCAAGCACAATGGGGTAATTTACGAGTACTATGCACAACATCTATTTCTCCCCCTTGTGTACGGTAGCAGATTAACTAAGGGATGGAGAAAATAGACCTACAACAGCAAGTAAAGCAAACATACAGAAAAACAACACTACATAAAGAGAAACACAGCAGATCCATTAAAACTTATATAGCCAAACTAACAGAATTGTTGCTACTACAGAAGAGCGTATTTTAAATTACACAATCAACTTTTCAAAGCATTTCAAGGAATATTCAATATATCACCACCAAACAACACAGTACCACAATATTCACAATTTAAACAACAGAAATTTGTTTGTGTGTAGAAATGTATCACACCTAACTTAAAAATACATTTGTGTGCACATAAATTATTTACAGAAGTTTCTTCAGACAAATTAGGTAAATCATGATACTGTCAATTTTTCAATGTGAATATTCCATTTGTGTGTTTCCCCATAACTCTGTTTGCCTTAACCTTCATTAGTGTTTTGCTCAATTCAAGTACATATATGCATTCAGAATGTTAACTGTTTACCCAGTTTGAAATATTATTGGTAAATGCTGCCTTTAACAGAGCTCTAAGACAGTCTTTGGGCCAAATGCTTTCAGTGATTCAGGCTGCATGTCAGACAAATATAAATATGACAAATTACTGTGAAATTCCTAACTCACACAGATAGTAGAGTTGGCAGTGAGGGAAAATTCAGAAACTGTATGTTTTGTTGAAACAGTATCAAGACAGTAAAGCCAAAAGCAAGGCAGTGACGAAAAACGTGTAATCACATACAGCCAAACACGACCGCATACAACGAAGGCAGCTCGTAGAGAGGAGAGTGGCAGTCAGATTAAAGTTGACTGTTGGTTGAACTGAAATTTCAGGCATGACACAAACAACTCCATAAGTGGTTTTCACACACTATTTGAAACATTTAGAACAGTGAATTTATTTATTCAGCATGAGGCCTTTACAAGAGACAATTTTTGCCTAATTTATGATGGGTCAAGTCATATTTCTATTCTTGACACACAAGCACAAATGATTGCAAAAAAATAATACCAAATAAAGTTTCACACATAGAATAAAACAAAAAACAACAAAAATGTCCCATTTTGTAAGAACAATGCAATAAGGCCACATGTACAGCAATCATTCAAAGATAAGCAAACAATTTATTTTATAATTTTTTTAACAAAACAGAAAGACACTGTGGATCTTACAATTTACAACACTCATTCCTTAAAAAAAAGAATTTAATATTCTATTACCTGAATTTAGAAACGCTGAACCTACTCACCATATTGTTCCAGTTAATGCAATTTTGTAAAGAAAATCCAAAATAAAATTATGTTAATAGGCAGACATTGAAAAAAAATGCTATCAATACTTAAGCAGCTACATAAAATAATTTCTAAAGGTTAATATGTGGGCCAGAAAATTTTCCAGTAATGTCCATCGTGTTCCACTATACGAGCTGACATTCCCCTGGATGATGTGAATTTGGTAATCGCCCTACATCCCGCCCCAACCATAAAAAATAGGATTACGGCAAGAAATCCCTTCTTTGGTTGATCAACAATGCCAGATTATAAAATAACTAGAATGTATTCAATTCCTGCCTTCTTATGCTCAATTCTCCCTTGCCTTTCCTTTTATTTATTTCCAATTTTCTATCCGCTTTTCAGCATCTCATTTTCACACAAGATACGCAAACTTTGAAAACTCACACCATCAAACTATAAATCTTAATTCCTATTAGCCAAAACTCCCTCAATATCAAGCCGTTTGTCATAATGTCGACGACACTTCACATGGTGCAACACGATGAAAACGGACCATTATGAAGTTTCTAATTTAATAAGTTATATACAAATTACAGATTCAAGATACTGGTAGCAACCATTATAACTTAATATACATAACCTACTGAATGGCAAATTCTCAATAAACACGCACACACACAAATGCAGTTTATATTCAACTACTTTACTTGCTTACTGTAATATAATATGGGAAAGCAGTAGATGCAAGAAGGAAGGGGAGGCAGAAATGTGATAAACCAAAGTTTGTTAATGTTGGAACTATTAATTTTATGCCACATCCTCTCATTTCCTAAATAATAAACATCTGGTCAGAAAGCTGTTTTCATCAGCTCAGTAGTGTAAGTTGTTGAGTTAGAATTTGAATTCGAAATACATTAGCTCTACAATCTGGATTTGAAATTTGTCGACAATGGGGATGTACCATTATTTAAAATTTTCAGGTATTTCACTGTGAAATAGCAAAGATAAGCTAAGAAAACAAGAAAAAAGCAGTGTACAAGAAACAAGTTAGGTTAAAGTGACGGCAAGAAAGATCGTCAAAAAGTTCAGAAAAGGATGTAGAGATTTACTGCAACGTTTGGAACACTACAGAAAACTCTGTCTTCAGGGATAAGAATAGCACTCAGATGTGCAACATGAGAGTCCATACACTCATTAGGGGGGGGGGGGCAGACTTACTAAATTCGCCCTGGTCCTAGAATGGCAGCTGTCCCAGTATATAGCATCCGAATCGAAGTGTAGACATGTATTGATAAGGGTGGAAAAACACTGACATCAGCTATGAGGAAACAGAGAAGAGCTAAATTTCCGGGATATTTGTGATAGGTTGCGAAACTGCTTTTTTGTGCCTCAAGTACTGTTTGAAACATTGAAGTAAATCTCTACTTCTTTTCCTGAACTTCTAGACGATCTTTCAAGTCGTTGTTTCTTGTACACTACCCCTCCCTTTCTGTTTTTCTTGTTTTCATTTCTTTGCCTTTTCACTTTTCTGTTGCACACCTTTCTACTCCCTTACCCGGACAATGGAATACACGAAAAATATAATTAAATAATAATTAGTTCTACTGTTGTGGCAATTTTGGAGACACTAAAAGATTTTACACTTTACAGATGCTTGTCACATTCAGTCTTAACAAATTTCAGAAAAAAAGAAAAATTTGCTTAACTCAATGTTGTCATAAAATCTCTGTCAAAAGGGTCATTATGTCACCTTTATTGCTTTCACTAAATGGTACAACACAACAATAAGTAAATACTATTTTGAATGTAATGTTGTTGAACCTGGCAAGATTGGTGTTTCCAAACTCAGACTCACATTCTTTCAAGCACACCAATTATAAATTTTACAAATGTGTTACAACGTAAGGAGAAAATACAATTTTATGAAAATTAGTTGTGGAATCTACTTTTACTTACAATTTATAAATGTCTGACTCAAATTTCATAGATAAAAAGGTCCACTTGACAGTAAAGAAAGGAGAATACTGACCTTGATGACAGTTTTGAGTGTTCCAGTGTAGGGTTCACCATCTCCCAATGAAGAGTTCCTGGCAGAACCACCTTGACGTGCTACAGCTTCCTGTGCAGCTCGCCAGGAGGTGAGTCCCAGCGCCCTCAGGACAGATTCCTTTACAGCCTGCTCTTCAGCGCTCTCCTCTGCCACAACCTTGGCCTCTGTTGCTTCCAGCTTCTCCAGAATACCGTCAAGAGCTTCTGTGGATTCATCCCTCCCTTTGAGGGTCTTGACTTCTCCAATGATTATGTCATCCAGGCAATTGTTGTTGCTTCCGCCGTTTGTGGTAGCCTGCTCAAATTGAAACTCACTGTGCCTGGATCCACTCTTGTCGGAACCAACCATTATTTCAAAGTCTGTCCCATTCACATTACTGACCTCTTTTTCTTTTGATATAATAATATAAGTAGTTTCGGGTGCTTTGGAGCTTTCGCAGCCACTTTGTGCACGGCGTTGGTTGTTCTCTAGGATGTCCCTGCTAGTGCATTCTGCACTGAGGCTTCTCTTCAAGCAGCCCCTCTGCTTCTTTTCTTTGATGGTAGCACTTCTTCTCCTCCTCATTATTATGGACTTGGTTTTCAACTGCTGTAGGTTTGTTTTTCCCAGTGATGTGTCAACCAAATTTGAACCATGGTTGGGCTTCAGAAGGGAAACAGTTTCCTCATTCTTGGCGCCACAATCATCTTTGGCATTCAAGAGCAAATGCTTATCATTGTTTATGTTATGTATACCAGTCATGCTTTCAGATTCAGGTGTGGAAGCTGTCACCACACCTTCAGTTTCAGGATGAGTCTTATCCTCTTCAAGTGACAAAATTTCATCAATTTCAGTATCCTCCTCTCTTTCAAGACTCTCATTTATGTCCACTACACATGCTTCCAAACCCATTTCAATAAGTGAGGGGATTTGACATTCTACAACTTTCCCCTCATTGTAATTTTCACCCCCATCTTCACAATCGGTACTTTGTTCATTTTCTTCGAGACTGACAACTGGAACTACATTTAAATTCAAATGATTGGATTCCAAATACTTTACTATCTCAGACGAAATGATAACCTCCGTGTCAGAATTTACAGCCTCAGTTGATCCCAGTTCACCATTTTCAATACATTTTGAGTGATCACTCACTTCATCTTTGTCAATATTTACAACCAATTCTTCGGGCACTCTGTTATCAACATTTTCACCCTGAATAATAAAACCATCTTTGTCACTAGACCCAGTAAGATGATCACTCTCACAAATAATGTCTTTGGCAGAAGCTTTCCCCACAAATGATTCTTTGGCATCACCCACAACAATGGGAGCATTTTCTTCACCTTTAACATCGCAGTTCACTTCTGCATCATCTTTGGTTACAATTGCCAGTTCCAACCCAGTCCTGTCATAATCCAGAGACAAACTATCTTTTCCTGGTCCCTGGGAATCCAAATTTGTTTCACCACACTCCTGATCATCTTTGGCTACACCCACAACCACGTCAGCTATAATGCCATTCATTGTGCAGACAGGCATATCTTCAACATTCAGATAATTGTTTTCATAGGGTAAAGAAACAACTGTCTCACTTTTTACTGGGGAAGTCTTGCTAAATTCACTAACAGAAATATCAACAACTGGAGGCTGTGATGAATCACATGTACTATTATCACCATCTGCTTTCAGAGGCACAAGTGTATCACTCATGTCAAAAAAGTCAGGAGAGTTCTTATCATTTTCAAACAATGGTTCAGTCTTAATTTTAGTTACCACAGGAGTGTGAGAACTCTTGAAAGGTATCAATACCGAATTTCTAGGTTTCCGGGCAGTCCCTGAACTGCCAACCAGTTTCTTAGCTGTCAAATTTGTTCTTTGGTTATTAACTACTTTTCTTGCACTCTTATTTATTTTTATTTTTCTCTTCACAGAATTCACTTTGTCAACTTTAAGAATCCTTTTTCTGGCAGCTTTTCTTAAATTACACACAGCTACAGTCTTTTGTGGTTTTATTACGTTTCCCCTGACTCTGAGATCTTGAACTTTATTGGTCAGTGGAGGGGCCACGTCTCCACCTGCTGGAACATCACACAAATTCCCAGACTTAAGTATCGCTTTGTCAGCAGTTGCAGGAACCGTCGAAAGGCTAGTGGCACTCTCTGTGGGGTTGTTGAAAGCCTTGTCTCCCTTACACTCAACAAAATTTTCACAAGCCAATTTCACGGGGCAATCTGAAGAATTTTCAGGTACCTCACTGAGAATCTCATCAACAGAGACAGTCACATCTTCCACTTTCACATTCTCTTTGGTAACTGAACTGTCACACATGATAGGGAGGACTCCACTGACTGTGGTCACAGCACACAGGTTGGAATTTGTGTCCATCAACTTCTTTTCATTTTCCGCAGCAGCCTTGCGGGACGCTTTGGCTTCAGTGTACTTCTGCAGAATCTCAGAAACTTTGCTCTTCTTTATCAAGGCTGCAATTCTACTAGATATGTGCCTGCCCAGGTTGCTGCCATCATCGTCACAGGTGACTATCTCCGAGCTTGGGGAGGGTTGCCCAGGCTTGTCCTTGTCCACCTGAAAGATCCCAGGCTCCTTCTTCTTGACAAACTTGGTCTTGGGGAAGGAAGGGGAGTCAACAGAACCAGCAGGGCTCCCCAAAGAGGGTCTGCCTGGCTTTCGCCCCACAGGGCGCAAGTCATCCACACTACCACACAATGAGGAGATCCGCCTCCTCCTGGAGGGGCTGAAATCCACTGGGAAATCCACCCCGTCCAACGTCCTGCGCTTGCCGTTCCTCAGGAGCCCTTGTGACCTGAAGCTGTATGGTGAGTTCCTCCCAACCCCATTGTTCACCTCGAGTCCTCCCGAGATTCTGGAGAACCTCTTCTTCAGCCTGCTCGTCCTAGGGCCGACACTAGTGGTGCTGTCCCCAGAAGTGCTGCAGGTCTCCAAGAGATCATGTTTCCTCGGCCTGCCGACGGGTCTCTTGATGGGGGCGATGTCTTGGGAAAGCCTGAGCAGCTCCTTCTTGGCTTCCGCTAAACTATTATACTTCCTCAGCGTCGACGTCAAAAGTTTTTCCCTTCTCGATCCCTGGGTCTTATTCGCTACGACAGGTTTCTTTTCACGGCCTGCCATTTCCTTTCGTCAGACAGCATGGGGATCTGGAAAATGAACAATAAATAAGGTAATATAAGCGACATTCAGTAGGTACTTAACCTACAAGCAGTTTCAAGATTCAGACAAATCGTGTGTGCAGTATGTCATGGCCAATATTTTTACGATAAGACAGAGATACTTAATGGAAGACAAATTCGATCACTACAACGCGAGAGGCCGTCTCAGGTGAAACTGTCAGCTACTGGACGATGCATCGCACAGGCCTGAACGATCACGCACGACGAAATGCACTGGCCCGACAAAAGACTGTCTCCCGTGATAATCACAAAAATTCACTGTTTTTGGACGGAGTTTTCCCGAGTTCCACACTTTCGAACGGCGTAACAGTTATGTTATTGAGATAGTACGTACCTTTCTGTATATGTGGCATATTAAGATTTGGTCCGCGAGTCCCCTCGTGGCCCAGAAAAAGCGTCTTAAAGCGAAGCCCCCGGAGCCTGTGTCGGGAGGTTCGATACCGCAAAGCGTAGCAAAGCAATCTGGCGCCACCTACGGCACGTAGGAACTTGGCGGCCGGATTTTAGATTATCGGCAAGCGTTTCGCGCCGATTTCTCGCCACTGTTGGATCCTTGCCGTCCTGCTCTCAGCGTCAAAGGACACGTTCGCCGTAAAAAGCTTTGCGCGAACCTAATATCGAAAATAGAAATGCTCAGGTTGATGCGGACTTAGTGGTGCGCCCCGCTCCCATGTTGCACCGGGAGCGGAAAACGGCACCGTTGGAGGGAGGAAAACAGTCGACGCTCTCATCGCGCCTGTAAACATGGCGGTCGTCTGTAGTTTGTTAACCTCGTTCGTCCTAAGGAATGCCTGCCGCACCGTTCGCTCTCAGGTGGGAAACTCGAGAAATAGCGTGGCCTCCTCCTCTTGCGTCCTGTTTCGTTCTCAGAAAGGAAAAGATCCTCAACAACTCCAAATATTACCACTGCCTTCATTCAACCCAACCGTTTGGAATACTTCGTCTTCCAAGTCAGTCGTGGTGTCGACCGGATATTTAAATGAATGTATCAAGAACATTTTGTTCAGCCTCCTTGCATATGTGCGTGGCGTTGTTAAAATTCCGATGGAGGACAATTACTGTAATAATCGTGTGTTAAATAATTTATTTTGTGACAGTCTTATTCATCTTGGTTTAACTGAAGAGCCAGTTTTGCCCATAATGTAAAGCTTTCGGGACTCAACATGTTAATAACACACTTTCATTATACAAATATATCGTAATTGAGTTGCTAGATTCGCTATTGTGATCGTACATCTGTATGACGTTCTTGTGTTTGATTAAAAACCGTACACAGTTTCGTTTTCACCAAGTTGTTGATATAACAATATTGCTGGATGGGAGTGAGTGTAGGGAAATCTGTTCCTCAGACTTTACCTCAAAATATTCGTTGTATGGAAAGAACGCTAACATATTTAAATGTTGTTATGAATGGAGTATGATGTCAGCTCCTTGGACACTCACCTTCCTGGACATTCTGAGGAGATCCTCATAAAGTTCCACGTTTTTGAATTTCTCCTTTAAATTAAATTACATTGAAAACTTTTTAACATAATTTTTTATATTATATTGTCTGTCCAAATCTATAGCTTTTAATGAAACTTTTAGCAATATTATAGTTGAAACCAGTTATATGGGTGAGAGAGTATCTGGATCTAGGCATCATTAACAATCCAATATTTGGTGATAGGGCAAATTTTTTCTAACTTGTATAATTTCCTGGCCTACAACATAGAAGAATAAGAAGGTTTTAAATATGTATACCACTTCATCTTTCCATTTGTGATGGTTTTTTTCCTCTCTGATCACATAGGACATGTACAAGTTAATAAGGCAGTTGTTTGTTCCTCAACAGCAGTCCAGGCTGTATTCCACATACAAGTCTAGTCCTCCAGAGGGTGACGCCAGCTTGTACACGAAGTTCATAACCTCCAAGTCTCCAGAGGAATGGAAGTGGGTTGAGGCACTGTTGAGGCCAAAAATAGTGCCACAACCCAAACCCAAGTTAGAATACCATTCAGGGTGGTTTCCACCTGCAGGTACAGTGTTATGTAATTTTGGGAACTCATGTCTCATTTATTTAAAGTAATATACATGTTATATTATATCTTTTATATCTCAAATCAGCACTAACTTGATGAATAAATTTAACATTTATATCTGCATATCATGATTTAAGTAGAGCCCACAGATTTCATCACCGAGGAACAGATTGTCAGCTAGTTTGAAAGTTTGTGGATTTGGGAAGTTAGAAAAATGTCTATTAGGTCATAAATGTAATGCCTAATGCAGCATCTTCAAACAGGTCACAATGTCTTCTAACAGCAAATGTCAGAAGCCTATATCTTGGCAGGGACTTCCTCGTTTGTGCGACATTTTTGAGATCTGTAGACTTGTTTCTGATGTAGACAGTAAAATTGTTACTTATTTATGATCAAGGCAATTTCAAGTAAATTGGCCAGAATAGGACTAGAGATTGAAAAAACAGATCTTTTCTGGGACCATATCAAATTTATTGCCTCACTTAAAGAGTCTGAAAATGGAGCTTGCCTGGCTGAGTTTGGACTTCTTTTGTGATTGAGTTTTGCTTTATGAAAACAAATATATCTTCAAGAGTTATGGCCATGCTTTTAATTTCTCATCCGTCTGTAATCGAATCTTTCACTCAGTGTCTCGGTGTGTCATCCACCAGAACTTGAGCTAACCTCAATTTGTAATTTTCGACTCTACCATATTGCTATTGCCAATTATTTTAACTGTGTAATGCTGTTAACAAATTGAACTTATGACTTGTAATTTATGTGGACATAAGAACGTAATACTTACACATAACTTTAGTTAAGTCTTAATATTGCGTAGAATAAGAAAATGTCAATAATTCCACACAATGTTCTCATCAGCAGCAGTTCTATCCGACAAAGATCCCCCAATTATTGACAATGATACTGCATAACATTTTTTTTATCTTATTCTTCTCAGAACCAGTAAACAAAGATTTAAAATGTTATAATTGACATTTCAAATATGTATTGTATATTTTTATATGTAAATAACATCACAAATAAAATTTATTGTCCTTGGCAGGAACAACACAATTCTAATTGTTGAAAATAAGCTTTTTAGTTTGTCACTGGTTCATGCTGCTCATTCTTTCGGCTTGTATGATATTCTTCACTTACGACAATTTTGTCTTTTTATTGGCTAACTCATACTCTTTTTGTTAATTCCCATCTCATTGTTATCAGCCTGTACATAGGTACCAAAATTTATTAAACTTTTATACATGATGTCTCTGCTTTTCATGGTGAATTAAGAAAATTTCTATCAGTTTTCTTCAAATGAAGTTTTGAGATTTGAAAGTACAGAAAACATTCATTAAACAAATTAAATTTATCACAGTTCAGAAATATAAAAATAAAGAACATTTTTCTCTAGCTCACTAAATCTGTTTTGAAAAGAAAATGTGATATGAACATTACAATCTGATTAAAATTAATCAATCCACGTGATTGTAAAGGAGTCAAGAGCATTCATTGAGTGATAAGTTTTCTGTATTCAGCTTTGATTGGATACTGGATTGCGGGATTCAGATCATTGAGCTAGCCTTCATGGTTGCTGAACACTCACCCTCAAAAAGGAGTGAGATGTGGATCACAGCACTGGCTAGGATGACAGAGGTAGCAAAGCTAATCAGGAAGGTGAGTTCACAATGTGAAATTTGTGTATATAATTATGAAATTTCCTCTTCAATTGACCACAAACAGTAAACGCTCAAAAGGTAGATGTGGAAGAAAGTCTTTGCGTCCATCGAATACAAAAGCAAACGTTAGGTAGAGATCAGTTCAGAAAATCTCATATTCAATTTCTGTTTGTGACATAGGGAACCCAATCTGGTTGACTTTAGAGCTAATGGATATGTAGGTTGCTTGTTTGAGCTAGGAGGATGAATTGATATCCCCAATTTCTTTTTTGAGAAAAATCTGAGAACAACAGATGAATATTACTGTGACAATAATGAAAATTATGATTTTAGTTCAATTTTTATGATAATAAATATATTAGACATCCAGGTGGGTCCTGTGAGGAAGTCATTTTTATGTGTGCTAAGGAAAATTAATTGTATCTCTGTACGATGGAATTATGTTCGTACCTCTATTTTGTGGTCTCATGTTTACACACCTTTGCAGTTGAGGTCCAAATAATTACTTGGAGTTTTCAAATGGGTAAAAATCACTAGATGTTCCTTATTTCCCCTTAAAGGTCAAATTTTTCTGTTCCAGTTGTGAAAACTGCCAGCCTGCCTTATTTTGTTCCAAGAAACAAAAACCATATGCTCCCTGTGTACTTGGAAATAAAACTAAAAGGAGAGCGCAAGCGTACCATTCTGAGGCATATACAGGGCGACATTTGGGTGAGAGTCCATTTTACATTTAAAGGTTTTCACAACAGAGGTGCACCTGGAGGAAACTGAGGGGTAATGCTAAAGTGACAACTGTGTCTCTCCCTCTACAGCATTCTAGTCTCCTGCAAAACCCAACTCTGTTGCCTGCATTCATTTTCTTCAATTTCATCTTTCTTTCTACAGCCATCATACCTGGTTATGGAAAATTGAAACCGAAAAAATTAGTTGAATGTATTGTGCACTAAACAAAATAAAAAGGATTCATATGCACTGCCTTTCTCTTGTGGAAATGTTGGTGAGGTATTTTTAAATATTACCAAACATTACAGTTGAAAATATAAAATTGTCATTCAAAGAAATCGAACAAAGCTTTATTCAAGCCTCAAATCATAGTTAAATTTAATTAAGGACTATGGATAGAAAAAATGTCAACCAGACCAGGAATACAATCCAGGACCTTCCACTTATTGGACAGCTGCATAGACCCTCAGCCAATCCTAGTTGACTCCTGACCATCCATATTCCTTAATTAAAATTTGTGTATGATTTGAGGCTTGAATAAAGCTTTGTTGGATTTCTTGTAATTGTATAAAAACACCTACGATAAATGTATATTAGTGGTACAGGCAAGCCAAACTGTGGCTTAAGGATAGAGGAATGTCGCTCCGGTTCGGGAATCGATTAAGATTAGCTTAGTGACCTGAGCAGCCGGAAGGTCCTGGGTTCGATTCCAGGCCCAGTCGACATCTTTCCATCGGTAATCCTTATTATAAAAATGTCTATTAAAAGCTATTGGGTAATGAAGCAACCCAAAAAGACAAAATTGGATGATAAAAATAAGTGCCACACAAAGTTTCTGAAAACTGGATTATGCCACTTCAAATTCAACACACGAAGAAAACTACAAAAGTTTGCAAAAACATTGTGTGACATATTTTTATCACATTATTTAATCTGTTTTGGCTACTTCATTGTCTAAATGTTTATTTTAAAATGTATTCCATATTATTGAAAGTTGTATTATCAATGATTTGGCATATTTATTCACAAGTTATGACAAATCACATTTTTAATTTTGAGTAGAAATCTTTCTCTCAGGGTGTAGCACCATGGCAAGGTGTAGTGTGTATTAATTTCTGTATACTGTGTATTTTCAATCCCATCCAGCAATCTTGTGTTCTGTTCAGATATTTTTCCTCTGCTCCCATTACAGATCCATACTCCAACTAGCTGCTTCCCCACTATTGGTTACCTTTATTTATCTGACAAACTACCAAATCAGTCATCAAACTTTCTATTGTATTTTCTCGTGTTGTGTATTTGTCTGTGTCTCTCTCAGCTATTCTGATGCCTTGTCTACTGTGTTTCACCTGTTAGAATTATTATATTTTTCCCTTGTGTCGTCTGTGGAAAAGAAACTACTTCCAGAGTGTTGGCTGAAAGCTGTATCTGTGTATCGCTTAGATGATTGAGACAGGGTGGTTTAATTAAACTGACTGTATTCCAAGTGCTACAGTGACAGCTGTATACATCAGATGTAGCTGAAACATCATAGTTATGTTCATTAATCAGAGAACTTTCGAATAATGCTAAAAAAATTAGTAGTTGCACTATCTGCCACCAGATGAAAATATGGTGCTGCAAGCAGTCAGAATGAGGTGTGGGTGCAGGAAAATGGGAGGAACAATCAAATATATGATAACAGTGGTTCTGTCACGTTTATTAGGATATGGTCACAAGTTATAACATGCATATCTACGATTTTTCAGCTTTGTGTGATGTGTACAGATGTCACTGTAGCACTCGGAATACTGTCAGTTGTTATAACCACCCTGTATATAGATAGAGCATAAGTGAATAGTTGAGGACAGGTAGTAGGAAACAAGGCAGTTACAGGCTGAACTTAAGCATTGTGATTGCCGTCACAGTTTTGAAATTTGACCATAAAGTAATTACATTATTGGACTTGCTAATCAGGTATGCCATTGCCTGAGTAAGAAGAACAAAGGGAAACCAGAGTCAGCAATGAAGATGTTAGTGGAAATGGCTGGGATAAAAACAGAAAAAAATCTGTAGTGTAGTAAAGTAAGTGATTGAACTGTATAAAATGGAAATAGATTTACTGTTTCGGTTAGTCTTGAACAACAAAGAATATACTTTTTGTATTCATTGTACTCTTCTGGGCATAGAAATACTAAATTCAGTTTTTGTTTGCTTTTCCCCTCACAATTTATTATTTCTTCTCTCTCGTTTAAAACAAATTCTTCAATTATTTCTTCTTGCTATTATTGTTGTCAAATTTTTCTCTGCTGTTTGGATCGTCTTTGCTTCCCTTACATTGTTCATGCTCACTAACAATTCCAATTATTATCATATTAACTTCATTTCAGTCAATTAAGATTTGTTGAAGAACTAGAAATATTTGGTAGTGAAAAATATGGGTAGACATTCAGGCAGCCACCACTGGAGTTGCAAGTAACAGTGACGTCACTTTTGAAGACTCCCGAAAGCAAATGGTCGAATATTCTGTCGAGCTGTGACCAGAGAGATAAAGGAATAAAATAAAAATGTGGAGTAAATGATCTTTTTCTTAACCTGGTTAGCATTTTATTATGTTACACTCAAGACTGTAGATGTCCAACCCTTTGCCAAAGAACCAAGTCAGAGAAAGTGGAGCAAAAAATCTAAATTGTAAGTGTTTTAGACACTAAATTGTATTTTTTTAAACTCCATTTATGGAGAACAGTTATATTATTTTCCCAATTAAACCTAGAATATCAGAACACCCTGAAAATACAACCATTTTTATCCAACAAAGATAGCTATGCAATTAGTTCCTTAATTCAATGCCAAATTACCTTCAATAATAAAATGAATTCAACAATTTCAAACAAATTCCATCTTTATTTCAATATAATAAAAAAATTAAATCATTCAAATACATTAAGAACATATTTAACTAAAGATCACATTAATACTCTGTGTAAAGAATAAATTAAATCTTATTATTATTTCAATTATAAAATAAAGTTAAAAATTGTGCACTTTTGTTGAGTTTTGCAACCTTTGGCTTAGTGTCATCAATGTTTCAGGCTCTGGAGAAGGAGCTCTTACAGTTTGTGCGATCTAAGGTGGGGCAGGAGTTGCCGTCGCAGGTGCACGAGGTGCTCCGGAAGATCACCATCAAGAGTGATGTGTACACGCTGGTGGAACGCTGGCTATACGACAAGGGCTTCTAGGTGAAAACCTCTGCATGTGCTCCAACTAGCTGAAATATGTTTCGGTTGAAAGGGTGACTCTAAATGTTAATGTGTAAATAATTCTCAACAAGAGGAGTAATAAAATTAATATGGTTTATATTAATATTTCATTTTATTGCCATAAATAACATTTTGCTTGTTAGTTGTTTATATTCACATATTCAATAGATTTGTATAGTTTCCTGAGACAAATTTGCCTTGCCCTTTGCATCTCACTTCACTTGGTCCCATTACACTGACTCCACACTTGACAATTTCTACTCTCAAATTTTCCAGTTTTCTTGCCTTTTTCAAAGCTTTTGCTTTACGATTCTCCCCGAAACACTTTTAACCTGTAGATCCAAGCAGGCAAGTATGTTCAGGTGTGGACAGATAGAAGTTGCTTCAAGGAAGAACGTGACATTCAGTCGGTTTGTTGGAGGACATTCATTTCTCACTTACCGCCCATATCAGGGAGGTGTGCCCATATCTCTTCAGGCTCCCGCAAGGAATACCAACTTACATTAATAGCATTTACATCCTTTTGTTATAGGACAGAACAGTTTTTAATACAGAAGAGTTTAGCTCTGAGAAAACAGCAGAAGTGAAGCGTGAGACTGGTGAGAAAAGTGAATCTAATGGAGCGAGACATCTGGTTGTAGCCAACACTGTCCCTGCGCTTCTCAGTGTGCGCGATTGTTCAGCAACACTGATTGTTTCCCCCCCTCCAGCGTCCTTCACTTGAATGGTTGTTTTGATTGGTGTGGTTGGATTTCAAGGCATATTGACAGCATTTTGGTGGATTCATTTGGATAAAGATAAAGAAAGTGTTTTCATATTTAAATTATCTCCAAAATCAACGATGCATTGCAACTGCGGAAGAAGAAAAAGACCCTAGTAATGAAAACTCTTCCTATAAAGTCCCCTTTCTTCCTTACCCGGAGAACTTGAGGAGTCTTATCAATTCCCTGAGAATGTGGCTCCACATACATTGGTGGAAAAAAGTATTTCACAACACGACACCAAATAAGGTCCCATCATATGAAGGTGTTAAACGCAACCTGTGGTTACTGGGACTGCCTCACCTTCAAAGCTCTCCACATACGAACGAGTAATCCATCAGCTATGGGTCCGTCAGGTGTGAATGGTGCATAGTGTGGCCAGCCCCAGACCCAATGGACAAGCCTAATGCCCCATAAGCCTGCGAGGGCTGTTCTCTCGCAGATGAAAATTCCCAGAGCTCTGGAGGAGGCTAACTTTGGGGATACCTTCTCCTCTCTCTGGTGTTTTGAACCACAAGCCAAGACCTGTTTTGAGAGGTTATGTTCTGGGGTTGCAGACGTTGGGGATACGGTAAGAGTTGTCTGCTATTCCTATTGAGATAGTCAGCCAGAGGCTTCCTTAACTGATAAAGGCAAAACCCTCCCTCCCACTTGTGGAAGGGCAAGATACCAGTACGAAGAGCCCAACCTACCTGATGCAGGTTTTCTAGGGTATTCTTTGCATCAGTTTTAGGCGAATTGCCGGGTAGGATCCTTAAACTAAAGCCCACAGGCCCTAGGAAACCCTTTCCTCTGGCAGATGAGGGGATTACCCTATATACATATATAGTCTGTGTACATCATCTATTAACACAGTAAGGGAAATGTCAAGACTCGAGCACATGTGGGAGCGGATTCTACCGAACGGCACACGACTCAGGGACCAACCACTGGAACTTCCTGTAATGGTATATGAATGTGAAATATTTGCCCCAATTACTCAACTGTATGTGATGTACTTATTTTATATATACATATATTTCCATAGATCAATTTTATTTGCCTATTTAATTGAATATTAAGGTGAGCTTATATTAAGCATAAGGCCATGGCCAGGCTTTGTTTTTTATACCAAAGTATATGTCGACCTGACCGAGAATAGAGCCCAGGACTTCTGCTCTAATCATTAAGAAATCTCTTGTCGACTCCTAATCCGAGTTCGAAGAAAATGTGCCACTGCGAGAAAGATGGAAAATATAATTTCCGGATAGTTGATTTAGAACCTAATTTATTTACAGTACGGAAAAAACTTCGGCGTCAGGGAGAGAACAACACTCATTAGGGGGTAGACTTACGAAACGTTGGAGTAAATCTACATATTATTTCTGATCTTTTAAATGATGTTTCACGTCATATCTTTAACGTGCCTCTTTCTTTATGTTTTTTATTTACTTTTTTTCACTGTTTCATGCTCACCTTTCTACTCCCAGACAATGGAATTCCCCAAAAATCGAAATAAAATTTAATATAGACTTGAAGTGTCCCCAATTAATGATGAAACTTTGTCTTTGCTAAATTATAATATTTTTTTAAGTTTTGTAATATATTTATGAATAACACGCAATACGTAGGAAAACTACGATCGATATCTCGTTAGACTGACCTTGAGTATCGATATCACTATCACGACTTTTGACGTCCATCGAGACGGGAATTTGAAACACATGACTGTGGCTTTCGTCGCAGGTGATAAAGCGTTTGCGGGCTGCGTCTCGAGTGGCGGGCCGTACAGCCTCCGTCTTCCGTGGTGCAGTGACGAGGGGAAATGACGCCTCTTGACTTGGAGGAGGTGCGTGGCTTGCGAGACGTCACGTCGGCGTGACGAACGGCGATGTAAAGCGCTGAACTTCGGCGATGGAGACGGCCATCATGAAGTCCATCGACAGTTCGTCGCTCCTCGCGCAGAGCAGGGGTCCGGCCGCCAGCTTCACTTCCCTCAGCCTCGACGGTAGGAGTTTCCTTCTCATCGATCACCAGGAACTTCTCCAGGTAACGCAACTGAAAGTGAGGTTAGTCTTCACCCCACCCCTGCACCAGTGACGTCACACATGCTGCGTTCCTAACTCGAAACCATTGCGATCCGATATAATTTTACCATGTTAGAAAACACATGATGGAATTTCTACTCGTGTAGTAAAATATGCATGAGGTCCCATCTGCCCGATTGCAAGCACCTTAATCATTTAACACACTGGTATATTTCCAAACAGGTTAAATATGCAACTGAGATTCCACTCTTTAAGACAAACGCACAAACAATTTTGACAAATATATCTCCGCCCTGTGGTCAAAAAAATCTTTGAGTGAGCAATAAAAATCGGAATTTCAATAAACATAATTTTGCAGAATCTCTGCCTGGATTTCGAAAACTGTATTAATCAAAAAAATATAAATACACCGGGCTATTGAAAGCAGTATTAGAGGAATTTAATAATAAATTATACCCATTAGGAATTTTTTTGTCATATCTCACTTGTGGTTTGGTATTTATATCATCACACTATTTTGCTGTCTTTTAGATATTTTATCTTATTATATTTGAAAATGGACAGTATATTTTCATATCTAAAGCATTAGGCTGTGTAGATTACAATGTACTAGTTATAATTAGTGTTGTGTCCATAGGCAGGTTTTCACATGTAGCTCTCCACTTTCTCTTGTCTTCTGCCATCCTCTACATGTTTCTATATTTTCTGCTTCCTTTGATGTCATCTATTGTTTTGTGTCTTCTCCTTCCTCTCAATCGCTTACCTTGAACTAGTCCTTCTATAGCTTCCGTTAGTAAGCTCCTCAGTTCTTCCTTTCTCTTATAATTTGAAACGGTCTTTTCCTCTCACCAACCATTTTCAGTACTTCTTCATTTGTCACCCTTTCCATCCACATATTTAAGTATTTTCCCATCCTACCGTTTTAACGTCCACATCCATATAGTTCCAGACTCCAGGCAAAGCAGTTACATCTTCTTTTCCTCAGTCCTTTTTCTAGTTTGCCACATATTAACTTCCTTTTTGTATTTAATGCTTCCTTCACCATGGCAATGAACATTTTTATCTCTCGATGGCTTCTCAAGTCTTCAGTGATTATACTTCCCAGATATTTAAAGGAACTTACATGATTGACCTTAATCTTAATACATTTTCTTCCTTTACTAGTCACAATCTTTGGCAACTGTTTAATTGCACACACAGAGACATTAATACTGGATGTGGAAAATATTTACATTTGTTGTACTGTCTGATTCTTTATTTAAATTATTGACATAAATAGCAATGATGCAAGTATGTGAACTGTTCTCTTTAAATGCAATCTGTAATTTCTGCTCCAAAATTGTCTCTGTGGATAGTTTGAGGATGTTGCCTAAAGGTGGTATATTATCTCGTTTATCTCACATCACTGTATCTAAATTTTCATAATTATATCCCTCTCCTTCTCTCTGTATGTTATGTAAAACTGCCTTATTGTGAAAATCAACCTATGAAACTACGAATACATACGAGTTTCTTTTGTAGAGTACCGACATATATTTTCTAGGCAGGCTTGCAACTGATAGACAACACCACCCCCTCACTTATTCATGACTAATCTTGTAGAAGGATATTCTAGTTTGGCTACGTATAGAAGCATATATAAAATATAACTTTTATAGTCAAACAATTTACTGTCATTACTATGTTTATTATTAAATAGAATTTTCAAAAATCAATTATTTAAATTTACTTACATAAAAATAAATGGGTATATTCTAATTAACAAGACTGAGACTAGTAATTCTACCTCCTCCTATTTTGCTAAAAGCAAGAAAATTTTAATTCCTGTATGTTTACTTAGCTTATGAATGAGACTTATTATTTATTTTAAGGATCAAAATAAACCAATGTGTAATTTTAGTTATTCAACTGACTTTTGCAGGTTTGTTCTGCGGAGCAGTTTGCCAGTCGTCTTGGTTGTCCTTCCTCGGCACGCATCAAGGTGGTGTCAATCTTCGGCAACACCGGTGACGGCAAGTCCTACACACTGAACCACACCTTCTTTGGGGGCGAGGAGGTGTTCCAGACGTCAGCTGAGCAGGACTCCTGCACCGTAGGTGTGTGGGCGGCCTTTGACCCACGGTTGGGTGCCATCTGCCTGGACACCGAGGGCTTGCTGGGCGGCTCAGGACTTGATGAGAACAGACGCACCAGGTTGCTGCTCAAGGTGCATCACAATCTTTGTCTACTTTCTTGTGACACTTTCTCTGCCTATCATTTAAATATTGTCAGGCCTTTCTGCTGTTGGTAGACACTCAAAATGTCATTTTTCTATATGTATTAACACTGCAGAATGAATTAATCTGATCTTTTTATCATATAACTGATCAAAAAGGTCACATTTTATGCTTTTAGAAATCTTTAAATTCTTTGTGAATAAAATTATATTTCTACTTTCAAATTAATAATTCAATAATATAAAGCAATGGGCCAACATGATATCCTTGTGAAAGTCAAGATAACATATAAATTTAAAAATGTAATAAATAATAGTAAAAATTCCTTATATTTAGATGAAATAGCCAAATTCTCTGGGCTTTCGTGTTTTTCCAATCATCTGATGAAATGGACAAGGATCCCAGAAACGTTGT
Source organism: Zhengitettix transpicula (assembly GCA_037074705.1). Taxonomy (NCBI): domain Eukaryota; kingdom Metazoa; phylum Arthropoda; class Insecta; order Orthoptera; family Tetrigidae; genus Zhengitettix; species Zhengitettix transpicula. Next base: position 279,418 of record CM073591.1, read on the forward strand.
GTGGTATTTATATCATCACTTAATTAAGTCTGTATTTGGCTATTTCATCTAATTAATATATTTTATACAGAGTTAGTATATTCTCATTTCAAATTATTTATAACATCCAGGCATTTGTATTTTATACATGTTAAATTTTATTAATTCAGATTCATTTCTAATTGATTTGAAGTATCTTTACAGTAACAAAATTTAAGTATTTGTAAGTGTTCTGTCTCTCTCTCTTCAATTCATTTCTCTCTCATATCGTATACACAAAACATGATGCAGGTTCTGGCCATATCTGACGTGGTAGTTTTCCGCACTCGCTCTGAGAGGCTGCACCGTGACATGTTTGTGTTCCTGGGTTCTGCCAGCCGTGCCTATTCGCAGCATTTCCAAACTGCACTTCAGGCAGTGGGCAAGCTCATTAGGAACACAAACAGCAGCGGGGGTGCTCCGGCTTTGGGACCAGCTGTCATAGTGTTCCAGGAGACACTAAACACACGGCCACTGCAATTCAGTGAGTGTCACCACAGAAACAGTTCAAATTAGAGCAGAGATTCTGTGTTAGTGTTGATTAAACTTGAGCAGCTGTAAATTTAGTGAGTTTGCCTGATATTTGGGAATAGACTGAATCATGACTCTATAGGTATGAGTGAAAGTCCTGAGGGCGTTCTGAGGGGCAAGTTCAGTGAGCTTCAGCTGGAACTGGAGGCCTTCAGCTCTTTGCGCTATGTTGGTGTGCAGTCCAAGTCTACTCCCACAGACTTCATACCGCTGCGCTCTGCTGTGAGGACTGAGCTTGAAAACACCACCGTCCGCTCACCAAGGCAGTCAGCATTAGTCTTCCACACACTCAAGGTTGGTACACTTTGCACAGTAATACATCCCATTTTCTCTACATATCTTAGTATGTCCTCTCCTTCCAAATACAGAAACTGTTGCAGAGAATAAGATTGTGAAGAAGTGAGAGTGAAATAAGAAACTTTGGAACTTTAAGAAAAGGTTTAGAATTTGGCCTTGTTTTACTACTTAGAGTAATAATATTTTTTTGTAGTAGAAAGTTTTTGGCCACTCATTCCAGTGTAGGCATACTTAAGTTAGTCTAACTTAAAAGAGTTTGATAGGTGCTGAACGACAAATTCAGTGGTGAGATAGCTTCCTCGGGAATCCAGCTGTTTCCTGACCAGTACTTCACTTGCCCAGAGAAATGCCTGTCCTGTGAACGACGGTGTGATGCCGGCATGGGTCACACCAAGGAGAACAAACCACATTCCTGTGTGGAAAGATGCAGGTTAGTGAGGTTCTTGTAGATCACCATTCTCAAACATTAAACACTTCACAGCTGAGTATCTCAGATAATTTAGCAGATGTTTGGTTTGTGCAATGTTCATCTTCTAAAAATTACCGTAAATTATCTGCTGCTAAGATTTGTGTCAGCCATATTGTGATGAAAGTAGAACAGTTTTAGGATTCCATTTTTTTAACTTTGAGGAAAATTTGTCATTTTAACTTGTCATGTTTCCAATTTCCATTGCAGGTTCCAGCACCAGTACGAAAACTGCCAGTACATCTGCAAGGCCTGCCACACAAACGGTTCAGAGGTGGTAGTGACACCCAAGATGACCTCAACCTCGGACAGTTCTTGGTTTGGTCTTGCCAAGTATGCCTGGTCAGGGTGAGCTTTAATTTCTAATCTAGGAAGTGTTGTTTGACATTATAACTTTGAGTACATTTGCTTTTATATAAATTATATATAGCATAATAAAAGTAATAAATGTGTGCAGACGTTTACAGGCACTGGATGTTGACCTTAGCTCAGTTTTATTAGTTTCTTCTTTAATTAAAACTAGAAGGCCCTTCACAAGGGATTTTTCCTGGTATCCACAAATTGGAACACTTGAAATAAAGGTTTTTGTATGAAATTTTCATACAATTAAACAATTTTGATATGACAGACCTATTTTTGCCTAAAATTTTACTGAAAGAAATCATTTTTGTGGCCATTATTTAATGTAACACAAAAATAGAACTTTCATGGTTAGTTGTATTACAAAACAAATAGCATATTATTGTCAACCTTCTGGGAAGGTGCGCATAGTGATTGTTGTCTGTCGGGGACTGCGGTAATTTAGTGGAGGTAGAGGGTTCCGTGTGACTGCGTGGCATTACTCTTGACAAACTGGCTGCAAGGAGAGTAAACATGGTAATGCACTTTTTTAGGGAAAGCCTATGCTGGGGCTTAGAATAACGTTAATACCAAAGTGTATGTTCTGTGTATAGAAAAGGAAGAAATGAGAAGGAAAAAATGAAAATATTCAGCCAGGGCAGGAATTGAACCGAGATCTTTTGCTCTGTACACAGAGGCTTTACCAACTAATCTACCAAGCTGACTACCAACAATAGCAAATATTGATAGTCTTATTAGGTGTACAGGTAGAATGGATGGAGCAGAGAGAGTGAATTAATATAATTTGTATGGAAATCCTTCCACATTAATAGGGAGATGCATTCCATGTGTCGACTGTATATGTTTAGTTCCTAACATCATAATTATTCCTTAATGGATGCTCGTAGTTCTTCACTCTCTCTACTCTATCAATTCCTCCCCTAAATAACCAATTATCCATTATAAGACTCTTTATATGCACCTGGTCAGGAACTTGACCCGGTCTGTGTACTGAGCAGCTTATGCTGGTTCATGTCCTGTCTGGGTCAAATATTTTCAGTCTTTCCTCCTCCTTCCTTCTCCATGCATTGAACATGTGCTTTTTTTGTGCGTGAGCATTCACATGAAGCATATTCCCATAGGAAAAAGTGACAGTGATGCCAACTTACCCGAAATCAATAGTTGGTCCAGTCTGGCATAGGTGGAAGTTCAAATTTTCGAAGGCCTGAGTGCCCTTCATCAAGAAGAAAGATCTGAACTGCGTGCAGGCCAAGCACGAATTGTGTGTTCGTGTACACATACAACCAACCCTGGACGTTGACGTACACCTGAGTTCTGGCATGATCAACACATCTAAAACATAAAGCCCACAAACATGCTCCAATACCTGCACTTCACAGGTTGCTACCTAAAAAACAACAAACATTCCCTCCCATACTGTCTAGCTCTCATGGAGCACACATTTGCTTCACCTGGAATAGTCCGGTGTCCTACACCACATATATATATATATACAATATTAGGAGAATCCATTAAGTAACTAATTCACATTCAAACTTCGATAGTGAGGAAGGATAGAAATAGATAGGAGAAATAGGAGGATTGCGCTTTATGTGAATTCATATGCTTGGGCGAAGAATTACGCACATAGAAAAGCATATGTTCAAAGCAGAGAGAAGGATGGAAGAAGAAGGAAAGACTGAAAATATTTGACCCAGGCGGGACTTGAACCCACGTATTCTGCTTAGTACACAGACGCCTTAACCATCTTGGCCACCGGGTCAAGTTCCTGACCAGGCAAATATAGACAGTCTTATTGTGGACAATGAATAGTTTTAGTGGAGGAATGGATAGAGTAGAGGGAATGAAGTATTAGGAGCTTCCATTAAGGAATAAATACAATATTAGGAGAATCCATTAAGGAACTAATTCACATTCAAACTTGGATAGTGAGGAAGGATAGAAATAAATAGGAGAAATAGGAGGATTGCGCTTTATGTGAATTCATATGCTCGGGCGAAGAATTACGCACATAGAAAAGCATATGTTCAAAGCAGAGAGAAGGATGGAAGAATAAGGAAAGACTGAAAATATTTGACCCAGGCGGGACTTGAACCCACGTATTCTGCTTAGTACACAGACGCCTTAACTTTCTCGGCCACCTCCACTAAAACTATTCATTGTCCACAATAAGACTGTCTATATTTGCCTGGTCAGGAACTTGACCCGGTGGCCGAGATGGTTAAGGCGTCTGTGTACTAAGCAGAATACGTGGGTTCAAGTCCCGCATGGGTCAAATATTTTCAGTCTTTCCTTATTCTTCCATCCTTCTCTCTGCTTTGAACATATGCTTTTCTATGTGCGTAATTCTTCGCCCGAGCATATGAATTCACATAAAGCGTAATCCTCCTATTTCTCCTATTTATTTCTATCCTTCCTCACTATATATATATGGAAAGGATAGAGAGATAGGTTGTGGCTTACCTGAAAGTGAAGTGCGGTGTCGCCATGCGGAACTGAAGGTTGTTCTTCAAATTTATATATATATATATATGCTATAACTGTATACAATTTGATTTGTTCTTGTAAATGTGGCACAAACTTATACAATTATTCAAAATTGTGACACAAATATATAAATTATTATGTCTACAAATTTTCTGTTCCTCTTTTGTTTTATTTATTCCTTCCCAACCTTTCAGGTACGTGATAGAGTGTCCCAACTGTGGTGAGATCTACCGCAGCCGCCAGTACTGGTATGGCAACAGAAACCCAGAGGATGCTGCTGTCAGGACAGAGATCCGACATGTATGGCCAGGGGTGAGTGTGGAAGAACCTCTGTGACAGTCAGTGTCGCCAAACTTATTTCAATCGAATGTGTTCGTATACATTTCCTCTAATGTGTAGATGTGTAATTATCCTGTTGTTGGAAGACCATGGAACAGATTCAATTATGTGAGAGCAGTTTGTGGAGAAAAAGGTGTCCATTGCACATACTTAAACTTTTTCTGTCAATATTATTTAAACCATGTATTAAACATAAGCCAGTCTCTCTTAAGAGAATATCTGTCCCTACAGAAGAATAGTTACCTAAGTGGTAAATGAAAAATTGTATTATAGATTCTGAAGTGCTTTTTTCATTTAGTAACAGGTGGATAAATTTTTCTTTGTTAGTACACTATTAATAATAATATCTATGCTGACTGTCCACACAGGGAGGTGGAAACGCTCTACTTGGGACACAGAATGCTGCACGGAAGGTCCTAGATGGTGTGAGCTATATCTCTGATGCTGTGGTCAGCGTCGGTTCTCCACCCACCAAGATGCTTTCCTCTTGGGTCGCTGACCAGATAGCACCACGTTACTGGCGTCCAAACCACGAGATCAAGGCACGTATGGTAGTAAAGTTATGTGGCATTGCACTTACCCTTTTCTATTATTTAATTTTGTCAGTCTTCCCACGACATTCTTTCTGACACCATACTTCTGATAATGCAGTAGACTCTACCTACCTTCCTTCAGGAGGCATGAGAGTTGTCGCCACATTCTCTACTTCATTTATTTATATTATATTAACTCCCCACATTGCGCTTACCGAGCAGCTAGCAATTAATCTCCCTATGTGGAAAGCATGCCACTGTACATGAAACTATCTAATTGTGTAGAAAAATCTTTTTAAATGGAAGCTGTCACTTTCGAGGAATGAATTGCATCCCTGTACTGTTCTGTTGTCTTATATTTCTCCACTGGGTGCTCATGGTGGCATTACTCTGTTTTGCAGTGTTGTAATGACTGTCGCAAGGTCTTTGGCACAACAGACACGAAACACCATTGCAGAGCCTGTGGCGAAGGCTTCTGTGAGGACTGTTCTTCATACTCAATAGAGGTGCCCGAGCGAGGCTGGACGGGCCCGGTCAGGGTCTGTGCTGGGTGTCACAAAGCAGGTAAGGACAAAGACAGTTTCTGTCTCTGCTTCCCAAACCAATTTGCCAACTACATACTTTTATTTAGACTAATTCTATATTCTAGAAGGTAATGTAAGTGTAGTACATAAAATAAGATCGAAACAATTCTTCTCTACATTTAATAAGACTTGTTCATGAATAATAGAATGTAACCTCTGGCATCTAATTTATTATGATAACAATATTTTCCCCCTCTTTGCCTGTTGATTGCTAATTAATAATTCAATGGTCAAACCATAACTTGCCTGATTTTTCTTTCTCTTTCACCTCATTTGATTCTCATTGAAAGGGCAATGCATTTTGTAATTGCAGTTAAATTATATTTGGGCTTGGACAATTATTTACTTCATAATATTACCAATTAATAAATAAATAGCCTTGAGTGATTAAGTTATTAATGAGTCATCAAGTTATTAATAAAAAAATTAATTTGCCAAAGTTTCATCCTTAGTTTAGAATCTCTTTATGTTTAGTTTACAATTCAGAAATTAATAACATAAGTACATAAATCTTCTTCAGGATAATTACAAAAATATTAATTAATTTAATTTGGCTTACAATTTCATATATCACTTTATAGTATTATGGAGACACACACAATACATTGCTTTAGCCACACTTCATTATAAGCTATGATTTTTATTTCAGTTGCAACAGGCAAGTCTGGAGAACCTTTCCTCAAAATTTTTGTCAATTTATGTATTAAATTGTAAGTAAAGTTAAATTAATATATTTTGTAATTATTGTTCTAAATTTTTTTGAACTTTGGTAATTAATTTCTAAACTGCAGACTTAACCTGAAGGGGTCTTAAAACAAAGACAATACGTTGGCATGTTTAATTTTTCGTTAGTAATAATTTTCTGACTCAATGCCATTTATTTATTGATAAATTATTTACCTTCATATCTTCTTCTCTGTCCTCTTTTCTGTCCTCACAATTACCTTTTGTTTGTCCCAAATCCCTAATGCAGCATTCTTTCCACCTTCACAGTTTCTGTCTTACATATAACTGGTTTTTCTGTAGCAAGTGCCAAGTTGCAGAGGGAGGAGGCAGAGGACGATACCGAGGTGAGGGCACGCAAGTACGGTGAGGTCATGGTCAACACAATCACTACAGTCGTCTCTGTCCTGGAATATCCAAAAGGTGAGTGCCAACTACAATATCAGATATATCACTTTAAATTTCAAGACATTTTTCAAATTTGTGTACAATTTTTTGTGTTATTTCCTATGGGTTTTAAAGTGATGCATGCATTGAAATGTCATTTTGGATACCAGTGAAACATTTGTAACCTTCCATCATAATAGTTAAGTTCCTTTTTGTGTGGTTTTTGTATATTTTGTACCTTTAAAAAGCATGTTTTCTAGTGGATATTCACCATTATTCACATAGTAATGCCCACTTTGATTTTATACACCATAGATCTGATAAAAGAAAGTGTCCGCCCAAACTACTGGCAGCCGGACGGGGAGGTTGATGGCTGTGGCTGCTGCAGGATCCGGTTTGGGCCCAGACTGGCCGTTCACCATTGCAGGGACTGTGGCCATGCTGTCTGTGAGACCTGCTCTGCCAGGCGAAGGCCCGTACCGGCTAGGGGCTGGGACGCTCCGGTCAGGGTCTGTGACCGCTGTTTCCGTGACCACTGATCAGGTAATAGATCTAGCACACTCTTTGACGAGAAGCGCCAGACGTCTGGTTTTCAAGTCCCACCTGTTATTTACTTGTTCTGGTGTGCAAAGTGTTTGTATTTCTCCAGGTGCTCCAGAAATGGAGAGAGAAGAAGTGTCTAGAAGTCATTCCACTTACAGAACCTCAAACCAGAGAAGTGAATGTGTGAACAAAAATAAAATGTTTGAGAGAACTTTGTACCGAAAATTGTGGAGAATTTTTATTTAGTATTCAGTTTCAAGTTTCTATTTTGCTTTATTGAAGCTAGTTTTTAACTGTGGTGTATTATTATGCTTTTGTTGTAAATACAAATTTTCTTTCTTTCTTAGCTAACTATTAAGTCTAATCATATTTACTTGCATATGCTTCAGGACTTTTGTTCCTACAGTTTATCCAATATATTTAAGTATTAAGAAATACATAAAATACATCTGTAAACCGTGAGGTGGGGTACAACAAGGGGTCTGTTTCAATAAATAAATTTTCCCTTTGGTTCTAATTTAAGTATGAAATTTTAACTTTTCTACTAAAAACGAGAATATGTATTTTGGGTCAAGACTATGGAAAGGTATGTACAGTCACGTGCTGGATAAAGACAAAAGGGTGTGATCGAGACTTGTATTCTTGACCTGAACCTAAAATTGCACAAATGTTTAAGTGTAAATATAAGTAGAATTTAATACATCGTTCTGTACATACCTTTCCACACGCACATGAGATACTGTAAATGTATGCCAATATTTTCATTGTAAACAAATAGAATTTTAATATGATTGAAGTTACACCTCATTTAACTTCAACCTCACAGAATGATCAAGTTCTTAACTGCTTGTACATTGGATGAAATTCTCTCGGGATTGTACATTGTTTATTATACTGTGATAGCCTGGTAGGTGAAACTACAAGGTCAGAAGAAAGAATACATTATTTTGTCACGAAAGGTACTGTGTCTGTATCTCGGTCAGTTTGTATGTGTGTGATGTATATATATAAATATATATAGTATTTTTATATCTAGGTGACTCTGATATTGGCTAATCTTTACTGAACGTCACACAGTAAAGACGAGCCCTGATATCGTTTCCAGTGCATTTTTTAAAGGGATTATTGTATTCACTGTGATAATTTGAGAGTTTTTGTGAATAAAAAGTGAAGGAATAAACAGGTTTATTTTCTGATTCTACATACATGTAAGCTTCACTTAAGCTGCCGTCTGCAAGCTAGCATGGTTTCTGGCCTACACCTTGGTATTTCTCTTCTCCCCACAAGATCCGACTTTTAGTTTTACTGTACCAAAGTCTTCCTTACTGGTAATTGCAGCACTCAGAGAACCTGAACGAGCACTTAACAATTTTACAATTTCTGTGTACAATAATTTTTTCAACTACTTTAAAAAGTCATTGTTGTAAAATATGGACATTTTGGTTTCAACAAGTGGATAAAAATTTACTGAAAATATTGCATGGTTTTTTACATACATATAAGATTTCTGAAACTCATTGTAAACATATCCACTAGCGGAAATCTGGATTCAGTTATCCGAAGTCAACTATGTACATCTGGCAATTTAAAAAGACCTTTAATTTTAAACACCATCACCATTTCGACTACACGATCACAACGCGTTAATAAATTTTGTTGTAAATTTGTACATTTTTTTTAACGTCAGTAAAATAAAACGAATAAATTACTTCAAACGCGATAAACCGGCAAGAAACGTTTTTATGAGAAGGACAAAGTGCCGTCGGAATATAGGTTATGTACAGGACGGCACTTTGCAGATAACGTAACAGTTGAGACTGGCAAGCAACACTACAAAAATAAAAATATCTGAAATATGTATACAATTGAGCAGAGCCGAGTTTCGCAGCGCAGGCAAACACGTGGCTGAGACTTTAAAGGGCTGACCTAGAGCGAACATGTGACCGTCGGAGCCACCATATTGGTCGAAAAAGAAGGTGATTCGTGGTGCGAACGGAAAGTCGTCCGGAGCCGTGGTCGATGTTCCGGCCCGCGAAGCCGCGCCACATCCACCTTTTCCCCGACCGAGGTGGCGTGGATCAGATGTTCGCAATGGCGGCGCTCGGTGACGAGTAGCCTCCGGGACGACGCCGCAGCAACAACGCGACCGTTCGTCGCCCCCAGGTACGTGCGGGCCCACCCCCGCGGGGGCAGCCTTGTCGGGCGCCTGTGCGTGGTCGCGACCGTCCCCGGTGCCGTCCCGCGACCTCGCCGAGCAATGGCTGAAATTTGACCCATATTCCTACGCACGGAGCCCTCGTCACCGTAAACCCCGGCCCCCTCGTGCGGGGTAACGCAATCCGGGCGACGAATTCCCCGTGCCGTACGGAAATAAATCGCGTCGGGGCGCAGCACAGCTGTTGCTTCCGCGGCTAAATTTGGTGCGGCGATTTAAAGGAACGCCGTCGATATCACGTGTCCCAGATCCGCGCGTGTGTGCGTCGACGCCTTACGTAACCGCGCCGCTGACCTTTCTAAGTATCTGCTCCCGATTTATTTCCGATCGACTACGTGCGCGGTCACGGTAAGTCGTCCTCGTCTTTGGCTTTATTTTGCTGCGTTTGTTGTTCGCCTAACGTGTTCTTTATGCACCCTCTCTCTCGGTGTATTCGTATTTGTCTGTGTCCTTTCCCGACGACGGTATCGGGTGGGAGGAGGAAGGAAGCGGTTTTCTTCTCTTCTTCGTCGCTCTTCTCTGTGGCGTTGCCATGGCGATGAGGTTTTCGAGCGGTTGCCACGGTAACGGCATCTGCGTTGGCATGGCGACTGCGCCTATCGACAAGAGTCGTCGTCAATGTCTGTAGAGAGACGCCTCGGCCCCAGAATCTGCCCCCTCCTACCACCCGTTGAATTTTGCTCTGAAACGCCGTAGCCGCTAGACTTTGACGTCATCGGCGGAGGTCATGACGTAGACCGTATTGACAGAGGCGAGGCCCGTCGCCATGGCAACGCATCCACGGGGTCACGCCAAGGCCGTCGCGTCGTGACGTCACGACCAAACCCCTTGTTTGGATGACCGTCGTCACTAACTCACGAGATTCAGCTTCAGTTCATGTGTCGTGAACGTGTCATGTTAAGTCTGCGGCCAGGCGAGGAAAATATGAAGGACCACCCACAATAAAACCTAATTGCCAAAAAGCAAATTCTAATCGCCCCCGGGACGGAATTGAGTAGGCCGCCCTCTCGCTTCCCGGTTACGTCACTCGTGTGTCAAACATCGACCGAAAATGGCAGACAACGAAAAATTTTTTTCTCTCTATAGATATAATTATATGTAGGTACTAAATATATCAAAGATTCGACCTTAATATAGGTCTTCGTCCGCAAGGTAAACAATTCTCAGTTCCAAAGTGAAATCGTCAATGTGAATTAAGCAATAATAGATATTATTTTACATTCACATAATTAATATTAGTATATTACTTTTCTTTTACTTATTAAACGCAGTAAAAATTGAGCAATTTTGTACATCTTTGGCATCGTTGCAGCAATATCCGTGGCCGCGGCTTTGTGATCGCTGACGTCTTCCGTCCCCTCCTAACCTTGTCGTGGCGATGAGACGACGATGTTGTGTGATCGCTCTTCCTTATCTCCCTACTTCTTCCTGATAAGAGCTCGACGCTTCCCGTCGATGGCGATTTCTTGCCGCAGCACGCGAAGAAAGAGGTAACCAAGGCCGTACGCGGAAAACTCCCGGACTGCGTTAAAGAGTGGAAAAGTTAAATATAAAAAAAAACACATTAACAACTGAATTGCAATAATTTGATTTATATTAAAATAAGCATTCTGTATTTATTGTACTTACTGTATTTGTTGGGTATCACAAATCATAATTTTAAGGATCTTATATTACCATACAATTGATGGCATGGAAAGCCCAACCCAGCTTTTGCATAGGAAATATCATCTAATACTGACACTCAAGAACCCGGAAACTTGTAAAATCGGACACTATGTCGACACTCGTAAAGTGTGAGATTGTCCTACTTCTGAGAAATTGGTCAGGACAGTTATACTTCCCTTATTGGATGGTAGTTGCAGTGTACCGACTGAAAATATGTTGTAATTATTAGTGTTTTTATTTTTTCACTCGGTTGTCTCAAATAGAACGAAAGGTAGAGGAGAATACATTTGAAACCTTAAATCTTTATTGTGGGATTTTTCTTCCCTTTTCCACACCGGTTTTTTTTTAAGATGTTAAGGCGCTGCTGATGAACCGGAACTTTGGTCAAAATGTTAGTGTGTGAGATATGTGTACATATTTCTTTTGATGGAAATAGAATGGTTACTTTGGACCACAATATTCTGCATGTCTTCCCAGGTTATTCCAAGTGTCTGACTTTCGGACCTTTACTGCCAGTTTGAAACTGCACTGTTTAGGAAATGTTTAAATATGTGGGCAGTGAAAAGGTAAGTATATGGAGCAGGTTGCAGGTGTAAATATAGTGATCAGTTTGTTTTGATTTAACAGAAAAAGGAAAGAAAAGATGTAAATCAAAATAATTAAGAGATATTTTAAATTTTACCATGAATATTGGCTCCAATTTGCTCAAATTTCAATTAAACATGTGATACTAATGCATATTTTTGTGGAGGTTATCTCACGTTGGTTTTATTAATGTAAACAGTAAAAGTTATTTTGTGTTAATGTTATGAAAGAAACTGTTAATTTCAACTGATTCATAAAATAAAAATAGGTATATAATTTAATTTGAGGGCATATAATTTACATGATTTGGTACCGTTAAAATGGAGATTAAATGAAACATCCATTGATCTAACTACAAGTTAAAGTGTTACAAACCAAAGATTGAAGCCTTTCCCGGTGTAGTTGTTCAATATATTGTTCTCGGAGTTGAACCGGGTTTTGCGTAATTATATTAGAACGCATTGTTTTGACGACCAAAAACTCTGTCGTCATCTTTTAGGCACCTAGAAGATGACGACACAGCTTTTAGTTGTCGAAATGTTGCGTTCTAATATAATTATGCAAAACCCGGTTGAACTCTGAGAACAATATATTGTTACAAACCACTTCAGCATCCAAATTTTCCTCTGAACATAACTTTGACTTGCGAATATATGCTGCTAGCTCTGTCCTTAAATTTCTGCTTACTTACAGACCTGTTTCTTCTTCTCCTCCTCAATATTAAGACTTCTTAGGATTAGATACAGTTCTGGAATCTGTCTCCCCACTACCTACCCTTCTTTAACTGTGTCCTATGGAGAGAAAGTCTATTAAACTTTTATTTTAATGGGTTTTGAGTGATATATAGAACACTTAATAAAAATATAACAAGGTCACATTAAATACATTTAGATAGGAAGGAGAGACAGTGAAGTTTACTTACCTGAAATCAAGAGTTGGGCTGAGGAGAGAGAATATTCGGCTGGGTGATATATATATATATATATATATATATATATATATATATATATATATATATATATATATATTTAGCAATTTGACAGACAATGACCTAGCTAGATTCTAAATGACAGTCTTTATAAATTATTCAATGAAAGTATGTTTCATGTTTCCAAGATTGGGTTCAGGTTACAATCAATTCGGGAGACCGGGAACAAATTAACTAATGTGAGCAACGTCTGTACAGTACATAAGTATGGTTGGCAAATGTGGCTCTTTGTTGAGTGAAGTACAGCTCCCATTAAAATTTTAGTTTTATAGTTTCCCCAAACTTTTTATAGTGTGCAAACTGTATTAGCCAGTCTGTAGTAGCAGTCTGTTGAAGGGGTTAGTAGCAGTAGTAGGAATTCAGTGCACTTGCATATAGCATGTATATACTACACTACAGAGAATTAGGCATAGGAAAGCTGTTGCTTGCCATCTATTTTATATTTTTGGTACAACACATTGTTGTGAATATTTGTACTCCACAATGAAGTTTAAGAAGTTGAAACATCGTCCACAGTTGACCAATCAACATCTTACAGTATTTCTGTGGACAGTTTTAAGTAATTTTACATCAAATTTTAAAAATTTTACCAAAGTTTGTAGTCAGACATTGTACTTTTTATTAAAAAATATTTTTACATTCTATTTGATTTCTGTTATACTTTATTTTTATTAAATTTGAATTTTATTACTAAAATTTTGAATTTGTGTATCTTATGTGAGGCTCCTTATAAAATACAAAAAACCAGATTGTGACACTCTTTGCCCACCCCTGGTGTATAGTATTATATTATCTGTATGTATTAATTGATAAAATGGATATTTTATAAGAAATAAAAAATTTGTATTACATGTCAAACTGTTGAAAAGGTAGACTTTCTTGCAGGTAGGATGGCTCCTGAGCGGCCTGGATCGTGTGTGGAGGGGGAGGCGGGTGCTGCGGTTCCCAGCCAGCAGCGGCCGGCTGTGCCTGTACCAGTGCTGCAGGCTCACCAGCTCAAGGTGAGGAAACATCAGTAATGCAACTTATATTAGTCAAGTATATACACACTCTGATGTGGCTAACATTTATAATTGGTCTGTATGTTAATCCATAATATGGCAGTCAACATTAGTCAGTTCTATGAATATTTGTGTGGTGCTGCCCTACGTTTTGATGCTTGCTGTTCTCAGGAAGGCGATGGGGCTGTTCGAGCTGTGGATGATGACTTGACTTCCCTCACGTGGCTGCAGGACAAGAACCTACTCAAAGGTATCAACCTGCGAGGGGGGAGTGTGGCTCAAGGCTCCCCTACCAGCGATTACGTGGACGAGGGTAGCTGCTGTAGCACCAGTGAGCCAGCAGACTCTGGTGGATCATCTGGGGGCCATTCGCCCTCCCGTGTCGCCGCATCCCCACCTCTGGCCAGGCTCAAGCACCCACAGCATGTGCCCTACGACCCCCAGGTACCATTGGAATCCGATGGAGTAGCCAACAGAACTGTCTCACTTTGTGACTGAAATTAAGAGGAAGGACAAATTGGCAATAGAAACAGAAGATGCAAAAGACTTCACAATGTATCGTACTGAAAATATATTATTGAGAGAGATTGTCTGGAATTCAATAATAAATTTATAGTTGTTAAAAATGGTTTCTCCAAGTGAAAATGTTCTCCCAACTGAATATTAAACATACAGACAAAAGACAGCATTGATGGTATCATTAACCTTGTAACCAATCTTTTTCTAAATATTTGTCAGTATATTGCTTGCTTCATGTGTTTGTTGATAAATTCTTTACTGTAAATGGTTGTTTGTTTTGCTATTCCCTAGAACTTGAGAATACCTAATGAATTATTATGTTAGTTTTATGTTGAAGAACAACTAAATACTTTTATTTCTCTATGTAAGCATCATAAATGTCTCTTAACAGTATCTGTCTTCCCCTTAAGTGACATGACTGTGTTTTTTTCAGGTACACACGAGTTCTAAACCCCCTTACTCTTTCTCTTGTCTCATCTTCATGGCGATAGAGGACTCTCCCCAAAGAGCGCTCCCTGTCAAGGAGATCTACGCCTGGATCTTGGAGCATTTCCCCTACTTTAAAAATGCACCCACTGGATGGAAGAACAGTGTACGACACAACCTTTCGCTCAACAAATGCTTCCGCAAAGTGGAGAAGGCTCCAGTGAGTATATCACCTGGCAGAGCATGTGTGATGTGCTGGGTGTAAACAAGTTTGACACTTCTGATTAACGAGGAAGATCTTGGTGTTTTCAGTCTCGCTTTGCACTTGTGCTCCACTACCTACCAGTTCACAGATAATGAAGTTTTCATACCAGATTCTTTGTTTCAGAACTTGGGCAAAGGCTCACTGTGGATGGTCGATCCGATGTACCGGCCCAACCTCCTGCAGGCACTGTCCAAGTCGCCATTCCATCCGTACAGCTCTCAGTCTGGGCGACAGTCTTCTGGTGCCAGGTCAGGCTCATCACCTTTGGACTCAGTAATGATAAAAAAATATAGTTAAATAATGGGTATGTGAAGGCAAGAGTGAAAGCTGGTGGATAACATGAAATTTAACTTCAGTGTTGCCATTGAAGAAGGGAAGAAGCTCTTTACAATTTTTGACATGTTAGTTGCTTCCATCAGGAGCATTACAGTTAGCTTAGATTGTTAAAGAGTTCCCCATTCCAAATGGAGGTCCCGGATTCAACACCCAGATCAGTCGAAATTTTTCCATTCTGTTTCTATGTGACATTGTCAAATTATTTTATTATTTATGTTTATGTAACTAAATTTTCAAATTGACTGTACTGCCAGTTAAAAGTAAGGAGCTCGCAATATAGCTTAGTCCATTTTGATAGCGCACCGGCACAGAGCCCGACGAAGCCTTCAATCCTCCGAGGTGGCCGCCAGCCTCCGACTGCAAACTGTGAGAACTTGCCTGACCCTGTGCTCTTTCCTTACTTGAGCCGCCGCCTGGCGCAGGCAGGTGAGGATGGTGAAGAGAGCCCGGATGACGTAGACGCTGCAACGGCTATGCTGGCTCTTAAGCATGGCCACCGTGCTGGCATCCACCGCAGGGGTGAGTCACGTATCATGCAGCAAGGACACGCACAATTATTGCTGCATCATTTCCACTCAATATTGTCTGTTTTTTGGAACAATTTTCTTATAAAATTATTTATTGTTGAATACGTGTGATGTGTAACAGTAGTGTGAAGCAGCTCAGATTCCTAAACATTAATTGTAAAACTTGGTTACTGAACAAATTTCTATCTTTCAACGTCCATCATTTAGTTTTCTTCCTGTATAAAATTTCTGTCTTGAAACTTTTGTTTCAACTCTGATAGTTACTATATTTACTCTCATATGCTGCACCATTGTGTCATTTACAGGATTAAAAAGTTTTTGGAAATAAGTTACCATTTTTTTAGTAGAAAAACTCTTTGGAATCACACACATTTAATAATATAAATAATCGCTCAAGAGTAACAAAGTATTAATTAAGGGTATAAGAGTATGCCAGGAGCAATGACCTCTGGTATTGACATTAAATCCACCCTACCAAAAGCAAACAAGGAAAAGTAAGCAATTTTTGCTATTTTTGAAAATAATTATTTCCTAGTGTAGATAATGGATGCAATTCTCAAGATTTCTCTTGTAATCAAAGCTTTATGTGATTTTGACATTTCTACTTGGGTGAAAACCCAGGAAAATAAAATCCACATGATGACAGTGTAACTTCTATTTTCCAGATGATTGGTACAAGAGGCTACGAGAAAACTCTGAGGAGGGTAACTCCCGCAAGAAGATTAGGACCTGCAAAGGTTCTCAGGTCAGGACAGCTCAAATATCAGTTGAACCATAAATCAATTATAGATGAATGAATGGACAAATAACTGACAAAATTACCACAAAATACTTTTGTGATTCTTGTTGCTTTTGTCAGGTAATACAAGAACATAAGAAGCATTTGAGTTCGTCACCTGGTTTGTTGTATCAGATTGATTGTCTCGTTCTTGCACCTCTTACATTTTTTAATCACCTGATTAAAACAACCAGGCTTGCAGAAACATTGTGTGTTGTTTTTTTATTAATTTATTTTGTCAGTTATTTGGCTATTTATATATCTAATTAGTATGTGTTTGATACAGACATTTTATGTTTTATAATTTCTAAACCAATTTTATTAGCAGTTATTATAATGTGTCCATTGTTATTATATCAATTGTCTTGATTGTGAAATTATGCTTAATTATTTAATTTTATGTATAGGGTACTTCATGCCTTAAGGTGAGCATTCGTGCGTATCTATATTTAACTCTGAAACAGTGAGAACTTGTCAATTAAAAGGTTCTGTCAGTGCTCAGGGGTAATAAATACATGTACGATCCAAACAGCACTCATATTTAAATTCCTGATTTTCAAATTTTTTAAGGATCTTGCCTTACGAATAAAAGCAATAGTTATGCACACCCATATAAACTGTTGCAGGATAATCTGACCTCTAAAATCAAAATAGAAGATACTGGTGACAGCCAGGTGAAGGTAGTGGCGCCTGAGGGGATGGTCATCACCACTTCGCCCAGCGAGGATCACACCTACAGTGCAGCCCTCAATTTGTCAGCCAAGGCACAACCACCCTCGTCATCTCCTGATGAGGCATTCGAAGAGGGCACAGATTCGGAAGAAGAGTGAGTAGTCTGCCTCATGTGGGTCACCTTCCCACGTGGCCTTTATTAGTAAATCTGCACATTTTTCAGTGGTTGTCGGCCATGTCTTCATGCGGATATGGTCAAATGTGAACTGGATGAAGAGCAACGCAAGATTGCCGAGGGAGCAGATGCCTTGCTGAACTTGGCTGGTATTGCCACAGTTCACTCTCGTGGTAAGCTGGGACAACAACACAACAACAACAACACCATTGCCATCAACAACAACAAGTTGGAGCGGTCCCAGCAGCAGCAGGTCTCTACTAGTCGTAGAAAGGGCGGACAGTCCTTGGGGCGCCTACGCAAGAAACCGCTCCCTCAGCGCAGAGTCCGGGGCGGCGGCAAGAGATAGGAGGCTTGGACCAAGTAAAAGCGGGGCAGACCGAGCGTTGCTCAGTCTACGGCATGCAATCATTTCTAATTATGAGCAATATTACGATGTTTGTAGTTCTTTACAAAACTATCGTGCATAATTTCTCCTCATCGTTGATCGCTATCACTTTTACTTGTTATGATCATTAAGTGGGATAACTTCAGTACTTCCGAAACGGTATCTCGGCGTGCTGTGCACAGTATCGTTTATTTATCCTCCTGGGGCTTTACGGTGTGCGTCATAGAGCAGATAAATTCCTCAAGTGATGGCTTAAAAGCAGCCCTTATTGAACGTATATTATATAGATAACTTTATAATTAGCAAATCATATTTTGGACGGATCTCGACTCTAATTGAGTGGCCTGCCTGCTACTTTTGGAAATCATGGCACCTCGAACATAAGTCAGGAGTCGAGGCCCGTCAATTTTATCACTGTAGCTATTTCTTAAAATATTGTCATGTGGGGAAAGAAATTTATCTCACTATATTTTTAAATATTTATAGTTGGTAGTTTTGTTTGGGAGGCGTCGCCACTGAGCGTGAGCAGACAGTTCTTGGCTCAGGATGCTCCTCACAGCTTTAGCGACTGCCATGGTGAAAGGTTTTAATATATTACTATTTTAGGCCATGAAAGGGAGTCATAGCCTCCTCCACGAAGAGATGAAATGCAGAATATATTTTAAACAATCCGTTCATTTCGTTCTTCCGAAGTACGGAGAGTGATATTTTCTATCGCCAGATAATTTATTTTGTCTTCATTTTATAGCTGAAGCAATAAGTTAACAGACTTCTGGTAGCGGGAGAGGCCATCTCCCAGTCGTTTGACCAGGCATATGTTTTTCATAAATATTTGCGCTGTGATATTTAATTTGAACTCGGTGGGTGTAGCGAATAGGTTTTGATTGCAGCGTGATCCAAGAGAGAAACCAAAGAGAGAGTAACTTTTATGTGAATAAGTACTCAAAACCTTATTCTTGAGTTGTAGCTCTATATTAGCCAAAACTGTGTGCAAGAGAGAATGTGTGTGTGTAATCTAATAGCTTTAAGAGTTGCCCTTAATAATTTCCCGTGCCAAATTCTTTCAATTTCTTCTTACCTTCAGACACTCAGTTGTGACAAACAAAGCACCAAAATCTCATGTGTTCTCTCAGGTGACTGGTGATTAATAATTCACGTTTGTGTGTGGTTCCCCTCCCTTCTCGACCACATCGTCGTCAAGTCGACGTTGGGCGATAGACAATCTTTTAATAACTGAAAAACTTTTATATGTGTATATATAGGAAGATGTTTGTAGATATTTAGTGTTTGAGATAATAATACATTTCTTTTCAATTCTTGGAAAATAAATTGTACATTTTGTGCAAATATGACAATTAGTCCCCTTGCACTTTTTCCAGGTCAGGCCGTCAGTGCTGTCTCCTCCCCCTGATATTGCGAATGTGTGCCAAATCATTTTCCGCTTAGTGCTTCCACCTCGCCCAGACCCCCAGTGTGGGATCTCACGTGGACACAGGTAGAGATTTTGGTGCACTGTCAACTAAATCACAGAAGGGGAAACTACATTTTCTGTCAGATTTTACAGTACATTAGTTTTTTAAAAAATTCTTTTTGGCAACTCCTTTGAAGTGAGAGGTAGTCATTTTCTTCTCATGATTCCATTTAAAATTGGGTGACTTTATGTTGATTGTGGATGAGCAGATGTGTTTATGTTGCTGACCGCTATGAGATCTAAGGAAATAAATAAGTAAATACATACACACACACAAATATCTTTCAACTTACCCGTCATACATAAATCGTTATTTCGATTCTGTGAACCACAGTCGAAGTGTAGGTGAAATACTCTCTAGTTGAACCAGTTACGTGTATGTACATAGTCTAACTTAGTGAGGTTTTATAACGGTGGAAAGAAACTTAACCTATAAATATATATACATACATACATACATACATAAACTAGTTATTATTTAAAATATAAGAAATGAACTATACCTATTGTAAAATTGTATATTGAAACAACAAACGTGTATATTTTTTCAAAACGTACTATATTTCTCAGTGATATGCAAGCTCTTCCTAAAAACAATCACGCGGCGTCGTTAGTCTTAGCTACTCCTTCTGTTACCTAACCTTTGTCTTTGTCAAACTTTCTGAACGAAAAGAATATATATATATAGTTGCCTCAATTTTTCATATACATATATATTATAAATAAATATATATATACAAATAATTTATTTAAGAAAAAATGTAAAAAAACTACAGAAAGTAGGCTTTGTGTATGTGTGGAACACGACAATTCTAAACTTCTCCACAGCAATAGGGCGAGCGAGGAAAATTGTGCCAAATTGTTGACAAATTGTTAGTTTAAATACGAAGATATATGTCGCTATATTTAAACGACACGGGATAAAACCAAATTGTTATTATTATACGATATAATAGATTTTTATGTATACATTTGAATAATATTGTGATTTTCATTTTAAATGGTTATTGTGGCCAGTCGGTGATGCCGAGGGAGGGGAGGGGTGACCGCTTCGTATTCCAGTTCCCGTACTTATAATTTATACCCGAGACCGATGTCATCGGCCGGGCGTTTTGTCTTCCGCCACTCCACCCACCCTCTCTCTCCCCACACCCCCTCTGAAAGAGAAACTGCCGCGAGGTGAGACCACATTTAATTTAACTTGCATTGACGGCAAATTTATAGCAATAATGAACTTTTAGCAATGTTTCAAGTATGAATCCTTTAGGTGCAGAAATATGTATTATTAACTGTTGGAGATTATTAACTGACGCAAGAGTTCTTTCTATGATCTTTATACGTATATATATATATATATCGTGGCTTTTTTCCTTTTCCCTCCCCATCCTTCCAATATATTGTGTTCTGTAGCGACTAAAAATCGAAGTTTGGTAGCCAATAGTTTGTTCTCTTTTCTTCCTTCCCTTTTCTTGCTTAGTATGGCAAATTATAATTTAGGTCCGTGTGTTTGTGTATATATATGTGTGTGTGAGTGTGTGTGTATATATATATATATATACACACACACACACATACATACACATGCATATATATTTTGACTTTGTTTTTCTTTTTGTTGTTGGCTTTGTACACATGTACATATCAAGCTGATTATTATGAGTGGAAAATAATAAATAAAATATTGTAAAATGTGCATGTCATTATTTTACCCTTCCTTTTGACATCAAGTCATATTTGTAAATTATTCCTGGGGAAGTTGATGTGAAAGTAAATTAAATATTGGGAGCGGTGATGACGAACGCTGACTGTTGGGATAAGTTGGGGAACTGTCGTAACATAAGTTAGTATTTACTTTATTGAGTAAAGATTCGGCGGCGATGTCTCGATGGGACCCATTTAGCGTTTAGGCCAGTGAAAGAGACTTTCTGTCCAATTTTTAAAATTGAGTGTAACCCTGTATACAATGATTACAATTCAAATTGCCAGACCAAGTATGTGACAACGTCGTAGCTCTGATATGAATGTAAACGAGCAACAAAAATTGCACTTTTCCGGCAATAACTTAGGAAAGTATGGCCGAGCATTTCCCGCGTACAATAATAATGAAGTGCTTATTAGCGCAGCATTAGTTAAAATAATTAAAGAAGAGATGAAGTCGACCTTATTTCCTTAAAAAATTGGGCTATGATTGAGAAAAAAGACACCGTGAGTGGGAAAGCAATACCGATCACCCTTCGGTTCTCCTTGAAGTATCAGTTTCGCACACCGTTCGAGAAATATGCGTAGGTTGAGTGGAATGATGAAATTAAATTATTAAAGTACGTACAGGACGGGTCTCTTTATTTGTTAAATATTAATTTTAAAAATTAGATGATATATTTTCCTCTTATTTCCATTATTCGCGTACAGCACAACTGTTGTCGTCTGACGCTCGGCAGCCATCTTGGCGACCTCCACCTATAGTCCGTCGCCTCCACAATGATGGATTTCTGCGAAATTCATCGATAAATTCACTAGTTATCTCATTCATAAGTGGAATACTGAATAATTTTACCCAGAGAACAAAGTCTGATATTAGTTGCTGAGTGACTGCAGAGACCTCTAGGTAAAGACTGGGAACTATCGTGGCCCGGTAATGTTTTAGCATTGTCACCGGCAATACTGAAATATTGCCGAAAATGTTGCTGGATTTAGAGCAATAATGTCCGGCCAGTATTGCCGTAAAAAGTTTGCTCGTTTACAGGCCTCTTTAGGTATCAAAGTATGTATGAACTATTTCAATTGTCGTGCGAGTATCGATTGCGGGTATCGACCGCGAGCTTCCCGAGGCCATACGGGAGGGCAGCACCGTCACTAGGAGTGAGTGGAGCTGCGTTGTGAGGACCTCGTCTTCGTTCTCGCCAGGTAACCGCTCCTCAGTGTCTGCGTCTCTGGGAGTGCTCGTGTCTCACCCCGCGCCTCCGGACGCCGCCCCCGTGCTGGACGCAGCCCCTGCGTCGTCCTTCCCGTCCCCGCTCCTGCCAGCTTCCAGCCTCGTCCGCCATCTTTGTCACGAGCACTCCGTGTTTGCAGACGTTCTGCACCGTGACACGTCGCTCCATGGACGGCCGTTTCCCGTATGGGATAGCGTGACGAACCGTAAGTGCAGAGAGCGAGGTTATGTCCGCCCTCACCTGCTAAGACACCGCATAGATTTTCCGCAGGCTCGGCTCTCGGGCGTTGCCTGCCTTTGTCACCTTATCTGGAAACGCCTCTGCCTCGGGCGGACATAACCTCGCCCTCTAAAACTTACACTGTATTGTAATGGTCTTTGTCCAAGTGACATTCAAAAGAGAACTGTCCTACACGAGCTTCACACTCCAACGGTCAGACGGGGTTTATTTTGAGTGTAACTAATAAATTTACACGGCCAAGTTGTCGAAGCTGTTGCCTGCGTCAGTGACTCATATTTTGCCCGTGGTCTGAAGGTCCCTCTTCTATTTAATTGCTAGTTGCTTTAGTTGGCAATTATTTTCAATTTCATTATAATAATTAGTTTTTATGTCAAGTGTTTTGTTCGGACTAGCAGGTTCAACGTCTCTAATACATTCGTATGTATAATTTTATTATAAGTTACTCTTTTTAATGACATCCTGCTCTGTTCATGTATCAAACTTGATTACAAAATATGTTAAAATATGCAAAACTTGGTTTTACAAAGATCCTACCTTTTAACACATCCAAAATAAACTCTTGTCGAGAAACATATAATTGTTGAAACAAATGTATAGTATTTTTACTTTGAATTTGAATACATTCAATGATGATTATAACTTGGAACCCTGCTTCAATGTCAAGTTAAACTTCTCTCTTTGGCTGTGCTGAGCAAATCTGAAGGCAAGTTTATGTTGAAGATAGCTGCTGGAGTTGTCAGTTGGGACCGCACCTTTCTTTGAATGTCACGTGGTAGCTTCAATGAATTATTTTATTCTCACCACTATTTTGCTAAGAATCTGTAATGTTCACATGCTATTAAAATTATACAAGGATAAGATCCTGTACAAGTTGTACTTTTGGTTCACGGTGATTAAATTAACACTGGTAACCGTACACAAAAATTTTGCATGACGTCCCCACATGTTTTAATGAAGTTATGTCCTCGGGGAAATGTCTATGGTGGCTGGTATATTTTAGTGACAGCTTTCCTCTGTGGATCTGGCCAACTGACTACCTTCATGGCCAATATTTCCTAAGCAACCTTAATCTGATTTTCGAGATTGTCCGACTGTAAATTTATGGACTGAACACCTACTAAGGGTCTGCAGGGAGGTTTGTTTTCATTTCCTGGACGGTGACGTCACGACCTCGACTAGTTCGGTCCTGACGTCACTACTTTTCTCTTAGTCCGCCATTTTCGCGGATGACGTCAAGGCGGAGACGACTTGGCAACCCCGCGAACCTATGTTTTCTTCTTTCAGTGTATGGGCGTCCTCTCAAGGTTGAATTGATATCTCCTTTTTCGTTTCGCTTCTTGACCTTAGTGTTTTTATTCACTTCCTGTGTATTTACTTTCTTCTTGTCCTCAACTACATTTTTCTCATTATTGGCAATATTTTGTCCGTCGTTACTGTTTCGACGGGCAACGGAAGCGTCACGTCGCGTGCGGCGCCGGCGTCGGCGTTGTCCTTGAAGGCGGATCGATGCGGACGCGAGGTATCGATTGCCGTCTAGGCGTCGCAGTGCCATGGAGGCAGCCGCAGCGACGTGACGCCGTCGCCATGTCCAAGACCATCATCGCATACCGAGTGTGAGGCGGCGCTTGCTTGCGTTTCTGAGCCGCTACGGTCTCATCCTCTGACCCCGTCTGGTGTCTGTCCTGCAGGAAGAAGATCGAGTCCATCGGCAGGATGACGCAGATGAGCCAGGAGGAGATCGTGACGAACACCAAGACGGTGGTGCAAGGCCTCGAGGCGCTCAAGAATGAGATAACGTCCATCCTGAACGGGCTCGCCTCGTCGCTGGAGCCCGCCGACGAGAAGGCCGGTCTCGTCAGGAACTTCCTCGACACCATCGAGCTCGGTCTCGGTGAGGCGCAGGTGAGCCTTCGGATCGATGCCCGCGTACACCGAGGGTCTGCGCTACAGACTTGTCTTATTGCAGGTGATGACGGCGCTGTCGGCGCACCTGCAGGTCGTGGAGGCGGAGAAGCAGAAGTTGAGGACTCAGGTGCGACGCCTCTGCCAGGAGAATGCCTGGCTGAGAGACGAGTTGGCCAACACGCAGCAGAAGCTGCAGGCTTCAGAGCAGGCGGTCGCGCAGCTCGAGGAGGAGAAGAAGCATCTGGAGTTCATGGCGTCCATCCGCAAGTATGACCAGGACGTCTCGGTTAGTAGCACATTGGCCCCCATATTCGTATCGCCTAGATGTTTACATGCTCTATATACTCTGCCTTTTGCAGGGAGAGGATTCCAATTCAGAACTCAAACAAGACAAACCTAAACAGGATGATCCAGTCGTGGATCTGTTCCCTGACGAAGATGCTGATGAAAGGAATGGTGAGTCTTTTCGTCCGTAGGACTCTTCGCCCTGTCCGCGTGGTTACTTTCTTTTCTGGGTCACAGCCATGTCTCCCACACCGCCAACACTGGCCACCCAGATGAACGTTGGTTACGAGATACCTGCACGGCTGCGGACTCTGCACAACTTGGTGATCCAGTATGCGTCACAAGGTCGGTACGAGGTGGCCGTCCCGCTCTGCAAGCAGGCCCTTGAGGACCTTGAAAAGACCAGCGGTCACGACCACCCGGACGTCGCCACTATGCTCAACATCCTTGCACTCGTCTACAGGTGAGGTCTCTGACCACTCCATGTATTTCCATGTTAGGCTTAGTGTGAATGTGTGAACTATAGGTGTTATACAATCCTTTAGGAAGTATGTGATTCAAATTAATGCTGTTCAGAAAATACATTTTCAGCAAGCTACATTTGTCTCTGCTTATGGTTTCCCTCGTTTCACTTTCAGGGACCAGAACAAGTACAAGGAAGCTGCTAACCTGCTGAATGATGCACTGGCTATCAGGGAAATGACTTTGGGCGAGAACCACCCCGCGGTAAGTCTTGTAGTAGGTATATAGTGTTGTATCTGATGCTCTGTTAGTCCTCTTCTAACGGGGTCCTCGTTTGATGAACATGTCAAACATTTTATTTGTTTTAACTCAAAATAGAATACCAGCATTCTAGAATAGTTTTGTCACGCCTATGTTGAGGCCTTCCTGTGACTTATTTTTGTCAAAAATAGTATAAATGTCAAAGGAAATGATCTTTTGCTATTCAGGTGGCGGCAACGCTGAACAACCTGGCTGTGTTGTATGGAAAGAGGGGCAAGTATCGGGAGGCTGAGCCTCTTTGCAAGAGAGCCCTAGAGATCCGTGAAAAGGTTCTGGGCAAGGAACATCCTGATGTTGCCAAGCAGCTTAACAATCTGGCACTTCTCTGCCAGAACCAGGTACTTTACTTTACCATACTAGATATGGTCAGTAGCTTCTTAACTTCCTCATTATAACTTTTTCTCCTTCAGGGTAAATACGAGGAGGTGGAGAGGTACTACCAACGTGCCCTAGAGATTTACGAGGCAAAACTTGGTCCAGACGATCCCAACGTGGCAAAGACCAAGAACAACTTAGCTTCTTGCTACCTCAAGCAGGGTAAATACAAGGAAGCAGAGATCCTCTATAAGCAGGTCCTCACGAGGGCACACGAGAGAGAGTTTGGAGCCATCGACGGTGAGTTGCAAGTCTCTCATTTATCATAATAGAATCTATATTGTTTGTTGCCGTTACAATTTTCCCATCTTCATAGTGTCTATCTTTTTTGACATCATCAGGATTCGTGTCATGCTTCAGTTTCCATAGTCACTTTGCACTTGTACAGTTGTGTTTTTTAGCACTGACTTCATGTGATCCACACCAGCAAACAAAGTAATAGCTGATTATTTTCTCCATCAGATGACAAAACCATCGCAGTCGGCGAGCATTTTGAGAAGTCTGCGGCCTTGCCCTAGGAAAAGTGGTTACATTCCCTGTATACAATATTTCTACTTCTTTCCTCAGGACAATAGCCATCGTGGCAGAATGATATATTTTGTGTTTCCACCACTGGAATGACATTGTCAGCAATTGTCTGTTATGAGATACATAAATAATGCTGATTGGTGTGATTTGATATTGTAACTTAAACCCTTTAGTGGTAACATGTTGGTTTCATATAAAGGTTGGTTATAAACGTCATTTGGCCTGAAATTTCTTGGACAAGAATATTTATTATGTTTCTGAAGAGCATAACTGTTTTTGTTTCTAATGGGTTGTTTTACTGGATTTCAATGGCTTCAGTAATTAGAAAGGGTTGACTCCTGTAATTTTCCAATCACTTGAACAGTGACCAGGAATCTGTTACATCTTTACAACTGCTGGAGGGTTGAACAATCTTCAACTTGTGCAACCAATTGTTTTATTTTTAATTACTTTGTTACGTTACATTATATTTTTAACTATTCATTTTGTCTGAGTATTTTTTTGTCGCTTAATCTTGAGTGATTTTGTAATTTGATGTGAATAAGAAAATGTATTTAGAGTGTTATGAGACTGTTGCACTTTGGGTCACAGCTCGACTTGTAACATTCTGTCTCCTGATCTTGAATTGTTAAAATAAATTCAAATTGAATAAGATAGAAAGTAACTTGCATCGATTTGTACAGAAAAAATAAAATGTTATTGATGATTGCATGTGTAAATTAAATTAATTGTTTACTGTTTTTGTGTGTTTGACATGGACAGGAATTTATATTTTAGAGGGAGGGGTAGATGTTCTTTTAAAGTAGTTGCTCTGCAGAATGCCTTTTATCAAGTTTCCTTGTCCGTGGCACAAAACATACTTTTCAAGGGGAAGTACATGTTTTGTTGTTGGCGCTGCGCAGGAGAGAACAAACCCATCTGGCAGGTTGCTGAGGAACGTGAGGAGAACAAGAACAGGAACAAGGAGAATGTTCCCTATGGGGAGTATGGAGGGTGGCATAAAGCTGCCAAAGTGGACTCTCCCACTGTCACCACAACACTCAAAAACCTGGGTGCCTT
Organism: Zhengitettix transpicula; assembly: GCA_037074705.1. Classification (NCBI taxonomy): domain Eukaryota; kingdom Metazoa; phylum Arthropoda; class Insecta; order Orthoptera; family Tetrigidae; genus Zhengitettix; species Zhengitettix transpicula. The sequence continues at coordinate 306,808 of CM073591.1, forward strand.
GTACCGGCGTCAGGGCAAATACGAAGCTGCTGAGACTCTAGAGGACTGTGCCCTACGCTCTCGCAAAGAGGTAGACATGCAGAAGTAGTTAAGTTTGATGTGGCAGGCATCATTGTACATGCTTTTCTACGAAATTGTATGGCTTACATGTCACAGGGTTTGGACATTGTGAAGCAAGCAAAGGTGGTACAGCTGCTCAACGAGTCTGGTGACAAGAGGCGAGGCAGTTCTTCCGGCAAAGAAAGGGCTAGCAGACGTGGCTCTCGTGAATCTCTTGAGTCCATGCAGTATGAAGGAGAAGAGGTGAGTGAGTCAGTGTCTCTTTCGTGAACCTTCAGCTACTAACAGTGGCCGCTAGATTCCTAACCAGGTAAGTTTGTGTTTTTCTCTGTAGATGACCGCATGGCCTGGCTTGCTTTCCATACACATGCACGCATAATTTGTGTCTGTCAGTTTCCCTCTTCGTGAACGGTAACGGTGTATTTTGGCGTCAGAGTACTTCCTATTCTGGCTCTGGAATCTGGTGGCGGTCGGAAATAATCTATGCCGTTCATAGAAAATGGTCACCAACTTATTGTGAGAAGAGTTGCTGCTGTGTTCTAGCTACTTTTCCCACATTGGCAAGGACTTGTTGCTACAGTTCTTTTCTAGGCAACAATATGCCCTGTATTACTGATTCCGCAGTTATAATCTGTATATATGTTCCATATTTGCTTGTTAAGTAGTTGTTGTTGCCCGCTATTCTGTATTTCAACCACATTCACATCTTGTTGCATTTGTAGCTTCATGTTTAAATGTTTCTTTCTCAGGCATCTCCATTTAAAAGTTGATAGCTAAGAAATTACCTAGCACAACTGTAACTGTGGGGACAAAATCCTGGGCGCCACTAAATACACCGTCACTTTCACGACCAGTTTTATTTTCACTCGCACGTTTCGTACACATTTCTTTTTCTGTCTTGTGCAGACTCCCGCCTCGATTGGTATTGTACAGAGAACTCAAGAGACCCAGGGCGGTCTAAAATCGAAACTGTTGAACGCGCTCGGCCTCCACGCTTCCTGAGAAGGACTCGCACCTCTAGATTAAGTCTCGAGCGTGTCCGTAAGTGCTGCTCAAAGAGATGGGTTTAAACGAACACGACAATTCTTACATATGTTTTTCTTTTATTTTGATTAAAAGGGACTTGATTTGGCATTTTGACCATAACTGTTTGTGGAATTCTGTCTTCTTAATGCCGTAGTTCTCTAAACCCGTCTTGAAATTAGATTATTGTTTTTCTTATTTTCTGTGGCATTTATATTTTATTTACTACATACCATGAGAATTGGATCCTGAGGATGTGTGTACGTCAGACTTATACTTGCACAAATTAGTTCTTTTTGTCCTTATATTAACATTTGGAGGTATATTTTAACGTGTTGCCGTGTGTTGGTACGTGTCTACGGTGGTTTATCGATTCAGCACAAAAAGGTGTAGTTAACTAGGGATTTAATAAAGGAGGAGAGAGAGAGTGTAACATAGTACAATAACTGCTGTATATTTTTCTGTATCATAACTAAACTGTTCTGCTACTTACTTGAAAATTTATAACATTGAACGAGAAGTTCACAACAGATTGTAAAATTTTATTTGTTTGTAATAAAACTATTTATTATACACTTATTTTTTAGTCTGATAAGGTTGTTAAATTATTTTATTTTGTTCTGGATATTATTGTCACCCCTCCTCCTCCGACCCTTTTCGACCACAATTTGTGGGGCGTTCAAATGCTGTGGAGACTCGGGGTTGCGAGGGGTGGAAGGACCGAAAGTTTCTCTGTACAATGGCCAATCTTTGTCTCCTCAACCGGTGTCTTTCTCCTCGAGATTAGTATAGTCTCAGCTGTGTGCGAGGTCTGATAATAGAGATGATGAATGAGATGCTTAACTTGGTAAACTAAATTTTGCAATAAAGTTCTCCAGCTTGATTGACGGACCTCATAATCTCTGCTGCATTGGAATGGTCCAGTCGATGTCCTTCCTTTGTTGTTGATTTGGGTGAAAAAAATGCATTTAGACCCTAGAGATATATTTGACTGTCACAAGCAAGGAACAAGTTCTTATGATGACATTCGTGGTCTTTAGTTATTAAGTGGGTGTCATTTCTTGAAATGCCTCGCTCCGCAATTATTTGTAAAGCCATTTTCTATTTTCCATTATTTTTGTAAATGGATGAGGTGAAAGTTGACGTAAACGCTGGGACCCTGGCCATCTCTCTCTAGTCCCGATCCTAGCCGTCAACTCTGGCCCTATTTTTGTAGTTGGGGAAACACAGGCAGCGCAGCTCCTCCTTCTTGAAACTGCGGACCACGATTAAGCGCACAAACGCCAAGCTGATGGAGAAGCTGACCAAGGCCGGCGACTGGAACGGATCCTCTTCTGACGGCAGGTACGGAAAACACATTTCACATTTTATCACGTGACTCTGTGCGATATCATCCAAATGAAGGCACTTTCTCACTTGAATGACGTCATTAGCCTTCACTAGCCTTAAATGAGAGCAGCTATGATGTTTGGGAGGTAAGTCTCGGACCTTGAGTAGGCTGTACATACTTTAGCCGGTTGCATGTGTCCCTATTTTTAATCTCGTTTCCTCACCTGAAATGCACTGTAAACTCTTTGGGTTTGATAACTTTTCCTTCCGCATGTTTCACAATTACTTTTCATCTCGGTCTAACTTTTCACATTAACTTGTATCTAATTCCAAATCGTGTTCCACAGTATAGATCATGACACCCAGTCGGCGTGAATACTATTTGTGGTTATGAAGGATGAAGGCTTCGTTTTTGTGAAGAATTTTTAGATATTAAATTTACCTTCTTCAAGATAAGGTACCACTTACTTAACGGACATTGAAATGTATGAACCTAATACAGTCCTCAGATCCAAAACCAAAAAGTTTGCAGATCATCCTGCTTCGAGAAAGGAGAATGTTTAGTGTATTATTGCAGTTGATTGCACACATCAGCAAGTTTTATTCTTGTAGCATTAGTCTCCTAAATAGTTTGAAAAATGACAATTGAACAGAGCACTTTGTTAAGTAAAACTATATCCCTACTTCCCCTCATAATGTTCCTTTCCAGCAGATGGAAGAGAGAGTGTTGGTGTTATTAATAGTTTAATGTACTCGTTTTTTTTGTTTTTTTTTTGCAGCATGAGACGCGCAAGTTCTCTGTCCGTTCTTAGTAACACCAACTTGGAAAAGGTATGTATATAATGTGCATCTGCTATTGTACTATATATATGTGTGTGTATGTATGTGTATATATATATATATATATATATATATATATATATATATATATATATATATATAATCACAGCTTTTGAATAAGTGAATCAAATATGAAAAAATTAATTTGAGCAATGCGAACTTAAAAAAAATACCATTTAATTTTTAGTATTAGTCATATCTTACTAATTTTACCTAATTAGCTAGTACTTTATAAATTACTTATGCATAATATAATTTTGGTAAATATAGAAAAAATCTAAACAGCTTTGAAAGAATAAAGTATTTACTGTCAAATTGTAATTAAGTATTGATTCCTGTATTGTCTCATGTTGGTTTTGTCATTTTCAGAGTGAGAGGACAGGCTTCATTGGACTGAGGTCGAGAACCGTCAGCCAGGATGCCGTGGGTATCGCCTGGACGCCACCGGTGCCTTCCTCTCGGTACTCGATACCGCGTGTATCGAGTTGATCCGTCAGAGTGACCGGAAGCCAGCCTCTCTGGTGATACCCACCGTCGTGAGACGTTTGCATTTATTTCCGGGCATTGAGTCTTGGGAGGGGTTTGGGGGATGTCACCTGGTGCAGTTTCAGAATGTGTGGGACACCAGGTATTGATTCTTCTTCCCCCTTTCCCCTCCATTGGGCTAGTCCCCAGTATTAACACTTAACGTGGTAACTTGTGATTATTTTCTTTGGCGTATAAGAGCGTTTCAAGGGAACCAATGGCGATCAGTATTTATTTGGGGGAGCTGCTTAAAGTTAGTGTTGCTCCCATTTACCTTTTTCATAGTCCAGGAAGGTAATTTAAAATGGGAAGGCTGTGGCTATTTCCTCTTCAGTGTTTCATAGGATGTTGCGCCTGTCAGTTTAAATTATAGTTTCGTAGGTAATTTTTGCCTTCACCCGGCACCCAAGTATTTTTACACGCAGTAGTCTACAAAGACAAAATATTCCTAGTTTGTCTCGGTCACGCTGGCCGAGATAGAACGTTTATTTAACGTACAATATTGTTCTAAGCGGTTGAAGAGTCGTCGTCAAGACGATACTTTGTTATTTATTAATCTGGTGAAGCAGGGGATTGTTTTGCCTGCACCATGTAACACATCTGATACAAATGTTATTGTATTATAGCTTTTAAGTGCATTCAAGCATGTGGGGACACACATAAAATATAAATCAGCAATTTGTGCTTATAACTAGCTTTACACGGAAACAAATAAACATGAATTGAACTTTGATGTATCAATCATTTCGTGAACCTGTCCCCGTGAATGCCTCAGTTGGTCCGGCTGTAAATAGAAAAGTTGAAGAAGATAACTAAAAGTTTAATTGTGCATTCAATTAATATTTTAAATTCAATTTTTATTTGATGAACTGTTGTAACTTTACCAAATGGCAACACCAAGCTTCAATGTGAGGTTAGCCACTTTTTTTCTTATTTCCTTGCCAATTGTTTATTATATGTGTATACTTGAATCAGCACGTGGCCGGCCCTTGATGTTCAGACCTACTCTCCCAAAGGAGGACTAGGCTGGGGCCCTCAAAAATTTATCACGTTACTGGTTCCGTATTTGGCTAAACCACCTGTTAACAAAAGGTAACTCGGCCACTCTGTCCCTCTTACCCATTCAAATGAATTAATTTGACGACACATTATGACAATAAAGTGGAAAATAACTTATATTTTTAATTGAAAATATGTGGCCACATTGCCTGCTCGTACTCGTGAGGTAGAGCAAGAAGGTGGAACTACACTACAGTCATGAAAAACATTCACTATATTTTTATGAATGGGATGTACTGATCACTTCTTTTGTTTGTATATGGCCATCTATATGAATATGAAATTTGTAACCATCAATAGTTGTTGAATTTAACCCAAGTAGTAGCGATTCACCTGATGACGGCAGAGGAATTCAGGACTTGTTGTGACTAAAAGATTTAGCCCATTTAATCTAAACAGTCCGTTTAGTGGAAACTGCCAATTGTATAGTTTGTCTCTGTCCGTTGTCCTTTATAAAGAAAGTTAAAGCTCCTAAAACCCATACCAGTTAATTTTAATGACATTAAGAATTGAAATTAAAGTTTTTCCTGAAGTTTCTTACAATCTAGTATACGGTATGAAAGGGGTATAATTTATGAAAATATTTAATTTTTAAAACTAGTTTTGTGTATATGTATATATATATATAGTCTATAGCAAAGAGATATATAAACATAATAGAGTGGCTATATCAGCGCTCTGGGTGGCAGCGACAAACAACACTGACCGCCATTTTTTAGTCGGTGCCATTCACCTAAAACCCGATTTTGTGTTAAAATAAATTGTTTGTTAATGTTTATCATGCCAAGCGCGTGTTCAGCCTACAATTGTAATAATCGTATTTTAAGTAAGTATCAGCATAATAATAAGGAAGACAGACAAAGTAAGTGATTATATAAATTCTGCACAACGTTTCTGGGATCCTTGTCCTTTCTTCAGGTGCTAAGAAGAGCCTAGAGCGACACTAATGCACTCGTCATTTGACAAAAAAAAACCTTTGGAGGTGCTACACATTCAGTATGAGGCACAGAAAATGAAGGTAGCATTGGCACTAAGCAGGTGCCATGATTTTTTGTAGAGACTTGGGTTTGTCTGAATTTGTAAATTGTGAGGGCACGGTAAAGTTCATTAAAATGGTAGATAAAGCATTTGATTCGTGCAATGTTATGAACGAGGGTGTTTAGAGGTTATAGAGGGATCTGTACGATGGGAGTTTAGGTTAGATCTTCTCAGTTTGAGGCAAGTGGCAGAGAATGATCCAGGACCATTTAGAACTCGTATTTTCTTGCATACGAAGATGTGGGGGAAATCTTTGATTACGCAGAAGAGTACGGGAGGAATTTTGGAGACACTGGTTGTACCAATTGAAAAAAGTAATGTTAAATCTTGTACAGATCACTATTTTGAATATGAGAGATTAACATTAGATTCAGAAAAAGTGGTAGAATAAATTTCAGGAAGTGTTGTAAGGATGATGTGTTTAGAGGTTCTCCTCACACTCAAAGAAAAACTGGATTGATTAAAATAAAGGACTTTAAAGACAAGTTAATGAACCCGTCTAAAGACGTTGTGAAATTATTTACACTTGCTGAAAAAGTATTGAGGAATAATGAAACACACACATAGGAAAGAAGAATTTACTATTAAAATTGTGTGTGTGTGTGGAGGTATTGCGGATGCTGGGACATAAACAAATTTTATTTTGTGAATTCGGCCGAATTTGGTGAGGAAACTCGCTACTTAATTTTAATAAATTACTTCAATTGCAGAATTCGATATGTGTAAAGAAAACGCAATGGATGAAAGAGGACGCAATATTAGGCAATTGTATACAAAACTGATATTTAAAGGCCTTAAATGTGTTATATTTTCTTAAAATATATTGTCCGTAGTGCGACGGGGGACGCAGTATAAAACATGTCGTTGCCGTAGGTTCACGCGATAGTTGTTTTTCGTCAGGTTGGCACTTCGCAGTGAACGCAGGGAAATATGTGTCAGGTAATTAAAACAAAATTTAGTTTGAAAACCACGTTTCATCGACAATTTCAGGTAAAATATTTACAGTGTCACCCACGCCTCTGCGATGCTCCCTACATGCAATGACGTCACACTCAACTAGCCAAGGAAAAAATAAACATTTTAATAAAATAAATTAGAATCGAATTCGTCAATCAACACACACCCTAAATTAAAGATTTTATCAAAAAAAACTTAAATAGATGAACTGCCAAGTCTGTCTGTAGGCCGCAATCCATCAATTTTGAATAAACAGTCCTCGGGATTTGCATATTTATATTTAAATGCAACGTTTCGACGACTAAAGCTCTGTCGTCATCTCTTGTGAATACCGAGAACTATTTAGTGAACACCAACGTAATCTTTACAGAGCTCGACCACGTACATTATGGTTTCGCAGACGGCAAAGTGAATAAGTAACAGCGAGGTTGAAGGTTGGTAATGCCTCGTCCTCGTCACGTCCTTCCGTGTTTCATTCTCTAAATATTTATTTTTTGCCCACCGTGTTTGAAGAAGTACCTACAATGAACTCCAGTCTGCGTCATCCAAGTGCTTTAATTTCCCAACCAATTCTCCTCTGTGTTTTTTTAATCCTCTCTCCAGAGTTCCGAGCAGGGAAGAGTTGACATCCTTCTCCCTCTAGCGGCTCCAGAAGGTTGTTGCTCTAAGTCCTGTTAAATAGTTTTCATTACAACATGTTACTTTCAGTTATGTTGCACAGGGAAATTTCTGTTCCTGATTTTCAGTTACTAATTTTAGCGTCCAAGCGGATGCTGTGTCCTCGTACAGCCTCAAGTCTTCTGAAAGACAGTAATAAAGTAGTTTCTATGATTTACATAACTAGTGAAGAGAGATGATGATCACAACACTGTCTTGTGATCATCATCTCTGGAACACTCGTACAGAGAGCAGAGGAAAATATCACGTCTGACTGAAAATTATTAATAACAAAACAAGTGACGATATAAATACCTCACAAAAGTTCCTTCAGAGCATAGAGGGACACAACTGCAGAAGTCAAAAGTTTTTGTGTGCTATTTACACGATTACTTCTGTTGTCCTTTTAAACCTAGTCAAGGGGACCTCAGCAACGCTCATTTAAACTAACATTGCAAGAGGTAAATAAAGTGCACGCTGCTGTCGCCACCCCAGAGCGAGAAGGGATGTTACGCAACGTGCGGCCGAGAGAAAGCGCTCGCGGAGAGGAGAGAGTGCAGCGTCAGTCCGTCCCGAGCGTCCGCCATGGATGACGCGTTGCCCTCCGTGCGCGACTTCTACGCGGGTGAGTGCCTCCTTCCCCCCCCCCCCCCGTGTGTGTGCACGACGTCACTCGCGAACTGCTCGTTGTCGTTGCAGCGCTGTTGACGAGGGGCGCCGCGGCGTGGACGTGGTCGGGGGCGGCGCTGGCGACGGCGAGCCTGCTGACGACGCTGTTCGTGTCCGGCGACGCGCTGCGGCGGGCGCTGAGGACGACGCCACGACGCCTGCGGACGCCGACCGCGTGCGTCCTGGCTGTGTACCCGCTGGTGGCGCTGGCGTCGTTCGCGGCCATGGCCGTACCCCGGGGGCAGCTCGCGGCAGAGGCGGCGGTGCAGGTCGTGTTCGCGTGCTGCTTCTACCAGCTGTTCCGCCTGCTGCTGGCCTACCGCGAGGACGCCGGCGCCGCGACGCTGGACCTGGCCGTGGGCCCGTGCTGCTGCTGGCCGTGCTGCGCGCTGTGGCTGCCCAGGCCCGTCGCGACGCCGTGAGTGACGTGTCCGGCCTCTGCCCGTGCGCCTGCCCTTGGCCCGTGACCTTGACACTGACCTTGCCCCGCAGGGCGACGTTGCGACGCCTGCGTCTGCTGGTGCTGCAGCTGCCGGCGTTGCAGACCCTGGTGTACGCGACGCTGCTGGTCCTGGACGACGACCGCCTGCAGCCGTACCTGCAGCCCGTGGCGCTGCTGTCCATCCTGGGGGCCGTGTGGGGCGTCAGCGTCACGATGCGTCTCGTCGCCGACGGCCGTCGCGTCCGCGCCAAGTTCGCGGCGTTGCAGGCGGTACTCGTCCTCTCCAAGCTGCAGGCGCTCGTCACCAGGGGCGTCGTCTCCCTAGAGCTGCTGCCTGCCACGACGCCGCCCTCTACGCCAACCGTGAGTACCCTTCACCTGACCTGGCCCCGAGACCGGCGCCCTCACCCTGCTTTGTCCCTTGCCTTGCCTTGCAGTGGCCTACGACGGCGCCATGCTGCTCGAGATGGCGGCGCTCAGCGTCTGGGCCAGGGCGCTCTACCGTCGTCACGTGACCGCGCCGAGACCCGCGGGCGACGTCGGCGTCTGCGTCGTGGGCTCGCTCTACGCCAAGACCGTCGCGCCGTAACCGTCCTCTGGTACGACTTTACTGTTGTCTCTGCGTGACGTCACTCGCAGCTTTCACTCGTCACGATGGCGGGCACTGAAATAACCCGCCGTAACGAAATGTCTCTCTCGTTGCGCAACACGAGATTTTTCTGAACCGTAGGAAAGAAAACGCTCATCCGCAAACCACGTGACCGAGTATCGCGCAGTTGCTTCAAACACAAATTCCTAAAAACGAAAATGTTTACTACAACTGCGATTGATTATTATTCATCGCGACGACTGAATAGTTTTGCGTTACTTTATTAAATCTACATCTTCACGTACGTAAATCTAATAATAAACAGTATTAACTTCTATTAAATTGCCGATTGCAGTCACAAATTTGAATAAAAACCCCTACGGCGTTTTTTCTCCACGAAGACAGCCTAAGAAAATTTTCTTGGATTGTCTTACTTGAAGTCTGCAGAAAAACGCCATCCGGTTTTTTTAATTCAAAATTCTCCCTGTAGTCGGCCATTTTCTCCTGTTAAAATAATTTCTTAGTTACCATTTTGAATATTATACATGTAAGACTTATCTGTAAAAATAAGGAATAGTTACCATTTGTAAATTTTTTATGTTTATATTGCGAGAATAAATGTGTAGAGGGATTTTGTTGTTGTGTATATGTACAGAGGTAATGGCTGTAACACGGGACGTATATTCAGATCCTTGCTCACACACAAAATTGCGGACAAGCTGTAAGAGCTAGACGATTAGTTTGTCGCCTTCTCACAGCTCTCGCAATTTTCTTTTCCTGGCGAAAGTGACCGGGTTTGCAGACTGTCGAGATGTGCTTCGTTATCTTCTTAGATGAAATTCCACGTGTACACACGTCACTTACAAAGGATCCTTCCTCAAGCTTCATTTTGCCGTGATTTGGGATAAGAAATCAATCAGTAATGTAACTCATTGAAAACCTTGTAATCTTATCAACTTTGAGCTTTGTGTTGCAAATTACAACCAGATTACGAGGTACACATCACAAAATTATTCAAACACACAATTTTCACTCTTCTTGTATATATATTTGGCAGAACTCAAACAATACTTTCCTGTAACAACTTCATTTTATTTATTTCTATACCTGCCAACTTTCCAGAATACTGTTTTTAAAATTTAAATTAATTAATAATACAAACTTTAAATAGAGAAACAATAATATTATCTCTCTATTGGAAAGTTTATCTGTATGATGGATGTATTTAGTATTATTTTTTAACATATTTATTTCAATATTAAGTTAAGATAAAATAATGAGACTAAATGAAATTTAGCCACGTTGTTTCATTTTGTGCGGTGGAACAGGATCACTGACACCTCCCAGAACCCCAAACATTGTGAATACACTAAATGAGACTGCTCAAAATTAAAGTTTTATTTAATTTATTATGAAAAGAATAGATAAACACACGTAACGACACAACTGCACCAGTCCGATTCACATGTCCTCGGTGTCAGAGTCCGAGTCGTCCTCCATGGCCGCCTTCGCAGCCTTTTCGGCCTCGGCAAACAGGGCCGGAGGAACTCTCTCGTGCTTTCCGTCGGTGGCGGAGCCCACCCAGCTAAGCTCCAGCTCGAACTGCTTGTCCTTCAGCTCATCGTGCACTAGGTAGATGCTGCAACAGGTGGAGAACCAAATGTAAGCAAAGCTGATTAAGTAAATCACAGCTCATACCACGTACAGATTTCAACATTGTGCACCTCCACACTTTACAAATTAACACACAGTAACAGTGAAATGTTTAATACTACATTATATAAATACAAAGAATCCTCAAACAAGAAGATCAGAGAGTAGTTTCGACACCAACCTCCGTACAAAAAGGTTGAAAATGCCTATTGTAAAACTGTAAAGCATATACATTACTGACTCAAGCATAATTTATCAGAAGAGAAAGGAATTGCAGGAGAAAATGAAACATACTTAATCCTGATCCATGACTGACATTGTGTATACAGATTAGTCTTCCTACATTTGAAAATTCAGATATGAAAATACATGTAACCCTTTCAATTTGTTTGTTAATTGGATGAAAGGAAGAATCCTTAATTTTAAAGAATAACCACTGTGTCTGTCTTCAAGCGTGAAGTAGATAGAATTTTTTAGGTTCATATTAAATTGTTTGTGACGTATTGGCAGTTTTCTTTATATAACTTATGTCAGATAAATGTAATTACTAATTTATTAAGTTTATTTCTAAGACCAACAGGACTCCATGAAGGCAAATGGCTTTTATATTCGAAAAGTTTGATTCTCTCTACCTTTTGGACGACGGGAAACAAGTTTGACATATCTTCGATTTTACGACTTTCAGCAGTGATAAATTACTCACAGAAAAACAGTTAGGCTAAATATAAATTGGGAGAAAAATAATGAAGTTTCAAATTTATAGAGGGGACAAGCAGACAATTAGAACATCAGGACAACTGTAACAATCGCTTCATTTCGAAACGAAGAATCGAGAACTGAACCTGCCACAGTAAGAATACCAATATGAAACTAGGGTTATAAAACCATCACAATATGAAGCAAAGAGGTAGAAATTGTAGACACAGCTGTATTTATATCTTACAAAGCATGAAAAGACAAGTTAGAAAAGCTTTTATATAGAGAGAAGGGAGAAAGACAAAGTCGGAGGGAAAGAAAGTCTCATTTTAACACTTTTTTTTGCTAGGCGTCAGTCAAAAAGAATTCACATACATGTTACACACCATAGAAGTTCCTGTCTGGTTCTGAAGATATCTGGTTGGAGAGGATGTGAAATAAGGCTGAATGTTCACAATTTAAACTCACACGTCAAATACAGAAATTATTGTTTAACACAGGCCACTAAAATGCAATACACATCAATATTTTTTGGACTGAAGGCATCCTACTCCATAGTCCAACAACAACAATAATCTTAAATTTTGTTTTTCATGTAGACTCCTGCACCAAGGTGAAATGGATAAATTGATTTTTTCTTTACTGTTACTTTTATGTTTGCTTAGAATAAATAGATAATAATCAGGTATAATACAGAAATTAATTTAATCTGAGAAGTGTAGATAAAACAATTGATGTGATTCAAAGTAAAAGATACACACACCAATGGAAACTACCTGAAAAATTTACAACCCCTGAAATAAAGGTTTTTATATTTAAACGGTGTCCTTGAAAAGAATGAATACTAGTAAAGTTTAAGCAGTAGATGGAAACAAGTAATTCAAAGTGTTGTCGTACTCACATGCGGGCAGCGTCCTTGACCAGGTCCCTACAGCTCATGGTTTCCAGCTTGAGCTTCTCGATCTCGGTCTTGGCCGCCTGCTTTGCCTTACCCACAGCACAACCTGAGTAGCCCTAGAATAAGTTTTGAGAAAATGATGAGTGGAAGCCAAAGTAGCAAACAACCCATCACTTGAAGTAATGAACTAATACACAAAGGTTAAAAATTATAGCTTAAAAATAATCTCAAATACCACTAATGGTTTTACCACTGAGGCTAATAAGTGTCACTCACATAAGAGACTCCAGAAGGGTCAATCATGTACATGGCGGGTCCATCAGCCTGCTCATAGCTGCCCAGCACTACGCTGCACCCAAAGGGTCTAACAGCGCTGTACAGCGTATAGGTGTGCATGAAGGAGGCAACACGCTCATTCAGATACTTGAGAGGGATGTCTGAGCCATACTGGGCACGGTAGCTGGAGCATTCAGAGCGTGCCGTCTCCACGATCTGCCTGGCATCTGATATCAGCCCAGCGACTGCCTGCAAAGACAGAAAATCTTGTTGGCCAACGGATACAACCAGATTGCTGAAATTAACACCACACAGCATCATTATACAAAGGTCTTTACAGCCTTCTCACTCTCTCTGGAAGAAACAGAATTACCAAGATTACTTCTGTTCCGTCACAGTTCTCAACTGTAACCCTTTTCTCATACACTTTACCTTTTAACATTCAAAATGTTAAACTAGATAATAGTCAACATAATAGCCTGACAATCTTCATCAAATGTATTAACATAAAAAAAACTACAAAATCAGAGGAAATTATAAGAGGCCACTTCAGTTGTCTAACGTACCATTCCAACATGTTGGTCAATGCTGAATATCCTCTTGTTAGCCCCGGGTTCATAGAGCTTGGAGGTAACCAATTTTTCCACTGCAAACACCACACCATCTTGTCCTCTCAAGCCGATGACTGTCCTGCATAAGAAAATGGCCATGAGGAGAAAAACTGAAACTGAATCATTTATGGTAATCCTAGTGGGAGGTGAGATCATGAGAAACTCACCCACTGTTCTCAACAGCCTTCTGCGCATACTCCACTTGAAAAACTCTGCCATCAGGTGAGAATTGTGACGCTGACAGGTCATACTGTGACGTAAAGAACAAAAAGTCAGAATAATATATTGAGAATACAAGGCAGTTTGTATTGGACATTCCATGAATATGCTATCCTTAAGTTACTGGCTTACATATAATGTAGGGTAGCATTGTAACAGTCTCTAAACTGTTACACAGACTTATTCACAATATTAATTATACAATATAAATAAGAACATTTCCTTCTCTGACATATCTAGGACAGGCTAAACTTGAGGTTGGGTGGGACCCCATTGTATTTTCTACTTCTCTGTATCTCAGAACAATTATCCCAGAAAGTTATACAATATTGTGTGAAAATATACATTTCACTTTAATTATCCCTAAAATTAAATGCGAGTGCAAATAGTAATTTATAAGAGTTGTTTGAAGCAGATCCTTAAGAGATGCGATGCTTCGCCTGAAGGAGGAGGAACCAAACACATGATAGTTTTACTTACGCCAGTCCCTATAGAACTCATAGCGACTCGAAAATAATTAACAGTCTGTAAACTGTTTACGTTCGGCTATCAAAGGCCTCAGCGTGAGACGGCAATTTCTAGATCGAAGTTCTTTGGCGTAAAACAACTGAAAGGAACAACGAAGCAATGATAATCGATTTTTTTTATTACGACATAAAAAATATAATATAAAATAGATCAAGACATACATACAGCTTATGTTTAGAAAATAATTTTAACTATCCAGATAGACGTCCACACAATTAAAGCGAATCTTTCAAGTTCCAATAATTATTTATGTGGAGACCAATACCGCCCTTGTTCAATTTACAATATGGACGGAGCCACCATCTAATCCACTCGTATACTAATTAAACCGCTGTAATGCTAATGATTTCAATTGTGTTTCCTACTTTTTTGAATCGTACCTTTGTTAAGAGAGCATCAAGATATAAATCAACTTTTAACTTTTTCATTATTTTGGTAACCAATTAATATTGTCAATCTTTCGCAATAAAATATACATATCAACGATATATTTAAATCAAAACCTAAAGAATCGATGCCTTTTCCAGTCCATGACTACTTTGTTTCTATATTGATCAGTATTATTTATTGTTTAATTATTTTAATTAAATCTTGCACGTGTTTTTAAATATTCAGGTTAGTCATTGAATAACGGAAGATACGAGATTTCCATCTATAATCGACCGTTGTTTTTCGATCTCTCGCTGAAACTGCGATATCTATCGAAGCGTGTGTCAGCTGACTTTTGTCTCCCGTCCGCCCCGTCTGCAAACGAATCCAGAAAAATATGTCCGGAAAAGACAGACTCCAAATTTTCCCCTCCAGAGGGTAAGTGCAATTAAAAAAATGTACAGGTAATGAGTCTCCTGACATTGCCGAGATCTTCGTTCGAGGCGGTTGTCGCCCATTATTCTGATTGCCCCAATTCGGGACTTTGTTCATTTCTTTTTCCAGAGCGATGATGCTTATGAAGGGAAGGCTAAAGGGAGCACAGAAAGGACATAGCTTGCTCAAAAAGAAAGCTGACGCCCTGCAAATGAGATTTCGTCTCATCCTTGGCAAGATTATTGAGGTAAGCAGCCACACGTATATACTGATATCTTCATTCTCGTTTATATATTATAATTTTAACATGTTTTTCAATCAATAGTTGTACCTTTCCCAGTCTCGTATATTGATTATGTATATGATTTACCCATAATCAGCAGAGGAATCATTTTTGACCCCTAACTGAATATGACAAACCCTTGCTTTGACAAAAATGTAGTTTGACTCCAAATTGTGGTAACTGTGTTGGTAGCTCTTTCCACAGTAATTCAGAAAAAAGTCACATGCAAAATCTCTTTTTGCTGTAGTGGACATGTAATCGAAGCTTTTTGGGTCTAGATCCGACACCTTATAACTTTGTGCATTGTTCTTGAGCCCCACTTTCCTGTGGGAGTGACATAACCATTGTTGTACATTTTCAGACCAAAACCTTGATGGGGGAGGTGATGAAGGAGGCCGCTTTCTCACTTGCTGAAGCCAAGTTCACGACTGGAGACTTCAATCAGGTGGTTCTGCAGAACGTCAACAGGGCGCAGGTCAAAATAAGGACCAAGAAGGATAACGTAGCTGGTATGTGATGCCTGCCTCAGTTCCTTTGTGGCCAGATTACTATTGACAAATATGGTACCACTCTGTGGTGTAGTGTGTTCCCAAAGCTGCAGCTCTTCTGCAGACAACATAAAAAAATCATTCCTCGGTAATTTATTGCCAACTGAGAATAATACTATTTACACTATCCACCTTATTCTGAAAGGCACAGAGTGCAGTTTAAGTTCCAAAGTAATAAACCTCAAGTATGTCACTTGTTTGTCCTGCGTTATGTAAAATGCAGTCAGGAGACTTTTCTTCTATTAACAACTAATGGTTATATTAACCCAATCTTCCAAAGTTTTTAAATTTCACAATGAGTTCAGTCACAAGTTCTCGGCATACACTCAAAGCTTACTTATACACATAAGTATTCACGAGTATAGGGAGACATTCATTTTAATGACCAGTAACACTATACTCAAGTTATATTTTAAATTTAATTACAGTAATGAGGGACATTCTTTAGTTTTCTGTTGCCTCAAATGTTCAGAAGACAATATAGTAACAAGAGAGGGAAATAATGTTTTAGTAAATGTTGCTATAAACATGTGTTGTGTGATGTTGGGCTCATCCTTGAGAGACCACATTATTTTTCACTCTCTACTCAGCCTCAATTATTTTATCCAATTCTCTTTTCCAAATCAGAGAGAATGGAAAACTTGACACTGCAATGTTATAGTATTAAGTTCAGAATCTTGTGATACCGGTAAACCGTCAGTAGATTTACTTCGTTCTACTACAGAATTGCATTAGTCACCACCTACATTAGCTAATAATGCAGCTATTTCTATCGAGTCGATAGACAAAACAGACCTAGATGGGTTTTAAATTTCCTGTGTAGGAAAATTTTGCCTCTGACCGTAGGAGTGACCCTGCCGGTGTTCGAGAGCTACCAGGATGGCACCGACACGTACGAGTTGGCCGGTCTGGCTCGTGGAGGGCAGCAGCTGGCCAAGCTTAAGAAGAACTACCAGAGTGCCGTGAAGCTGTTGGTGGAGCTGGCATCTCTGCAGACGTCATTCGTCACGCTGGATGAAGTTATCAAGATCACCAACCGCCGAGTCAACGCCATTGAACACGGTGGGTTTATTGCCAGACTCTTGTAGCTGTTGGAAGTTGGTTTGATATTTATCTCTGCTGTGATTGCAGTGATTATTCCCCGTATTGAGAGGACTCTGTCGTACATCATCTCTGAACTGGATGAGCTGGAGCGTGAGGAGTTTTACAGGTACTTGCAGCTTATGTCTTGTGACTCGAAGGATTGAAATGTTATATTTATTTTACTTTAGCTGAGATTCAAGAAAAGTGAATTTCTATTTTAATAGAGTAATTTACACATTTCTTTGACACACAAATTAAACTGTTTCTGACTTGGAAGTACAGGGTGTCCCTAAAGTGCATATTTTCATGAATTAGGACACATTCAAGGATTTGGAAATCATCAGTAAATGAGAAATAATTGAACCATTACTGCTGATACTATTAACATGCAAAAAAATTGTTTTTGACTGCAAGTTGTAAAAGGCATAGGTGTAAATGCACTTTGATGAATTATATTTCTGTAACAGGTTGAAGAAGATCCAGGACAAGAAGCGCATAATCAGGGCGAAGGCTGAGGCTGCCTTGGAGGCTCACAAGCAGAAGGCACGAAAGGAGGGCCGTGACGTCGAGTACAACAACATGCTGGACGAGGGCGACGAGGATCTGCTCTTCTGAGTGGTGTCCATTACAAAATGTATTATATGGTTATGGTGTCGCGTGGTGAGAGTCACGCTCCTCTAAAATAGTAGCACAATTATATATGTAAATGTCAACTTCCCATTCAGTTTGACAGTCATTTTGTAAATTATTTGCCTAGTTTGTCATACCTATTTCACGATGTTTGGTTAAAAGAAGGTCTGTAAAGTGAATTCTTGTACATGTAAATGCTTCCTATATGTTAACAAGTGTAGTACATGTAGTGTGAGATCCAGTGAGATGAGAAACACTCACGATGTAAATGTAGTGGTTGTATTTTGATAATGTGCTAAGTGAAGATTAAATGATTAAGCTAATTTCATTCCATAAATATAATTATAATGAACATGGTAATAGTTAAATACATTGACTTTTGTTGGAAAATTATTTATTTTTAATTTGGTGCATTATCACCCATTTTACATAGGAGATTCAACATCTTTCACATTTGAAACTCCACACATCCTGTTCCTAAGGCAATTTCCAGGCTATTAGTTTTTAATAAATGTAATTTTCGTCTTTAATTGTAAGGTAAATGATAGCAGTAGACAAATAAATGGAAAATAAGGATTCACAGTGTCAATTAACTTGTATAGTTTAAAAATAAATAAGTCATCCAAAACTACCATCACACGAGACGGACTCATCAGCTCGTCTCCTGGAGGTCACCTTCGACCTTCCTGAAGGCCGCCTCTGGAATCTGGTCCAGCTTGAGAAGCTCAGAGAAGACTAAGAGGGCCTCCTTTATGTCCCACTGTGACTCGTTCAGGCACCTGCAAAGAGACGTTCAGGTCAGAAATACACAGCTTCACGGGGAACAGACAGAAGCCCAAGCCGTCAGACACGGAACTACTCGTAATGTCGTCCGGGTGATCCGTTTAGCGATTTTGAGAAGGAAACTAACGGCGATAATAAAGTTTATAAAGTGTGTGTGGTTTGGAGTAACGTACAGGAACATGGTAGACTCACTTGTAGGACCAGACCTCGTTCATTTCCGTGAGCTGCGCGAGGATCTTGGACATCTGCAGCTTGTCGCAGTCTGAGAGCTGCGGGGGCGGCGGCAGCTCGCGCGGTGGGCGGCTGAGCGGAGGACGTTTGTGCCTGAAGGCCTCCTTGGCCTGGCGCGTGCTGGCGTTGGTCACGTAGAGCTGATCGTTTGCCACCTGGTACTCCTCGTTGGCCATCCGCAGCAACACGAAGGTGCGCACGAAGTAGCGCGTGGAGAAGCGCGTCGGCTCGCAGAAGACGCCCGTCACCGTGACGACAGACGCGTTCAGCGTGTGTCGCATCACGTCCACCGTGAACGAGAAGAAGTCGTGCTCGCTCTCCGGAAGGCGGCACAAGATGGATAGCACCTCCTCCGCGCCCTGGTAGAGCGCGTGGCCCACCTTGCTCAGGTCCGAGAGCTTCAGCAGGTTGCGACTCTCCACCGCGTACGCCGACAGTCTGAAACTCCACACGTCTCAGAGCCTCTCCGGAGGAGGTCGACGCCCCTCAGCTGCCGAGTGCCGTACCTGGCCGAGGACGACGTGCTCTGCCCGGGCAAGTACGAGGAAGACAGCGAGAAGACGGCGTCCTCGTGGTAGAGGCCGCGCAGGTTCTTCCTGTTGCTGTCGTAGATGGCGAAGAAGTGGTCCACGAACTGGTCCGCCAGCAGCCTGGCGTCTCCGGCGGTGCCAGTGGCGACGTACACCTGACGCCACAGCGGCAGGTCCGGACTCAGAAACGTCCCGTCCTGAAACACTCAGTCCAGTCCAGCCCATTCTCGTCTCCACAGACGGCCCACCTCATCATACTCACCAGCTTCGTGACAGACGGGAAGATCTGCCTCAGGGCGCTGCCAACAAAAAGAAACGCTTTCGGTAAATTACGTGTCTAACATTTCAGAGAGAATAGATGGAATTAACTCTGAAAACACACTTTCTGCCAATTCTAACGTAATTAGAATTGTGACAAAAGTCTTTGGAAACTAAATTGAGTTTTAGATGTTGATGTTTGATGATGAAAGATTTAACGTAAAAATGCACTGAAATGGGTTGTGATATTTAGTAATTAAATGTTTGTTCAGTCTGAGATGTGTTGGAGAGAGCCGTCCTTTCCTTTCCCTCAACACAACTATAACTGTGATTTGTTTGTTGCACTGCGATTATTTAACTGCCCTCCTCAAATTTTGAAGTTCATCATAAATAACCTTTTCTTGTGACAAATTCAGCGGATTTTTTTATCCAAGAATTCTTTCTATGGACGATTCGTCGATTTCTAGGATAACATCAATTTAGTTGAAAATAAATTGGATTATAATCGGTCTTATGTCAATATATCTCACTTCATCTTAATTTCTGTCTGTAATATTGGTCAATTTAACAATATTGACCAATATCAAGAATGTACAAACACTTAATTGTCTTTTAATAACCATGGTTAATTCATATGTTGTGTATTGAAGATTTCCAAAAAGTTAGTAATTCCTTATAACATACTTATTATTATTAAGTAGTGAAAGAATTCTTGGGTTTCCTACCAGGTAGCGTAGTAGAAACACGATGTTTCGTCGACTATCACCGTCATCATCTTCTTGGTGGAATGACCAAGTGAACAGTGATAGTCGACGAAACATAGTGTTTCTACTACGCCACCTGGTTGGAAACCCCAGAACTCTTTCAACAACTAGTTCAGCGGGGAAAACCTGCGCAAGTTAATATTATTAAGTAAGTTGATCACCTTGTGTAGGTGTCGGGGTCGCCGTAAGTCTTGCACAGCGGGTTCCCCGTCAGGCAGACGTCCGTCACGTTGTGCATCTGAAGCTTCTTCGCCGGTAAAGCAAGTATCTGCAGAGGAGAGAAGAACACACCTTTAGTCAACAACATTGATCATGCAAGGAGGAAGCGTGGGATCATTTACTCACCTCGTTGTCCGACAGGTCAAGAACCTTGAGCGACTGGAAGGTCTTGATGACGCCCAGAATGTTCTCAAAAACTTGTCCATGCAGACCATTCTTGGCCAGTGACAGCGTGACCAGCTCCTTCACCATCTTGGCACCTTCCTCAATCAACATCTGCCACCCACAGACGTGCTCGTCAATGTCGTAAAATATTCTCCTCACCTCTGTTGGCAGTTTGTGTTTGTTATCGCTACATGCTGTCCCTCAAGTTTCAATATAAAAGAAAACTACTATTATTATGAAACCTATTTGATTTGGAATATAGTTACTTCCATGCAGTTGAATACAACATAATCCATCTCTTCTGCAGCTGTGCATTGCGACAGTTACATATTCTATGATTTGTTTTCATCCATGGGAATTTGACTGGCACACATGAGGTACCATAATGGAAGGAACAAATTAAAGTAATTAAATGTTCAGCAAACCCTGACTTTGTGAACGTACCAGGCTCGAAGACGACATAAGACAGGTCAAGGTGCCTTTTGGACTCGTCGAACCTCTTCACCAACAGCGACCTGATCAACTGGTTGATCTGGATATTGCTGTAGGAAAGTGTTATTGTGAGTTCAATCTGGAAAGAAAGAAAAATTCATCTTACATAAAGAACGTGCACAGTATTTTCAGATCAAATATTTCTTTTGTCATTGATGAACAAGGGCAGATCCAGTTACAGCCGCTCCACAAAAGTTACACAACTACACAATTGGCTGCAAAATTGTGAATGAAGGGAGTATAGATTCCTGTCACTGCACTTAACTGAGTAGGTTCATGATTAATATTGCCACAGCTGACATCCTTAGCTCAGGAGTTCAGAGCTGGACTGCAGACATGTTGCCTCAGGTTCAAGTCCCACTCGTTGAAACCTCTTTTTAAATGTTTACTTTCTTTATCTTTGAGTTCTAGAAGATTCTGTTACCAGAATGTTCTGTACTAGAATTTTCTATGACTGTATAAATAGTAATGTACCTCAAAGTAGAGTTGGTCTTATCACAGTGTGAGCCATCAACATGTGTTATTGTATCAATGGATCCTCGAGAAACGTGACGATATTTTGACACTTTCCCCTTCTTATATTTCTGTCTAAAACTTCATATTTCAATAATGCATCACAAAAACTAGCAGAGCAAGGAACAACTTACGAGCCTGTCGACAGAGGGCAGCTTAAGACCAGCTCTCAGCAGTTTCTTGCTGTCACTATTCATTAGCAGGAAGCAAAGGCTTTCCTCCTCCACCCAGTGCTGAAACAGGCAAATTAAAGATTAAAATGGAAAGAAAGCTTTGCTCTGCTTTGTCATTATCTGAATTTTTAAGTTTATGGTGACCTAAGTTACAAGGGAAACGGACAGAAGACATCTGAGACATTTTGAAATGTGGATCTATTATTGCTGTAAATTTTGTTTTCCCCCAAAGAATATCAACATGTAAATGTTTCGTGATAAACACATAATAAACACTTTAAAATATCAGGTTAAGTCTCCAGTCAATGCGGGTACGTATTATTTAATAAAATATTTCAGTTTTCTATAATATATTAATTTTATTAAACAGCTCTCGCCATTAACCAAAGACAACTCAAAACAAAGATAAAAACAATTATCACTTTGTCAATGCAATACATTTATTACAAACAGGACATTCTGTCCATGGCTGTCACAATTGGAACAATGTGGTGTAATAGAAATTAAAATTAAAGGTAAAACTAAATAAATAACAGACTGTTTCCATTTTATATGTTGAGTGTACAGAATAATAAATGTTGTTCATATACTTGTGTGTGACATTATGCATATGATCTTTCTTCCTTAACAAAAGTCAGCCCATCACCTACAAACTTTGTGTCTTGATTCGCTAAAACATTTGGCAATGTGTGTAAATGACTCAACTCATACTAGAGTGTAGCACTACTGCAAAAAGGTATGAAGATAAATACAGTACCATGAAAGTAGCAACCATCTTGGGTTTGTACAGCTGGTTGAGCGCCTTCTCGACGTTTTTCACGTCATCTGGCGGGAAGTTGTGTACCTGCAGGGAATAAAATTACATCATCTCAACCAAATGGCACGCTTTATTAACAGTGGTTACTGAGATACTTGTAGAGGCATTTCTACTAAATGTTTCAATGAACTGAAAAAAGCATCTTGGGGAAGAAATTTAAAATTTTAACATTAAAATCTTATACACAAGTAAATACAAAATAGGTAAGAAATCTGGACAATTTTGTGACATATAGAAACCTAGTATTAGAAACTATATCTGGCCATTTCGGCCCACTGACGAGAGGACCTGTTCAGGTAACCGACAACTCTACAGATGTTACCTGTAAATTAAGAGATATTATGAGATTTCATCGTTCTGATTGGACCCATCTGTCGCAGCCCATTGGGTAGTCAAGAACATACTGTCAAATAGGTCAACACTCAAAGAAACATATTTGAGACAGGTGAGGTATCCAAACGCTGCAACTTACTGTGACTTTGTCCCACTGGTATTTGCTCTCATTCCTCTTGAACCCACCCCGGTTGATGAAGCCAAACACAGTATGAGGGTACAATGTCAAGGATTGCACATTGATGGACGATTTTGGAATGCTGCTTACCCTGGGAACCCCTATATGTTCTTTGGTCTGGGCTGCATCCTGATGAGGACCAGTTTGTTGGGGAGGCATGTTAAACTGTTGCAGAGGGACATTTTCTTGGGGGAGTGATTGACCTTGCATAGGGTGGCCCTCAGGATGCTCTTGCACTGGGGGTAGAACATTTGCCTGTGAAGGTTCAGGTACTGTGGTATCCTGAAGGAAGATTTGGGAAGGTTGCACATTGAATGAATGCCCATGGGGAGGAGTAGGATTGCTGTGATGGTGCTGTTCTGGTGGGAATGGATGTTGGGGAGGTCTTCCATCAAACTGGTGCATGTTAGGTTGGTGAACATGATGTGGTTCTGGCAGGAAAGGACGTTGAGGTGATACCACATCAAACTGGTGCATGTTGGGTGGGTTAGCATGATGTGGTTCTGGAGGTGGAAAAGGATGGGGCGTGTCAAACTGGTGCATGTTAGGAGGGCCAACATGATGCGCTTCTGCTGGAGTTCCGGCCATGCCTTGTAGGAAAGGATGGGGGACTGGAGGAGCCTCATGGGACATGAAGGGAGGCTGTGGACCTGGGAACTGTTGCTGCGTAGGCTGTGAGGCCACGAACTGTTGCTGGGGGGTTTGGGGTGGCTGTGGTCCCAAGAACTGTTGCTGTGACCCAATGAACTGTTGCTGTGGGCCCAGTGGTCCCAGGAACTGTTGTTGCTGGCTCATGTCTGGCTGCATCATGTGGCTCGGTAGATTCCCGACATCTGGAGGTGGTACCATCTGAGGGGCGATCAGGTTATTCCTCAGCAGTTGGAACTGCGACTGGCCAACATTATCAAACCGCCCCGTTTCAAAGTTGACCGTCCGTAGCACCGATGGGGTCTGTCTCTTCTGCTTCCCAGACAAAGTCACCAGAACATGATTGCGGTTGTTCATTTCAGTAGAGTTTTTTATAAATTCAATCAGATCAATCTGCAACAATGACACATTAATGAATTACTAGGAATGACAATATTTGAAATATAAATGATATATTCTGCTAGTGATAGTCACATTCATATAGTGAGTTTCAAATTTATATACACTTTGTGTTCTTCTCTTATATATAACAATTTGTATGCAGATCGGAAGTGGAGTGTATACACATATATATATATACTTTAAATGAAATAAAATAAATAATGGAGCTTGTTAATTGTGGAACAGAATTTTAAAATAATCTCCAAATCAAAAAAATACAGCAAATTGATGTGCCTTCATATTAAATCACCCATACAAATATTAATTTTTACTTTAGTAATTCCCAAAGACATTCATAGGAAAAAATTATTATTACAAATTTATAAAAGGGTAAAAGTTTCAGTGAAATAGGAAAAATTATAAGTACAAGTTGTAGACAAAGTGTCAGTAAAATGTTTCAGAATGAAAATATTGAAAACATGGCAAAAAAATTGAACAGAGGCTGCAAGATCACTACTACAAGTAGTTTCTAATAAGAAAACCTGAAAATGAGTGAACTGAAATTAGCAAAAGATATAATTTCTAGGCTAGAAAAACTATAAATCTTGTGGTTACTTGTAGAACAAAATTATTTTAATTTGTTGAAGGACTGAAAGGAAGTAACATCTTGCAAATAAGAAAAGTAGATTAAATTGAATTGAATTAACAAATATATCAAATACAACAATTTTGGGAACTCGTGGAACGAAAATCAACATTTTTCAATCAGATGGAATCTGTAAAATTTGAAGAGTAAAATATAATTAAGAACATGACATTAACAATGATGGCTAAGGTGAAGATAATTGAAAACTGGACCATAATGATGAGGAAACTTGTCAAAGAGTCTACATGAAGTAATTAGGAGGAAAAGTTATACAAGAAAATATTAAATTTTAAAACTGTTAGTTTGTGAACTGTATGATAATGAAAGTGAAATTTAAATTAATAATTACTTTGATGAAAGTTATTTATTAGCTAGTTTCTAATTTATTTATGTAATTTATGACATTTAAAACAGTCATTCCTTCCTGAATTTTAATACAACATGTAGCACAAACAATAAACCAATTTTTGCACGTCTCACAAACAAAAGAGATATAATTATATATTAGAAAAGAAATATCCACAAATCAAGAAGCAACTCTCAATGTTTATTCAAGATATTTGAAGTTATCTCATAAAACATTACGATCTAATAAAATATTACAACACTATCTGTAAAACCAATCGCTACCAGCTAGCAATCAGTCAATCAATTTCCTAAGACTTACACGGAACCAACAATAATAGTACTAATCAACATCATCGAAACAAAATAAACTCATCTGTTCGTCTCGGTTGCCGGCACTGTAGTCAACATAAGATTATATAGTGTACCAACGCAAAGGAGTGTTGGTTTTTAATGAAGTTTCATTGGCCACGAAATCCATAAGTTATTTAACACTTTCGGATATTCTCATCGTAATTTATGATTCAACAAAATGAGTGTTCCAATCAATCTCTCCCATTGTATTTTTACCGGGATTGGAACGAGTTGCTGTTAATTTTTATGTTTGGGAATATTTGGTTTTGGTGGTTGGTAGATGTGTTGTTTGGTTCTGAGTAGTGAATACACGTGCATTCTCGTGAGATTGTGTTTCGTACTTCTCCAAAATTCGACAGATTCCACCTTTGCGTACTTATCGCTCCTTTGAAGCTGCAGTACCAAATGAGGTGAGAAGAAGAAACGAACGTCCAACTTTTAACTTTTCTGCAACTCCGCCATTTCATAACCTACAAATCTAAGGTTCGCATGTTGTCTCTGCAATTAAATTCAGGTATTTTTATACTACATCAGTTGTAGAAACGTTCGAAATAACCACATTTTTATTTACTTTTTCATTATTTTTATGCTATTACGACATTCAATACGCCGTATTTTCAGATTTACATTTTTAGCTAATAATGACCGTTCTCATCGGGGGAATTTTTCATTCAAGATGGAACAGAGAATATTATACCGAAATCTAATATTCATATTATTGAGTCAGTATGTCAAGTCAATTTTAATTTAATGTATAATTGGGTTTATTGGTTATTTATCGTCGTCAGCATTAATAGTGTTGACATTCTCACCTTAATAAAATTCATATTTATTTTTATAATCCAAGCTACATGGTATCTATGTTTTCCAGATAAGTGTCCACAGAAACATGCCTCCAACAGCAACGCTGTCTCCAGCACCTCACCTGCGGAGCAAGCTTTTCACCTCGGCCAGGGCTCTTGGTTTGGTCAGCAATCACATCCCTCTGGCTGTCCGCTACATCAAGAGGCGGCGTGAGCACCTTATAGTTACCTGTGTTGGCAGGGCCTTCCACACTTATGGCTTCACACACCTGGCCCTTCTGAGCACGAGCCCTGAGCATGCTGGAGACATCTGCTGCTTGGCCGTGGACACCTACCATGTCTACACAGCAGTTGGCTCTCAAGTAATGGGACAGTTGCCTCTGGACAAGTCATTGTTATTTAATATGAAATAAATCAATATTTAATAAATTTACATATTTAGACTTTCTAGTTATAGGATTTTTAGCAGTATAGTTTGTATGATACTATTTAACATGGAACATCTGTCTCCATCTGGAGAATATAACAGGAACTGTAATATAACTCATCAGTCAATTCCATACAATCTATTTCACTATTAATCAATTTAAAGATAAATTTCAGGTCTTTAGAAACTTGTTCTGATTCTAAAGATGTAATTATTAAAAGGGAAGACAACAGGGTATAATTATGATTAATAAAAACATATAAGGCAACTCTCCACTCAAGAGATTATTCTATCAAATTTATCTGACAATTTGTGTTCTATCGGAAATCAGTCAAGTAAGGAATCAGAAAATATAAGTTTTCATAATTATAATATTAATATTAAAAACATGGTTTTTTACCAGATCTTTGCTTGGCGCCGTGGTCAAGAAATCAAGCACACCTACAGCGAGTCAGGAGGAGCCGAAGTCCACCTTATACTGCCGTTTGGTCCGCACATAGTGGCTGTGGACAGTGCTGGGATCCTCAAGGTGTGGGACATCAAGAGCGAGGAACTGTACACAGAGCTCACTTTTGACAGAGCCTCTTTCGAAGTCTCTGCCATCGCTCACCCCAGCACATATATCAACAAGGTAGCTCAAGCCTTAGATTATGGCCAAAACAATTGCCATAGACTTTTCTCAGTGATAAGGCTGTTTGGTGACTCTCCAAGCCAGACCACTCCCTCTCAGATTGACAAATGTATTACTAACCTACTTACACCTCTCTGTTCTTATTACAGCATACATGGCATGTCAACGTCATCATCTGCTCAGACACATGCATGCTTAATAGCTTCTTTCCTCTAAGTACTCACTAGGAACACTGGTAGTACAGTTGCAAAGAATTAAGTGGCGTTAGCATTACGAATGTTTATTTTTAGAGGTTTCAGCAAGCAACTTAATACTGGTAAATTTTAAACATATTTCACATCAAAATATTGGAATTTTTTTTAATTGCAGGTAAAAAGCATTACGAATGGGAGCTTTAGTTTCACACTCTACATAAATTATTTGGAAATTTGTCTTCTAGAACTATAGTCATAGCTTCTCTGTTATAGTCAATGGAATACCCAATAACATCAGTTACTCTTTTGTAATGTCTCTTTACAATGTAATTTATTATGAAACATTTAGTGACTTTCAATTACCCTTAATCATTTATTTAAAAATTATGGTCATTGGTCCAATTTTATAACTAAAGTTTGACAAATAACACTTGAGCAGTGTTTTCACAATTAATTTGAATTAAATCCAATAAATTTTAAAAGAAATTCCATTTAATGTTTCTTCACGAATACTTGCCATATCCTACTCATGTCTGCCTGCCC
This sequence comes from Zhengitettix transpicula, assembly GCA_037074705.1. Lineage (NCBI taxonomy): Eukaryota > Metazoa > Arthropoda > Insecta > Orthoptera > Tetrigidae > Zhengitettix > Zhengitettix transpicula. Next base: position 334,653 of record CM073591.1, read on the forward strand.
ATTATGGATTGTCGTGCCATGATGTTCCGCCATGTCAGTATCCCAAAGTTCAACAGGTGAGCATGTTCACTGTGAATGTCATCAAGACGGAACTGCTCACGGTCCTTCGAAGTCTACAAATAGCCAACTGGACAGTCACACAGCTGAACCACAAAATAATGCCACCTGCAACATTATCTCAGTTTCTCCGAAAACAGTTTTTCTTTTTTATTGAACAAACAAAATGCAGTGTTTTAATCCTCCTTTATGGTTAGTTGCTATCACATCTTTGTTTTAGACTTGTTCTGACCACAGTGTTTGGCTCATCCTACCACTTTGCAGATTGTCCTGGGCAGCCGCCAAGGAAGCCTTCAGCTTTGGAACCTTCACAAGGCGAAGCTCATCTACACCTTCAATGGTTGGAACTCTCCTGTCACGGTCCTGGAGCAGACTCCTGCAGTTAATGTGGTCGCAGTCGGTCTGGAAGATGGTCGCATCGTGCTGCACAACCTCAAGTACGATGCTACTGTCACTTCTTTTGTGCAGGTAGGGCTGTGTGAGCCAGTCATTTAGCTTTCTCCTCTGCGAGTTTGAGTAAAACATCCAGATGATGGGTTTAACATTGTAAGGGATAAAGTACCTTAGTCAATGGGTGGCCATGTTCGTAGATAGATTTCTGAATTTCATATGGCAATGAACAATAAAACAAACAGCATAAAGGCTTCTCAGGATTTCTTTTGGGTAAATTCCTGGATAGCATGCAACGTTTTGATGACTGTACAGGTTATCATTTTCTGCTCTTTAACCAGTTTCTACACCAGGGAAACCTTCGTTTTACAGTTAAAAATACAAATGAAAACTGTTAATACAACTTTCTAGTAATTTGCTGAAATTTGCTTATTTAAATTATTGGTTATGTTTACACACTAGGTAACAAAAGCCTTGATGTAGTTTTGATCTGTTTAGTTAACTGTAGGCAATCCATTAGATTATTACTTGCCCATAATATGATTCTTCCAAAAAATTTTATTTTGTATCCTTTATTAATGGGGATAACATGCGCATTATTAATCACCTTGTGGAGGGCAATGTTCTACTTTTTCAAGGAGTTATTATTTTATTTCTCTTTAGAGATAATTTACACATTGCCTAAAGTAATTTAATTTGGAAAAGAGTGGGAATTTTTCTGTTATGATATACTTTGAGAATAGAATTGTGGTAACATTCCTTAGAACAGGATTCTTTGCTATCAAATATGTACACTTCATCCATCCGCTTTTCTTGTCCGGTCTTTGAGAATATTTCTAAGGTGCCTTCAAATATCTATTATTTGTCTGCAAAGTGACTGGGCATTTGTTTCACACACAAAAAGAAGTATGTGGCCTCTGTATATAGTTTTGGAATCACTAAATATTTCTTTCATCTATGTATGAGGCCAACGAGTTTAGAGATGTATTTTTGTTTGCAGGACTGGGGGGCAGTCACCAGCTTGACGTTCTGCGTGAACCATTCACCAACCTCACGGCCGCTGCTGGTGTCCTCCAGCCCTTCTGGTCATGTTGTACTGTGGGACCTGGAGGCCCGCAGAACTTTTTCACAATTGAAGGCCCACTCTGCCACCGTGGGAGGTGTCGTCTGTCTTCCTGGTGAACCTGTTCTCATCTCAAGCTCTGCAGACAACTCGCTGAAGGTGAGGGTGATACCTTGAGCATACAAATTATATGGATTACACCACATCATACTAAGCTTTCTGCACAAGAATTCCTGGAAACAGAGAAAGATTGGCTTCCCCATTCTACATTCGCTGCTGCTTAGTTTGTGGTGGATGCTTTACAAATATGCTACAGAATTTTGTTGCAACAGTCATGTGTATGCAGAATATCAATGTTACTTTCATTACATCAATTCAAAATCCAATTTCAACTGTAAATGAATATTACTAAGCTAAATTTACCTTCTAGTTTAAATGAGAAATCATTTGGTCTGCTTAAAAATAGATATACGAGAATTATCTTCTGTTAAATATTTATCATCAATTCAGACTAAATAGTATTTATATGAAAACTTTAATATCAGATTTGGGCATAGAATATTAACATTTTGGTTTTTCATAGTTCAGTATATTATGTATGAACATCTTTTATTTTCATATTTGAATACATCAAATCAGGGTTATGGTTCTGTTTACAGGTTTGGTTGCTAGGTGAAGGGCAGGCTAATGAAGCGCCTCGTCTCCTGAGGATCCGGGAGGGCCACGCCGCCCCTCCTACCTTCATACGGTTTCATGGTCCAGATGCCAAAAACATAGTCAGTGCTGGAGCTGACTCCACGGTCAGAATATTCTCCACAGTTACAGAGACTTTCAATAAGAGTCTCGGTAAAGCCTCTTACAACCGCAAGGTGGGGAACTTTTATCATATCCACAATATGTTCATTTTGTAAGGGACAGATATGCGTGTCATAAATTATTACAATATTATCTGCCACAGGCCTCAAAGAAACGCAAGGCGTCTGAAGATCCGCTGATTATGCCACCCATAACACAGTTCGCTTCAGAAGTGACACGAAGCAAAGAATGGGATGACATTATTGCCATCCACCTGGGCCTGCCCCTTGTCACCACCTGGTCCTACGACAAGTTGCGAATGGGTGAACATAAACTGCTGCCCAAGAGGTTAGTGATGTCGATGTTTAAATGTATTATGTGCATGTTTTATTCTGTGGTACACATATTAATAGTTGAATGCAGTCTCATTACAACTTACTCAAAATTTAACCTATTGAAGAAGGTTGTATTGGTTTCTTGAGTTCATCTCTCCCTTTTTGCTAATGTCATGGCCATTCTGCCAACTATGATTGCTCATGTGCTCTTCTGAGGTGCAATTTTTTCCACTCTCTCATAATAAAAATCTCACTAGAAAAGGTCTCCATATTGCAATTGTGTGAGTTGTCTAGTAAAATTCTGCATGTGTTAATAATCTGTAATTAATTGATTAATTAATGTAACTTGAAACTTAGTGTTAACAAAAGGTAATGAAATAGCCAATAATTAGACCAAAATGAGTGATAAATTAAATAAAAGTTTTCTGCAATCCTTGTTACTTTTGTCTTGTGAAAAAAAAATTGAGCTGTTACAACACACCTTACCTACTCAAATGCAAAGGTATTAAGTTGCTTATAAGCAATAAATTGTGGTCGTAATTTTATTAGGCAATATTTAAAAATCTTGGATATTGAAACTATCATGTCAGATTAATTGTAGAAATGTGATGCATAAGTTGTACTACATCCAGCACTAATTCTTTAAGTCACTTAATTTTTTTGTACACGCCTTTTGTTAACATTTAAACAAATATACTCACTAAAGCTAAGCTCAAAAATCTGGTTAATGTTTAAAATTATGTTATCAAATAACATAATTGAATTTTCTAAAGACACATAATCTGAATGATGTTCATCATCACTGTATTCAATTGCATTTGAGTTATCCTTTCATTTGGGCTACCTTGAACTGCTACCAGAGGAAAGATTCTATGTTCAAAGTGCCATCACTTTGCTTCATCAGCAGTAATACTTGTAAGGTGATGTGACACAGGTTCAACCGTCACCACAACAAGCAGCACGTTAACACCTACGCAACGAGCGTGTGTCTCACAAAGTGTGGTAACTTCACCGTGGTGGGCTTCAGTTCCGGCCACGTGGACCGCTTCAATGTTCAGTCAGGAATCCACAGGGATTCCTACGGTGACCCGGCACACAATGGTGCTGTCAGGGGAGTCTATTGTGAGACCCTCAACCGACTTGTGGTGACAGTGGGTGCTGATGCCAAGCTGCGGTTCTGGTCCTTTAAGTGCAGAGGTGAGATTTTGAGAAGTTTTAAAAGCACAACTCTTGTCACTTGTTCTTTAGAAGTCCATGGTTCTTAAACTATTGAAATCATTTAATGTAACTTACATTTAATTGTGCTTTTGAGCACCCATTTGTGATTTCTCTGTCTGTTTCATGGTGTTAATTCTCTTGACATGCTGCAGTGAGGTCCCAAGAGACAAATTTAGTGAGGTGTATCATTATCTCTGCCTTCTGGTTCACTTATATTTATTACAGGGGTTGTAGCGGGGACTTACCAAAGTTTTAATAAATAATTCACATCTGAAAATGTACCATTTGTATGAAAAATAAGTTTGATTATTGAATTACTGGAGACCACAAGTTCTTGAATTCTCACAAAAAAAAGTATGTTCTGGAGTGAGGCACTGAGGAAAATGTTCTATTCCACCCTCTACACCTGCAATACTGCTGTCTATATTCCCCGGGGTCATTGGTTGGCAGGGTAGCTGAGCGGTTTGTGTACAGAGAAAATGTAGCTAGATTCTATTCCTGGCCTTGCCAGAGAATTTCGGTCTTTCTTTCTTCTACATTTCCTCTCCATGCCATGAACATATGCTTTCCTTGATGCTTATTTCTAGCTTTCTTTAGATCATATTCTCACCATTCAGTCATATTTATCTTTTCTCACTATCCAAGTATCTAGCATGACTTTGTTACCGATATATAAATCCTGAACGTTGAGTGTGTCCGCGTATCACTGGAAATGCACATGGATACAATTATGCAGCTTTCTTTTAGCTCATATTAAAATGTCGCCATGCACTTCAAAGGACAAAGCTTCATTATGTTACTGTTTTGGTACAGGTTCTCGGCATGTGACAGAGGTGGATCTGGGGGAGCCTGTGCTCTTTCTGCGCTCCCATGGTGAAGCATCACTGATTGCTGTGGCATTGGAGGACTTCACCTTGAGTGTAGTCGACATAGATGGGAGGGCCATAGTGCGTCGTTTCCAGGGGCATGGTGCTGCACCCACTGACGCTGCCTTCAGCCCTGATGCACGTTGGCTTGTCACGGCTGGCATGGACTGTCAGATTCGCACCTGGGACCTACCCAATGGCAGCCTCGTTGACTGCTTCCAGGTGAGATTTTACCTAGGTCTACTTAAGTTCTTTTGCCAAATGACAACTTGTTATTTTACAATGGATTTGTCTTAATCCACCAAAAAAAACTGATGTGAGGAAAAGTCTGGTTTACAACATGGGGACCTTTTATTATGTGAATATGTGTTCGTATGTATTAATACACGAGTGCCTGATTTGTTCCAGACTGAGGAGGCTTGTATATCGCTGTCCTTTTCCCCTACGGGTGACCTGTTGGCAACAGCTCATGTGGACTGTCTGGGCATCTTTCTGTGGTGCAACCGTGCCCTCTTCAGCCATGTGTCCTTGCGACCCCTGAAATCTGTGCAGCTTTTGGAGACAGACTCACCAGTATCACTGCCCGCCACCATGCCTGACCAAGCCGTAGAGGGTCTAGGAGAGGAGAACATGTGCGACTCTGAGGATAGCGTCGAGGTGGAGGTGAGACCTGCCTCCCCTGTTCAGATGCCTGGAGACGTGGTCACACTTTCGGGGATTGCCAACTCCCGTTGGCAAAACGTGCTCAGTCTGGATGTTATCCGACAGAGGAACAAACCTAGGACTCCACCACGGGCACAGAAGGCGGCGCCCTTCTTCCTGCCCACAGTGGCTTCTCTCAGAGATGTGCACTTTGACTTAGGTGCCCAGGAGCAGCAAGCAACAGGTGAGAGCAAATGGTTACCAGGCTTAATGTCGGTTCAATTGCACCACAAAACTAAATTCCTTTTCGTGGGGGAGTTGAATCTAGGTGGATGTATCTCTAAAACACATAGTTGAAAAACTAATTCATTACATCTATCTTCTGAATAAAAAAAAAGGAATTATGTATGAACAATAATCTCTATACAGATTTAAATTCCTGGAGAGATTGCAACAAAAATTGGTATTCATATTGTTAAAACATGAGAACAAGTACTGTGGGGGTGATGAGAAACCCCTGACATAAAGGTGGAAAGAATTATAATTAATAAGTGAGATAATTTTGTGTTAAATTACTGCACGTGAGCAGAACATGATGTTATAGCACACGTTTCAAGTGTGAGAAAGATGTTATTGCAGAACCTATTCACAGACATCCAATTCTATTTATTAGATGACATCTTCATATTATGGCCCCAGGGACCAGGTTACTAGTCCAAATTCCTCTTCACCTTTAGACCAAATATCCAGTTATCTTAATACAAAATTACTGTGCCGCCTACATCACCTCCCAACGTTGACGGCGGTCTAACTACCACACCAAACATTCCACCCACTTTACACCGACCAGACCAGACACCCCCAACAGGGGAGTTCACATGTACTGCTCCCAGAATATTCTACCCACCTACAAGAAGTGAATTCTTGGTGTCTTTGTAACCTGCAAAAGGCCTCCAAAAACAAATATGCTGCCCTGTGCAACTATCCAAACCTACTTTTGACCAATATAATAACACAGTCCACCCAATGCATAGCTTTCCTTTCAACTACATTGTGTACATTGGATTGCATTCCAACCCAGACATGAAAATAAATCTTCACACCTGACCTGTACAACATCCTCGTTCACCATTGTCAAATCTGTTGCAATTCTTCAAAAGCTCCATCTTCAGGAACTCTCCTTCCAACATCCCTCAGTCCAGGCAAAGTCCTTTACCCCCCACACTACTCTTGAAAATTTACTTTCCTGCCTCAAGTGTGTTTAAAGTAGCTCAACCAAATCAGTATTTTCGTTTCTGTATCTGCATGTGAAGAGTAATTGTAGCCAATTAAAATTCAGTTTGTTCACCCACGAGCACATCTGCATCGCATCACAAGCGTGTAGATACTGTGAATGTATTGGTGTAATGTTCGTTGCAGGTGAGTCTGAGAGCTGGAGGATGCCGGTGAACCTGACGGTGTTCGGAAAGATGCTGTCGGACGTGGGGGAGGACGATGAACTGCTGGTCGCCAAGCTGAAGGATCTGGGCCCGTCGGCGCTGGACCTGGAGGTGACGTCGTTGGCGCCCGAGGCGGGGGGCACGGTTGAGCTGATGGCGCGCTTCCTGCGTCTGCTCAACCACATGATGGCGTCCGGCAGAGACTTCGAGCTGGCGCAGGCCTACCTTGCGCTGTTCCTCAAGCGCCACGGGGAGCGGGCAGCTGCGGAAGTGGCTCTGAAGGCGCCCCTCGAGGAGGCGGCGGCGCTGCAGCAGCGGGTCTGGGGACGACTGCAAAAGAGGCTCCTGCACGCGACGGCCGTCGTCGCTTTTCTCAGGAACGCCTGAACTTGGACCTTTAAATGACTTGTTCTTTTTTCTTCCTGTTGTTTCTTTAAAAATATGTTTCAAAGCATTGAGTGAATTGATTTTTAAGGGATTTATCTAAAGTGCCATGTACATACTGTCCACATCCCTCTGACTGCCCGTAGAGTCTCAACCCGACTTCTTTTCTTAATATTTTAACATCACATCCTGTTTCAATCTCAACATTTGTCCCTTTCATTTCTCTTCCAATGTCCATGACCTTAGTTTTGTTTATCTTCAATCCAAAGTTTGCTTGATGAGCCAAACTGATAACACACTAAATACGCTGTCATGACCGCACTTAATTGAGATGGAAAGTTAGACGTCGCTGCATATGCATATGCTCAGGAACGGTTCAAAAGGGAGAAGAGGCACTGACAGGTCTCCCTCAACTGCCACTGATATCATTATTGCAAGTGTATATTGTGTGTACGTATGTATGTACTGTATATATAGATTATTCAGATTATATTGTCGTGTGAAAAAGTGTCTCTTCATCAATTGAAACCAGTTTATTTCAAAATGACAAAAGCAATGATTCGAACAAGTTTAATTAGAGCACAGAAGCCTGCTCGGAGAATCGACTCCCAACAGTTGAAGCACATTTTTTATGGGAAGTGACATAACCTTAATTGTTGTTATACAATTCTCTGGAACTAATTAATGAAACCGAATAAACAGTGCTCGCCGGATAGAAAACTACACGTGACTTGTTCCTCAGGAAGTGGACTAATGTGACAATATATTCAGAAGCCAGCCAAAATTTTACCAGAATTTTCTTTTATAAAGAAAACCCAAAATTAGATTGTACATAACTCAAAATATCCACAGAGGAAAATGGATACATTTAATAATATTGATTTGTAACAAAAATATATATAAGCAAATTCACAGCCGTATGTAAGAAAATTGTTTATTAACAAAACAATTGACTAAAATTTTAAATTAAGTAGTCGGTTGCCGTACATTCTCTCAACATGTGTGCCGCCTACACAATCACAAGTGAGGTCCGTTGCCTCTACAACAGCTTTAAATAGAAAATCAGATGCCAATAATTTGAACAAAATTTATGATACTTTGTCAATTTGTAACAATATATTAATGGTATTACACAGACAACAATACATTGTCAACATGAGGGGCAGCATTTTTTATATACAAAATTGTATGTGAAATTAATAATATTAAATTTTTTGTAATTGTTTTGAAAAAACTTTATAAATAATTGTCATCAATTTGTAAATGGTAGATTAAACCTAGAATCCTAAAAGAGGACAAAACATAGTTTATTTAATGTTCAGTTAATAAACAAATTTCCACTATCAGGGCATGTATTTGTTTACTTATTTTGTGAATTTCTAATATTTTTTCATTATCATCACAACAATAATTTAAAGGACCGTGTAAATTGATAAAATTTAATTAAATCAATACAATCTTAATGTAAGGAAAATCGAAACTAGTGCAGAAGTAGGGCTTTGAAGACTACGACTGACGTCACACCAGAGGACACGTTCATCGAGCGCTGGGAAAATTAACTTGCACCTATAGGGTTGAAAAATGTTACAGAATAATTTTATTTTGACCCATCATTCTCTGTTTACAAATGTGCAATATAATCGCACAAAACGGATATATTTATATGACTTGTTTAATTATACGAAACAGCCTGTTGTTTCCAAGATGGCTGCGCTCGTCGTGTTCGACTTGGACCGCACCCTGTGGCCTCGGCGGGTGGACGCGGACCTGCAGAGTCCCTTCGTGAGGACGGCGGCGGGCGACCGCGTGGTGGACGCGCGAGGCGAGGTGGTGGCGCCGTTCCCGGAGGTGCCGACGACGCTGGCGAGGCTGCGTCAGAGAGGTTACGAGCTGGCCGTGGCGTCGCGCGCGGCGGACGTCGCCGGCGCCTTCCAGCTGTTGCAGCTGCTGCGTCTGCACGCCTGCTTCTCCTTCGTGGAGATCTACCCCACCACCAAGACGCGCCACTTCCAGCAGCTCGCCCGGCACTCCGGCCTGGCCCTGACCAGCATGCTCTTCCTCGACGACGATACCAGGAACCTGCGGCAAGTGGCCAGGCTCGGCGTCCGTTGTCGTCAGGTGCCAGAGACCGGCGTCGGCTGGGACCTCGTCTGCGACGCTCTGCAGGACGTTTGCTACATTTAAGTGAGATAATTTCATGATTTGATGATTAATTTAAGTGTTACGGCTCTCAAAGGCGGCAGTGTTTTAGGAAATTTACAATAAAAATAAGAAATATTTTGTTGACACAGAATCGTGAATTGTGTGTGGTCTGTGTAAGAGCTTTGGACTATTGGAAACAATGTGAGTTAAACTCTATATAAACAATAAAGCCCATACATTTATCATTTAGTTAGTTAATTACGTGTGAATTATTGTCACAAGTAATGGAATCTCTGGTATAGGGCAGTTCTGCCTCAAGAAGCACCTTCGTTCTTATTATTATTGTACTGAATGAGTAAAATGTCAAAGGAATGATTGGGTTCTAATTCAAATTTGAATTACAATTATTAAAATAACTTGAGCCATTTTGTTAAATTTGTATTTTGGGAATAATCAGAAGTACGAGATGCTCATAAATGTGAAGGTGGAATGTTTGGGAAATTCCTAAGTTACAGCATAAAACTTGATTAATAGAGATAAAGAGTTCACGTCAGAGGTAGCCAGTTAGACTACACGACGTGTGCCGGCAATGTTTTAAATTGTTGACAAGTAAGTCATACAATTAAATACACAAACCAGATGATTCAAATCTTGGCATGGGGATAATTTCTTTATTTCAATCTAGTAAATCATATTTGTCTTGCACATAGAACTTTAAATGCTTGGAGACAGGTTAAGACAGCGGGGGATACAAATTGAATAGACATTTAAATCCCTAATGTACGGGGGGTTTTAAATGGCTGTTACGTAAACAATGTGAAAGCAACCGAGATTTGTGTCACCAAATAAACAAACATTCCAGGGGTATTTTTGCACTTCCTTGAGGTTATGGGAGGCTCAGTATCAAATCCAGGATTAATTTTCTACTCTCAAAACGCACGGGGAGCTCATTTTAAGGCATTGGGAGTCTAGCATAGGGCATGAAGGGTGGAAATATAAATGTTTGTAACAAAGTTATTGTTTGTTGTAAAATAGTATCTGATGTAGACTTTGAAATAAACAGCAGCCAATTTGAAGACAGAAAAATATTTATTTATGGAAACTTAAAGTACGTTTCGTTGCTAACTTTGTGACACCTTCAGGTTAAAGTTTAATAAAATCTTGATAGTCAGCTGATTCTCCCTTGACTGCCACGGCCGAAAAAATATACTAATCTTCAATCTGAAGAAGTCTCAAAGTTAGTGACAAAATGTAGTTTAATTTTCCATAAATAAATATATTTTTTCTGACTTGAAATTGGTTGCTGTTTATTTGTAAGTTGTCTCAATAGTCGGAATATATATATCATTATCTGATGTAGATTCGTGTTTTCAGTCGACAGTTTCCAATTAAAATTAAAATTAAATTAAATTCATGACAAGTATCAATACTTCCACAATACTCGCCCGTATGTGAGGTACTGTTAAAACGAGTAAACCTTGGTTTAGAGAACTTGAAAGAAAATAGCAACTTGCAGAATGTTAAGGTGATTGGTCAGATTATAAAATAAAGAGCAATAAGAAGTGAAAAAGTGAATATTTTGAGAGTCTGGTGGACAGTTGTAGAAGTGAGCCCAAGATGATGTGTTATATTAATAGAGGTAATTATACAAAAGCATACACTTTAAAAAGATTTGCAGTTTTTAGTCCCTCATATGCACTTGAGTGTTTCCCCACATTGAAATTTGGAGCACTACTTCAGAAAACAAAACCATGAAACGATTGCTTTTAATACAAAAAAAGAGTTATTAGATGTGTATAATGGGACTAAATAGGTCAGAATCTCGTAAGAAAGCCTTTGTATCAAATTCCATACTTACTCTATATGTATACAGAGTAGTTGTGTTGGGGAAAGAACAAGTATGCAGACAAAATGAAATAACAGGCATCAATACAATAGAATTGGGACAAATAAAAGACTTTTGTTAAGGGGACAAAACTGTTTAATAAGCTCAGTGAATATATGAAGAAAGTAGAAAATAAGTTATTTGCAGGAGAACTAAAAAAAATCTAGTTTAAAAGCTGCAGACTTCTAAAAGAATATATATTGTACCTTTATTTGGTGACAAAGTCACATTCATTCTTCGCCTGAGCATATGAATTCACATAAAGCGCAATCCTCCAATTTATTCCTATCCTTCCTCACTATCCAAGTTTGAATGTGACTTTGTCACCAAATTAAGTTCCAATTCCCTTAATTGATTCTCCTAATATTGTATTGTATCTTTATAATATCTGTAATCATAAAGTTTTATATTAAAATATAAGTTCTATTTAATTTAATTATATGTTGTATTTCAATTATGTCAGTGAAGAGTTCCCATTTTGTACTGTTGCAAGTTATGGAAATAAACATATTATTATTAAAGTATAAATGTTAGGGTAAAGACACTGCACTCGACCAATTCTGGAAAATGAAAAACCTAGTTAAAACTCTTAATTAAACGTGTTTTTGAATTAATAAAACAATTGATGACCTTATACGGACACTTTTCATTTATATTGCAATGACGTTTCTATACCTTTTTGTATCTTCTTCAGATATTTTCCTACAGAGGAGGTATTTACAAATGATTATATATGTAGTATAATTGTACAAAGTAATCGAAGGCAAACTCAGTACACAAAAAAACTTACAAAATTAATATAAAAACGTTGTTACAATATGAATAAAAGTGTCTGTATCAATTGTTTTATTAAAATAAAACTATGTTTGATACGTTTTCAAACTCCTCAAAACATTTAATGCTGATGACTTTGCATTGCCTAGTTTAAGACGTACAAAAAGTCAAAGTTCCGTTTTCTTGAGGCTCACAACAAATTATCGAGAAAATTAATGGGCAATATAAAAATATTTAGTTAAATAGAGAGAGAATTATATTTAAAAAATTACTTTTACATAAATTTTTTTGTTGTGACTGATAATTTTTTTAGATTTCTTCAATTTTGTTTAGGGTGCCAGGTTTTTTTTAATGAAATTAGCAAAACAATTTTTCTGTATGTAATTTATTTCTTGAGCAATTAGATTATTAAATTTCCGCAGGGAGTTGTCACTATTACTGGTAACACTCCTATATTAAGGACATTTAAATCAAACAACAATATTCATGAGTGGTCACATTACAAGTTTTCTAATATTAAAAGTTGCCTTTCCTTCCAAATTTACAATCACATAACTGTTGACCACTATTTAACAATTGACTTATCTTCTTTATAGCAACAAGATGCACGTACCAAGTCTCCTATTTTAAATTTTGCAGGTTTGACGTTTTTCAACTTCCGTCTCATTTCTCAAAATAATATTAAATTTCTGCATGTCATTTACAATAATTGTAACGCTCCCACACATGTATGTATTATGCCAAGGTCGTTTTTGCCAAATAAACCTATTACTATATATATATATATCTGGAATGAAAAAATAATAATGTCCTATTATGATGGTAAAGAACCTCAGAGCTCAAAACAGAAATGGCCCTTATAATTAATACCAGGCCAATTGCGGACTATTTTACTGCCACTGAACTCTGATGTTTTCCCATATTGCAATTATATGGAAGTGCAACCAAGTTTCATCTGCCAAAATATTTCCCACGTTATTTAAATATTTGCGACGGATAAGGTTAGGTGACAACCGTGGCGGACGCAGTTGCGACGTATTCCGCCAGGACGACGCCACCGTCGCGCGGACAAAGGGCATTCCTTGGGTAGTTTCGGGCGCGACCTAGAGATGGCTCTGCCTTGCACGGCGGCGGAGCTTGTACTCAGTACGCGGAGAGCGGCCCCGGCGACAGGACGTGCGACACGAGGTAAGGAGCCAGGGAAGGGCGTCGCGACGTCGGGCGTACGCTCGCCACCTTCGTGCACGATTCCTTGAGTGGAACAGGCTTTTGTTGTTATAATTCAGTCTATTCGAGGCTAAATGTTTCGGCTAGAGAAACCTGAAGGTGGCCCGTATCAGGATCGAAACGTGTAGTTATAATTTCAAATTTGGTTTCAGGTCACTTTATTTTTTCAAACTCAGCAGAAATGAGACTTGCGTCTTTTATTTTCACGTGATATTTTGTTTCCCCGTAGAACGTCGTTGATAATCTGTCCCGCCGGCTTTTGTTTACTTTTCTGTCGGCGTTGGCTCGTGTAGCGCTTCGTCGACAGCTCCCCTTTAAGAGCACAGGAAGGAAGAGTAACGTAGGGCTGTAGTAAGGATTCGGTGACGCAGAACCCTGCATCAGGTAGACCGGGCTGTTGTCGCCGGAGTGGGGACGCAGCATTACCTTCCCCATGCTTCGACCAGCTCTCGACGTCCGACTACAACTGACACCGAGGTGTGGGAACCTTTGCTTAAACGCCCCCCCCCCTCCACTCACCTGCGAGAGTGAAGGGCTTCTTTCTGTTTCCTCTTGTTTCGAGACCGATTCTCCCTTTGTACGTCGCGCGTGTCGCGTCCCCCTGGTCACGTGAACTTGATTAACGATACAAGATGGCGCCTCAGGCACGTTCGTGCGTGTGTGGCGCCTTTTCTTCTCGCGTTGGGGAACGCGAAGTCCTGCGACACTCGCCGAGTAGGTCCCTCCCACTCCCTCTGCCCGCGTGTGACGTCACGCTCCGGATTCCTTCTTCCTTCCAGGTGAGACTTGTAATTTAGTTTGGAGCCGCGCCGTTGCCACGTCTAAGCATCGCGCCTGGAGTCGTCGGCGTGCACCTGCGCCGTGACCTTGGGCCCTGGACCACTTTCCTTTGTCTTCGCGGGGTAGTGTATACGGGTAACCTCACGCGTGCTGGGGAGTAGAGTCCCTTAGACTGACGCGAGTGCTGAGGTAAGCTCCTCCTGTTCGAGGAATGAGGCAGCCATGGCGTCGTCGTCGCTGCCGCTGCTGTGCGTCTGCGCCGCCACGTTGGCAACACTGCACGCCGCGGACCTGGGCCAGCTGTTCGTGAGGAGTCCGGCGTCGGTGGTGGCGCCGTTGGGCGACGAGGTGAGCTTCACGTGCGTGCTGCGCTCCGTAGCCGAGAAGATCCGCTGGAAGCACAACGGCCGCTTTCTCCAGGCGGGCCCCGACAAGGGCGGCAACCGTTCCGGCTACCACTTCCCGCTGGTGGACGCTGCGCAGGCCGGCGACTACCAGGTCCGTGGCGCCGCCGTCGCTCGCGCTGACTCTCTGGCAACGAGACTGACGTCACGTGTTTCAGTGCGTCGCGTGGTTCGGCGTCGCGGCGCTGACGTCCAAACCGGCGCGCCTGAGCGTCGTGGAGCTGCAGAACTTCCCGCCCGCGAGTGCCGTCACTCACCGCGTGCCCGAGGGCAACACCGTGGCGCTGCGGTGCGACCCTCCGCGCAGCGAGCCCAGGGCCAAGGTGCACTTTCTGCACGACGACGGCCACGTGCCTTCCAGCGCCGCCACGGAGGCGGGGCTGCTGGTCCTGCCCAAAGTGCGGGTCCACCAGTCCGGCGCATACCGCTGCGAGGCCACCAACTCCATCAAGCTGCTGTCCGTCCGCTCGCCGAAGGTGGTCCGTCTGGAGGTGGTCAAGGACTCCACCCCCGCGCCGCCCCGCTTCCTGGAGCCGCCGCCCACGGAATACGTAGTGCGAGCAGGTCTGTACGTTCGCCCTCCCTCCTCCGTCCCTCCTTCCCCAACGACGCCTGCGTGATCTCCTTCTCCGTCCGCAGGAGGTAACGTGACGCTGGAGTGCGCCGCCGTCGGCTTCCCGCCGCCTACGACCGCGTGGGAGTTGTTGGGCGGCGAGATGAACCCCGCCCGCGTCGCCCAGGTGCCCGGAGGGCTGCTCGTGACCGCCGCCGACCCCAGAGACGCGGGCAGCTACAGGTGTCTGCTGGAGAACGGCGAAGGCTCCTTGTCGCTACACGTCTCTTTGCACGTGCACGGTCAGTCACAACTTGACCTTAGACGGTAATCTCTTTACACACGTTTGCAGCTCAGTCCTTCTGAACTGTTGCCCACCTCCGTTCCCTTATAAAAAAAGACATTTCTCTGATGGGGCGTAGGACTGATGAATCGAAACTCTGTTTCTGTTTTCTCTCTGTCATTAGATATTGATACTGTAAAAAAATGTATAGTGTCTATTATTTTGTAAGATTTGTTTATTTACACAATATCTAATACTAAGAGATGAAGTCATCACAGTGTTTTAACATGTTCTGCCTGCATATCCACAGAGCCTCCTGAGCTGATCCACCCACCTCCGGAGACACTGAGGGTGTTGGAGGGTGAGGACGCACTGATGGAGTGTGATTTCAAGGGGAAACCTCAGCCACACGTGTCCTGGGTTTTCAACGGCGAGCCAGTAGTCAACGACTCACACGTGACTGTTTCTGGTGAGTTCCCTCACTTTTCTTCTGCTGTCGCTGTTGTTCTGACTGTTCAAAGGTTGTGGCTGATAGTTTAATTTTGACAGGATGTTTTTCTTTTTATAAGGAGGCCGTCTTCGTGTGAAGGAAGCAAATCGCAAACATGCTGGGATCTTTCAGTGTTTTGGTGCCAACCAGTTAGGTTCCGCCTTTGGACTGGCCACTCTCCATGTCGCTCTCCACCAAGTTGAGGGCAACGACGAGCCCGCTCCACCGGCAGGTACGACAGTTAGTTGTTATCGTACAAAGTTGACCAAGCTCCTGTGGAAAGTACATCCTCGTTAACCTACGAGGTGAAACATTTGAGCTGCCTGCCACTACATTTTAAGATACAGGTGAAAACTTTTAAAAAAAATTATGATACATCGACAAAGCTGATGGTAACGAAATGGAGACATGGTGGTTAAAGGAAAACAACAGTTGTTTCATTTCTGAGTAAGAATTCAAAATATACTTTTGGTGAAGACGTGTTTTCTTTGTCCCATCTCCCTACCCCATCTGGACACGTCCATTAGATCGCAGATATTTTTTATAATTTTATGTTTTATGTACACAATTTATGAGTTGTATTATTGTCACTGTAATTGTGACCACTCTAATAGTGACCGTTGGGAAAAGAGTGGCCTCGCCTCTACCCACACGTGCGCTCATTTTCTGTTCTGACAATTTCCCCGATTCAAGAAATCACCCCATAACTTTACTAGTTGAGCTGTTGTCAATCTAGATGGTAGTGTGAGCAAACTTATTAATATTAATTCTAAAGATAAATGACAGTTTTTGCTCCCTCCCTTGTGGAATTGTGTGAAGGGGCAAGCCTTGTTCCATTCGTCTTGTGGGGTGATTTCTTCTGCGAAGGGAAACCTCGTGGACGGTAGCTGACCTTGGCTTGTCACTTCCCCCAGGCCAGCTGGACCCCGGGAGCAGCGGGCTACCGCCGGCGCAGCAGGTGCCAGGAGACTGGGGGAAGCGGCAAGGGGGCAAGGAGAGAAGGCCGCACCACGGTGAGTCCCAGGGAGAAGGTGGCCTTGAGTCTAGTCCCACAAAATCGTGCCTTCATTTTTTTACTTACCTCTTATAGGATGAGAAAAAAATTTCTGCTCATTATGGTGATGTTTATTTATGGCAGACCAAGAAATCTGTTACACACACGATTGTTTATTGCTGCCGGCGTAAGCGCAGTAGTACATAGAAGTGAATGAGAGCTTGTCGTGAATAGTTGCGGATACCAGCTTGAGCAGTCCCCTGGGCCTCCAAAGCATGTTTGCCCACAGGACAGTTTTTGTACTGCTGGAGTTATTTTCATTCTTAATTTGATTTTTTTATATGGAAAGGTTGTTTTTTACCATCCTATATTTCGTGTTCTTTTTTTGCATCTTTCGAATATGAATAATTTGGGTGATATCACGGATAATGAAATACTTATTTCATTCAATCGAGAAAGAAAGGTCTGCAGTAAGGGATAAAACCCTGAATATTTCGCATCATCCCGTCGTGACTTCAAAAGCTGCAGAGAAAGCTCCAACCTCCTCTCATCTATTATTAATTGGATGAAACCAAATTATTCGTTTTTTCTTCTCATTTTCATTCAACAGCGAAATAACTAATGCTAGTAACAGCTCTGTTCATTTTCAACTACACTGCTCACAGCATTCTCAACTGAGCATTGTACGACTGAAAATTTACTGCCACGATAATAATCGCTGCGAGTGTAACAGGCCTTATTCTCCAGGTATCTTGGTTTGTGCCACAGAGAAATATTTACCTCCAAAACCATGGTTACTGATACTAATATAAATGTAAATCACCAATGGTACTGCTATCACTACCTCTTTGCTCGACAACCCATGAGGGCCTGGGTGTACCAAGACAACTGTCTTCTTACATGACACATTTTGGAGTGGCACGTCAGTGTAAGCTTTAACCCCAGTTTTCGAGATCAGGACAAGCACAAACATTCCTGCCGGGATTTGAAACTGGGACCTCTACCTCTGTGTGTTTGTTTCTTCCCTTCGATACGTCACTCGATACAATATCGATCTAGTGCCGTAGATTTGTCATGATCGCTCAGTATATCTTCGTCAGCCATGATAATCACCTTCATATAACTTCTGAGTTGTAGTGTAAGATGCTCATTTGTCCACATGTAGTGGGGGTAGTTTGGAGCTCCAAACGTATGTTTCAGCAACTGAAACAAGTGTAAAAACTATTCTTAAAACATTGACACGACACCAGGTACAATTCCAGACTCATTTCAGAGATGCTTCACATTAAATCAAATATCACAGCTATTAATGTACAAACAGACCCTATTAAACTCAATTATTGTTACGCTAATCCTTCAGCTCCCATTGTCATTGTGTTTTCGTCACTTTTGAGTGTTGGCAAATGACAAGTTCAGTTGTGTTTCTCTAGGCTCCTATTAACACCTGATGATGGGAACAAGGATCCCAGAAACGTTGTGTGGTATTTATGTTGTCATTTTTGTCTGAGTTGGCTATCTTTCTTATTCATTATTCATTGACATAATGAGTTCAGTTCAGAATATGTTGTACACTAAGAAACTTTTCCATAAAATCTAACATGATAAGTACAGGGTGTGATAAAAGGACTTACTCTTCTTGAGAATATAATGAATGTTTTTAAGTACGACAGTGGTGTTTCTGTGAGAGGGCTCCTACTAGACTACGATGCTCCCCTTCACCTTTTCCCTGTGCATCGGACAGACCTTCCTAAACTGCTCCAGCTGTACATAGTTTTTGTTATTTTCTTGAATTGACATATTTGGAGGCATTCAAATTCGGATCCATATAAACTTTGTTGTCGTACCTGTTTTTATTGGAGAACACAGAATGTAGTGTGGAACGAGGTGTTTCAGATTAAAGAGATGTATGTAAAACAATGTATTGTGTGAATTGATTTCATTCTCCACTTACCAATATTAATGTGTGTGTAGAATTCTGGAGCTCCCTGCATATACTGAATATCATATTAAGAGAAATTGAGTTTGTGCTGATTTGACGTTCTTGTGGCTCTTGCAGTTTAAATCACACGATCAAAGCAACAAGGATTGCAGAAATATGTGTGGTGTTTATATCACCACTTAATTTTGTCTGTTATTTCGCTATTTATTCTTGTAATCATATTAAAAGACTTGAAACTTATCAACACTTTTTTTTTAGTTACAAATTAAATTCACAATACTTATTCATAATTATAATTCATTTTATTTTGAAAATTATTTTTGTAAAGTATTTATATGATTCTGATAACCTGAAACTTATATTTAAATTAGGAGTTTTATGTAGCCCTTATTTGCTGAATCACTTGAAATTTAATATTCCTATCAGAAGCTTAAGTCAAACAACTGTTACTGTCAATGTTTGTAAAACCAGTAATACTTTTGACACTCCAACTTCTGTGACCCTTTACACAATATTGACTATTTTTTTTTTTACCAAAAATTGACTGATTTGAAAATAATATGATATTCTGTAGATCCTGTAGAGAAGCTTAACTTCAAGGATGTGGAATGAGTCGTGCTGTACATTTATTCCATGAATACTATCAATTAATAAAGACTAAGAATATTCTATAACATAAACTTATGAAGAGCTCGTGCTTGCTATTTACAGTCATATTAATTGTACTGTATTATGCAACAACATAAGATCAGGATTCCAATTTATAGTTCATGCTGACTATTTACATTATAACTTAATTGTACATCTCCAATTCTTCTATGAGTGATTAAGAGTTTTCTTGTGATACAAGTGGTATTTTAAGGGTGAAGGTATTATTATCTGGTTATTGAACACACGTGACATTAGAGCACCCAAGTAAGTTAAACCAGTCAGTATTCGACATCTACACATCTATGTAATTAATGGAATTATGTCATGCAATTTTTTTTCAAATTGTAGAAGTGATTTGACGTTTTTTTAAAGGATTTTGAGTGTGGTTTTGCCTGCTCTAATCAGTCATAAAGATCCATGGTGTGGATAAGCAGAGATCCAAACAAGGATTATTGTGAATACTGATTTCTTTCACAAATGACATATGTGACAAATAACAGACAACTTACAGAAATAAGGAGTGGTGTGTAAATCACAAAGTTTCTATTAGTATTTACATCAAAGAGTTCAGAACTAATAAAACTAGATTTTTTACTTTGCCACAGCTTCTGCCCAATTTAAGTCTTACAGTAAATTCAATTAAATATGGCAATTTATGTTTAATAATAATGATAATGAAAAAAATAGAAAAATTAGTTCTAATAACAATAAATGTTCTTTATTTTTAGTAGAGACAGACTTGAAAGCCTTGTTTCTTTATTGTTGGTGTTTATATTCTTCACTGAAGCTAAATACATAATGTTAGTTCAGATTATGCCGCAATATGACACATTACAAAGCAAAATGCTTCATGTTAACATTTTTATGTTTAAGCCATATCAGTTTGAAAAGTAAAGTGTAATTTTTCACAATGTTAACGGTCTCCACTTTATAAAGGATTTTATTCTTAGAGTATCCTTATATAGGTCACCACTCTCATGAACTATTTAACTCTGATCGTTTTCCGTCGACAGCCAAGATGACTCCACCTTCGAGGCCTTTGGTGACGCAGTTGAGTGAGAGCTCTGTGATGGTACGTTGGAAGGTTCCACCCAACGATGGCTTGCCCATCCAGTTCTTCAAGGTGCAGTACAGTTTGCAGGGTAGAGGACACCGTGCAGGCTCCAGCTGGATGACCACCAATGAGGACATCCCACCTTACATCCGCAGCTACGAAGTGGATGGACTCCGGCCCAACCACACTTATAAGTACGCAAATAACTCCAACATGAAATTTGAAAAATTGTGGCAAAAGAAAATTTTGACTAAAATGAAGCAGATACAGATACCATTTTTCTGATCTTGTTACATCCCATGAGCTGGTCGGGCATCAAGGTTTGGGCAAGAGAGTTGTCAGGCTTCAGACAGTTTGACGGTGGTTAGCAATGTGTTCAGGAAAATGATTCGTTTGTCTGAAATAGAAAGTGGGGCAGAGTCAGCTAATAATCTGGTGAATGATGTGACAGGAGAGGCAGCTAATGTTTCTTTTGATTTTGTAGTGGGCAATTTGTGTAGGATTGAAATAGGTTGAAGGTAGGGCAGACATGGCACATGTTGGCACAAGGTTGGCAAACTGGCTTAAGAGTCAAGTGTAAGGCAACCCTATGGAAAGTGGGGAATATTGTGGGAAGGATGTTTTTAAAGTCTCGGTCACTTGCATGTCAGTGTAGTCCAGTGCAGAGAATGGCATTGAGTTTTTTATTCCAGGAAAGTATTTTGTAGTTAAAGGTGGACTATGTTTTTGTTTTAATATTTATCAAGGGTGGGTTTTGGTAATAAAACAGTGGAAATGGCATGAAATATTTGATTGTGGAAGTATTTTCTATTTATGTAAGCATGGAGGATCCAGTTTGTGTAGGTGGTCAGACTTCTCCAAGTAGAGCAAATGCTAGCTGCCTTAGGAGCTAAACTGTATGGGAGGAAGTGTTTGGTATGCTCAGGGTAACAAATGGTAAAGTGTGAAGATTAGACCAGGGCGGGCTGAGATGTATGTTAACAGCAAGGAAGGTGATATTGGCGAATGAGAATGTACAAGTGAACTTAATGGGGAATTTGATGTTTAGGAAAATATGTCAAGCCTGCAGGTCCATAGTGTGAAGATATCACCAACTTCTATTGGGGTTGAAATGACTTGACATGTTCCTTACTAAGCCACATCTGAATGTAAAGGAATTTGTGCCTTGGGGTCACATAGTGCAGATCTTTTCCCTGATGTAAATTTGTAATATTATTTTTCTGTTCAGCCAGACTGGACGAACTGTTTATTTCAGCTAAGTCAACTTCACTGTCTCACTTTCCTATCCAAATGTGTTAAATATATATATATATATATAGTATGCCACGACCTTCCTTTGAGAGGGAAAGTTAGTGGCCTGGTGTCCAAAAATTTGAAGAACTACCTTCGGTTCCCTATGGCTACACCATACTTCACTTTCAGGTTAGCCACAAGCTTTCCTTTCCATGTCAATATGACAATTTTATATATATATATATATATTTGTGTGTGTGTGTGCGTGCACATGTGTGTGTGTGTGTATCCTTTTTAGTTCAGATATGTTAGGGGTTTGGAGTTATATAGCAATATTTTACCTAAAGAAGCTTTTACCCCAAACCCTGTAATTTAATTCGTGGAACTGCAGATTTCGTATTGCGGCTGCTTACTCCAACGATGACAACAAGTTGAGTCCCAACTCTCCCCGTTTCCACCTGCATCCAGATGACGGAGGGAGCCAGCCCCCGGCACCAAAGCTCTTCCGCACAGAGGCGATGGCGCCGACTATCATCCGGATTTACTGGCAGGTCAGCAGACAATATACTACATACTGTAATCAAATTTCGATTGATCCTCTAACAGATGCCTTTACCCTATCACACACTCTTTTACTTCTTACCTTCCAACACTAATTGTAGAAGTTTGTTGTTTTTTAATTAATTATTGTTTAACAGGAATCTTTACAATCTAAAGATTTTACAGTTGTGATAATTGTACGTATTGCATTATACAATATATATCCTACAGAGCATTTTGTTTCACCTCCTGTATTTTATTGATTATTAATTTGGTCTCTGGATCTCTTTCTATTTAATCGCCAATATTGGGTGGAAGGTGAAGTAGAGAGAGCTGTATCAGGTTGGGGCTAATTGTCTTTTTTATATTGAAGAAGTATGTATTTGGTATACTGTCTGGTGGATATATGGAATATTTAGGTCACTTTGAATGCAGGAATTTGAGACGTACCAGGGGCAGTTTGTGATATAATAGAGGATTTTATTTTGAGATATTTGGATCTTAATGACGTGTTTTGGTGTTACAGCTGTACTTCCATAATGGAGAAATAGGGGATATATAAAGTAATTTTTTCATTGAAAGGGATAAAGGTGAATTGGGATTAAGTAATGGTTTTAGGTTTTTAAAGCAGTGATTGTCGATTTTTTTAATGTGGCTGATGTGATGGGACCACGTTAACTTAGAATTGAGGATTAAATCATGTTTGTTTGGACTGGGTCTGTTGTTAATGTAGATATTGTTAGTGAATTATATCTTTTTTGGGGAAAAAGGAACTATGAGTAGAAGTTTGTATTATTCCCTTATTTATCACCAATTTTCCATTGTCCTGACCTTTCCTTCAAATTCAGAGAGAGAATGAGAGTTATTGGTTGTTATTTCTTGCTAACTTAAGGCTCGCTGCTGGAGTTTCAATTTGACTCTGTTTGTTCGGTTATCAATTTTTATTTTTAATAAATAACTCCATCACACGTCTTGCCCACACAAGCTATTAGAAATACAAGTAATTGCTGACAAAGCACATGCCTGTATAACAATGTGCCAAGACCCATCTGTTGTGACAATTCTCGGAAGAATCATGTTGCAAATGTTTTCCTGCTGTAGATTGTGGATGAAAGTCTCCCAGCATTCCAGCCAGGTAAGTTCATCCAAAATGTGTCACGTTTTGATGACTGTCACCCAAACGCCACCTGTTTTGGACAAACTAACCCGGCTGGAAACCTCGCTTGGTTACTAGTCTACTCGCTCTACTTAGTGTATTACATGCACCCCATTTTTTGTCCTAATTTTAGGTAAAAAAAGGTGTGCAGCATACGTGAGTAGATATGGAATATATGCATAAAGATGATGTGACACTTTCCAAATAATTAATTTTGATGGGAAAGACGGTCAGAGGTTTGTGTGTCAGTGTTGCTAAGCTGGACACAGAGGAGCGTGACCAATGCTTGTTTTAGTTGATTTTATTTATAGTCACATCAACCATTAGCGAATTTCTACATGTAGTATTTAACTCGGAAAGGAACTAATTTGTGGTGTTTTCTAGGTATGGAACCTCTCTCTCTCACACACACACAACATCCACACCCTTACCTGGGTTCGAACCCGGGACCTCTGTGGTGCGAGGCAGTGATAAAATGTTTTTAGAGGCCTAAACCTGCAATTTACGTGTCTCAGATTCGGTATGATTTTTGGCTGTCTTCCACATTGCTCAGACTTCCACCCTCACAAACTTGAGACAATTGAGACCATTGCAGGACACTTTATATTATGTTCATCAGTCATAATATCTTGAAGAAAAAATTACACTTTATCTTTTCAAAACTTGGGGATGGATATTAAGGTTACTTACATATTGCATTCTTATCTTATATTAGAAATTAATGCCTTGAGAAAGAAATATAGTGACTAAAGACTGCAAATGTCAAGAAAGGAGGTTTCCTTCCATACGTGCAGGAGGAAGGAAAGACACTTGGCGCAATTGCTCTATCGAGGTCACTTCAACTTAAAAACTGAACATTACAGTGGGCCTCTGAACTGACAGATGCCATCTAAATGTCGGCCCAGTGAGGTCTAAAAATATCAACCGATGCATTTTAGAACTGTGTCCTCATTTTTTATCGGCAGTATGATGATGATGTAAATGTAAAACTGGAGGGTTTTTACATTTACTATCGGGCAGCTACAACAGCTGGCGACTACTTTCACTTGACGGTGGAGCGCCAGCAGCACCGCCTGTTTGACATCAATCACCTCTTGCCGGATACTGTCTACGAGGTGAAGTTGCAGGCCTTTACTGTCACTTCGGCCTCGCAGTTCAGCGCTATCCTCACACAGAAAACTCTGCGTAAGCCTCACATAATTTTATTCTAGTCACTTAAATTTTACACTTTGGTTTTCAAAATATGTTAGAACATTTAAGTATTGTTCAGATGTTGCTTCCTCATGTCATAATAAGTAGCATACGGTATGCGTTTATTTTTTATGCATTAGATCAGGGTTCCTAACTTTTTCTAAATAGACCTTTGACACTTTTTTTTAATAGACTCTATATTTTTTATTACAATTCATTAATATCAATATTAAGTTGTAGTTATAAGACTTATTCAGGAGCTAAAATAAAAATATATACACTTTAATAAACAATTTTTCAAAATGAAAAAAATTACGTCTGAATGAAAATAATAAATAAGAAAGATAGCCAATACAGACAAAGTTGTGTTTCTCTAGGCTCTTCTTAGCACCTGACAGAAGGGACAAGGATCCCAGAAACGTTGTGTGGTATTTTTATATTACCCTTTTTTGTCTGTGTTGGCTCTCTTTCTAATTCAACAATTTTTCAACTTAGTGACTTGTAATTATAATATAATTTTTAATGTGAGCTTTTCTGTTATACTTTGTTAAATGTAAAATTAATTAATTAGAATCCTAAATCACAGTATAATGTTAAGTAATAATTCTGCCTGAAACAAGTAATAACTATTGAAAGAAAAAATTATATGGGTTAATTTTATGTATTTTTATGCTAATTTCTTCACAGATCCAAAATTTGGGATTGAAATTTGATTTGATTTTTCAAATTATCCTTACGGCAGCATTTGGCACATATATAAACGTTCCACGACATTTGGCTTTACATCTGTGTATCACGCAACCCTATGTAATTCTATATTATATTTATACATATTAAAAATGGATATTATTTTCTACCTAACAATTACATCTCAAATTAAATAAAATTTTAAAAAGAATATTGGCACCCCTTGAAATTAAAATATAAAACACATGTGTATAACTCTAGTTCATTTTTACTTCCATCAACTAACAAAATAATCAACCTAGGAATCCATCCAAAGGGGTAAAGAGTTGTTATTAAAGATCACATTAATTTTCAGGTTACAATAAATATTTTGAGAATGTTGGCATTACTTTGAGGGTGATAAAGAATGCAAATTAAATCTGAGAAATCAAATGAAATGTATATTTAATAACAAATATTTTCAATATGCTTATGAATTAATATGTTATATAAACTACTTTAAACACCTAACTTTTTTTGATATACGACAAAACTTTTACTTTTCTCATGAAACTAATAACATTTTCTAAATATTTTTGCTATATGAAAACAGGAACATAATGCAATACCCTAAAAACATCTCTACAGGTGACTCGTAACACCTTCCATTGTCGGCATTTTAGATCCAGATTAAGTAAGGGTTGACATGTGTTTGCTGTGACATTTCAGCTCTGCCAACCACGGAAGCTCCTCTGGCGACGACGGACCGCACAGACCCACAGGTGGTGCCTTCTCCCCTGGACAACTCTGGTGGGGCGGGTCAACTGTACTTAGCTGTGGGTTGTGGTGTTGGCGCCCTAGCACTCCTCGTCTTGTCTGCCGCCACCTGCTGGCTGTTGTACAGGCGCCACCAGTCCAACGCCCAGAATGGACAGGGTCAGTGTTAATTGGATACAACATAGTCTCAAAGTTACTCATGTAATGTTTCTGCGTTCCTTAACAGTCTGAGTTGAAGCTTTGCCACCAAACCGGAATGTAATTTTTGTGGTTATTTGTGAAATAGGAGTATTGAGGATTACAGCTTGGTTGGTTCCCAGTGTAGGATGTCCTCCTGTTGACATTGCATATTTATTTCTTAGATTTGTTAATTGTAATTATTTGTCTGTCAGATGATATTAAAGTGGTAATATTTTGCCTTATACAGATAAGTAGATAAAAGTTAAAAGCACATCATTTCACCTGGCATCCCAGATCCCATTGTGTGTGAGACTAATAACTTTTCAATTCTCAGAATTGTGTTACCTTCAATTTCCCCACACACGTGTTTCTTTTTTGTTTGAAATTTATAAAGAAAATTGATAATTTTTTAATAAAGATTCCTATAATTGTGCTGGAAGAAATACAAAATTTATCATTTTATAACAAAAAGTAAATTTTCATATAATTTATTGTGGTAGTGGTATGATGAAACATTCATTTACATTATAGAATCATATTTAAAAATTTGTAATAGCCAAAATAAATTATAAAAAATATTTTAATCATTATCCATTCTATATATGGATTATAAATTTTAAAATGTTTAATCCCAAATACACTTTTCAGTCTGCAAGTTGTAGTTGAAATATCATGAAATAGAAATTTAAAATCCAAGTCTTTATATAAACAGAGTTTTAAAGATCTCATTAAATAACATTGATGAACGGATTCTAAAATATATATTTCTGTAAAAAATTTGCAATGTTTGAATTCTTGTAATGAATTATGAGTGTAAAGTATAGATGTTAGATATAACTTTCTTATAGTTGATGGACAGTAAAAGAATTATTCCAATATGAACACCTCATTAACATTTGCACAACTGTCAGCATATTTATTTTCTCACTGCTACAAACAGGTGGTGATCATCAGGACAAGTTCATGGACCCTTCGCTACAGATAGAAGCGGTCAACTCCCTGACAAGGGCCAGCAAGTCTCGCCAGCAGAACGGCCAGCCGGCGCAGCCCCTGCAGAACGGGAAGATCAACATCACCAGCAACCCACTGGCTGAGGTCGAGGTGAATTGTCACATGCAGTCATATCTTAACTTAATGTGAAGTCAAATTGTCGCCATCTCTTCTGATGTTATTCCCTCCGTCACATCACTCATTTGCCTTCCTTAGTCCTATAAATATCTCCGTTCATAATAACGTGACATACTTCTCTCTCATAATTAATTCTGGAGCTCAGGAGTTGCTTGTGTCTTCAGAAATTAATTCTCATCTTTGTAATCAATACTGTTTACTTATTAATTAATTCAAGAACAGAAGAAATGATTTCAATAAAAGCTCAAATCAAAGTAAATTGTGAGTTTGTGTTCAGGTCTCTATGTAACTGAAGATTTAAATCTGCCGTGCCACTGTATGTGTGCATGGAGTGAAACACACAGATCATAGAATTAAAGATAATCATTGGTTTTCCAGGCATTGGTATGCATAGTTGTTATAAGTACACTTCACTCATCACATGCTCCTTTATGTCATATAATTTATTATAGTTGTGTTTAAAGATAATAGATTATTGTTTCTACAGAATATTTGTATAGTTTATGGGAAATTCCCACACATACAAGAGAAAGAGAATTCTCACATGACAAGGAGTCAACAAGAATAGCTCAGTGACCACAGAACTTCCTGTGTTCCATTCCTGCTCCGCTCCAGATGTTTCTATCGACATCCATTTTTAGTATAGAATTAATGAAAGTATTTTGTACACTGTGGTGCAGAACTAACTTCATTAAATTGTGCAAGAGCACAAGTGTTATTGATCAATATAAACAATCATTTGTTAAGGTCCTTCAATCAGACTTTTACCATGCTTTTTTAAAAATCATTTTTAGTATTGTTATTGGTTGGCGACCAACTGTTGTGGTTGTTTTCAGAGCCAAGGCCTCCTGGAAACACCCCACGGACAGAACAACAACTGTGAGCAGCAGGACCAGCAGGGTGCCGGAGATGTGCCCGTGCCAGCGTGGAGGCAGCAGCCTGCCTCCGCCTCCCAAGAGAATTATGTGTGACTTCGAAATGAGTAGTGAGATCACATGAGCAAGCGTATGTGCGGTCAAGTTCCGACAAAAAAGTTCCGAAATGACTAACCTCTTATTTTACATCCCCTCTCATCAAGGAGGGAGCTCAATTTTTTATAAAATTAATATTTTTTTTATTGTGTGTATATAGTGATAGAGTGTATAACAGATTTAAACAAACTAGTAGTTGTAACATTGAAATTTAAGAGTAGACGCTCCTGTCGCCAACCCGAAGACAGTACAAATTCCTGACTGAAAGGACCACGGCTCTCCCTCCACATCCCCGCCACGACCCACATCTCCAGAACCATACTGACGTGTGTTCGGTGACGCAGCTACATTCCTACATTTCTAGTATCGAAGGGAGGGGGAGGACGTGGTCCTCCACCACCATTTGACCCTTGGTCGACCTGGCGGCATTAAACATCGTAAACTTTTGTCCTATTAGTTTCACTAAACTGAAAGTTACAGTTGTGGGAGAAATCTACCATCTCAACGAAACACTTGGCCATAACAATCATCTGTGTGAACCACAGTTGAGGTTGTAACTTCCCTTATTTTTATTCAGTAAGTCTGCTTCATGCCTTTGTTTGTCCTCTTGGTCTCGAGTTTTCCATGTTGTTACTGTGGCACATATCCATCATAATGATTTTTTTTTCTTCTCATGGCTCCCTAATTTAATTAATTATTGCACAACTTGCAATTTGTGTACTGCTTTCACTCTCTTTTGCCACTTCTAGTGTGACACGCTGTGTCGCAGTCACAGAATCAGAGTGAGAACCGTCAAGGTAAGCGACCGAAGGGTCAAACCGTTCCTAGCCACGAGGTCACAACGATTATTCCGGAGGGAAAGGTTTTGGGCGACCGGGAGCAGTTCTACTCATTTTACAAAAATCTATGGTTGTGACGGTTTGGAAACAAAATAATAATTAATTTATATAGAAGTATGTAGTAACTATTACTTTATTTTATTTTCCTTTGTGTAAGACTGTAACAGAATTCCAAGATTGCTGCTTCAGTTTTTGTGATATATTTTGTACATATTATATACATTTTTTACACTTTCACAAATTACTATAATATTTTCAGATGTGGTAATGTGCAATCTAATTTCGTCGTTTTTTATTTTTTGATCGAATGGAAACTGAGAAGATGACTTAGTTTAAGAGTCTCAATTATTCAAGCCAGATCTGGAGTTTTCAAAAAATACCGTTGATAACTTCCCCTATTTCTATTGAACAGATTTGTGAATGAGTTCTGTGACTGTTTTTATATGTTCTTTTCTACGTTTGTGATTTGTGGCAGCTATTTTTCTGAGGAGGTCCTGGAAACTTGGGCGGTGTCGGCTGCATCTCTTGACACGTTCTTTCTGGAGACCTCCGTGAGGAATCTTGTGTGATGTCGACAGTTTGCCTTGTCTTTTTTGAATCGTGAAAGTGGATATAAATCAGGTTCCGTGTCTTCCAGTGACCGGTAAATGAGGCAGTCAATTCTGGCCTCCAAAAATGTGACCTTGCCCTCGTAAGTTCCACGGTGGAAGATGTGGAAATGAATGTTTTATTTTTTGTAGCTGCAGCGTGACAATAATGACGAGGATAATTTGGACGCTATTTATACATGAAATTTCATAATTTTGTAAAAAAAATAACAATAAATAATATCTTATATTGAAGGTTGTCGTTATTTCTCCGTTTTCCTGGCCTGTTAGAGTTTCCTTGCCGATTAACAGCATTTAAAGTAAAGAGCAAATCCTTTGACTGCCATTTACAAATATTTTATTAGTGTTTATATTTGTCGACAACTCTTAAACACTAGGACGTGACGACAGATGTCGCTAGCGACCTTCCACCTCAAGCGTGACGTTCTCCAAGATGGAGTCGTGCGTTACGCGCGGTGCGGGGCCGTGGTCCCTGTTACGTGGCCGCCTCGTGCCCGGAGGTCGCAGTCGGGCTCCGTCACGACGCAGGTGAGGATCGCGCGCTCTGGCTGGCATCCGGGAGCAGCAGCACGCGTGCGTTACACCCCCCTCGCCGTGGTGACGTCACGCTCGAGTCCATTCTCCTCCGCGTCTTTTGCACCTGTGACGTCACCGGGTGAGACCGCCAGGCTCAGCTGCAGTGGGTGGCGGTAAAGTGGACGCCCGGTCGGTGCGAATGTGTTGCTTCCTCTCTATACGTGCGCACGCCAACGGTCGAGCACACAGAAGGGAACCGAGGTCATGTTTGTCTTCGCAACTAAGCGGCCGACCTCTTGACGTAATTCAGCAAACGGTCACACTAAGGAGAATCGAATACGACTTGAAGTTGCTGGACGTCTGTTTGGAAAGTAGACTGGTCGTAAAAGGAGACGCGGAGAAAGTTTGACTTTCTAAGCGCGGACTATTCCGCGGCCGAAGTTTGCCGAGGCGAATTCGTGTCGACGCCCCGCATTCCAAGGGCAGAGACAATTCGCAGGTAACCAGCACGAGGCTTCCACCCCCCGCAGTGACGTCACCCATGTTTTCGAGGAGCGAGCGACGGTCGCCATCATCGTGTCGGTCCTTCACTTCAGCAACTTGCCCGTCTTGTGCGACAGTTGTCAAGTTTGTGTGAAATGAGGTTATTCCGCTTGTTGTGCCGTCCTTGACGGCGTCAGCGCTGCCAACACGCTGGGGACTTTGCCCGTGCCAGGGTTGGCGGCCCTGCGCTGTAACGGCTGAGTCCAGTCAGGATGGCGGCCACGTTGCCACATCTCTACGGTGCGTGCTCATGGTGTTTCCCCTAGCTTTAACACTCGTTCCTTGCATTTAACGCACCGACTTATTTCGTCGCCGCTTCTGCACCTTCTTTTGTCACCGTGACGTCGATTTGCCGCGGGGGTGACGTCACGCGACAAGTGCAGGAAACTCGTCGTGTAAACAAACACCGGGCTAATGGCAGACGGTACAAAGAACAGACGAGGAAAGGGAAATATATATACGTAAACATCTAAACGATTAGGAACGTCAAACAGCATACGGAGCAAGTCTTGCGGGGGACACAGGCTCTCTTATTTTCCTGGAGGTGAGACAATTTGCGTCTCTCGAAATCTTTACGCTCTCGGAGTGATCGTGCACGAATCAAACGGTTAACTGTGAAAGGCGAGTGTGCGTGACGGAGGTCGAGGTCGCTCCAGATAAACGGAACAACAGAATGTACAGACCGATGCGGGGAGGGAAGGGGAATTCTAAGTGATGAGTGACAGTGACCTTACTTCTCTCTGGTTTTGCAGATGCCATGATGGAGACGGAGAACGAGAGCCTTCGCGAGCGCGTCGCTCTGCTGGAGAAGAAGGCGCTGGCGCAGGGCGACGAACTCGTGTGCCTGCGGGCGACGCTGGCCGACGCCCTGCGCCGTCTCGCCGCCCTGGAGACGCGTCCCTCGGCGACGCCCCTGCACTACGCGCGCAACGGCAGGGGCTTGGCCAACCACGTGCAGCAGGAGGCACCACGACTCAGGCAGCCCACCTCGTACCAGGACAAGGACCCTCTGCGGAGGGCTTCCAGCTTCGCGCCTTCCTCGCTGCCTCAGAGGTGACCACACACTGACTTTGTCCTTGTGGTTCTGAAGTGCCGTGTGGCAAGCAGAGCCACGAGGACCTGTTACACTTGTTAGCCTTGTCTCCTCATGAGAAACACGGAGTCCAGAATGCGTGAACATTTACATCTCGTGCAGTTCACAGACTACTCACAGTTGTTTCAAGATTCAATTCTGTGTTTCCATGGCATTTCCCAACATGTGTCCCATACACCACAATTCGATTGTTCAGGATTGAAAGATTGAAGTAATGTAAACTACAATTTACTCTTAGTTTCGTTTACTATATCTAGTGAAAGAATAATACATACTGTATTGGGAAATTTCTATGACACGTGCTGAGTGTTTGTCTACTTCGTACTCTGTGTGCTACACGAAATACGAATTTAATTTCAATCAAAAAAGCTCAAATGTGTGTCGTGACTATACATTTGGATAAGTTTAGCGATCTAAATAATTACTTTGTTCCTGCACAAATTATTATTATTTTAGAACCCTAATATCAAAATTGTCATTAGGCTTCTTCTGGGCAAAATTAAATTTTTTAATATAAAAAATGTGTATATGTTACAAAGGGGGGCATTAGAAACACTTGTGTGGGGCATGGTAAAAAAGGTTGGAAAACTCTGATCTAGAGTTTCTCTCTCTAGCTGAATCTGGTGCTTTCTGTCACAGGAGGGCAGTCCACTACCAGTCGACAGGGTCGCTGCACTCAGACAGCCCCAGCTCTAGCAGCGTGTCCCCTGTGCCAACCTCCCCACCTCCTGCTTCGGTGACCACAGCTGTTCACCGTCACAGCACACCTGCGGCCACGCCTGCCCCACAGCGACAGACTACAGTGTCCTCTGGCAGTGGGGGCAGTCTGGCAAACGCCAAGCGCTGGAACTCCACGGGGGACTTCAACCATGCCCAAGTGGCAGTTGGGACTCCGGCGGGCCCAGCTCATGGTGCAATGGCAGCACGGTAAGCCCCAACTCAGCTTTACACACACTACACAGAACACGTAGCACGAGGTGTGCTGTCTTGTGTTGGAAGACAGGTAATCTGTGCCAGTGTTTCCTTGTCTGTTGTCTTAAAGTAGACAAAGATAAACTGAATTAGGAGAAAGGAGTATCTCTGTAATTACAGTGACCAGTGAGGAGAAGGAAACTGGGACCAGGAAGTTAAATTTGATCATAGAACAGAACGGTAAGAGACCAAAATCTCTGTTTTGATGGAGAATCAAATCTCTGTGTTCCAGCTCCAAACACTTCTTGCCTAGAGAAGATAAAATGTCTGAATTTTCTTCTTCCTTTACTCATTCCCAGTTTTACATTTTTCATAGTCTAATTCTTCTCTGACATTTTGATTGTTGGATTTTTGTTGCCTTTATTTTTTCTATCTTCTGTTTCACACTTTCATTTCATCATAGTCTGCTTTACTTTCTGCCCCATCACAGTCTAGTTTCCCCAGGAACAGCCCTCATATCATCCCAGAATGTGCCTTATATATTTTATGTGTAATGTTCATTCTAGTTATAAAGTCTCTGAGCACTGTCTGTCACTATCGAGATCTGACACAAACATCAACAGGGAAGGGACAAGATGGAGTACACCCAGATGCAGAAATGCCATATTTTGTCAGGCAGACAGACTGAACCTAGTAGAAGTGCTGCATGAAACTCCTGAATATCATTAAATACACGGGAAAGATGTAGTTTTGTTTAAATATTTAGGACTCGAGGTTTCTACTTTCCAGGTCTCTCAAGCTTCAACAAAGGTGTTCCTTGCAATACACTCTTGTAGGTCGATGGAAATGTCCAAAGTGTGTCTTGAAGATTTCCGAAAACACTGCTTTCTTCAAGAGTACACGAAAGTGAACTATATACATCCTTAGAGCGATGCAGTATTCATATAACTTAAAAAAGCGAAGATGAATGTAAAATTCTTCAGACCATGCATCAATATTAACAATTATAACTGTCAGACTTCATATTTAAATTTAGTAATACAATGAGCAGCCTTTCAGTCATAGAAATATTAATATTCAAACTTTTAATATTCGTCCCTGATTGGTACCTCTTCAAGTGTCCACAATAAAATGCATGCAACATTTGGACAAACCACACGTTAGAAATTTTTGTCAACTTGAATTTTTTTTGTATCGCTCTATTTGTTTGTCGGTCTTTTATAGATTTCTTACCTCAATCAGTTACTTTTTAACAACCATCCTTGATCCTACACAATCACTTTTCATCACTCCCAATTTTTTAATTAATATTCGGAACCGTTTGTTCATTGTAATGTTCTTCTGCTCTAAATTGTTTATCAAACTTTCCATGTTCAGGATCCGTTCACTTGAATAAGCAGCAGGACATACTCTATATAAAAATAAACTCATCTTCGTTCAATTAATTTACTTATTTATTACGCTTCACCATAACTCTGCAACGAACCAAGCAAAACATACCTCATACTTTTTCTTCTTCTTCTTATTTTTAACTTTGTATAAATGTAATAAGTTTAATACAACCTAAAGATGTCCAGATCGGATTGAAATGTCATTTAAAATTTGAATATTACATTTTTTTTCTGACTAAAAGTCTGCTATTTTCATTTTTTAATACAACTATATTATAAGACATGCATTAAATTAAAATTATTCTGTCTTCAATTAAAATTTATCTATTTTAACTCATGAATTTTCCTCTGAAAAATTTTCAATTGACAGTGAGATTTGCTTGTGAGAAGTGAGTGGAGTAATTCCCAAGAAAAGGTCTACACAGATGTTAAAACAGTAAACAAATCCTTATTCATCTCGTCAATGTGTGTTAGGACATACTGCATTCAGCCAGATCTTGAAACTAGTGACAGCAGTCTGTATCTGAGAGATGGTCCAGAAGCTGGATCCAATAATCTCCTGATATTAAATCCACCTTTGCTTTTATAAAGCTGTTTTTGTATGCAAATTGCACCTTGAACTTGTTTTCTTTTGTTCTTCAGTGTTATTATTTAGAGACAGTGCACACCTAACTTTTGTTTTTACCTTTCAAATTTGAACATGCCTTCTGCATTATAGTTAGCCAGACAATGGAACAGCTGTTGAGTGAGATTGACTACACATGGGTGAGTACCGTAGCGGACTGCATGAGCATGTTCCTTTTGTTGCAGACTGGCCACCAAGTCCCTGTTTAACCTGCACTTGAGGGGCCAGCAGCAGCAGCACAGCCAGATCCTCAACCTCAAGCATGGGTAAATACTGTCATCTAATACTGTAGGTAGATTGTAATCGGTGTCTTTTATAATTACTGCACACACTCAGTCTGGTGACACTAATGTTAGGCCAAACAAGAGTATTTTTTTATTACATGATTGTGGTATTCTATAGAATATACAGTTAGATAGGATATATTCTTGTTTTTCCTTTATTACATATCATTACTCAGTTTTCCCATTCTTCTGTTTCTACTGTGATGGTGTAATTCCCTGCCATTTCTCTAGGGTCCTTTCTCAATATACTGGAGGGTATCTAGTTTGATCTCTATTTTCTCCGCCAGAACCACATATCAAACAAATCCTTATGAACTCATATCAAATTAAAAAATCATCTGGCTAATAACAAATGGTATTTTATACAATCCATGTTTTATATCGTGATAATGATAACTTGAAAGCACACTTTATTCTTGGCATCTGGGAATCTTCTGTTGTATGCAGAATCTCAACAGTTTTCAGACACCTGGTCGTAGATCAAGGGTGAATACATAGCCAACACTTTATATGTTTGTATGTATATATATATGTGTGTGTGTGTGTGTGTGTTTATAGTATATATATATATTGTAGCCGCTCCGCTACCCTCCTTGCGTTTTTTCGTTGATTATTCATACTGTTTGGGCGCCAGGTAATTTTTGGGAGAAAATCACCAAAACAACTTTTTAATACTTCATTAATTTTATTTTAATCGAACATGAGACATAAGTTAATTTAGAGGCGTGGTTTATCAAACTTTGTATTTAGTGGTAGCACGTCCATCCTTGGTCGAGTCCAGCTTGGAACTGACCCTACATTTGTCCCCTTGGCTGGCGCCTAAAACAACATAGCCTTTCCTGCACATGCATACACACTGCAGTCTCCCCTGCCAAGAGCCCTCGACCGTACCTCGCAGCAATCATGTTACATTATCCCTCCTCCAAAGAACAAAAAATTGGCTGACCGTAGATATCCATAAAATACAGCCACATTTTCATTTTTTTTTCACTTAATACTAACATCAACAACCACTCGACCATGCCCTGATAACCAATTAATACAAATACACAAGTTTTACAAATACTTTTCACTTGTACAATACCTTCTTTTCATGTTTAAATGACAAAATTACAAAGTTTCTATTAATCATCTGTTTGATCATAATACTCGTACATTCTTTTTTGACAATAATTTTTCCAAACTATTCCTTATACAATAATCCTTTTTTCATCAGCTGTTTAGATGTCAAATTTACAATGTTTTTATTAATCAGCTGATTGACCAATACCATCCAAAACCAACAAAAATTTACTCTGTTTTTTTTTTAATAAACCCTAATTAGCATCATCCTCAGATACAATATTTACACTGAGAATGTTCGCCAAATTATGATAACTGTTGCCTCCTCCTGGCTTCCAGGGAATTCCCACACAAAACTATTTCACTAAATGCCTACACTTTCTTTGCAACATTTCACAGTCTTTATCTATTTTTATATCCTTCCATACATTAATCAAATACTCCATCATATACATTTAGTTTTCAGTAATTTGTATAACCCAAATTGACAGGTGTTTGAATTACATTTTTCACTCCTGTCAGCCACACCATACCAATTATTACTTCCTTTATTCATACATTCCTCAAGCATACACCTCTTTTTTCTGTGTGGTGTGATAAAAATCAAACCTTCTTTACACACACAAATTTTCTTTTTCGGTCTTAATCTATATTACCCCTCCTTAAAGTTTACACACTTGGATTTATTTCTTGTAATTTTACTTTTCGTTACATTTTGTGAGATGTTCTTTGATCTACATCCACTACTTTTTTCCTCATTAATGGGTTTCACAATTTCCCCATTTTCTACCGTTTTCTCTTTTAAATTATTATCAAGTTTATGCAATTCACTATCGTTAATCAGCTGTTTCTGAACCAAATTCTCTTAACCTCCTACATTTAACTTATTATTCCCTTCCTCCGATTTTCCATTTTGAATCACTATTTTATCCTGCAAAATATTTTCTTCAACTTCCGGCTTCGCACTCTCAACATCAACCTTATCTCTGAAGTCATCACATTTTACATTTAAATCTTCCTCTACCTTGTCAGCCTTTCCATCAATTAATACATCCATTCTTTCATTTATTACATCAAATTTTCTACTTATTCCACTTACTACATCAACACATCCGTTTAATAACTCAAGATTTACATTGAATAATTTTAAACATTTATCCCACATATCCGATTCTGCCTCATTATTTCGTTCTGCCATTGCTATTAAAACTATAAATGACCCCACAACACCAAAAAATTAATTAGATTGTCACCAACCTGTTTTTTTTCTGTTCGCTTATTGTAGCACTTCACAAACACTTTCACTCACTTTTCTTCCGACGATGAAGAACCAAGTTTTTTTTCCTCACGTATCAGATCTCGCCCTCGTGTGCTCCAGAACTTCGATCCCGCGTGTACTCAACAAACTCGTTCTCCAATTCTGCTCCCTGCTCCCGCGTGCTCCATCTAATTACCGTTCAGGCCCGCGTTGGCTCGCCATAAAATAGCCGCTCCGCTACCCTCCTTGCGTTTTTTCGTTGATTATTCATACTGTTTGGGCGCCAGGTAATTTTTGGGAGAAAATCACCAAAACAACTTTTTAATACTTCATTAATTTTATTTTAATCGAACATGAGACAGAAGTTAACTTAGAGGCGTGGTTTATCAAACTTTGTATTTAGTGGTAGCACCTCCATCCTTGGTAGAGTCCAGCTTGGAACTGACCCTACATTTGTCCCCTTGGCTGGCGTCTAAAACATCCACCGTACCTCACAACAATCATGTTACAATATATATATTCAAACTTGGATAGTGAGGAAGGATAGAAATAAATAGGAGAAATAGGAGGATTGCGCTTTATGTGAATTCATATGCTCGGGCGAAGAATTACGCACATAGAAAAGCATATGTGAATTAGTTCCTTAATGGATTCTCCTAATATTGTATTTATTCCTTAATGGAAGCTCCTAATATTGTATTTATTCCTTAATGGAAGCTCCTAATACTTCATTCCCTCTACTCTATCCATTACTCCACTAAAAAACTATTAATTGTCCACAATAAGACTGTCTATATTTGCCTGGTCAGGAACTTGACCCGGTGGTCGAGATGGTTAAGGCGTCTGTGTACTAGCAGAATACGTGGGTTCAAGTCCCGCCTGGGTCAAATATTTTCAGTCTTTCCTTCTTCTTCCATCCTTCTCTCTGCTTTGAACATATGCTTTTCTAATTGCGTAATTCTTCGCCCGAGCATATGAATTCAAATAAAGCGCAATCCTCCTATTTCTCCTATTTATTTCTATCCTTCCTCACTATCCAAGTATGTATGTATGTATGTGTGTATATATATATATATTGTAATAGTAAGAATGTGACATTGTCAAAAATATTGGTATGGAAAGGATAGAGAGATAGGTTGTGGCTTACCTAAAAGTGAAGTGTGGTGTCGCAATAGGGAACCGAAGCTAGTTCTTCAAATTTTCGGAGACTCTGAACCGCCTTCAGGAAGAAGTGTTATACTATTCTTTGCACCAGCCGGTAAAATAATACAGGAGTCTGCAGCCAGCCGGGAAAGAGAATAGGTTGTGGCTTACTTGAAAGTGAAGTGCGGTGTCACCATAAGGAACTGAAGGTTGCTCTTCAAATTCTCGGAGGCTCTCAGCCTCCTTCTTCAGGAAGGAGTGTTACACCATTCCGTGCACCGGCCGGCTGCGGACTGCGGAGATTTGACCGCCGCACGGCCAGCAGCCCATAAACAATCAACACCCCCACCAAGCCACTAACTTTCTCTCTCAGGGGGAGGTTGTGGCATAGGAAAGGTTAGGATACAGATCATTCATACAAAGCATCCCATGTATACATGTATGCTTAAACATACAAATACACATGAACATGCACACACACACACACATGTATGCATACTTACACATACATGAGCATGCTCATACATACTCACATGGTCTCGTGAAAGAGGGGATGGTGTGTAGGAAGGGCACTAATTACAGGATGTTGAGTCCAGGGCTTTGCCTAGACTGCAAGACATGTTGGAAAGATAGTTCCCATAGATGGAGTTCTGCTTCTGATGAATCGGGGGGTAGAGCTTTAAGGATGGTGAGTGTGAAGCATTGGTCGAAATTGTTTATGTTGTGGTTTTGGGCGTGAGCAGCTACTGGGAATTGGATTTTAGATAGTTTGACAGTGCTGCGGTGGTTGGCTATACGTTCAGGGAGGGGTCTTTTGGTTTGGCCCATATAGAAGGCAGGGCAGAGTCTGCAGTTAATTTGGTAGATGGTGTGGGAGGAGAGAATATATTCAATATTTGCACTTCACCAGTTGCCACCCACACCACACAAAATGCTCCCTCCCATACAGTCTAGCCCTCAGGGGAGCACGTATTTGCTCCACCTGGAACAGCCTCGCCTCTTACACCAACCGGATCCTTAATGCCTTCATCAACAGAAACTATCCCGGCAACCTCCTCCAAAAACAGATAACCCGGGCCCTATCAAACCTCCAAACAACCACACCCACTCTTGTCCAAAACAAAAAAAGTAGTCCACCCCTCACGACAACCTACTTCCCTGGACTACAAAAAATCAATTCCATTCTCCGCCTAGCTTACACTGGACTGCAATCCAACCCTGAATTGAAAACCATCCTCCCCACCTGCCCAAGGGTTGCCTTCAGACGCCCACCCAACCTCCGAAATTTACTTGTACACCCTTGCAAAACCCACACCACCACCCGCCCACCCCTGCCGGGTTGCAAACCTTGTGGTAAGAGCAGATGCCATGTTTGCCATTTCTTACAGCCCACCACAACCTTTCATAATCACACAAAAACCTTCAAAATCAGAGAAAATATGTCCTGCCTCTCCTCCCACACCATCTACCAAATTAACTGCAGACTCTGCCCTGCCTTCTATATAGGCCAAACCAAAAGACCCCTCCCTGAACGTATAGCCAACCACCGCAGCACTGTCAAACTATCTAAAATCCAATTCCCAGTAGCTGCTCACGCCCATAACCACAACATAAACAATTTCGACCAATGCTTCACACTCACCATCTTTAAAGCTCAACCCCCCGATTCATCAGAAGCAGAACTCCATCTATGGGAACTATCTTTCCAACATGTCTTGCAGTCCAGGCAAAGCCCTGGACTCAACATCCTGTAATTAGTGCCCTTCCTACACACCATCCCCTCTTTCACGAGACCATGTGAGTATGTATGAGCATGCTCATGTATGTGTAAGTATGCATACATGTGTGTGTGTGTGTGCATGTTCATGTGTATTTGTATGTTTAAGCATACATGTATACATGGGATGCTTTGTATGAATGATCTGTATCCTAACCTTTCCTATGCCACAACCTCCCCCTGAGAGAGAAAGTTAGTGGCTTGGTGGGGGTGTTGATTGTTTATGGGCTGCTGGCCGTGCGGCGGTCAAATCTCCGCAGTCCGCAGCCGGCCGGTGCACGGAATGGTGTAACACTCCTTCCTGAAGAAGGAGGCTGAGAGCCTCCGAGAATTTGAAGAGCAACCTTCAGTTCCTTATGGTGACACCGCACTTCACTTTCAAGTAAGCCACAACCTATTCTCTTTCCCGGCTGGCTGCGGACTCCTGTATTATTTTACCGGCTGGTGCAAAGAATAGTATAACACTTCTTCCTGAAGGCGGTTCAGAGTCTCCGAAAATTTGAAGAACTAGCTTCGGTTCCCTATTGCGACACCACACTTCACTTTTAGGTAAGCCACAACCTCTCTCTCTTTCATTTCCATAGCAATATTGCAATTCTATACATATTGATTTATTTACAGTTGCATCAACATCACAGGTCATTAGCGACTCTTTATTGGTATTCTCTTTTTTCCTTGTCAGGGGACTAATTGACGAGTCTCTCTCACACACACAAATATCCATGCACTCACTGGGATTCAAACCCAGGAGCTCTATGATGTGAGACAGTAACTGAACCCTTCATCACATGAGGGCAGCATATTTAGTCTGAAGAGAGGATTCCTGGACCATGGCGTCTGTGACGACTGACTTCGATTTATTCCTTACCCTACCTATATTGTCCCCTCAAATGATTAGATTTTTCTTTATCATCATCTGTTGTCGCCTTCCGTAGCCTACCTGTTTCTTCTAATCTTGATTGGTTGCAATCACCTGTGTCTTTAATTATTTCTTCCGATTTCCCTATATCCGTTTTCTTTGCCAGGTTGGCTTCTCTCCCAACACACTGAATTCTACTCAGGATTGCATGTACTCGACCTTGCTGGAGATGTTTGGTTCTGCATTGATATTGTCAATGTTCCAGGATGTTGCTCTAATCCAATTATTTTGCTTGTGTTCTTCTCCAATGGCCACATGCTCCCTTCTCCTTATTTACATTTACTGTCAATCTTTAACTTTATTCTGTTTTCTATCATAATCTGAATGGATGACCTCTATTTTGTCTTTCTTCTGCATCTCATGTTTCATCAGTTTGCTTCTACGACCACATAAAGTCCACTCGTCTACTGCTAACTACCCTTATCAGAGAGATTCACACCTCTCCCTGTGTTCTGTGCGCCTGAACATAAATCCCTCGTGCATTCGTCTGCAAAACACACTATGAACTTTAATGCAGATAGCTTAGTCTATAAAGGATCAAAAAATTCAGAATATTCTCCAGGACAGAATATCATTATATCACATGAATAAATTAAAAAGAGTGTATATACAAGTTAATGTGTACTTAAAAAATAAAATCCCTTGGCCACCCTGACAATAATGTAATTTTAAAAATGTACCCAAATTTTAAAATGAAAATATTACGACTTTTGAAAATTAATTATAAGAAAGATAGCAAAATATAAGCAAAAGAAGTAATTATATAAATACTACACTACAACATTTCAGGAAGTCTTGTTTCTTTTTTCAGGATGCAGAAAAAACTCAAGAGCCTAGCTAGAGAGATGCAACTGTGCTAGTCAGTTGACATCTTTATGCTCTTGTATTTTTTAGTTCTCTTGGGACCTGTAGAAAGGAACAAGGCTTCCAGAAATGTTGAGTGGTATTTATATGATCACTTTTTTTGTTTGTATTTGGTATATTTGTTATTATAAGACCCTAATTGAAGACGTCTCATGTCGGACCGCAGCCCCACATTGGGTGCCATAAATGAAATGAGTATTTAAGAAAATATTGGATTGTTCATCTCTGGATCACGTCTTTCCTCAGAGAAATGCATCGTCACAATGAAGTTACCCACACGAGAGGAGTTTATTGGGATTCTGGAAATGTCTGACGGGAAACTGCATTGTATCCGGCAGTCGTCCCTTATATTTCGGTCTGGAGGCGTCTCACTCTCTTTGTGAGACTTTCTAAACTGTCATTCTACAGCAAACATAAATAACTTGTTTTATTTTTTGTGCAATTAACATTTCATCAGAATTTTGTTGGGCTATTCCCTCCTTTGAGAATCTTTTACAAACATAACCTATGGCACTAAAGCTTATACCCGCTATGTTTTATTTTCCCGCCAATGCAGGAAGAGAGTTCGGGGGCTTAATTGTCAGCGATTGCCTCCACGTAAATGGCCGTAATTGCCTCCAAGTCTGGATCTTTCCGTCGCCGAGTGTGACGTAACGGGACAGATATCGCGCAAATAGCAGCCGAGTCGGTGACGTCACGCCGGCGGAAGCTTGGGCGGCCATTTTCGCAGTCCGGATGCGCGGTGACGTCACGGGCCCGAACGTTTCCGGGCTTGGCCGAAGGGATGGAGACCTTGGCTGCTGTGCCACCGCTACGCCCAGTGAGTCAGTCGCCCGGAGCAGAAGGACGATGGATACGCAGTGAGTTAGCGAGCTGACAATTAAGTCCGCGTACTGTCCTCCTTTCCAGGCTTGACGCGAAACCTGTCGACTCGTCGTGCGTCTGCGACACCTTCAGCAGTGACGTCATCTCAATGTAACGGATACGTCGTACGCGCGAGTCGCTGGTTTTGTAGATGACGGAAGCAAACTAAAAAAAAGCAAAGTCGATTGTTCCAGGAACAGAGGTCGCTTTGGCGATGACCGCTGGTTAGTTGAATGTCGTTTCGTTGAGGTTCGCGAAGTCGCTGCGGAGGAAAATGTAGCTTCCATCTTGAAAGCTGCCGCATGATTTTAGTTTCCTGTCCGAGATTGGTAGTAAGTGGACTTGCTGATCCGTCTCGTCACTGATCTGATCTGATCTGATTTGCAGGACCAGAGACGCCTCTTACAACGAGGAAGACGGGACGGTGCGCATCTTCTTGCGCGGTCGCCCCGTCGTGCTGCACGCCCCCAGCGCCGCCGTGGACAACTACGACCTGGCCAAAGTCTCGCCTGCGCCGCACTCCAGGCTCAAGCTCGAATGGGTGTATCCTTCTCAGTCACTTTATCGGTTACTATTTCGTTAAATTGGGTTTTCCTTTCTTCTGTATTTCTTATTTGTGTCGTATGTGAGTTCCTTGACGCGAGCGCAGGTACGGCTACAGAGGGCGCGACTGCCGCTCCAACCTGCAGCTGCTGCCCACCGGAGAGGTCGTGTACTTCGTGGCCGCCGTCGTGGTCCTGCACAACGTGGAGGAGCAGAGCCAGAGGCACTACCTGGGACACACGGACGACGTCAAGTGGTGAGTCTGCGAGCGGCGTCCAGGAAGTGGAACGGCTTCTGTTTTGCTTCTCCGTTTCAGCATGTCCGTGCATCCCAACAAGCTGCTGATTGCCACGGGGCAGACGGCGGGCCACGACCGCAAGGAGGGAAGGGTGAGTGATGCTTTGAGTATTTAACTGTCTGGAGGCAGGAGACCAGAAATTTGGCCAAAGTGCAAAATAGCAAGAATTGAGCGAGGCAGAAGAAATGTAATGAGAATAGGAGAATTCAGATTTTAAAAACGATACATGACTAAAATTGACGTTGGCCTCAGGCTTGTTCACTCTTACTTTGACTTTGTGCTAGATCTATTTTTCTTACTGTTCTAAACACAGTTTTCTTTGTTGTGACTATTTTATTTCCTCGCTCTTCTGTTCTCGTTCTTGCTCGTTACCTTAGTTTTCACAGTTTCAATCGCTTTTCACTCACTCCGTGTAAGTTGTTTCTTCCGTTCTGTCTCGGTTCGTCGTATTTTGCACTTCCGCCGTTTCTTTTGTCAACTGTACTTTCCACATCATTGTCCACAAATTTAAATTTTAGTGGTCTCACAATTTATCATGTTCGTATTGATGAGGGTGACCAAACTGTGGTCAAAAAGTGGCGCGTTGATCTCGACGATTCTCGAGCTGGCACAGATTCAACTTGACAAAAGATTTCTGTTGTTTATTTTTGTAGTCTTGGAAGCTGAACCCTCCGCCTGATCGAACGGCTCCCGAAGCTGAGATGTGGGTGGGTAAGATGTTGTCTCCGTCACTAACTTGCACGCGTCTCGTCTTTTGCCTGGTGGTTCTTATTGTTTATTTCCAAGCACCTACACGTTCCCTTTGCTGGTCTATGACCTTTGTTGATTATGACCAGCTGTTCTGTTTTCAATACTAACTGTTTAGCTGGCTTCTTCTCATCGGACATAACGTCTGCCGTCCGGGGCTTCATCTGGTCTCTCAAATTAACTGCAGCTGTTCTCGTTTGTATTCTTGCCATTCATACTATACTTTGCCATTTCTTTTTTTCATCTTCAACACTCTCTCTTTCTGAGTCAATTGTTTGCACTGTTAACG
The DNA here is from genome assembly GCA_037074705.1 of Zhengitettix transpicula. Lineage (NCBI taxonomy): Eukaryota > Metazoa > Arthropoda > Insecta > Orthoptera > Tetrigidae > Zhengitettix > Zhengitettix transpicula. Next base: position 379,435 of record CM073591.1, read on the forward strand.
ATATCAAGATTTTGCCTGACAGCCTTCGAGGATACATTTCTCCTCCTCCTAACTACTATGGCGGTGGTAAGTGTTCACTGTTTTAATTTGTGTCTTTTCCTCTCTGTTCCTGGTTGTGTTTTAATTGTCATCTGTGTAATGGGTTACCTTGCTATCATCAACAATATGTCTGTTAAGTCTAAAACTAATGCGGTTTTGCAGAAAATGTATGTTTCAAATGCTCCTTAACACACGCTGACTAAATGTTAAAAAGTTTTCATAATCTGGTAAAGTTTACTAACGCTAGCAGTAGAACATTTACGGATGTGATATTCAGGGGCCAAATTGTGATACGCTAATAGTAATTTCAAAGTTATGTTTAGAATGCTGAAAAGAATTTGATTGTAGTGTAACTTTAAGTTGGTCTGAGCAAACTGATAAAAAAAAAACCAAACATTTCTAGAAGTATCATTCCAACATAATTTTTACACCATCAGACAAAGGTTCTGTGTGCTGTAGTGAATACCCCAACACTGTTAACCTCCTTCTTTCTGATACAAAGTTTGCATCGATACAATTTGTCAAAAATTAAAAACTGTTCAAAAAGGTGGAAACAAAATTCATTCTTTAAACCTTCCACATTTTACTCTGTATTTATCACCTTGGCTAACGTTGCGAGAGCTCACAGAAATCTGACTTGTGTTATAGAATAATTATTGTTTGTACACGTGACATTTCTTCCTACATCCATAACTAGTTTTCCAAAGGTCTCAATGAAGTCACCCACTATTCTGTGAAAAACTCTTACAAAATTATCGATAAAATTTGATTACTTAACGCACCCTCACGTCCTCTCTTTAATTTCTCTCGATGTCATTTCCTTCTTCAACTCTATTACCAATGACTAGGTCGTCAACAGTTTCCAAACCAGACACTCCATTTTTATCAATTTATTGAAATTTTGTTTTCAGTTACGCTTCCCTTCTTGTTGATATATATATATCTTATAAATAAAGGAGAGTGTATGTATGTTTGTTTGTATGTTTGTTATACAAATCTACACCGGTAGAGCAAATTTCACCAAATTTCGTACATGTGTTCTTTACGACCAGGAAACAAACACTGTCGGGGTGAGACATGTCTACGACCCCCAGAAGCGGGGGTGGACGGGGGTGGAAATATTTCAACATGCTTAAACAGTCGATATTTCAGTCGGATAAATATTTTTAGGGGTCAAAGATATTTATAGTCTTTCCACTGATGATATCTGAATATAATTTTCTACCTCTACACCCTGGGGAAAGAGCACCCCTAGCGTTTGGGGTGGAGAATACAAATCTACACCGCTGGAGCAAATTTCACCAAATTTCGTACATGTGTTCTTTACGACCAGGAAACAAACACTGTCGGGGTGAGACATGTCTACGACCCCCAGAAGCGGGGGTGGACGGGGGTGGAAATATTTCAACATGCTTAAACAGTCGATATTTCAGTCGGATAAATATTTTTAGGGGTCAAAGATATTTATAGTCTTTCCACTGATGATATCTGAATATAATTTTCTACCTCTACACCCTGGGGAAAGAGCACCCCTAGCGTTTGGGGTGGAGAATACAAATCTACACCGCTGGAGCAAATTTCACCAAATTTCGTACACGGGTTCTTTGCGACCAGGAAAACAATACTGTCGGGGTGAGACGCGTCTACCAACCTCAGAAGCGGGGGTGGACGGGGGTTGAAATACTTAAACATGCTAAAACAGCAGGTATTAGATTTGGATAAATATTTTCAGGGTCATAGATATTGATTGTGTTTCTACCGATGTTATCTGAATATAATATTCATCTCCTACGCCCTGGGAAAAGGGCACCTTTAGGGTTTGGGGTCAGTTCTTGCACGTTCTTGGAGGAGAATTACGTGAATACTATTTCAACGGATGTTGTTGAAAATATAAATCCCTTTAGACATGAGTGGTGAGCTTGCTTAGGGCTGGGGGTGGGAATTGTCTATTATTCTAAAACTGCCAAAATGTTATGTGTTTATGGGTAAACTAGTTTGATAGTGTTTCTACCGATGTGATATGAGTAAAAATTCAACCCTTTCCACCACGGGAAAGTAGCAGAATTAGGGGTGGTGTTGTTCATACTATTTTAACCGATGTTGTTTCCATTAATAACGACGTTTAATCAAATAAAAGTGTTTCAGAACAATTGCTTTTTATACTCTTTTAAATAGTTTTTATATTATCATATAAATGAAAATGAGTGTTTGTATGTTTGTATATTTGTATGTTTGTATATTTGTATGTTCGTTATACAAATCTACACCGCTGGAGAAAATTTCACCAAATTTCGTACACGTGTTCTTTGCGACCAGGAAACAAACACTGTCGGGGTAAGACGCGTCTACCACCCCGAGAAGCGGGGGTGAAAATATTTAAACATGCTAAAACAGTCGATATTTCAGTCGGATAAATATTTTTAAGGGGATTTCCCTGAAAGAAACGGGAAAACAACCGAGATTCGAGTCAAATCGAAGGTAATGGATGTCCCTGAATTTATTTATGACAATCTGGACAACGCGCGGGTATCGGCGGGGTTGGGATGAGTTGACCAGCTGTTTTTTCGTCAATTAAATATATTTCGGGATGAATTAGATTAATAAAATTTCCCTACATGTTCTCTGTGTGTAATTTCAACCCCTTTCGGACTCTGAAGGGTGCACCCTTAAGGGTTGGCGTGGAAGTAGCATTAGATAAAAATAAACCAGAAACTATCAGGATTGTCACTGAGTTAATTATGACATTAAACTTGACCGTTTAAGTCCCCGAAGCGGGAGTGGTCGGGGGTGAAAAATTTCAAACATGTTAAACGGTCGATATTTGCGATAATTATTTCCTGGGGTTAATTACTTTGATGGTATTTATACCGATGTTGTTTGTGTATAATTTAACCCCTGTGAGGGGAGCAAGCTTAGGGGTGGGGTGGAGGTACGTTAAATAAAATCCCGCAAAAACAACCGAGATTGGAATCAATTCCGAGACTATGAATGTCGCTGAATCTAATTGTGACAACCTTGGTTAAGCGACGGGTATGGGAGGTGTTGGGCGGGGGAATAAATTTTCAGACAATGTAATCGGCCGATTTTTGCGTGGAATACATTATTTTTCATTATCGCATATTTGTGGGGGTGGTCATCTTCTAACATGTAAAAACGGCCGATATATTTAGTCAATGACTTCATCCCCCTTCGGCATGGGAGGTGAGCACATTTAGGGATAGGGTTTGAAGAGCTTTACATAAAAATAGCTCAAAAGTAACCAAAATTGGAGTCTTATCTATGGTTATAGATAAATGACATCTCGGGCAACGCCGGGCACCCAGCTAGTAGATATATAAAATTCATGCACGCAGTTGAGACCTTCACTACTGATGACGGGGACTCGGGCTCTTCAACATTTTAAAATTTGTAGACTCCTCAGGGTGATTGAACCAACGATGGTTTTCTTGTAAGTCGACTTTTATGTCTCTTTTATATATATATATATATATATATATATATATATATATATATATATATATATATATATAGTAAGGGTACATATCATTACTTTATTTAACATACATAACAAAAATAAATAATTACAATTTTATTGATTTGAGGCAGAGACATTTTAATTGAAATAAAAGTTTGTTTCTTGGAGCCACATTGCAGGTCCTGTGTTCACTTCCCAACAGTTCCTCCAACCATAAGCTTTCTGCCAAAAGTGCCACTTTCTCTCACTGGAAGCAAGTGCACTCCCCGAGCCAAGCACCTTCCCTTTTGTCCGTAAACACCATCTAGTCAGCGACCTATATATATATTGTAACCTCCAACCTCTCTCATCCTTCCATTGCTTTGCGCAGTTTTGTAGGGTGCAAGATAGTTTAAGTTTATAAAGAAAATTATCAAAGTTGACGATAACTTTTGTTGTACGGAGCCTTGAGCTACATACATATGTACACCTGCAGTCGCACCGCTCACAACAATACACTTTTTTCTGATGTTCGTCGTGTCATTGTAGCCTGAACTTGGTTGGCATCTGGTAAATGTTACTGTTGAGATTCTGGACGTATCCTGAAAGTTGTTGACAGTGGTGGAGTGAAGCTTGCAAAGCTTTTATTCGAGTATTTCATTTTCTATAGAATGGAAATGAATAATGAAAAATGAGGAACAATGTGCATAAGTGATTGAAGATACGAAATGGCGCAAATTGGTAACAGTACAAAATTCTGCATTAGAATTAGGCAGGCCACTTCTGTTTGACGGTTCGTGGCTGAATCTGCACAACAAGAGCGTTTACCAAGTCTGCGGTTCGTTGCCTTGATCTTTTATTTCACAGAAGTTGCCTACGACTACGATACATGAAAAACGAAAATTACAAGCCTTTGGCGAAGAAACGATACACGTAGACTGTTGAATTAACGTACGCTAAAACAACGTGCAAGCACTTGGAAGTCAAAATTAGCTGATTATTCATCTCAATTTAATCATAAATTCCGTGTAGTTGATTTAGAACCTAATTTATTTAAAAGGCAAGTTGAAGATACTGTTGACGTTCATAACCTTTGAGAATCTCCGACACAAAATAGAATTGCCCCCGCAAGTGAAGGCTGCCCCAAATACTTTCTCAGGCTGCAATAAGCCCAGTACAATGTTTCTAGAGCAGTTCAACAGGACCAAGTTGCCGAATCAAAGGAGCTCCGGCTTACCCCCACTACGCTCGTCTTTCGTCGACACGACTTGCGAAACCTCTCGATCTGTACGCCTCCGCAGCTTTCCGGCACTTCCTCCAATACTTGTGCATTTCCACGTCATTTAATTTCTTTTGTAATCTGGCACTAGTTTGTTGTTTTTTTTACTGGTAGCAGTTCGACCTTGAGGACGAACTTCCCTTACGGCGCCCTTCTCCACGCTCATGGTCAATTACCAGCCACTCGTTTCTTGATTTTGGGCCCACTTTAAACATTAGCCCATCCTGAAGGCCAAGCAAACACTTCCTTCCAGTGTCCAGCGCCTGCACAGTGGTCATCGTGGGTCTCTGTAACTTCCTTGAGCGCTCCGTAGTGCCGTTGACATTTTCCTCCCTTTTTCAACAGTTCATTGATCGCTGTCAACATGACGGAACGATAACAAACCCGGCTAATTAGCCAAGTTCCTCCGTGTCCTGCCTAAATAATCTTTTCTTCCAGCCGTCTCCCTTAACTTCGTGGAACCTCCCGGGCAGGGCGCTTGTCGTCTATCCCTTCCTTTATTACGTGGACTCGCACTTGGCTCCCATTTTCCTTGGATTTGCCCTTTGGATGTCTCCCTGCAATATTAAAAAGCTGGGTTCTTCACTAAACACTCCACCACTCTGATCTTCATCTCCTGCGCCAGACGCTGGAATTTATCTCGCCTTCCAGTTTCAATCTTCTGTCTTGCCCGTTTATGACTTCCTCATCGTCTTTACTTGCATTGACCATTCCTTTCATTAACACACACATTTATTAAACTCCACTCCACATCAATATCGTCTCCCCCTACATTCGCTTCTCAAAGCCAACTCGCTCGACTGCTATTATTAATTCCCTCAATAACCCTTTTGTTTACGAGAAAATTTACCAAAATGACTCCAATTTCATTGTTACCTACAAGCAATGCCATACAATTTTAAGTTTGTGACTGGAAGCGTCCATATTCCTTCGTTGCGTCGTGACCTCAATCTTAGCTTTGCCTGTCGCCGTCTACATCCTCGTGTCCTTCCCCCGTGGGCTTTCAACTAGTTTCCCTTCCTTGTCGTTCATCAAACCCACCTATTTCCTGTGCCGCCTTAGGTTGGTCGCTGATCTGTGATATCTCTGGACAATCCTGCACTGACGCGGCGTCTGGAGACTGGCCGTGTAAGTTCTGCCCCACAGCTCTTAAGGACCTTGAGGTATTCCTAAACATCCTTGGCCTCTTAACGTTATTTATGATGCTTTTGCCCTGATGAGTGCTTTGCATACAAACTATCGAGAATTCTATTTAATTTGAATAACTTTTCTAAATCCCATATAAGCCGTTCCGCGGCTGCAGGCTTCCAACTGGCGAGATGTTCCCAGTCTGCATTCCTCTTCCCATATTCGACGGCACTTGAGCCCTCATTTGTTCCTCAACTGCTTTTTTACCGTTACCTTTCCTAATTTTGTCTGTATCTGCCGTTGCCTGACCAATTCTAACTTCTATGTTCTGCTTTAAATCCACATTTCCCTTTTCCACTTGTTCCCTTGTCTCACGCTCTATAATTTCAATCCCCCTTCCTGAATCTCTGCATTCATTCAGGCCTGACTTTCAAATCTTTTATCTAACTTTTCTCTCAGTTTCTTTTCCTCTGACTTCCTTCTTAACCTGTGCTACCTTTGCACCTAATTTATGTTCCAACATCCCATTCTCCCAGCATTTCTTCCCGCTTTCACCACTTCTCCAACAAGTGCCGATTCCCCTAGTCTCTTCTCCAAGCCTGTGTGTTGTCTTTCTAAATTATTTGTCTGTTGCTGGCAAACCCTTCAGCCAATTCTGATTTTAGATCCACGCTGATCCCATTATTCTCCTATAACTTTCTAAATATTTCATTAACCTCGGCACTATTCTTTTCATCGTTATGCTATATTCTGTTTTCTACCCCCGTAAATCATTTTCCAGGCAGGTCTGCATTTATCTCCTGCCCACATTCCAGATTACTTCATTGAGAACCCATAGTTCTTCCACTTCTGAATTTCATAAATCAAATTGAAATTAAATTAAGAGTTCTCTATTTAGATTAATTAAAATAAAATAAAAAAATTGGTCTTTAGTAATCTTCCTCCAACCAAGGCTTGCATCGAGAGCTTTCTGCCAATTTGTTCCCTCCCTGGAACAATCACCTTCCATTTTGTCTGTAAACACCACCGAGTCACTGACCTTTCCCTCACTTTCCCTGGGTGTACGAAAACAATAGCAAAAATGTACATGTTACAATATATATATATTAACATTACACAAAAATGTGATGTCAAATTAAAGAACACATTTCTATAGGAAAGAGAGAGCCAACTTACCCTCAAAGAAACCATTGGTCCAGTCAGTGCTGACGGGTGAAAATATTTCAAATTATCGAGAGCCTGAGCTCCCTTCATCTCGAAGGAAGGTCTGAACTGTGTGCTGGCTGGGCACAAATTATTAAATTCAAACTACGGTGCCATTAGACAGCAATAATCTACAACCAGCCAAGCCAACAACTATCTCTCGAGAAAAGGTCACGACAATGTAAAAACAACACAAAACTAAATACACATGTAGGTACATACTTACATACACATTAGAGTGGAAGGTGAAAGGTAAGGAAGTTGTAAGAGTAAATTAATGAGAATGGTGCAAGGATGAAACAGAACATTATCTTAACTAAACGGACATTTATGTCCAATTACAATTTACAGAAAAAATATATATTGAACTCATATTTTTATATATATATATATATATATATATATATATATATATATATATATATATATATATATATATAAAATTTAATGATTTTAATAAATCTGGACAATCTATCATATTATTACAAATTTTAAAAATCAGTTTAACATCAGATGCAACTCTACAAGACTTAAAATACATTATTCTGAAAATTTATGTTGTACAGTGTTTATTTTATCAATTTTCACTGGAGTATATGGCGGCCACCACCATGCATCAATATATAGTTAAATATAGAATTATTAAAGTACCAATAGAATTAAAATGTTTACATGTTTTAATAAAACCGAATAGTTGATTGATGTATTAATTCAAGTGTCTATATGTAAATTGAAATTCATTTTAGAACCAAATGTAACCCTCAAATCTTTAATTTGATCAACTCTTACCAAAATTACATTATTTTAATTATATCCATGATTCTGTATATTTCTTGATATATAAAATGTTATACACTTACATTTATCAATATTTGAATATAAATCATTATTAGTACATCATCTACTCAATTCATCTAAACAATTTTGTAAGATTACTCCATTGCTTTCATTTTTTATACTTTTAAACATTTTTAAATCATCAGCAAAAAGTAAATATTTCACACCATTTAATTATTTATCTGCATCATAAATATAGATATAAAATAACATATTAAACAATAATTATAATATTATATTTATACAAGATTTCAACATAATACTATAACTACTGCAACAATTGACTGCTATAATAATATTAGAGGATGTTGAGTCCAGGACTTTGCCTGGACTGTGTTAAATGCTGGAAGCCTCTAATGAATCTGGGGATCGGATTTTAAGGATGATGACTATAAAGCATTGGTTGAAATTATTTGTGTTGTGGCTTTGGTGTGAGGAGCTACTGAGAATTGTGTTTCTGAAAGTTTGACAGTGCTGCGGTGGTTGGCTATTCGTTCAGGGAGAGACGCTGGCCAGAGGATCCGTTCCAGAATTATGTCATAAGTGCTCCATATTAAATCCAAGATCACTGCAGTTACTGGACAAACTGATTTTATGAAACTCAACAATAGCTATGATCTCTTATTGTTACTTAACACTTTTCATTATTTGTAGCCATGACATTAATATTGTGTGACACTTTAATGAAGAAATACACTTTACTTTACCAAGAAATCATTGAATTGTTTTACATTTTGTTTGATTAGAAAATATGAGAGAAAATGAAGGGAAAATGAGAAAGGAGAGTAGGGTTAGAAGAGAGTGATGTAGTTTCATATATTAGGAACTAGTGTGTTCCTGGCAAACTCCCTGAAGTCTGTAATTAGTTGTGGAAGGCTGAACTAGCTTCTTCACAACACAGGTGTTACACAATGTATATAATTGAATTTCCCTTATTGTTTACCACCTCCCAACCACCTTTCATGGGCCTTAAATCTGAGAGGAAAATTATCCTGAAGATTGTCCATCACCTTATTTTATTTTTGCAGCCTCACATCAGGGTGTGGAATTCTGTGAGCCTGGCCACAGTTTCGGTCATCGGGACCGGCGAATTTGAGAGGTCCATCTGCTGCGTCTCCTTCTCTAAAGTGGTGAGTGCTTTGCAACTAAATACACACACAGAAGGAAATCCTTTTGTTGACCAAGCTGGGCACAATGTGTAATTTAGTGTGAAGTGTCAACAGAACTCACGAAAATATCATTAGCCGTTGTTGCTATAGCTGTTTTGTACATGTTGTGGCATTTCCCTCCATAGCAATGTTTGTGACCCTTTCTTGGTTTGCAGTATTTTTTTTTTTTAAAAAAATTTAAAGTAGTAGAAAGTGACAAACAGTCAAAATATTTATTTACAAAAATTAATAGTTACATATATTACATAATTTTACTTCCCTCTCCATCATTATTCCTCTAGATTATTTGAGAAATAATATAAAAAAATTAATCCCTTCAAATAAATTAATGAAGTATAATATGGTTGTTTATGTTATTTTAATACACTTAAAATATTTACATTTATTAACATTAACATAAATGTAATTAATATAAATATTAATATCTTCCGATTTGCTTCTCACTTTTCTGGCTATGTAATTGCTAGATTTCTTACCAAAGAAACACATTATTCCACATCATCTACAAATTTTCATCTCCTATGACTTAATATAATACAACACACAACAACTAATTTTGCATGTAGTAGGTACTTTTTCATAAACACTATATGTTTCCGTCCCAATCTCAACTATCCTCAGGTGACTGATTTAGCTTGTTCAATTAATTGTAAATCTATCTACATTCAGTTCTGACAAAAATACTTGGCCGCAGCTTACTGAATAACTGCTACCTGTGTTTCCTGCAGTCCTCAATTCTTGTTTCTAATGTACGAACATCTAGTGACAAACTCCTGTCTTATGTTGACAGCCATGACTCTGAAACTGTACTTTTTTTTTATAGTTCAGATTATTTGTGTGAGAACTTCTCACGTCTCTCTATTTGCAGGATGGCGGAGTTTTCTTGTGTGCTGTGGATGAAGCTCCTGATCACAACATTTCCGTCTGGGACTGGCATCGTAGCGAGAGAGGTTACAAGATCACAGAGACCAAGGTGTGAATTGCTGTTACAAACTGCAAACTTTGTGGTTCTTTACCAGAACTTAAATTATAATACTTTTTCATGTATTTTATAACTATTAAATTATCACCAATGTGGTCAGCAATTGAACGAGCATTGCTGATGAGAAAATTAAACTGTTTTAGTGGTATAAATTCATAGAGGATATATATTTGTTTGAAAGTGGTTGTATAACAATGAGAAGACCCACCACAAATTTCTCTTACACTAAACATTGTAAACTAATATTGAAAGTATCTTTAATGGGCAATAAAACAACACCACTTTCAATAGTATTAAGAGTATGAAACTGTTATTAATATAACTCTTAAAATTCAGCATTCTGTGAAGTTTGTAACAGTAACATATTCAAACTTATACTGTGGATTGGATCTCAAGAATTGATATAGTTCAAACTGAGTAAGAAAGAGAGAGAGCGCACACTTCTAGGAAAATAAATAAATTGAGTTGCTTGTATCATATGATATTTCATGATTGAAGTACTACTTATAAGGCGAAATAATTCCAATTGATTCAAGTAGAGTCCAAGCTTTGGGAAAACAGAAAGAGTTCTAAATTATTACTATAATGAGTGTCATGTTTCATCAAAGCATAAAGGCATTTTCAACTTTCAGGTTACAGAATTTTAAAAAATTTATAAAGTGAAACAAGTCACTCTCTCTCTCTCTCACACACACACATAAGAACAGATAAAAAACCCTAAATTTAACAAATTCTTACCATTGCGATAGTTTTTAGATAACACTACAAACACATTAGGCAGGTAATCCGAACTTGTGTGACAATAGATGCTAATTTTGTCAAAAGTGTAAATTTAATCTTTCAACTTGACAAAATTGCTTTTAGAATATTGCCACACCTCTTTCTTGGAACATATACAGAAAATACAAAGGCATATCATTACACTAATTTCAGCCACTTCCTTAAACTAAACCTTGTTGCAGTGTTCAGCCGATACCGTGGTGGCCGCAGAGTTCCACCCTCTGGATAAGAACTGCATCGTCACCTGTGGCAAATCACACATCAACTTCTGGACCCTGGATGCAGGAGGAACGCTCTACAAGAGGATGGGCATATTTGAAAACAGGGACAAGCCCAAGTACGTCACCTGCCTTGCCTTCACCCAACAAGGGGACGTTGTATCAGGAGATTCGAATGGAAACGTCATTGTTTGGGGCAGAGGTGAATATTCGGTCCTAAAATTAATGTGTGTTCGTATGTGTAGAAAAGGTTAATGATACTAAAATTACCAGCCCTACCCTATGCTGTTTATATGATTCATGACCTCTGCTAAATTCTCACTGTGTCTGCCAAATAAAAACACCACTGTTGTATAATTAACTGTTCGTATATTACCAACACTTGTTTATTCAAAATTATGATTCCTAGGTAAGAAAAACATAATACCACTCTTCCACCAAAACATAACTCAATCCCTTGCATCATAACCGCACTCAAAGATGCAAGGAGTACTATATATATACTACTACTACATTGTCAGTAATGAAGTTGCCACTTTAGAACTGCAAATGACAACTGCAGCAAATATGTCGGCAACTCTTATATTCACATCTCCTATTTAATTGTTTTCCAATGGCAAAAATTAAGTTCAGTTTGACTATCAAATGAACACAGTGCATTATAAAATGAATTTTTTAAATTTCTTCTAGGTAAATTTAGTTTTGATAAACTTTTTAATTCTCTCCATTTGATATTTTTAGATTTAACTGTAGGTGAGGTTCTCATTTTATGTTTGTGGCCGCTCTCCCAGTATTTTACATGTCTCTCCACTTTCAGGTACAAACACCATAGCCAAGTTCATCCGCAACGTCCACGAGGGCTCCGTTTTCAGTATCTGCGTGCTCAAAGACGGCAGTGTGGTTACTGGCGGTGGCAAGGACGGTCGCCTTATCCAGCTTGATTCCAATTTTGCTGCTACAGGGATGTCCTACCAGGTAGACTTAGATTGATTTATTTATAATTTACTGACACACAGTATAATAATAGGGGCTGTAATACAGAACACCTTTTACAACATGAAATAGAAATTAACTTCATATACCTAAAAAAATATATAGTACAGAATTAATACTTTGAATTAATATTTTACAATATTTCAAATCTATTTTCAATTTACGAAAAGTGTTTGACATTCTAGATATAAGATTATTCAACATATTTTTAGTTTTATAATGTTTAATCAGAGACACATGTCTTAATGTAGAGCATCTGGAAGATGTTGTGAACTTCAACTGATTCAATAGATATAATCTTTCTAGAATTTAAAAATTAATTTGGAATAAAAGTTCTAATTGTTCTGCGATGTATTTGAGGTAAGAGTTCAAAGTTATTTTGAGGTCTGTGTCAGTGTCAGGCCTGTTAGGTCTGAGATTCTATGAACATTTTTGGTTACATTGTTTCTAACTTGAATGTCAAAACTTCTCCCGTAGATTTTTTATTACTTTCTAATACTGAAAATCTGTGAATGATGAGCATGAGCAGAAATAACTCTGAGGTAATGGAACTATTTGGCTAGGAAACAAAAAAATTAACATCTGTTGAAAATGATAATGTTAAAATGACCTTTATGACAGATAAACTTACAACAGAAAAGAACGTAAACTAATTTTAAATTTCAAGTTCCTTTTATAAATGTTATTTTAGCATTGTTATTTGTGTAGTAGTTGTAGTTGAAAAGTCTGTCTGCCTTCAAGGAAAGATGGAAATTCGTACTTGGACTTGCTTTTCATTCCGTCTGGTCCTAGAAAGCAGTACACCTTTTACTTCAACTTTTTCCAGATACCAGAGTACATGGGCGGTGTGAGGGCAGTGTCTGAGGGGCGTGGGAGTCTTCTGGTGGGCACCACGAGGTCGGGGGTGCTCCTGGGCGACTTGGCGCTGGGACTGTCACCCGCGGTCCTGGGCCACACGGATGAGCTGTGGGGGCTGGCCACACACCCTTCCTTGCCACAGTTTGTCACCGCCGGCTACGACCGCTTGCTGCAGCTCTGGGACTCCATGAGCCACAGCCTCGTCTGGAGCAAGGACATAGGGGTAATCAACTGTTATGTTCTTTTGGGTAGGACACCACTAACTATTGTTCCACATGGAAAATATGAAGAAATTTTTTTAGAAAATAATTTATCTCTTGCATTAATGGTAACCCAAATAGTGTTGGCCGAGATTCAGGGTGATTATTCATATTGGATAAATTTTTTGTTTTACTGAAACTAGTTACAAGAGTTACAAATATGCAATGGAATGGTTCCGACACTTCGCCTAGAAGATGACGACAGAGCTTTTAGTCGTCGAAACGTTGCGTTCTACTATAATTATGCAAAACCCGGTTGAACTTCGAGAACAATATATTGAACAACTGCACCAGGAAAGGCTTCAATCTTTGATAGTTACAAGAGATTTATCCAAACCTGTTGGATTATTGCTTTGCTGTTTAGACTAAGCAGATCTGTGGTGGTATTTGAAGTCTATATTGTAAACCAGGAAAAATATAGAATTTAAATCATTTCAACGTATTATGATTGTCATTACATGTGTAAGTCAGGTGGAGGACACACAATTATTATTATGAATTTGAAGAAACTCCACAGACTTTCAATTTCCAACAAACTACTTATTTACATTCAAATGTTGAAACCAACATGGCTCTACGGTATCCAGCTTTGGAGTTGTGCCTGTTACACAAACATTATGTGCATACAAACATTTCAGAATGAAAGTGTTAAGAAACATTGTGAATGCCCCCTGGTATATCTGAAATACAGATCTCCATAGGGTTCTCCAGATTCCATAAATCATAAAAGAAGAAATAAAAAGAAGGTATGCTGGGAAACATGAAGCTAGGCTTCACCTCCACATAAAGACAACTTCTCTAAAATCGACACAATACCAGAAGATTGAAAAGTATAAAAAAAATCTAGAAGACAGCATTCATTGGATAAACTATTTAACAAGTTTAGACTTTTAAGACTAATCTAAAAATATTAGTTTTAATGGCAGGCACAAAGTTGCTGATATTTTTTTAAAAAAAAATTACACCATAATACTTGTAAAGAAGCTGGCCATCAATTGTAAAGGAATAATAACAATACCCTATGATTATTAAATTACATTTTTTGGCTCGTGCCATGTTAAGTGTATTTAATATTCCTAAACTCTGGAAATTCATTAACAGTGTAGGTCAAGAGTGTAAGTGAAACATTTAGAATTTAATTTTATGTTTTAATTATTAAATGTCATCTGTGTGTTTATTAAATAAGTGGGGTCAGAATGTGTTTTAAAATCAGTGAAAGTTACATAGTGTATCCTACTGCAGATCTAATTTCTTTCTTTATGACTCATATTTTCTAAATAAGAGCAACAGAACTCCCCAAACCTTGAGGCTTGCTGTATCTCTATATTAAATCTCAGAAAAGCTTGAAATGTTTCTTAGAAGAATTTTAGATAAAGATGACTTTATTTTTGTCTGTTTACCAGGAGCCTGCTCAGTCTGCCACATTCTCACCCAACGGAGAGGTTCTGGTGGTTGGCTGCACTTCAGGACGTTGGTACCCCTTCGACTACGAGACCAGAGAAGTTCTTTCACTGCACACAGATGGCTCAGAACCCATACAGGTGAAATTCACTCTTCCAATTGCACCCTTCTCCGAGATCACATGCTCAATACAAACCATCCATACAGATGTACCGGCAGTACCACAGATGCACAATTTTGCTTCAGTCAACTTTCAACTCTCGTGTAAGATGTTAATCAAGAATCGCCCAAAAGCTCTTTCCAACCATACACAATTGATGTATTTCAACTTGCCTTTTTGTAAGTGTATGAAGACATTGTATTTAAATTTATTTATTTTCAACATCAACTTAATACACTTTCAGCAGAACAAATAAAAGTTAGCATAATAAACTGTAACTAACTCCTTGGCTCAACAGCCCTGAAGGGCCTTGGCCTGCCAAGACGGCTGCCAGACTGGCATCTTACATGACACATACAGGATTTAGGAGTGACATCTGGTCAGAGTGTCGATTCTCCCACAGCCTTAACCCCAGTTTTCTTGACCTGGACGACCACAAACATCCATGCGCAAGCTGGGATTCGAACCCAGAACCTCTGTGATGCAAGGCAATGACGCTGGCCACTACACCACAGCAGGTCGGCTTATAAACTGTATACTAAGTGAATTAATGAAAATGACCTTTGGGAGACAATAGTGTTATATTACAGGTTTATGTAAACAGACGTTTCGGTACCTACTTGTAACCTTTCCCAAGGTTAAAAATTCTGTAAAGTAAAATAATAAACTACATGAAAATGACAACAGTCAACAAAGACACATTTTATAAAACACAATAACAAACAAACAAGTAAGTCATTCACCCATTATCAAATAAATGACAAAACCCAGTCAGGATAAATTTTGTATGTTGTTGGTGACTGTGAGGTGTGTACGCTGATAGTGTTGTTTACGAGTGAAATTTAACAAGTTGTAAATACGTGAGGAGGGGCGACAGAAATATGAAGGTATCAATGATTGCGTCATAGTTATACAGATGGTTTGTGTCTCTGTACCATGTTGTACGTAACCTCGGAAGGAATAATTGGTGTGAAGTGCTTGTGAATCTTTTTGAAATTGTTCATTCACTTTATTTGAGAATAAGTGAGTGACTTGCTTGTTTGTTATCATGTTTTCTAAAATGTATCTTTGCCAACTTTTGACAATTCACATAGTTTATTATTTTACTTTAACCTTGATAACTATTAATAAACTGTGAATATTTTGAGCATCATCATAACTATGAATCCAGATTGTGACGAACATCAGATCTTCCCAATTCAAAAGTAATCCTTAATACATCACGGTAGTGCACCCCACTATACGGCATCATAATCCATGATAGTTGTGGTATATTTTTATTTTTTATATGTATTAGTTTTTGATATATTGACTCAAATTTATGAAGCAAGATTCACATTAAAAAAAAATAGCTTCTCATGTCCTATTTCGTTTTTGAGTATGAGAAAATATGCACATCGTCAAGGTTTGTAACTTTGGCTCACAGTAACATTAATTAATTGGTTATCAGTGTGCAAGTGTTTTCCTGACTTATAATGAGCACGTAAGTCCGAACTTTGAATCCTGAGTCTGAACCTAGTACAGTGGTTTTCGAAATACAGATACCAGTGACTTGTGATCAGTTTCCACCAGAACTCTCTCACTGAAGAGAAACTGGTGAAGTCTCACCTCTGTGAAGTACTGCTAGTGTCGTTTTTCTATTTCTGTGTACTTCTGTTGTAATTGTTAGTAAAGCATGGGCACTTCCTGCAATAACAAAGCGCCAGGGCCATATTGTGTCAACCTAGTGTTACAGGCTTATTTACATCAAATTAAAACAGTGGCTTCTGACGAACACATTCTCAATTTGTGAAAGATGCAAGTTACAAACTGTATCCTTATTCTGCAAATTGTGTAAACTTTGTGTCAAGTCAGTTACGTTTGCTATAAATCATGACACAGATTTCACTATACCCATGAAAAAACTCTGATCTGGTTTGTTCTCTGGTGCTTGTATTTCCAATATAGCTTTTACTCTGTGAAACAGAAACACCTTCTTGGCTGAACATATGTCTCATACATTTAATCCAACAAATTCCAATTCAACACTTTTCTTTATTAAATTTCACTCTTCGTTTGCCCTGTCTGGTACTCACTTTACTGTTTGGTCGTGTACATTTTAATATTCTTTTTCAATCAATATATATTTTGTCTTTCAAAATAGCAGTGTGTGTCCGTTTCTTGAGGATCTGTTGATACAATAACACACACTGATAGCGATAATAGGTGTTTATTAAACACTGAAGCACTGTATACAAGCTCGAACTGTGATAACACTAACTCTGCATTACTATTTATACAGTCACGAATATTCTAGTGCAGAACATACTAGTAACAGAAAATTATAGAAGTCAAAGATAAAATGGTTGCGGCAAGTGGGACTTGAACCTGAACCCAAATTTCTGCAGTCCGACTCTGACCTGCTTGTTGTCACATGTGGCAATATTAATATATGTGTGTTTATAATACTTTCATTACACTGTTTTAGAGTACAACTGCTTGTAATTGCTTTTTTTTCAGGTGATAAAATTTTCTCCAAATGGTAACCTGTTGGCCCTGGGCTCCCGTGACAATAACATCTACGTCTACCAGGTGACTGATGAGGGTCACAAGTACAGCCGCATCGGCAGGTGCTCAGTAAGTCATGCTCATGCACACGTGACTGACACAGAACCCTGAACCGTCTATTCTTGTGTGGAATTAGACACATTTCACCTCCTACTATTTTAATTCTGTCTGATTATGTTCCCCTCAATCAAATTTGTACTCCGTAATGTTTCACGCTGGTCCAGCCAGAGAAGAAAAGTCGTAGGAGCGCCTCTCACAAATCACTCTTGGTATGTCTCGTGCGAATTTACCTCTAACTACTCGTGTACAAATTAGAAAGTATATATAGGATTGAATATGGGTGCATTTCTCTTTTTGTTCCATATTTCTTTACTTTTAATCTTTTCCTATTCTCTTGCCCTCATTTCCCTTTTCATGTTTTCTTTCATTCCCATTTAGTTTTCTTTCATTCCCATTTAGTTTTCTTTCATTCCCATTTAGTTTTCTTTCATTCCCATTTAGTTTTCTTTCATTCCCATTTAGTTTTCTTACTTTCCAATCTTTCCTATCTTATTCATTCTTTCCTTGTTCCCTCATGTTTCCTTAAGTTTCCATTTTCTTCTCCATTCATTTCTACCTCAACCTTCTTTCTCTCACTGTCCTACCTTATCCTTATTCCAGTCCCTTCCTTTTTTGTAATTATTACTTTTCTTTGCTTTTTTCCTTGTAGTAATATATCATGTATTTGTCAGAAGTGTTTTTATATAATTGCCATCATATCAGGTCTGATTTTTGTGACATGGTGTCGACATCATTTCAGGGTCACTCGAGCTACATCACGCACATGGACTGGTCGGAGGACAGCCAGAATCTGCGTAGCAACTCTGGGGACTACGAGCTACTCTATTGTGAGTATAGTTCTCATATCATGGACAGCACTTTCGGGAGAAATGTCGCAGGTGCTCTGCTTCCAGAGTATGTGCTGTTCAGTTTCACCACTCGTACAAGGACAAAAACTTTAGAAACTTGTACTTAGCCAATCTTGATCGTTTAAAAAGAGAATTATACATCCTCGTTAGAGGTAACATTATTGTCAAAATAATTCCCTTTTTTAATTATTTTTGTAATAAAAATAGCAGCCTTTTCGTAAAAAAAAAATTCATATTCAAATTTAAAACAAGACGTTTTTTGCCTGATTGGAGGATCTTCAGGTGTGTAGATGTTACAATTATTTTTTAAAAAAATTAAGTTGACTAAAATTTCTAACATGCAGGTTACCCATACATTGTGGCTGAAAAAAATCCCATTTGATTGAAAGACGTCGCTTTGAGAGCGTGACTTATTTTCAGCCTGGTGACATTTGTGAGGGAGTTGTTGTTGCTTCAGGGAACGCGGGTCTGTGCCGGCAGCTGCCGCACTCTGCGTCCCTCCGCGACGTGGCTTGGTCGTCGACCTCGTGCACGCTCAGCTTCGAGACCGTCGGCATCTGGCCCGAGGGCGCCGACGGCACTGACGTCAACTGCTGCGACAGGGCACGCGCGGCGCCTCTGCTGGCCACGGCCGACGACTTCGGGAAGGTCAAGCTCTACTCCTTCCCCGCCTCCCAGCCCAAGGTAAGGAACCAAAGTGGCGTTCGGTCGGTCCGGTGCCACTGGACACTCACTCTGAACGCTCTTGGTTTCAGTCGCTGTGCCACAGTTACGGGGGCCACAGCAGCCACGTAACGGCCGTGGCGTTCCTGCACGACGACTCTCGCCTCGTCTCTACAGGTGGAAAGGACACCAGCGTCATGCAATGGATGCTCGTCTGAAATGGCCACTGTGTAAGTGCCTTGTCCTGTGAATTTTTGTGGACGTTACTTTGTCTACTCTACTGTTGACGGACACACTCTACTTGATGAAGTCTGTTGTCAATGTTACCAATTCAGACTTGTCTTCTTTGTTCTAGGAAGAGGGTGGTAACTGCCTTGGTGTGCATATATGACCATTTAAACTCTTCAGCACAAGAAAGATTTTGTAAGGGATGGGAGGAAGAAAATTTGAAATTTAGTATTTCTTATGAATACCACCGCACAAACAAAACACTGGTTACATAAGGTTGTCATATGAGGAGATAGGAAGTCATTTACGACCAGTTCTTTGCCTTATAACACAAGTGCAATTATAAAAGACAACTATTAAGCTTCTAACAGAGACTTGTCCTTTGTGATTAGGGGAGCGTTCTTTCTCATTTTATTTTTCGGAATGATCTCTCCCTTCTTTTATCACTTCATTAAAGATAGTGTTGAAAGGTTCGCAAATAATTGTATGTCTTACACAAATTTCAAATTGACAGTTTATTTTCTATCTGTGTTTGAAATTGCTTTTTAAGTAGTTCAGACGAGGTTGACTGAGCTCACCAGAGGTTCGGCCATGGTCGTCGCGACAGACGGTCGATCGTTTCTCATGGAAAGTTTGGAGATTTACCACCTCCCTTTTGACAGACTTTTTCCCTGTGATACCCTCACATTCCCTTTTCTGTGCACCTTTGCACTCAGGACAACAAATCATTCCATTCCATGTACCTCTGTTCATTTAAATTTGTAAATTTATTCATAGTATTTATTTCTGTTATAAAGAACTACCATTAACATTATTTTTGCAACATTGCTGAAACCAAAAAAGAAATAATGATATTATTGTATAGGATAAAGGTTTTAACAATTCTTGACACGCCAACCTGATCTGATGAGAATTTTATCGATGGCAGCAAGCGTGGGCAGGACATTTTGTTGGTACTTGTAACTGCTCGTTTTCCCCTCATGCTATGTCTTTGAAACTGTCAGCAGTCACAATTGTGTGACACACTGAGGGGAATACTTGTCTAGCTCGCCACGAATCACCGTGTAAAATTGCCTTACTAAATATAAACTTAAGAAAACTTGTAGAATATTTATCACCGAATACAAAAAATATTTTAAAGCATAATACTTTTTATTACATTTGTCAATCCCAGATCAGTCCTGGCAATTCCGTCTTCCTTTCCCTTAATGGATGTTGACTGACAGTGAAGTAGACATCACCAATCCCTGTGGAATTTCAGTTAACCTTGTGAATATGGTTATGTATTGTCACTGTCAGAGATTGTATTGCATTTTTAATTTAGAGACTGATTTCTATTTACATCAACATTTTCAACAATTGTCATCGAAGACTATACTTAAAAGTGCTTACAATCGTAACAATACAATTTCACTGTCCTATTGCTGATCTGATACAAACCATCCATAAATTATGCTACCTGCAATTTAAATCTGTGGCTGGAAAATATTCTTTGGTAAAGCCTGAAAATACAATTACTGTGTACAAAATATTGCCACAGATTTAATAAATTTTCATCTCCTAGAAATTCAACGTTTGATGAACTGGATGGAAGTGGTGGAACAACATTTATTGAGGTAGAGGTTCCCTCAGTGGACCGTACTTTCACCCTCTTAGTTACTTCTTTACAACTGAATCTCTATATGGTGAGATTTGCAGGTCAAGTGTAAGCAAATGTGAATTACTTTTGGCAATACAAATGATTTGTTCTTGTCTGAAACTGAACTTTGCTTGATGAATGTCTGTTACAAAAACCATAAGTGACGAATGATTACTTTGTAAATAAAATATTCTCAGGCTTATACTAATTTGTAACTATTATAATAATTGATAAATAAATAAACAATAGCCAATTTTAAGTAAAAAAAAATTATTCAGTCAACGACGTTTAATCGCTTAATTTGCGATCTCGTCAGGTTCCAATTTTAAAAACATTTATATATGTAATTCATTGTCGACTGCAGAGGCCGAAAAGTTTTTATCACTTATCGTTTATTTCTTTGTTTTCTCAGTCAGAATACATATTATATCATCAAATATTTAACACATTCATATTTTACTAGTCCTTTTAAATAATTTGTTAATGATACACAACATACATAATTCTTGGGCACATGACAAATGTTAACCACCGTGCGTGTCGTAAATAAATTAGTAAAAATGCATTAATTATAATCAATAAGTTGATATTTGGGTGTTTTTATCCTGTTGATTGAATTATTGTAATTTATATTTAGATGTGCGCAGACAGGAATCTAAGTGATTAGATAAAGATAATTTTAAATATTGTGGCAAAGTATCCAGCAGAGAGGAATTGACAATCTTCCAACTACACTACGCGATTAATATTTTATTTGAAGGAAAGTCTGCGACATGCCATATCTTTGGTGATGTTTAGAAATCAAAGCAGGAATTATTATTTGTGCTAATTAGATAATGTAGACAAAATGAAGTGGTAATATAAAAATCAGTCGCCTGGATTGCGCCGTTGTATCGAACTTTCATCACCGGACGAAAGCAACAATGATTCGTTGTGTGGGTTTTATATTATCAATTCATTTTGTCCCGTTTTTGGCTATTGTATCTAAGTAGTATAATTTTAACACAGATGTTTTTAATTTTAATTATAATTTGTGTCAGAATCACCCACAATATTCTAAAGCAATGATTATGTCGTCTCTGGAAGGTTCATTTTATCTTTGGCGAAAAGAGATGAGCTGTATCTTTGGCGTTTACTTTTTATGTACTTAGTTGCTAGCATTAAAATTTTTGCCGAGACTGGAAAGTTTATGGGATATTTGTGTGATAATATATATCGGTCTGAGTAGTTGAGGAGTTTATCGACGTTTTAGTGGCGAACGATGAGAACGAAGTCTTGAGTGAGCAGTTCCAATCGTTGTCTCCATTGCAGGTGAGTCGGACCTTCATTTGGCGCCAGCGGCTATTAACGCATTTGCCCACCTCATTTGTGATTTTTTATTCTTTTCACCTCTCCTAGATTACACTTTCTCTCCCCCCCCCCCGTTATTGGACTTCAGTTCCAGAAATCGGGGTCATTCTAGAATTCATAACTACATCTGTATATTGTATGGGTAAGGTAAAGGTTTAGCAGAGACTATGAGAGAAACGTTGGTGAAGTCCCTCCTCATTCTCGTTGCTAAAGCTTGCTCAAACTTCTGTTCGAGTGCTACTGTCCGGAGTTTTCGTGACCACATTCTGTTTACTAGTCACTGTCTGAAGATGGATGTTGGACCAAATTATTTGTACCGTTGTTTACAAGACTTTCCTCCCAGTGTTGTACTGTATCAGGGTACTCGAGCAACTTTTTATTACGTCGTATTCTCTTTATTTTTTGTTACACACTATAATTACTGCTATTGTTATTATATTCAAAAAATTAGATTAAAATGATCATTGTGAGACATAGTATTTGGTATTCAGTTTTCTTCTTTCTTCAGATTGAAAGATGGACGACGACGAGGTTACTATGGGTCTGAAGGAGTTAGAAAACTTGCCTGACGACCTGTTTTTAGAAGACGTGGGAAAGTCTGTCTGGGCCTCTCGCTCAAAGCGAAGACCCAGCTACGGTGGCAGGGGAGTGAGGAGGGGTTATCCCAGGAAAGGAGGCAGGGGTGGACGCAAGGTGAGGGACGAGGAAGACCGGGGGACCTGGTCTGATGAACACGCCGGCGACCTCAGCTTTGAGGAGGAGGCTGACGCAGAGTGGAGGAGGGACGAAGGGCAGTACAGAAAAGACAAGGAAAGGGGTGAATTCCGGCGAGTGATGATGAAGCGGTCCAAGGAGGACATGGAAGACGACTTTGAAGGGAATCCCCGCAACACGTTCGACGTGGACAGGCACCGACGTTCGAGGGAGAGGCCTTGGGACTATGGACAGAAAGGTGTGGCAGACTCTGAGGAAGGGGATGAATATTTCAACCCCCACTATGTGCTCTCAAGGAAGCGGAGGTCTGGGAGGATCTCTAGCACAAATGATGATTCCTGCAGTCCATCTGTCCTGGAGCGTCAGCACCGGCACGGCAGCAAGGAACACGGGCTTGAGAGTCCCGTGAAGAAACGGGAGAGGAGCCTCTCCACTGGAAGGTACAGTGGCAGGTGAGCCTTGGGTGCCACAGATAATGATAGTCATATTTTATCAGAAAAAATTATTCTGCCCTGTGGGTACAAGTCCAGAATAAGCAATAATTTAACTTCATAAAAATCCTGTTCAACTTAACTGCATTTAGTTTTTATTTGACAAAATGCTTTAATTTGGTGCTTTTGTGTGTTCTCATGTAATATTAGGTTGGACAGCGTTCACCTAATTTGTGAACAGATTTTCCAATTTAAAAAGGAATGTATTTACTTACAAATAAGATGAGCTTTTTGTGAACTTAACATTTCATCTGGTTCAGTTAATTTGGACAATAGAAAACATTTATTTAGGCAATTTGATTCACTAAAAGAATTAATCTGGATGATTGCAGCATCATACCTTCTGATGTGATGCTGAATATATGAAGTTACAAACAAAAGATAAATTGGTATAACTGGAAGTAAATGTATTTATGAAGTAACTGGAGAAATAATTTTTTAAACATTCTACCTACAGTTGTTTTGCTCTTTTGCATTAATTTTATATCACTGCTGTTGATTTACAGAAGCTGAATCTTCAAAATGTTTTTAACAGGGGCCGCTGGGAACGGAGTTCATCACCACAATCGGTATGTCGCAGTGATCGTGGTCAGAGTGTCTCCCCACCGAGTGGTTCCAGACACCAGACCGGTGGCAGGCCTTCGAGAAGCCGTCGTTCAGGGAACCACGAGTGGAGTGTCTCACCGCCACCACAGCGCCACACGAGGAAACAGCCTACAGCGAGATATCTGGCATCTCACTCCCCTGAAGCAAGTCAGTGGAGTGGGGGAGCTCCTCTCGGGCACAGGCCTTCGACACAGCCGTCAGGGCACTATCCTGTATCTATTCCAGGTACCCAACCACAGGGCAACTACGATATACCACCACCCATATCAGCCAACATGTACCCAGAGGTAAGTTGTAAAAGTGATTTGTTGCTTTATCCTTATTGGCTGCATTAAGGGGAATATTATATTATTGGCATACAAAGTTTTTGTAGCTATTTATTACCATTACTTGCTAGGTTCCATTTCTGATAAACTGTGATGTATTGAGCATACTGTAGTGGGGAGAAATGAATGGAAGTATCTCCACTATTTCTATGCAGAATATCCATCAATAATAATGAGATACAGCTATGATTTTTGAAAACTTTGATTTGAGTTTGAGAAAAACAAACCTGTATACAATGACTCATTTAAAGCAGCTTTTTGCGGTCTGGACTGTGTTTTTTATGTGTCTTGTGTCCTGTGCATTTGCTGAGTCCAACAACTTGTTACTTGCATGGAACTTCTCTTTGTGTTAGGGCAGTTACATTGCACCGAGTTCCAACTATGGTGGGCAAGCCACCTCTGGCTACCACGGCGACTATCAGCAGTACAGCTACGACAGCTACTACCAGCAGCCGCAACCAGCGGCGTATACAAGTGTAAGCCAAGTTCCTTTGTCGTTCTTTACAGCTTTCTCTAGTGGTTTTCAATGGACAGAATTTTGACTAGGTTGGCTTCTGTTCTCACAGGAGTACGTGGCTCCTCCAGCACAATCTGGCTGGCAGCAGCAGGATAGCTATGGACGAGATGTAGGTCAGCAGCAGCACGTGGCACAAGGTGAGGATTACAATACCATGAAAGAATCTAATTTCTATTAAATTGTTAAATAATGAGTTGATAAATTTGACTGCATAAGACATGGAGCCTTTGGATAGTGACAATGTATTCTCCTATGAACACAGATATCTTACATGTTCAAGTTTCCAGGTGGCGGAGGCTTGGCTGACAACAGTGTGGTTTCTGCGGCTCACCAGAAAGCAGACAATGCCAAGAAGGAAGGTATGTATGGTGTCATTTGACAGTTTAGCTCTACTCTCCTTAAATGAAAGAAAATTTTCTGTAAGCCTGTTTATTTCCAATACAATGTTATCCTGTCAAGAAAATATTCCCCAATAGATGTATTTTGAGAATGTAGTTCTCTTCCCACAGCATTGTGTGTTGTGTAGTAATCAGACATAAATTTGTTGGTAAATAAAATTTGGGAATAAAAATGAAATATTTTAACTACTAAATGGTACATGCATTTGATCCGGTCTTCTGAAGTGTTTGGTGAGAATGTACATTTGAATATTGACTCAAGTCTGTTATTCTACTAGTTTCTCTGACACCAGTCTGACAGAACTTTCCTGTCGACAGCAATGATAGAAAACTAACGACTTCTCCCCCGTCTCTCATGACAGCCGCCATACAGAATGAGCTGATTCAGCAGAAGCAGACACTAGCCCTACAGAGGGAGGAGTACATGAAGAAGTCTGCATCCATCACCCGGGAGCTGAACCTGCTCAAGGATCAGGAGAAGGAGCTGTTGCATGACGACTCCCGGGACAGCAAGCGCATACTTCACGAGAACCACAAGCTTCAGGTAACTGTAAAATATGACATAATGTAACGCCTAGTTACCTGACTCCTCATTCCCTGAAAGTGTTTTCACTGGTCATTGCTTTTGCAGTTGGAGATCCAGAATAAGCTAAAGGCGATCAACAATGTGATTGACATGCTGACGGGAATTATCGGTGATTCCAAGATGTTGGACAAGTCTAAGACTGGTGACAAAGCCAAGGCGAGTGTATTGGATAGTTTCTCTGAAACCTAGATTCCATCATATTAGCCGCTAACATAGCAAAATTGTGAAGGAAAACACATGCAACCTTTGTGATTTTTCTTTAAATTAAAATATTAAATAATCTTTCAGATAGCACAATAAGGAGTTGTAAGTAATTTCAGATTATTGTTACTTATGATCGAAAGATAAAATAACAAAAGGGAATTCAGCGGCACTTTTCGGAAATGTAGTTTTCTCCTCTTCTGAAGTTTTCCCCTTCTGTGCTTCAGAAGGCAGATGCTGCAGATGAGTTATTCTTTGGAGATGATGCCCGGACATCTCCTCTGATGGCCAGTTCAGGAGACGGACAGCAGCAGTACAACCTGGTGTACTATGACCCAGAGATGCACTGGTGCCGGGTGTGTGACATCTTTCCACGTACTGCCAAGGAGTACCTCAACCACCTGCACAGTGATGAGCACAAACAAATCATCCTGGTACATTGCTATATCTCTCTTTCATTCTTAATAGGCCAAACTACATTTACATTTCGCATATTTGAAGAAATTTGGATTTGGCATACCAATATGAGGTCTGTGTATTTGGCTTGCCATATTAGCAGCAAGTATGATAGTTTAATTTCTTGTATAAGTGTTAGTCCACAATGAAAATCTAAATTGGCTGTAAATTTGTTCAAATGTGAGTACTTTCACAGTAGTTTGAAGCAATTTTATGTAAAATTATGGTTGGCTTGTTTTCTGTGCATCATTCTCGTGGGTAAAATAGCTCAGATCTTTTGTCATCTGGGTGGAGTAACATTGCAGTAAGTGCACTTGTATTTATTCTGTTATTTTTCTTTTATGTATAAGCTCTTGTTCATTTGTTGATTGAATTTTGTTTTATTTGCAAGTTTTGAATGTGTAAGTATTTTGAATTTACTCGAACGTTCATGTCGTCATTCCTGAGGGACCGTTTGCTCAGGAATGTTAAATATTGTAGCCACCGACATCCTACTTGTTTGTGAAACCCACTGGCCATGCCAGTGTCAGTTGCACTTTTCCATCTTGCCTGTTGTAATTGGTCACATTTCAAGAACAATTAAATTTTCACTGTGTACGGTACAGTATTACATTAATTTTTAACTTAAATTCCCACGTACGGAATTGTGCCGTGATTCCGTGCTGAGTTATCTAGGGTGCTACATGCTTAAATGTGTGCAGGCAATGATCTTTGCCTCTTCCTCTTCATTTTAAGTCATATTAAAAAGACAAAGGTGTTGACACAAGCAACATATTCATTGCCGTGCAAAGCTGTCTCAAGACAAGGACGAGGCGCAAGTCTGTTCGGCCAGAGGTAAGGTCACTCTCAATCACATGCCGATAACCGTAGCGTTAGCTTCCTCGCCGCGAAGCGCGCCTGATCCTGTCTCAATCATGCCTTCCTTTCTCTGCTCAGGAAAAGAAACTGACAGACCTGCCGTGGCACAAAAGCAAAGCAGATGATGTCGCGCCCTTCATTGATGGTTTGCCAAGCAAGAGGACGCCCATCAGAGGTAGGTAAACTCTGAACCTGTCTTGTAAAGCATTTGCCAACATCATATGGTGCATGCCTTCCATTTTTAGAGTAAAGTGTTGATTACCTTTCTCAGGTGGACCTACTAGGTCTCTGACTGTGAAACTGGCAAATGTTTTTCTTGAAAAATCTTTTTTTAAATTGTACTTAACGAAAGAATAATTGCATTGTGAATTGTTTCCAGTTTTTCTGCATTTTATAAGATTATAACTTTCTTTTGTATATTTTTTTAATTTCTCTGCACGGATCGTGTGGCATCCTGATAAGGAGGCAACGTTGCTTATAGTTAAATGTCGTCCACAGAAAAAGGTGGTGACATTGCATACATGGAAACATTGAACGTGTGCAATCCAAGTTGTGGTGTAGCAACTACTTTTGTGTTTCCCCCAATGTGTGTAAAGAAGAAAATGGATGGTTTAACAATTCAAGAGCAGGAACATGTGCCCAGTCAATTTTCGTCTTGAGACGATGGAAAATTTTTCATTACCAGCGCCCACTTAGGTTGGGTTTTCAACAGATTTACATGTGTAACTGGCTCAGAGAAGAACACAAAGTTAACATATCTTTGTAATGCTGATGGTACTGGCGTTGTACGTATCAATTGTAAAATTATTCTATTAATTTAATACTTTGGATGATGTACTACAAAGGTGTTTTGTGAAAACTCTGTAATAATATGTACCAATTTCCTGTAATGCAAAAGAATTTAAATAAATGAACATTGTGCCTCCCTGTGTTTCTGTTTTCAGTACGAATTGGAAGTGGTTAATGTTTCAAATTTTCGCAATCGCTGTGACCACTATATTGTGGTTTCTTGTCAGTATTTGTTTCCTCCAATGTTGTCCTCTGCAAATTAGAGGGTCTGACACTAATAATTTTTTCCATTCAGGTCTGCAGTTCTTCGTGTCTGCCACTGCGTGGTACTGCAAATTGTGTGACACATGGATCGGCGACCTCCATTGTGCCTCGGTCCACCTGAAGTCTAAGGCTCACTCGGAGAAGTACACGGTGAGCTGCCCCTATGTGTCTCATAATGTCACTAAACTGTAATGATCTGAACATTTAACGATGCACTCACAAGCAACCCTTTGCAAATAAGAACCTTAAACTTTGCTTTTCCAGCGTTTTATTAGCTCCTGAAGAATGGAACAAGATTTCCATAAACATTTTGTGGTATTTATATCACCACTTCTTTTGTCAGTATTTGGCTATTTTATCTTATTATTTATATTAATAACCTGTATGTATCACAATTTGGTAGGTATTAAAAGTAATTTATTATACTAACATCATATTATTACAAAATCTTTCAGCCTCTGGGGCCATAGTCATCTGAATCCAACTTGTGTTACAAAACATGACATTAGTATAATAAATTACTTTTTATACCTAACAAATTGTGGACATATCTTACAATAATTTAATGTCCCAATAAACATCGAATCAAATTTTTTTAATATAAAAATTAATTATTTTTATTTGTTAATGGTGAGTAAGCATTACATGATTATTTTGGAAACTATTCAACACAGTGAAATTTTAAGATATAGTAACTGTTTTTAATTAAAAATATACATAATGAATAGCAGTTTACATCTCATATGTTACTTTTTACAGAAATTAATAATATGTAAAAGATAATGTGCTGGCCATCTTAGTTGGCACACTCACCTATCATCTGCGCGAAGCTTGTCATCACTCTCTCCACCATGTTACGGGGTGTAGCACAAATCAATGGCATCCTTTAATTCAACCACTGTGACTTGTCTTACTGATGTACACTTTGTTTTTGAGGTAGTCCCACGAGGTAAAGTCACATGGACTACGATCAGGAGATTAATTTTTGTAAAGAGTAACACACGAGATGTAAACTGCTATTCATTGGTGTATATTTTGAAATTAAAACAATTACTACATCTTAAAATTTCACTATGTTCCATAATTTCAAAAACCAGAATGTAACACTGACTGACCCTGTACGTGTCAAATCATTTATGAATGTGTTGTTCTCCAGTCGCAGATATTTTCACACTAAAATCTCGAATATAAATGTCACTGTATTCCGTGTCACATATGTACGTACGTGTGTACTTCTTTTTATTTTGTAAGACTTGAGCTCTGGTTGTCTTTGTGCAGGAATTCACACATCAGAACCCACACTGGGAGACGGACTGGTTGGCAGACAGGGAAAAGGCATATGAAGAGAAACGGCTCATTACCAGTGGCACCATTAGGAAGAGTGCAAAGAAGTGCAAGGACAGGTCCGACAAGAAGCACCGTTCCTCTCGCTCAAAGGTTTGTGGGCTTCTGTTTACACCTGTGTCCTTAACAATTTGGAATGTCTGGTTGTTTCAACATGAGCATCACACATGCTTTCTACTTGTCTAAAACTCACAGCACAAGCCCTTCTCTTTGTGCATTAACCTTTTAGTTATTGGTTTATTTTTAAGAATGTCTCGGACATTTCGAAATCCAACTTG
The DNA here is from genome assembly GCA_037074705.1 of Zhengitettix transpicula. Taxonomy (NCBI): domain Eukaryota; kingdom Metazoa; phylum Arthropoda; class Insecta; order Orthoptera; family Tetrigidae; genus Zhengitettix; species Zhengitettix transpicula. The sequence goes on from CM073591.1 coordinate 409,359, forward strand.
GTCTAGCAGATTAGCGAGTGTGTCATTGTTTCCTGCTCATTTTGATACGAAGTTGTGATGGTGACAACCAGGTACTTTTATGTTGAACCCTAGGCCTGAAGTTTACTTTATTCTGATTCATATTTTTCCTTTCCATTTGATACTTCTAATAATAATAAAAACAGTAACACTTACTTTGTACTGACGTGTACAAAATGTTTATGTATCAGTATCTCATTTATATTTGCCCAACAGTCTCATCTGACACACAAACACACTTCTCAGCACATCGTCCTGTTCCACCGAGTTGATGGTCTTCACTGCTGAAGTTTTCTGTTCAAAAATTTGAAAGTCCTACAATGGAAATTGAATTTGACAATTTAACTTTTCAGGACAGTCACTCCAGCAGTGGCAGTTCATCAAGCACATCCTCCAGCTCCAGCTCGTCCAGCAGCTCCGAGGAGGGAGACGGCGACAGGGCCCGCAGCATCCATGTGGCCATGCGCAACAAGGTTAAGCAGCAGCAACAACCGGCGCCACCGCCCAGTGTCCCCGCTCCACCAGAGGTGGAAGTGCCTCGCAGCAAGTGGGACTCTCCGCCGCCGGCCAAAGACGAGCTTCGTGAAGAGAAATCGGTCAAGGTACGACGACACATTTTATACACGACTTAAACGTATCAAACACACAAATTAAATTAAAATTTCTAAACCGGGCTGCTCCTGGTCTTTTCTTGAACGTAACTACAATTTCTCTGCTCAAGGAGAGAACACGTTCACCCTTGTCGAGTTGTTTCGCAGGAGTGGGCGTCTGTGGACAGGGAACGCCAGCCGCAGGACAGAGCCAAGCAGAAGAGAGGAGGCGAGGACAGGGACAGGATCCGGGAACAAGAAAGGGAAAGGGAGAGAGAGGACCGGGATAGGGAGCGTGAAGAGAGGGAAAAAGAGCGGGAGAGGGAACGGGCCTATGAGAGGGGCGGTCGTAAGGAGAGAGGCGGCAGGAAACGCAGCGACAGTCCCAAGTCCCGCAGAGACAGAGATCGTGAAAGAGAAAGAGTCCGCGACAGGCGGAGAGGCAGTCCAGTTGCGTCACCTAGGAGGGGCCGGGGGGCGGCCGACGCGGATTCGGAGGCGGAGACCAAGTTCGAGAAGCGCTTCTCGGAGTCGGCGAAAATGAAGAAAGCGAAGAAGCAGCAGCCGTCATCTGGGGCCGGATCGAATACTGCGGGGGCAGCGCCAAAATCGAAGCTGCCCTTCATCGGTCGGATGCCGTTGTTAAAGAACATAGCTAAAAAGAAGGGTGAGGCCGCAGCTGCCGCCGCCGCTAGGCCTGAGGACGCCCCCCGGGGACCGGAGGACATGGACATTGATGACGACGTCTCTGGCGGCGAAGCCATCGCCGAGAACGTGGCCGTGGGTCCGCCTCCGGAAACTAGCGAGGCACCAGAACCATCCACCCAGCAACAGTTGCTACCACCGCCCCAATTCCGCACGGAGGCGGCGCGGCCTCTAGAGGGGTCGGGTCTGCCCAAAGACTTCCAAGAGGCGCTGGACATCCTGTTTCCGGGAGAGGAGCGGCCCAGGGAGGAGACGCCCGTGGCCTGGGGCCACCCATATGTGGGGGCGTGGGCACCGCCCCCGACGGTCATGTTCGCCCCGCCCAGTGTGCTCAACGGTCCTCCGCCCTCGCAGTCCACAAGAACCGCCCCAGTCAGCGAAGAGGACCTGGCCATGCTGGGCATTGACGCCGGGGACATGGCGGCACAGACCTTCTAGGGACTTTCACGGTAACACCCTACCCGATGATGACAGCAAATCACTTTCTTTATTTTATTCTACACTAGATGAATGTGGAGGCAAGAAAAAGGTCAAAATCGTTACATTAATAAATTGTTTTCAATTCTGCATTTGGTTCATTTAATTCATTGACGATAAGTGAGGCGTAGTAAGAAGTTCAATTGTAATATACATGGTGGATAGTAGGGGTAAAGCTTTCAATGAATGATGTCGTTTTCATGACATGTCACAAGAAATGGTAAATACTGGGAATTAAATATATTCTAATGAATAAGAAAGTAAGCCAATTCAGATAAAAAAGTGGTAATAAAATTATCACATAACGTTTCTGGGATCCTTGTCCCTTTCGTCAGATACGAAGAAGAGCCTAGAGCTACACAACTGCACTTGTCAGTTGACAAAACTCAAAAAGCCTTCTAGAAACATTGTGAGGTATTTATATTATCACTTTTTTGTCTGAATTGGCTAACTTTCTTATTATTATCAATCAGACATAATTCTTTTTATTTTAAATAGATTCTAGTCGGTGGCGAACTACGTAGGCACGTCGGTAATTAAATTACGTGCTGCATTACCACAAGAAACGGTATATTACAAGGACAAATATGTTTAATTATAATACTGCAACAGTGACAGTGGTACCAAGACAATGACATTTCCCTTACTATGCTACATTTATAGTATAATATGTCTCCTTAGTTTTCAATGGTGTCTAATTAATTAAATGTGGAATAATTTAGCGCCAAAGTGTCACGCATTTTTCTATGGTACATATTTTAAGTTAAGTTAATTTGATGGTAGCACTGTCGTGCAGTAGATTTTCAAACTACGACCCCCATTCAGAGGTGTATTCTCAAGCGCCCACTCATTAGGTAGTTTACTTCTGCACTACACATGACACGTGGCAACACATGGCTGAATGAAATTATGCTAAGACTACAAATTACTGTGGACTAACCTCATATGCTAAGTTTTTCAAATAAATTTTACCTTTATTTACAACTTTATGTCATATGGAAACATTTCATCACTTTCCGTAACTTGAGAACCAAAATGTGTATCACTTGACTCCAAATCCTCACTTTTAATGGTGGATTTTTATGTACAAGTTAATAAATGTCTACATTTTTTGTATCTATTCATCGCAGTAGACTTATTGATGCAATCTCAAAATAGAATTATCCGCTTAACTCATTGTTCCAAGAAGAACCCTTCCTATATATAATCCCCATTACATGCTTATTGCGAAAGTAGCATATTCAAATCAACTAGAAGTATAGCTGCAGAACATCGCTGACACATACTGCCCACGACAGGAGAGCTAGCACTTTACGCGTATGCGCGCTTCCCACTGAAGAAGTTGAATGTTTTTTCTTTAATGCAAACATTGTTATTTTTTTAAAAAAAAATTACTGTCAATAATGTACAAATACTATCTTCAGTGAAAGGGTTGAGAATCAGCTCAGAACAAGAGTCGTAACACACCTTAAGGAAACAAGTTTACCAGATTCAGCTTAATGCTGTGAGTCGTGAAGGCCTTGATGGCCCTCTCTCTATTTAATAGGCTTATTTGGTTAAGGACTCTTTGGATTCTTGTGCTGAGCTCCGATTCTTAACTGTTTCCCTGACGATGAACAGAGTTCACACTGTTCTTTGCTCCTTGTAATCTCTTCTAGTGGAGACGATGGACAAGTATTTCAACACCGTTGACAACAAACATCAAAATTACAAATTATTAGCAATTGTTCTGCGATTTATGTCCCCACCCAAATTTTGTTTTCGTACAAAATAGTTTATAAATAACCTACTAAACACAAACTAATTGTGTGTATTTACATACAACTGTATGAATTTTTATCTTGAGAGGATAAGTAACTAGGAAATTAAATTAAGTATTTTATTTAAGATTGAGTAATGTAATGCAAAGGAAAACTATCAAAATAAAGATTTTCAGGTCGTAGATTATTATAATACAAAAATTACTTTTTTTTTAAATTGTTTAAGAAAATTTGAGAATTGAAATACAATTGAATCAATTTACAAATGTTTTTATTTTTATATTTTCAAAACTGCTCATTTTATTTTAATATTAGCACTAAGAAGAGAAAGTATAGTATTGCTTTTCAAAAAAGTGCAGAGATTTCACTCTGCAGCCAATCAGGACCCTGTATTTATCTGTCATAAGAAATTCTGTCGGTACTCTGCGACATTGAGCTTGTTAAATTTAAGTTTTATTTATATATCAGATTACATTTTTATTTATAAGCTAGCGTGGTTGCTGAAACATGATGTGTGTGTGTGCGTGGTAACCCTCTCCTTTATTTTTAACTAGCTGGGTGCCCGGCGTTGCCCGAGATGTCATTTATTCATAATCCCAGATATGTCACCAATTTCGGTTGCTTTTGCGCTATTTTTATGTAACGCCCCTGTCCCTAAATGTGCTCACCTCCCATGTTAAAGGCGGATGAAGGCATTGACCAAATTAACGGCCGTTTTTACATGTTAGAAGCTGACCACACCCACAAATGTGCGATAATCGAAAAGTATTTATTCCACGCAAAAATCGACCGATTACATTGTCTGGAAATTTCTACCCCCGCCCAACACCTCCCAACAAACAACATCGGTAAAAATACTATCAAAATCAATAACCCCAGGAAATAATTATTTAACGCAAATATCGACCGTTTAAAACGCCCAACTCTGCGAGGCCTCACACACCCCCGCACTCCACCACCCAACCCCGTGCATTGCCCACGTTGTCATAAATACATTCACCTATATCCTTAACTCTGGTTTGACTCAAATCTAGTTTTTTTGTGTTATTTTTATGGAACACACCCTCACCCCTATGATTGCTTCCCTACCATGCCGTAAGGTGTTGAAATTATACACAAACAAAATCGGTAGAAATACTATCAATGACATTGACAGCGTAAAATATTTATTTAACGCAAATATCGATCATTTTACATGTCTGAAATTTTATACCCCCGGCCACCCCCTAACGTTACCCAGGTTGTCATAAACACACTCATTGACATCCATAACTTGAATTTGACTCCAATCTGGGATTTATTCACGTTATTTTTTGTAACGCCCCTCAACCCCCCACCCCTAAGTGTGATCTTTTACGTCCCTTAAGGGGTTAAAATGAAAAACAAAATCCGTAGAAATATTATCAATTACATTGACGTCGATAAATATTTTTTCCCTACAAAAATCGACTGTTAAAACATTTACAACCCCGCCACCCCATCTTTGGGGACAGTTGAACGATTAGTTGAGTGTAATAATTAAACTCATTGACATCCATGACCGTGAGTTCGACTCCAATGTCGATTGTTTTTGCATCATTATATTGTAATTCCACTCCACCCCCACCCTTAAGTGGAGCTCCAATCCCAATCACAAAAGGGGTTGAAATTATACGCGGAGAAAATGTAGAGAAATTTTATTAATCTAATTGATCCAAAAACATATTTAATAACGACCGGTCAACATGTTTTAAAAATTCTAACACCTGCCTCAATCCCACCCCTCGCGCGCTGTCCAGAATGTCATAAATAAATTCAGCGACATCATTTACCTTCGATTTGACTCGAATCTCGTTTTTTTCTTGTCAGTGCCCTCTACCCCCACCACCTTCATGCCGAAAGAGGGCTTTAATTTTTACACACAGAACTTGGGTAGAATTACTTTAAATCTAATTAACCCTGAAAATATTATTCACCTCTAATATCGGTCGTGATTTCATGTTTCAATATTTCCACTCCCGTCAACCTTCACTCCTCGGGAGTTAAATGTCATAATTAAACTCAGTGACAATCAACCCTGTATTTGACACCCGTTGACCCCCCACCCCTCTCAATCCCAAAAGGGATTCGAATTAAACTCAGAGAACGTGTAGCGAAATTTAAATAATCTCATTGTTTCAGAAATATATGTAATCGTCGCAAAATTCAACCGCTTAACTTACTTTAAAATTTATATTCCCCACGCAACCCCAGTCCAGCCCAACCCTGCGCGTTGCTCAAATTGTCATAAAGGAACTCAGCGACATTAAGTACGTTCGACTTACTCGAATGTTGGTTGTCTTCGAGATATTTTCTTGTAACACAAGTCCACCCCGCCCCCTAAGCGTTCTGCACCCTCATGTCGCAAGAGGTTGAAATTCTATTTACATAAAATGGGTATAAATATTATAAATCTAATTAACCCTGAAAAAAAAATTATTTTCCGCAAATATAGACCTTTTAACATGTTTGAAAATTTCCAACCCCATCCTCTCCCGCCCCTGGGGGTTAAGTGAGCAATTGAATATCATAATTACATTTTGCGACACCCAGAAACCTGGGTTTGACTGTTATATTGGTTTTACTCGCGTTATTTATTTATAATGCCCGTCCACCCTCACCCCTAAGAGTGCTCCTTTTCCATGATGTAAGGGGTTGAAACCATACTCAAATAACATCGATTAAATTACTATCTATCTCTTTGATCCCAAAAATTTTTATCTACCTAAACATCTGCTGTTTTAGCATGTTTGAATGTTTCCTAAGTGAGCTTCCCTCTATTGCCGAAAAAGGTTAAATTTTACAAACAACATCGGTAGATATATTGTCAATGTTACTGACCTCGACAAATAATTATTTAATGCAAATATCGACCGTTTAACATGTTAGAAAAATTCTACCCCAACCCTTGGGGTTAAAAGGCCAATTGAATGTCATAATTGAACCCGGCGACATCCATTACCTTTGGTTTGACTCCAATCTCGGTTGTATTCGCGTTATTTTCTTGTAATACCCCTCCACCCCCACCCCTAGGGTGCTCCTTTCCCATTCCGTAAGAGGTTGAAATTTTACTGACATACATTGGTACAAACATTTTTCCCCCGAAAATATTTATCCTACTAAAATATCAGCCGTGTTTGAAAGATATCCACCCCATCTACCCCTGCTTGAGGCACTGAACAACAACTTGAATATCACAATTAAACTCACTGACAACAATAACCCTGGATTTGAGTCCAATCTCGATTGTGTTTGCACTATTTTTATATAAATCTACTCCACCCCCACCCTTAAGGGTGCTCCTCCCAAACCACGAAAGAGGTTAATATTAAATATATGGAACATTTAGAGACATTTTATAAATATCAGGGAACCAGAAAAATATTTATTCGACGCAAATATCGACTGCTTGTTATGTTTGAAAATTTCAACCCCCGTCCACCTTTGCTCCTGGCGGTTAAAACACCAATTGATTGTCTTAATTAAACTCAGCGCCATCCATAATCATCGATTTGACTCTAATCTTGGTTGTATTCGCATTATTTTCTTGTAACTCCCGTCCACCCCCATCCTTAAGGGTGCTCCCGTCCCAAGCCCAAAAGGGTTTGAAATTATACACGGAGAACATGCAGAGAATCTCACTGTTCCTGAATATATTTATTCGCCGCAAAAGTCGCCCACCACGGCTCGACCCTCCCACACGTTGTCATAAATAAACACTGCGACATGCATTTCCTTGGATTTTACTTCAATCTCGTTTGTTTTTGCGCTATTTTTATGTAACGCTCCTCGATCCTCTACCCCCACCCCACCCCTAGGCGTCCTCCCCTCTCATACTGAAACATCACCAGTAGAAATACAATTAACGCCTGCCGAAGATTAATTCCACACGATCATCAACCGGTTAACATGTTTGAATGTTTACAACCCCTCGTTGGGAATGTTAAACGGTCATTCTAATGTCATAGTTAAACTCATTGACATCCATAATACTTTGAATTGACTCTAATCTCGGTTGTATTCGCGTTATTTTCTTGTAACGCCCGTCCACCCTTACCCTCAAGGGCGCATCCCTCCCAAGCCCGAAATGGATTGAAATTAAACACGGAGAACGTGTAGGGAATCATTGTTCCCGAAATATATTTATTTGATACAAAATTCGGTTGGTTAACTTATTTTAAAAGTTCTCCCCTCCGCCCAACCCTTCCTACCCAACCCTACACCCGCGCGTTGCCCAGAAATGAACTCAGCGACATCCATTACCTTGGAGTTCACTCGAATCTCTGTATTTTTAGCGTTATTTACTTGGAACCGCCCTCCACCGCCACCCCTTAATGTGCTCAACCCTCGTGCCACAAGGGGTTAAAATTAGTAAAAATCACATGGGTAGAAATACTATGAATCTAATTAACCCTGAAAAATATTTATGCAACGCAAATATCGGACATTTGAGCATGTTTGAAGATTTCCACCACCGTCCAATCATGCTCCTGGGGGTCGTAGGCGTGTTACACCCACACAGGGTTTGTTTCCCTGTCGCAAAGATCACGTGGACGAACTATGGTGAAATTGCTTCGAGGGTGTAGATTTGTAAGCGGAACATAACCACATACATATACATATGCATAAGGCAATTTTATATAATAGAAGCTATATCTATATATATATATATACACTATTTATAACAATTATTAAATTTGTAGACATATAATTTTTCCATTTGAAATTAAACTACTTGGTGGTTTTAGCTGTCTGCAGTTGGTAGCATTGTATAAAATTAATGCAAAACATTACGAAATCCGCTGCCTTCAGTAGAAAAAAATATCAATTTTGAACCTTTAAGTGTTGTTTTTATCATAATTGTGTGCATAATCTTCCAGTGCAAGATATAATTAGGCAACATCTTGGTTGGTCCCCTGGTCCCTGATGTTCCACGTCAACGGTCAAGTTAATGCCATGGATTGTACAACCTTTCATAATGAATTATATTTATCACTCGATGTAGTGAAGGTAGATTTAATTATACTTATTATTGCTTTACTTCATCTGTCAGTAATTGAACATCTACAACATGTGTGTATCCAAAAATGGAAAAGAAATTCTGCTATCCTAACCTCAAATTTTTGTTTCACGACACAAATTGCACGCAATAATTTGTTTACATTTATAGAAATACGTTGCGTAAAGTACAACTAATTGCACTTTTAATTCAATATAAATGTTCCTATTTCTGTACGTACCTTTGAATGATGGTGCATTAATTGAATAACGACCATAAAAACTTTCGGAGTTCCGTACGTCATACTTTTATAGTTACAAACACGTAATTGTCAGTCAGTCAGTCGTACCTTAGGGAAATCTTATTATCTTGTTATATATTATACAATAATACAATAGTACGTTGTATCATGACCGACACACATTTGAATGTATTATAAGGCGCCATATTGGTTGGCTTTATTAAAGATGGAGAATATTTCCAAATTAACTTTGCGCAAGGATGGTAAAGTGTTTCGTATTGTTTTTTATTACTATTCGATTCGCTGGAGTAAGACTGGAAAAATTATACTTTTTATTCAATCAAAATATTTCTGCTTTATTTCATTACTAAATACAGGAACTATATATTTATGATGCGTCAATGTCTTGAAAACTTATGACGTCATCGTCGCGCGCAGTGATTTAACACTAATTCGTAACTTATTTCAACTATAATTATTTCCACGTTTATTCTAGGGGTTTCTCACCCCCACAGTACCGGTTCTCGATTTAGGCAGAATATATATATATATATGTTGTTGAATTCTGTCCACGCGATAAAATTTGTATAAGGAACATACAAACAAACTCTCTGCTTTGTTTATTATGTAGATATTAGATTAGCTTCTCCTGATTATCACAATAAGGTTAAGGGGTTGGGATCTTACACATTGTAATAATAATAATGGATGGGCGCCTTTAAATGAACAACTATTAAACAAGGTTTATTAACTATTTTAAAATACACAATAATATCTGTGATGTCAGGGACTTGAACTGGGTTTGATAAATGGCAGAATTACATTTACTTTCCTTATCTGTGAGCCTCAACATGGACGAAATCAACAGGAAACATTGAATTTTATCGATAATTAAAGAAAGGATCTGACTTTTATCTTTTAAACACGGTTTACAAATGATTTTAAAGTTTTTTCTCTTCCCACGTCTCTTTTTAGGTTTTTCGTGCACAATTTTGGGGACATCGCAGACTCTGTAGTTGGCGTTGTTTGGTTCTGGATGCTTTACTTGACAATGTACTTCTATGGCCAGCCAGCATCATGAATCACCGTTGCTCTGTCTCAATATTGCATGTTTGTGACTGGGCCACGTTCTTTCGTTCTGACTGCCCGACTGTAAAACTTTTCGTCTGGTCTATTCGCTGTCTGCTGCCCGACTGTACTGTTCAAATTTTCATGACTTGGAATTTTGGTCTTTTCTCGTTGCTGCCTACTGCCCGACTGTACTGTTCGTTCGTCTCGCAAGTTTTGAGCGCGTAGAACCTCAACAATGTTTTCTTTGCCTCGCCGGTTTGTTGCGGCGTCCAGTCCTCTACAATTACAACAATGCCTTAATTACCAATTACTACAATATATATACATATATATTTAAGTAACAACAAATGATGGCTGAAATTATATAAACAAAAATTACTTTTATTAGAAAACAATCAAATTTATTAAGGTTTAGAATTACACAATAATATTAGGGATCTCAGGCAGGGCCTTTGTCTGGGTGGGTTTGATAAACGGGTGAATTGAATTTACAGTAATTTATGATTACATTTATGGTTTTACATGGGAGATTAAATCCTCTGAACCTCGAAGAAAATACGACTAAAGATTGAATTTAAGTTAAAGAAGTGAATAATTAAAGAACGATCTGACACGTCTTTTAAAAGTGGTTTACAATCAATCAATTTTATAGTTTTCTACTTAGGGCCGCCCACGTCACCATTTTTTTGGTTTTTTGTGTGCACACGATTTGTGAATATCACAGATTCTACTCTTTGAACACAGGGATCTCTGGTGTCCTGCATCATCTCACCCACCCTCGGACGCAGGTCTCCTTCAAGTCTGTTCTGTTTGTGAAGCAAACCTTGTGCTTCCAGACTGCGAGTCTCCCTGTCAGTGACTGGTTACTCGCGTTTCATGTAAACTACTCTTACACTGGACACCCCTGCTCATAAAACTTGTACTTGTCTACGTGGAACCACCTGCCATGTCCGACGTAGACTTTGCCGCTGACTGCAGATTGACCATGTACGTTTGTGAATGCATAACTGACTGCCCGCAACTGACCGCAACTGCCTTCGCTCTCTCAACTCCAACAATACATTTTATTTCTTTGTGTTGCGGCGTCCGCTTCATATCCAATAATAATGAGTCCTCTACAATCAAACTTTATAATTATAATAATGAATTAATTACTAATTACTACAATATACTATAATAAATACTTGAAATCTAACGATATATGTAAAAAAAATTTTACAATATATTTACATGATGATGTGCTGGATGGGAAACTACGCCATAGTTAACAAAATAATAAAATTTAATCCCATGAAAATCCTCTCAGTAGTCAAATTTAATCCCCCAAAAATCTTTTACAATGGGATCAAAACCCCCGGATACTGTGGCACGTGCTTGGTCATGTGTGTGTGTGTGTCATCTCTGACCTGTGCCTCATCTCCTACTTTATTACAAGAAAACACACAAGATGATGAGAACAAGTGAATGTCTCATTATTACGTCATTTTCGTGACACTGGGGATTTTTGAGTGTCGCAGCATCCGCATAATTGCAGGAGCTGAGGTCCCGCAGAGTGTTCAAGGAATTCAAGTTTGTTTAAACGTCACATGAGCCTATTTTTTTCCCTTCAATTTGCTCATTCACCATTTTTCGAGGCCACAGTTGAAGTAACTTGCTGTATGTGAGGAAAGAATTGAAAACGTCCCCAGTACCACGTTTATGACAGGGGTCACTGACCTGACGAACTCTTGTACAAAATAATGCGGTCGGTTAAGACGATTGGGAGAAGGCAATAATCTACGTCCCTGGCCACTATTATTTATTTTTGAAGGCTCTCGATGTCGTACAATGACCCCCTCAACAACAATACTGTTAAATCTCTTAACTTGCAGCATCTTCTTACTGTACCTTAAAATAATTGCTGTAAAACTTTGTTACAAAGTTTTTAGCGTAAAAATTTCAATGTCCATTTTACAAAAAAACCTGTAATTTTGAAGTAACGACGGACGGACGACAGTTGTTGACGTCAGCAGGTGTTTGCCCACGTCTACTTCAGTGATCAAGTACTTTTATCTCATCAAACATGTTTCATTGCAACTCCTGCGTTGTCGCACCACGTAATCCGTCAGCTCAACTGCATGCAGTTGTAAGACTCACCAGTCATTTAATTAATTATTCAAATGTTTGTTACATTTAAACCACGCTTTTGAAAATAATAATAATAAAAAACTTTAAATGTGTCTTTTTCTTGTCGTCCGCCCGCTTCAGATTCTCGAGCTATGAGGACGTGACGTGACGTCACTGCTTGCGTCATTCATAACCTTGGCAACGTCGCAATTGCAATTTTTAAAAATTAAGCGGAGAAATTGTCAGAGTGAAAGCTTTAATTACCGAATACTTGAAAACGTACAAATTGTAGTTTTATAATTTAAAAAATAAACACGAGGGGGGGTTGAAGCCACGTTTCTTCAGGTACGCAGCAATTACAATAAAAGAAACGACATAGACGTGGCCCCTGAGAGCAGCGAGGACATAATTATTAATACAATAGTGCAGTTGTGTCGCTCCAGGCACCTGAGGAAAGCAGATGCAGAACATTGTTGCTGCTGCTCCTTTCAACATCTGAGGATGACGACGGCGAGAAACAACTTCTTTCTGCTCCTCAGGACGTCAAATTTTTAAAAATAAATCCAAGCGTGTATTTTGGAAACGAACCAAGTTTTTATATCAATAAAACAGCAGCTTGAAAACCATCGTTTGTCATAAAAATATAATTCCCTTTCCCGTAATGAAATAAAGCAGGAAAAATTTGATTGAATCCTGCAACGACGACGATGGTTGTCCTGCAACATAACTGCAGTCGTTCCCTCATGATGCTGTCTCACTTGACTCAATAATTGTGGACTTTCCCATGTTAATTGAGTCGTTTCGTTTGCACAAAAGGAACAACCTGCATGTCGCAGTCTGAGGTGGCGCTCAAGTATTTGTACATCCAACATGTTGTGATTTCATATCAATTGTGAAATTTGTAATTGAATTAAGAATGACTGAGGTTCTACAATACTTCACTCCAGAATATGGGTGTAAGGACAAAAAATATTCTGCATAATTACCTCACAGTGAATGAAGACATTTATATGAACCTTTAATTAAAAGTAAGGACACAACTGTGACACGTTACAAAATCTCTATATTAACTGTAAATGTGATTTCTCGCAACTTCGCTCCTCAGATGTCGAAGCAGCCTCACGTGTTCAGTGTGAAACTGCGGACAGACCTTGGCAGGAGAGTCCACACTAGTTTACGTTACATAATTACGGAAACCACAAGTTGCTTTTACTATTTTATCAATATGCTTCAATTATAGACAGACAGTCATGTGACAAATCCCAAATACATTCTCAATAATGTGTTATAATTGGTAGTTGACATTTTTGATTCACTTTAACCAAATCAGTCCTCAAAAGAAAACAATCACCTGCAAATGAAACTTATTTTTCTCTGGGAATGTCGAGTGAATTACTCTGCAGTCTCCTCCAGAAAAATCTGTCCATTCACACAAAAATCAATTACAAGAAACGTATCATTTGTACCTCCGACGGCAAGTAGCACCGTACCAGAGGATTGACCTCCATCCAGACAGCCCAAGAAAAATTCTACGCTCCCGGTGATCCAATTATCTCCAGTTTTATTATTGGAAACGTAAACACCGTCTAAAATATTATCTAAAAGTCAATGTACTATTTATAAGAAAAATACTTAATTTTATTGAAGAGATTGTTCTTAATTTCAGCATATTTTAGTAACTGCAATATTATATCGTATTCTGCATCCCATCAAGCAGGCACTCGCACTACTCAAACAATCTACGATTTTCCAAAATTATCCTCCACTAGATCCCATTTCTACAAAAAGATGGCACTAGAACATTTGTCAAGTTTGTCTGGTTTCTTTCGTCTAGGAAACTGCAGACTCTGCACTTCCCACAGAGTTTACTACCTAAACGGTTATGTCGTACTTCTCTATATACAACAGAACACCCGAGAATTCCTTCACTAAATATTTCGACATGGTAGCAGAGGTTTGCAACGCCCACGTGTCAAAACCTGTGCAGTTTGTAAATAACCCTTACAGTTACAGCTTCAGAAATAGAATTTTCTCTCATTTACATCTAAAATTTTCAGACCCACTACAATATAATTACATAATTTGGTACTTCAAACATTAACCGAGAGATTTGTGCTCCAGCAAACTCTGAAGGAACAGAATTTGAGCAACTTTAAATAATAAACAATGACTTTTTGTTTACTACAAACTACTAGGGAGCAATCAGTGTACTCCTTCCAAAGTCCAGGATCCCCCGGCACCCTATTTAACTCAGTTCACCAAGACAATTTCTTAGGGGATTAAACTTGTGATGGACTTAAAATGGTTGGAAGTCCAGACCTCTTAAACAAAAAGGTGACTCTGGAGAACAACCACAAATTGAGAATGGAAACAGCGTTTTAATCAGACCAAAGAAACAGTACATTTTACATAAGTATTTACATAATTTAAATTTAAAAAATATATATGCATGTTTATAATATATATGTATACTATATATAACAAAGAGCATAAAATTTGCAGAACACCGAGAAAAATTTTATGTGGGCAGGAGAAAAAGAAAGATACAGACTCCTTAAACTGGCGTGAAGGGAGAAACGGGACATGAAGTTTCCGACTTCGCCACGAAAAGTCTTACCGAATTGAGGGAGAGAGGGGAGACCGAGGAAGCCGTCATGTACTCGTCGGATGTCTTCAATAAATACTGCCTATTAAATTAATTTTATTATATATAGTCTGTACAAACTCGCCCCGTGCAACAAATACAGAAATTGCAAAAAGCAAGCGCTTCCATTAAATATAATGCTGAGTTCTGTTTTTTATAATATATATATTCATATATTTTTTTGTGTTGATGTTGCCACCAATTTCTAATCAATATATGATAATTGTAGTAATAATAATTATATAATATACAGTCATCAGTAATATCTGTAAACAACTCAATGTACACCCATTGGACCAATACACTATTATTTGTACACCTAAAATAAACGAGTTCCTTCAAGAAAAAGACCGCTAGTAAAACACGGGCACACGCACGTGTGTGTGAGAGCCGTGGAGCTGCGCTGGATTGGGCGCCGCCACAGAGTTCCCACGACGTTACGGGAGGAGGTAACTTCCGCCGCAGCACTTTTCAGACACTTTGATGAGAATATTTCAGAAGAGGGAGGGCACGGCCGTCCACGCTCCGGAGCTCGATAATGTAACTTTTTGTTTCGTTTTTTACTTTACACTGCGACCGAGAGGATAACGATTTGTGTCCATCTGCACGTGAGGGACGTGTAGAGGTCACACGTGTCTCCAATCCGTGTCGGTACGCAGGCGGCCCCTCACCTCCTAGCTAACAACGGAACAAACCTGCAAACAGAAGATTATCAAGTCAAAAATTACCAAATTGAAGGGAAGGACAAAAATGGACTGTACCAAGTTCAGACTCTTGGAATACAAGTACGAAAATCACCTACATCAATACACAATGTCCTGCATCCGGTTTTCAACAATGCTAAGGAAATTACCATTAAAACTTACACTCCTCTTCACCTCTGAAAGGCTACAGATATGGTATAAAAGCAAATTATTTACACATTGAGAAATATTCACAAGACAAGTCACACTTACACGGATAAGTTGGTGGTGGCAGTCACATCACTTGCAGCAGTTTCCGGGCGCCTTCTGTTGCCCTTCCGACTCTACCAGCCGTCGGCCCTGCCCACTGGTGCCGGCACCAGAAACCTGCTCGTTCTTGGGAAGTTTTTTGGCTGCAATAATAAAAAATTAACTATATACTAAAGTGTTAAGTGCTGAGGAAGAAGCACAGAACATCAGACTTCTAAGTATCTATGTCATCTGGCATGTGTTTTACACCACTTTACTATTTCCTATTCTAAATTTGGCATTGCTTCATTTTTTAAAAAATTATCATACATACAATTATCTACCTAATGAACATCTGTCAATACCCAACAGTTGTGTTGTACGTGAAATGTGGCTCCATAGTAAGTGTGAAATACATTAGTTTCAGAACCTGCACCACAGTTCAAAGCTGTAAAGTAGACGACATTTGTTTGAAAAAAATAAGTTAATTCAAGAGTAGTAACAAACATTTAGGGGTGAGGAAGGAAATAAAACTGTACAGACCGAGAAAAATGACAACTTGAAATGGTTAAGTTATGAAGTGAGCAAGCTAGGACAAGCCAGCCAATTAAACAAGTTTCCAGTATGGAAACAGAATTCAAACACACAATATAAATACACAATACAAAAAACACAAACCTGACCTGTCTTTTAGAATTATTATTGCTTCTACTGGAAGTCCCTTACACAACATTTCCTCCTACATTCATAACATGTTTACTAAAGTCCTCAATGAAGAAAACCATTATTCTGTTAAAAATTCTTACCTCGTTATTGATAAAATCAAGCACCTCACCGTCCCTCACGAATTTCTCTTGATGTCGTTTCCTTCTTCAGCTCTATTCCCAATGATTTAATCATTAACAGTTCCAGAAACAGTCTGAGTCAATATACTAAAACTATACTTGATGCAATTTTATGCACTATAAATCTAATCCTTAATTCCACTTATTTCATGTTCAATCAGGTTCACTATCATAAAATCCTTCCTCTCTTTGCTGAGATAGTCGTGAGAGACTTAGAAACTTCCTGTCTATCTCTACTTCCCGTCCAACATCTTTGCTACATCAGATATGTAGACGACCTGTCAATGTACAAACTGACGCTACTAAACTCAATAATTTCTAAGAGTGTTTATTATTACATTGAACCTTCCGTTTTCCCATTGCCATTGCTTCCCTATTGTTACACTAACCCTTCGGCTCTCCCAGTGTCATTGCATGGTATTTATATTTTTGTCTGTATTGGCTACCTTTCTTATTCATGAAGTACACAATAATCAGATCTTTGGCAGGAATCAAGTTAGTTTCAAAGAAAAAGCAACATGTAGAATGAAACTGAGTTTATATCCAGTAAATTTCAGTGAAGAGTAAACTCCTCAGGTTTGAAATGTGAAAGGTTGGAGTCCATGCCTGATCCAGTTTTAAAAGCAGTTTCCACTTGTGTGACTGGGACCTTGACAACAGGATTAGTGGGTGGCTGCCAAGCAGGGCTTCCTCAATCAATACAAGTAGCCAACTGCCACATCCGGGAGGTAAGAAAACTGTTGTTAATGAGCGTGAACTGCTTCTGTTGGGAAACCATATCAGTTCCTAAAGTTTTTATTTCCCAAGGTTAGACAAAACCTAACTCAAGCAAGATCTTTAATTGATAGGACAGACGAATGCTGCTGTCCCCAAAGGAAAAAATATTAGATACAAAACTAGAATAATCTTATCCAATCATTTCTTTGTAACTAGAAACTGACCACCAGGAATATTTCAAGAAAATTAATCTACGTTTAGGGACAACACAAAGTGATTTAAACTTTATTTTTGGACACAATTGCTCAAATCCACAACACAGATTCAACTGATAAAGTTAAAAAAAAAACTATGAAGATGACATGTTGCTACCCAAATCTTAAATAAGTTTTATTTTGATTAAAAAGGCTAAAACCTGACCAAATGTTTCCTACTTTAATTTTACATTTAAAATATAAGTGACAAAATAACAGAATAATATTCTAGTTCAGTAATTTAAACTAATTTATTGAGTAGGATCAACAGAAGAAATGAACTGAAATGTGGAAACCGGGGACTAATCATTGGAGGAACCCACCAGGACAGTAATGATTTTATAATTATGTAAATGAATTCTAAGCCAACTAAAATAGCCCATAGAATGTGAACCCGATTGCTATTAAATAAAATAAATAAATGGTAATCTAATCAATTCAGTCTTTTACTGTAATATTAGGTGTAGGATACTTCACTAATAAATAAATTATCTGTGCACCTTAATTTCACTTCCCATCAGTTGTGTGCGAATCATTTGTTGAACGACTGTTGCCACAGCAAATGTATACAAATTCATGAATGTAAACTTTCCTGTTGTAAATTATTGATAATTTCAATTGAAACTGCAACCAAACTGAGGAAAAAAACAATATCCTTCAATTGTGGAAAGAAGGCAACCAATATGAACCAAATCCCTCCCAATGCTCTATGGAATCCTCTAGGTACAGTGTCAAGCCAGCTTGCCAAGAATGAGCCAGTCTTAAGAACTTTACATGTGTGCGCACATTGAAAAATTGCTTCATGTTAATGGCTGCAGTCAAATTGGCTGCCATTGAAACTGCCCCAGAGTGACGTACCTATTGCCAAGAATATGTCGTTGACGTTGAAGGCCGTCTTGGCAGAGGTCTCCATGAAGAGCAGCCCGTTCTCCTCTGCATAGTTCTGGGCCTCCTCTGTCTCCACGACCCTCTTGTTCGACAGGTCCGACTTGTTGCCGGCCAGCGCGATGACTATGCTGGGGGAAGCCTGTCTTTGCAGCTCCTTCACCCAGGTCTTTGCTCTTCCAAATGTGTCCTAAATCAGGGAAAACATGAATGAATTCAGGATATTAACAGATGTGAAAATATAGTCATAAGGAACAAAAAAATACCAGTAACAAGACTTCCCATGGTCAAACTGCCATTTTCCAACCATAACTACACAATTTTCAAAGGCAAAACTGTATTGCATATGGGACTCTTTCTTCCCTAGACACTAATACAATATCACAAGCACAAAGATGAGAACAGATATCTCTCAGTCAGGATTTAGGACAGTATAGGAAAGGCTACCTTCAGATTGCAGCCCCAAACAATTCAATCTAGTCAAACAATACTCCTATTCTCTACATTAACAACTGACAAATCTGATCTCAAAGATTTATTTCCCCCTATTCCACCAACACCATTTTCAGTTTCTTACAGTGTTCAAATGTGTATTATTTGAATTATGGGTGAAAAATCTTGCAATAAGATTAAACTTTCTGTTACTCAGGAGTGGCAGGAAACAAACTAAACAGTAATGAAACCTCATTCTTAAGTTACAGAAATGTTTCCACACTTCTGGGGGGAAAATGAAGACTACAAGACCCTATACAATTGTTATTCCAAATAATCACACAAGTAACAGTTTAGTAAAAATATGAATTAGTAATGAACACTTTGGCAACAAAAAGTTAACACAAACTTAAAAAAATAAATTCCCATATTAACTGCAGCAAACTGAATGTTTACACAACACTTTGGGTGCAATACGACTAACTGAAGGAGCTCACACCGACCTGGTTTGTAATGTCATAGACGACAATAGCCGCCTGTGCACCACGGTAGTACATCGGCGCCAGGCTGTGATACCGCTCCTGGCCGGCAGTGTCCCAGATCTCAAACTTAACAGTGGTGTCTTCCAGGCAGACCGTCTGAGTCAGAAAGGCAGCTGCAAAAAGAAACAAAGAGTATCAAGGGCGCTGAATCACATAAGCATACTATAAACTCAAGATACAGAAAAGCACAAGTGTCAATTCAAATGTAAAATGTTACCAGAAAAATCCTCAAACAATAATACTTAATTCGACTTTCATACAGAAAAACTTTAAATGGAGAAATAACCAAGAAAATTAAAGTGCTCAACATTTTGACATGGATTGGAGTGTTTTTTTTTTTAACTGCGAAAAACTGAAGTCTTGAGATTTACTTGTTAGAATAAGATGCCAATCAGTGTTGAAATATCACACTTTTAAATTGAAATTTCTTTGTTATTGTTCCTCTATTTAAAGTTTGTCTGCATAAAGGTAGAATTAAGTATTTTTAACATACATTAATTTATAGGTTATCCCTTTAAAAACATCCTACTGGCTTCTGTATGTCTATGAACTTGCCAAGTTTATAGGAACAAATTTGAAATTAGTTCAGTGCATATCTATCATTAGACCAACATTGTAACTGTTAACTCAAACACAACCATTCAACAGGTCATCTTCACGTCAAGAAGACGAGCATGTCACTAGTTGGTAACGGCGTCCAACCCCCCAATTCCTAAGCCTGAAACATTGTCCTTCAAAAAGCCAGAAGACAAAGTGCTATACATATATATATATACACTTAAGTTTATACAAATGAGAGCCACGTTGAAAATTGTTTTACACCAAGTATGATAAACACTCACAGTTGCAGAAACCTTTAATCAAAAGTTTGGATACTGATTTTACAAAGGTTTTTAAGTGGTAACTGAAGGACACATCATCTTGAGCATCAAACTTCAATTGCATATATCTCCATAATTAAGACAGAGAGCAAAGTGTAATTCTTTTCAAAGCAGTCTTAGAATTGTGAATATTACCCATAAATATTGGAATTTTACTAAATTTTGCCATTTATATAACTTTAGTGTAGACCACAATTTTTCGGATCTTCACGACAACAGCTTTACCTAAACAAAAGTACGAAGGGCACACTCAAACAATGTCCCAGACAATAGCCATTGTCTCTCTAAACAAGTATTATCTGCCACCCAATACCATTATCAGGAACCAGACAAATATTGAGAAATGTTTGATGAGAAACAAACAAGTTTTACTGTGAGTAACTGGAGAAATTCAGGTTCCTGTAAACTTTCTCAAGTCCAGAAGACTAGATGCAACAGTACATCTGTCTCACTTTCCACTCCCCATAAATGCCACACAATGAAACATTAAGAAACTAGGAGTACTCAGTCTGGTACCAGAAGACTGCCACAATTAATTCACAACAGTACCAGTGGCTGAAAACTCTCAGCTTAATGAACTGTGCTCAAGAAACATAATTATAGTTCAACAGAACAAAAGTGTAAGAGTATCCTACTATTACTATTCCAAAAGTGCATTGACCAGACATAGTTCACTTTAAATAGGTTATGTAGAGCAGGAAGGACCACTTTCATTTCAGACTCATCCATCGCCAGTCAAATAAAATCACAACATTAACAAAGAAAAGCAGAAAGAAGTCACAGAAAACTTTCAATTTTAACTGTACTCGGCACAGATAAGTCTGAACATCTTAAAACAGTTTCACCAACATTTTGGTTAAAGTTGAGCCATAAGAAACTGACACTAAAACGTGTTGCTAAAGAACCAAAAGTTCCCAAGGTCAGACAACTATAGACATTTCATATCATTTGTATGGAATTAAGGACACTGTTCCAAAGCAGCCTATTATATGATATTCTGATATACTCAGAAGTGACCCATTTACAAACCTAACAACCAAATTAATGCAGTAAGTGCAATTTCAAAAGACACAGACCCTTCCACACTGATAATGCACTTTCACAAATGTCTGCTCCAGGGAAATTGCAATCTAAAGAAGGCAGGGAACATCGCAAAACCTTTTCTCTTCAGATTCTAGTTATGACGAGCTGCCAGGTACAAGCCTGTCATTCTTTGAGCAAGGAAAAGAAGTTCACAGGCGGTGTGGTGTAAAACATTTACAGAATTTCATGCAACTGTGTTGAAAGAATTCCAAACGTGAAAAACAAGATTCCGAAAACTTCAAGGTCACTCGTAGGAAAGTATAATAGAGAAACGTGTGACTCACCTCCAATGGTGCTCTCCTGGTATTCGTGGAACTGACCCTTGACGAACCTCAGCACCAGGCTAGATTTCCCCACGGCAGATTCTCCGAGAAGAACCAGCTTAAACTGGCAGATTTTCCCCTGGGTGGAACCGTTGGGCCTCTGCGCCACACCGCGATTTGCCATGGCAGCAGCGAAACTGTGGAAGACAAAGGAGTCAGAACACACAGACAAAGGAAAATGGGGCAATCAGCTGACTAGGACGAGTTGGCCATTTCGCTTAGCCTCGGCCTCGCACACAAGCATTTATGACAGCTGACCCGAGTTTCCCCCGGGGGCCACGGCTTCGCTCCCGTAAATTCCCGTGACTCACGCTCGCGAACCTGTCGAGCAAGCAGGCGTTTCCCGACGACGACCTCGGGCCGATTAACGTCGCCCGATAATTGGGAACGCGGGCAGGCGACGAACGTCTGCGTTCGCAGCTAACCTGAAGTGACGTCCAGGGCGTCGTGGACGCCAGCCGCGAATCGCGGAGGACCCCGTCGAAACCCGGGCAACAATTATTTACCTCTGACTGCACCGTGCGAAGAGGAAAATCGGCAACTAACTCGGTCTCGGAGGAGAAGACTTGTGTGGCGCAGCGAACAACCTCTCCACTCACACGTCTAGGCGTCACGCATTTATATCACTCCGCGTCCCGATACGCGACACGATCGCGATCCGCTGCAATATTACAACTCTAGTGTCCCAAAAAATCCATACTGTCACGTAAATACATAAATTTTGGGTAAAAACGGCCCAGTGAGAGTATTTCGGACGTGACAAGGTGGAACTACTTTCGTCGACGCGCCTGCCGGAAGTAACTCCGCGCGCCGCAGGAAGGTGTCGCCCCGTCGCGTTACGTCACGCTTAGAAGCTCCCTTTGATCTCGAGTCATCGCTCGCTGGCGGAAATTTTTTTTGTGTTTATAAAATATTTTTTTGAATTTCCTTCATCGCTGCGGGGGTAAAAGACGAAACCCGAAGTAGTACTTGTTCAGAATTTACCTGTGACGGAAATAACAAATTATGGCGTACTGGGGCCTGTTTGTGGAGAGATGTCCCAACATCAAAGCGGTAACGTATAAGAGAGTTGGCTTAACCTAACCTCGTCAGGCGCTTTCCTTCACGAGAAAATACCAACAATGTCCCAGAAACCCAACGGCAAAACCATTTGCAGCCTAAAGCCTCCGTTCTTTTTTCTTTGTAATGAAATGAGATGTCAGGTGGTATCGCAAAACGGGGATGACGTCACTGGAGCGGGCCTCAGGAGTTAGTATTGACACCGTCTGTTTTACTTGATACAATTGCCCGCGCGGTGACGTCATCCTCGCCTCGACCACTTACCATTATTATTCATATTCCTATTTTCTCCCCTTTATTGCACGGAAGTCGCGTAATTGCGTGGAAGGAAGGAAGGAGGTAAAGATGCGTCGGCATTGTGGAATGCGAAACGACCTTCAAAGAACATGACACATAAAGGCAGGTTTGTCATCTTTATTCAGAATTTCGGACATGAGTTTGATGATGCAGGCCGGCAAGATGAAGCCGCACGAGGACGTCCGCGAGTGCTTCGTCAACGTCTCCCTGGAGGACAAGATGGCGGCCCTGGGCGTCGCGGACCACGGCGTCGCGCCGCCCGTGGCGGAGCCTCGCTTCGCGGACAGCCAGCGCCGCCTGGGGCAGTACACGCAGGTGAGCGGCGGCGACTCTCCGCCCCCGTGAGTGCGCATGCGGGCGCGACTGAAACGGAGCGTCTGTCTAGATGGCGGCGGTGCTGCGGCCCCCGCTCAAGAGCAGCACGGGCGTGGTGCGCGACGAGCTGCTGGAGACGGTCTACCAGTCGTACTGGAGGAAGCCCGTGGGCAAGAGCAGCGACCCCACGCCGTTCCTGCCGCTGTCGCACCGCGGGGGCGGCGTCGTATACGGCAAGAAGATGCCTGCGGACCCCCCGGCCGCAGAGATCGTGAATCCGCTGAAGCCGCCGCTGCAGGTGACGCTGGAGGCCGGCGTCGGCCACGCGCTATACGTGACGACGCACGACGCCTACGACCCCGGCGAGCAGGTGCGGCGGCGCTACGAGGAGCCCGCCTTCGACTCTCGGCGTCGTTACGGGCAGCGTTCGGGCGCCGACCCGAGCGGCGTCTCCGTGCGCAAAGGCATCCGCTGGTTCAACGACGCCGCCCACTCGCCCGTGAGCCGCCTCCAGGCCGCCCACACGCGCCTCCGCAGGGCCGCCCTGGGCGAGGCCGCGCAGCCGTGAGTGACGCCACGCAGCCGGCGCCCCACACGCCTCCGCCCCGTGCTGACGTCGTCCTCTGCCCCGCAGGAACGACGTGCTGGCCACCTGCGTGCGTCCCGACCACGCCTTTGGCAGGAGCACCGTCGTGGACCACGGGGTGCTGGAGGCCATGCGCGGAGACGTGGCGCCGCCTCCCGCCAGGGCGCAGCAGCAGCGTGCTGTCGGACACGCCAACAAGCTGCGTCGCGTGCTGGAACGACGCCGCCCCGGTGGCTTCCCCTTCCAAGACCTGCAGGTCGCTTTCCAGGCGCTGGACCGCGACTCATCCGGGAAGATTCTTCTGGAGCAGGCCTACGCCGAGTGTCGCCGCCTCCACGTGGGTCTGGACGCGGCGCTGATGACGGCGCTCCTACGGGACCTCGGCGTTCTCGAGGACGACCTCGTCCGCTACGGGGACCTGCTGTGCGTCCTCCACCACGCCCAGCGGCTGCCGGGCTGCCTGCCCAAGGTCCACGGTCAGTGTCACGCCTCGCGGGACGGGGTGCGGGGGCGGCGTGACGTCACAGCCATGTGTGTGTTTGCAGACCCGGCGATGCCGGACCCCGGGCGGCGCGGAGAGGCGGGGCGCCTGCGCGCGGGCCCGGTGGCATTCCTGGAGATGCCGACGGCCGGCGTCCCCTCGGACAGGAAGCCGCAGCACTTTTCGCTGGACGCGGACTCGCACGCCACGGCCGTGCTCAGTCCCTCCGTCTGGACGCAGTACGGCCTCGACCACCGCGACATCTTCCAGCTGCGGACCAAGGAGGAGCTCCTGCGCATCCTGGGGGCGGCGGGCGTCATGTGTCCCGCGGCCGTGCTGGACCCGCTGTGGGCTTCGGGCGCCGAGCTGGCGTCTCTGGAGGACGTGAGGAGCGTCCTGGCCCGCAAGGCCGCAGCGCGCTTCAACAACGCTCCCTGAAGTTGAAGGGATGAGAGACAAACTTGCTTCCGTAAAATTGACCAAATAAACAGATTATTTCAATTTATGAGAGCAGTTTCTCTCCGAGACGGTCATGAGGAACTCTACGCTCATGTGGACCAGTCATGTGTCGACTTTCCCGGTAGAGATTAAATTATCAAAACTCCCCTTGGCACTAGGAGTGGTGTTTTAAAAAAAATTATGGAAACTGTCAAAATAAATAGTTTCGGGACTCGGTACTTCAAGAGCTATTTCTACCCTTGATGAAGTGGGAGGATGCAAGGGGTGACCGATGTAACGTGAAGCTGCAGAGTTCGGGTGCAAGGTTTCGTGGATGCTCCTATGGTAGGATGCCGTGCACCGAGACCACGTTATTCCGTCGGTGTGTGGCGGACAGACGAGTCATAAAATTCCTTCTTGGGTCTAATACCTAGGTAGTGCCAGGTACTCGGCTAAACTTATACGATTTACAAGTATTCGAAAGACGTTTTGTGAAATGAGAGGAGAGAATCTATACAAAGTACTTTTATTGACGTACATCTCAATGTCTCCTGCTTTAACTCGGACACACACACATACATATTATATGTACAAACAATGCCGTTACAGTTTCCCATCACAATATATACAGATCAACTATGTACACTGGAAAGTCGTCTTCACCTGGCAGACTTCTGTTTTCTTTTCTTCTTGTGCTGTTGCTCATATGAGCTTTTCTTCTTTTTCTTCTTGCTTGTGCTGCCTCCACCCGTTTTCTTGGCATGTCTAGAAGCCGAAGACGACTTTCTTTTCTTCTTGTCAGACTTGGACAGGTGTGCACCATCATCCGAGTCAGAGCTGGAATCTGTGGGGAAGAAGCAGAATATGATATTTATATATGACCAGAACCGTGATGCGTAAACTAATCACAGAAAATGTGGTAGTTATTTTGTAACAATCACATTAATGTGAGTGACACAAAGAAACTTATTAGATGGGCGCAGTCTGTTTTAGTGAATTTCAGGCTAAGTGGAAGATAAATTATAAGAATCACCCAGCTGGTCTTACCCGAGGAAGAACTGTCCGAAGAGGACTCTGATGAGCTCGAGTCGGAGTTGCTGCTGGAGAGGTTTTCTATGAGGCTGGGCAACAGTGGGGCCTTGGGCTGTGCCTTGAGGTGTTCACGCAGCTCGTCCCTGTATCGAGAGATGATAAACACAAATTAGGTATCACGAGAAGGTCCTCGTTGGGGGACGAAAATTGGAAACTTACGTGAGGCCACCCAGACCGATGGAGGTGAAGAAGTTGATAGCGAACCTGGTGTTCTTGGGATTGTCACGGGGGAAGAGTCCTTCAAAGGCAGTCTGCATTGTCCTGCAACAAAAGGTGTACATTTTTTTTACTTTACACACTACAATGACATCATAAGCTATCCCACATATTAAAAGTATGTTTTAGTTTGGCAGCAATTGCTGTGACTCACATTTTCGACAAAAAAATAAAATACTATTACAAGCTTATGAATCACGACATAACTGGGAGCAAGAAGAATCCAGACATAAATATGGTTTCAGAATGGCACACTTAACACACAGCTACTTTTACATATCTGCTTTCCTTGTCATCATAGACCTGACCAGTAATAGTGTTACACAAATAATTTTGTGAGAGAGGAATATAAACTTACGGATCCTTGACCCTGTCATTGAGCTTTCCCAACGACATGTATTCTGACAGCTCCTGGAAGAGTATCTTGATGAAGATTCGGCTGGAACTGGTGGTGTCCTCCTCATTGAGGCGGATGAAGGAGAGCACCTCCCAGGAAATGGCATCTGTGAAAAGCAAGTGTGCAAAGAACTTTGCCACATTTCTCAGCTTGTTGGTGTCCAGGCGGTGAATGGTGTTGTACGTGTCTCGGAAGATCTGCTGGAACGGTGGCACGTACACCTTGTTGATCTGGCAGAATCTCTGCAGAACAAGAGAAACGCCGGCTTCAAAACCACTTTAAAATGTACAATGAGCAGTGTTACTTGCATAAGTTAACAATGAAATGTTTTAAGTGAAACATGGAGATATTTTATAAAGTATAAGACAGTTATTGTGGCCGATGGAACCTTATTGTTAGCCATCGGCGTTTGGGCTGTCTGGCCACATACAGTTTTGGCGTGTCTGCCAATGTTTCGTTTGATAGCAACAAGCATTCAGCCTTTAGAATGCTCAGTGCTGTCAAGCGAAATGTCGACAGACACACTGAAACTATACGTGTGTCTATGGTGTGAAGTAAACAAAATGAAAAATAGCAGAAGACATTGGAAAAGGGAGGGGGGATGAAATATTATAAATGAAGATAAAAAAGTGAGAAAATTGAGAACTAAGAGAAGGAAACCGTGAAAGGGAAAAATGAAGTCATAAAATCATTTAAAGAATGAAATTAGGTTCCGAATTGTGAGAGAATACACTTTTCATTTTCAAAAAAATTCAGAGCCAGTTTGTGGACAGAGAATTTAGTTGCAGAGATAAAAGTGAGCAGTTCAAAAGGCTTAGTGTCAAGAAATTAAGATCAGTTGATAAATTGTGTGGTTGACTGGGCGATTTGTGGGATGTCAATATTAAATTAAATACCAACTTGTTTAGGAGTCATCAGTCATTGCCAACTTCAATGCAGTTGACAGGCAAATGGCGTGCCACTCACCTGGGCGAGGAGACCGAAGAACTTCTCGTAAGTCCTCTGCTCAGCGCAACAGTCTAGGAACATGTGGCAGAGCTCTATCTCCTGGCCTGGCTTCAGTTGCATGCGCATCAACTTGTGCGCACACTCCTCAAAATCCAAGCTGGAGTGGATCGTCAGGTAGATGGCTCGGCGCAACGCCACCAGGTTTGTCTCGGTGTTGTCCACAATTGTAGCCTCTTTGTTTTCGTCATCTGTGAGGGAGAATTACGGTTGGAAATTGAGAATATATTACAAGCAACTGAGAGGGGGCAGGATAAATTCTTGCCTGTAGTGGCACAAACTGTATGTAATTTTTTTGGAGTGCCAAAATCAATAGCAGTGCATCACATGGGGGAGGGGGGGAAAGATGAGCATCAAGTTTCTTTGCTTTACCACATTTATGTTGTTCTCAATGAATTAGACTTACCATCACCACTGTCAGCATTTGACTCTTCCTCATCGACACCTGACCCACTCTCACTGCCTGACTCGTCACTGCTCTCATCTAAGATCTCCTTCTTTAACGTATTGTACTTTTCTTCATTTGCCTCATACTCTGCGTCAAACTTGAACACATCTAAAAGAAAGAATCACAAGTATAGAAGTTATCACGGATGGTATTGTTAACAATCTTAGTTTCTCATTCAATTCAAATATAAATCTCAATAAATGCAGTATAGGCATCCAACAAATTGAGGAAAATGTATTATTCATCGATTTTATCTAGTACATACTCAGGATCTCCTCGCCGTCCTTCACCTCATCCAGCGTGATAATGTGTGTGAACTGATCTTCCTCCTCGACGAGGTCCAGGTCTGAAATCACAGCCTCGTGGCCTTGGAAGTTGCCTTTCCGTATTTGGAATATCACTTCTATCATATACTGGACCTACAAACAACAACCAAGAATGTGTTTATTTATCATCCAAAACAAATCCAAGTAAGCACTGTTTCATGATGAAGTTGAAGCATGAAGAGAAATGATTGGTAGCTCATATAAAATTAATGTGTTCTCAGGATTTCAGAGGGAATGATAGTGTTAGTGGTTATCTGTAGGTAGGGATGGGTTGCAAATGGTTCACACAGGAAGAATATATTATTACTTACCCTTTTCTCCAGTTTTCCTTCATGGAGAATGTTGCGCAGCATCTCAAATATGGCGAGCATGCCCTTGTTGGACAGTTCCAGGAGCTTCATGCCACATTCCTTTAAGAAGGCAATGGCCACCTCGATGGAGTCGTCTGTAGGACTTTCCACCAACAGCGTCAAGATCTCCAGGGCGATGATCTCGTGTGCCTGGAAAAGCAACTCAACTCAAAAGATGTATGGGTTATGGAGGAGCGAATGCTGCTGTAACTTGGATTGGGATTGAAAACGAAGATCTATCACAGTCATGGCACAAACAAATTACACCAGATTAGAGGGAACTTGTCTCTTCTTGCAATTCTGTTCTTACTCCCTAGTCAATGGTCAGCAACTCTATGCTCCTGAGCAAGATCATTGACTCCAAATCTAACAGATTTGCTTCCACTCTTTACCATTTCACAGTGTTAAAATCTCAGTTTTTAACCCTAGCCTCCCTTGGCTACACCACTGTGTCATAATTGGCTCTATAAATTGTCTTAGTTCACCTTCGCCAATGTCTGGGATTGACATTTACAAAATTTGAACCTTGGGAGTACTTATTTTCAACTTAGCTTCACAAAACAAAATGCTTCAAACAGGTATGAGATCAAACGTATTCAAGACTAACAATTCCCAGCAGCAGTACTTGGTATGATGAATATATGGATTTCCAGATTGTTACTCGTCACCCAAAGTAAATTGTGCAAATATCAGCAGTACCAACCTTTTAATGTCAGAATTAATAGTAATAACCATGGTTGGTATTTCTCAGACTTCTAACCAATATAAAATATACCAGGAAAATATGAACCCCTTCATGATAAAAATCATAGTTGAGTTGAACATGGTGAAAGGATATGGTGACAATAATTGCATATGAAAATAAAACCTAAGACTTTTGGGGCACTTTGTGAGAAATCTCAAGCTTGTACTATCCAGGGTGGTAAAGTGAGGACTCAACCCTCAATGCTACAACATAAGAGGAACAGTCATCAGAATGTCAAAGAACTGCTAATTAAATAACACAAATTTCATCTCAGATATAATAACATAATTTCTTCAAATCCTGACACAAAAGAATTATTCACAATATAATTAGGAATAAAATACTGTGGTAAGCTACACAATGAAATAAATGGACTGACTCCAATACAGTCAGAGTTGTCACAGTTACTTTCAAAATTTTGAAACACTTGGTATTCAGATTACCGTAGCCTGTTACTCACAACTCTCTGGTTGACAAGGTGAGCGATGAACGTCACAGCTGAGATGCAGGTGCTCTTGTCATTCCTCTTAAAGCCTCGTCGGAACTGGAGCACAATCCTCTTCATCAGCAATTCACCGATGTTTGGAAACTGCAGACAGAGTAATTATTTGAAATACAATGTATAAATTTCTCTATCTGGTATTTATAATATTCCATCAATCATTCACTTGACAAAATTGGGAATGCAGAATCTCTGCTCGAAACATTTGAATAGTGATGGTACAACATATCAAAATACCAACAACTGAATTTTTTTTGTAAAACAAAGTCACAAGTAGTAAAGCATATCAGTTCAGTACTGCACTTCCACTACATGGCACACTCAAGACACACATGTCCAGATCCAACCAGAAAAAAACTTTTACCTCGAGTATTTGGCTCACCTTACTGTTGATGACGGACACTAAGGCAGCATACACGTGTGTGAAGGTTGGGGAGGCAGCCTGTGCCTGGATTATGGACCGACAGAGCAGGCCCCTACCCCTGACGACATTCTCCTTCAGCAGGTCACGAACTATGGTCTTCAGGTTCCCCACATTCACCTTATTGATGTGCCCGTGGATAGATTTCTTGAGAGCCTCCCACGCGATTCGTTGATATGCCACGCTAGATTTGTCCGTTATTTGTGCCTGCATCATACGCAGTTTGGCTGGAGGGATGTACGCCCCACCAGTTTTGGAAGTAAGCATGTCGGTCTTCTTTGCAGTTGGGGGTGGAGGGGCCACGGCCCGAGACTCACCGCCCTCATTACCCCTGGGCTCACCACCATCACTGGAGTCGTTCCTCCTGGGGATCTTGTCGTTTCTGTCCGGTTTCTTGTGATTGTCCTCCCGAGTCTCACCTCTCCCTCCTGCCTGTCTGTTGACCCTCCTATCATCACCATCTTCCCTATTGTATCTGTTCCTGTCCCGCTCCCTCTTGTCCCTCTCACCATCATCTCTCCTGTATGCCGCAGCACCTTCTAAATAAATTTCTCGGTCCCTCTTCTGTCTGACTCTGTCCTCATATCCGTCCCGGTCCCTCCTGTGTTCGTAGTTGTCTCTGTCCTTT
Source organism: Zhengitettix transpicula (assembly GCA_037074705.1). Classification (NCBI taxonomy): domain Eukaryota; kingdom Metazoa; phylum Arthropoda; class Insecta; order Orthoptera; family Tetrigidae; genus Zhengitettix; species Zhengitettix transpicula. The sequence continues at coordinate 440,188 of CM073591.1, forward strand.
TCCCAGTACCGACCACCCCTGTACTCCCTGTGCCCTCCCCGTTCCCCGTAACGGTCATACTCTCTGTCATCGAAGTAGTCCCTGTCGTAGTAGGTGTTGCCGTACCTTTCCCTAGTCCCTCTCCTGTCATTCTCCTTGATCTTGCGTCTTTCGTCGTCGTCCTTACCGTAGCCTTTACTCTTTCCACCTGCTTCATTTGTGCTGTGATTGACTTGGTTCTTGCGTTCGTCTTCGGATTCCGGGGACTTGCTGTTCACGGCCTTCCTCTTCCTCCTTAACCTGGATGAGTCTTTCCTCGCGGGACTCGACTCACGCTCCGCATCAGACAACTCCGATCTTTCCTTGTGTCTCGAAACTTTGGCACTACTCATCGTCCACTACACTTTCCCTTGCTGATGCGAAGAAACGTCCACCGTTGCGCCGTTCCAACACAAGCGCATCTGGGTCCTCCAATCGCTGTAGATAAACTCCAACTGCAAAATCAGGCGGCGACTGCGGCTCTGCCGTTATTCACAGCAACATATCGCCAATTCTACAAAGTTTCAACGAGAATGATAAACAAACTTTACACTTGGTAAACACCTCACTTCGGGCGACAGCAAAGAATCTAAAATAGAATAATGCCACACTGATCTGAATACGAGCGGGAAGACGTTCCACTCCAAAGAAGTTACAAATAGGAAGCAAACTTTGTACTCTTCACTCGTTATAAATCGTACAGTATTTTCTGTCACTTAATAAAAAGAAAAAGAAATTAAGAAAAATATTTTAGGAAATAATAAAAACATATATTTACTAAACACATCACAACTAAAATGTTCGTGACTGCACATGAAAAATATTTCTGATACGCAGATAGTATCGATATCAGGCTGATTCGACCTCGCCGAGCAATGGCCGCCCCGTACGTGTGAAAGGACAATGGAAGACGAGTTGGAGGACCGGGTTCTGTACCAGACGTACGTGTCTCACGCGAAGCTCATGTCGCGGCTGGCCGTGCCGCTGAACGCGGGCTACATGTGGCGCTTTCTGCGCGTGTACGTCCTCAAGCCCGAGGTGTTGGTGTTCAGCGCCATCCTCTTCTTCGTGGTGGTGTACATCCAGGCCGTGGACGTATGGAGCCGCGGCGTGCTGGAACGCCTGCAGTACGGCGCGGCCAGGTCCGCCTCCAAAGTGCGTTACCTGGGAGGGGGCGGCGGTGGGGGTGGCGAGAAGCTGAGCTGGGAGCTGCGCGAGGGCAACGTCGCGGCCTTCGCCGTGCAGGGCCGCCGCGCCCGCATGGAGGACCGCTTCGTTGTTCACGAAGACGTCAACCACACCGGCGTATCGCTCTTCGCCGTGTTCGACGGACACGGAGGAGAGGTGAGCTTTCAGCACAACTGCGAGTATTGTCTACGGTGTGGTACATTTTGTAATTCATCGGGCTAAAACTGACTCAACTTTGAAGTTGTGGCTGAAAAAGTATGTGACAAACCTCGACTTTTATCCTGTAAACAGAGCTTATAAATTATTTTATCCTCAATTAGTTGTGAATTAATATTTTCCACTGTTGTGTGATCAGTAATTTTCTCAATAAGTTACAATGAAAGTTTTTGGTTTTGTTACTTTTTAACTAAAACTGACATTTAGACGAAGACTAGTTTCGTCTTTTCCATTTTGATAAACTTTACCTTGGATGAGCATGTACCGTAGTGTCATAGCAGTGAATTGCATTTTACTTGCAGACCCTGCTAAATAAAGTTTAAAATAAAAAAGGTAGAGTAAATCCCTCGTACACCCTTCAGATGTGGTGGTATAATTTTATATGTTTTATTATGACCTTTCACAATGGTGCTGGAATACGATCTGTGAAACTTTATGGCTGAAATCTACTATACTATACATCTCCAATTTAATATTACAAGTAAGTATTAGCTTTTTTATAAACAAATGATAAAGTGGTCATCATTTGTGACAAGTGTGTGTGATAGTTTTGAATGTGACGTAATCCATAAACGTGCGAGGGTCCATTTCAGTTTAGTCACTTTATGTAAGTTTTCATCCAGTGGAGCACGTTCTAAACTTTAGTCTACCTAAACCATTCAGTTTTTTTCAGTTCTTATATGGATTTAGTGTTTAATATCAGTGAAGTGTGAAAATAATATAATGTTTGGGGTCGACTAACACTTTGTTTTCAATGTTGAAGAAACAGTTGGGTTTTTGTTCTGCTTACAGGTGTTAACATCGTTCTGTTCTGTTGCCAATTGCTCCATTATTATATTTTATTTTTGCTACTATCTACATACTTTCTTTTCTCACACGATTCCTTTTAACACTAACTTTCTGCTACTTATGCTAGCATTTATCATTGAAATGTTTATTGCTATGTGAATGTTTTTTAAGTCAATTTAGTCAATTGCTTATGCTTCATAACTTTGGCTTTGAATTTTTCCTTTGAAAGTCAATAAATGTTAAGTTGTTCAATTTGCCTACAATATATTGAGTGTCACCCATGTTTTTGATTGTCCATCTGTTACAATGTGTACTGTGAGTCTTAGTGTTGCCAAATTTTGACCCTTCAGCAGAATCACAATCAATTATGTTGGTTTCATGCCTCTAGCAAGATTGAAATCTTGTGTTGTTACATACACAACTCCTGTACTGTTAAAAAAGAAAAACTCATTCCTCAATTGTTCAAATAAAACAATATTGCAATTTATTGGCTGTATTAGGCATTATGTATTATAAACTACAAGATGTACACACAAAAGATTCACTATTTGTAAATTAGTATACAAAAACTAATGTAAAATAAACTGTCTAGATTTAGCAGTGCTGATAACTCACGTGAAGCATTGGGTGTTTTCTTGTAATCATGTCATTAGGTTAGTTATTCTGTATATTTAGAAATTACGCCCATTACTGTGCATTAATGAAGTTAACTATTTTCAGTTTGCAGCCAATTATGCCCGGGACAAATTGATACACAACTTGAACGAAAAGGTCGCGGGGCTGAAACGGCTGCTCTCTCAGGGGAGGAAGTCCTCATCCATCAGGGAGCCAATTGAGAAGCCTCCCTCCACTCCCCAAAAGGCAACAGACTCACCCAACATCGATAGAAAGAAGAGCTTCCGCAAGACTGCGAGCAGCACTGACGAGTGTGTGAAGAAGACCGGCGCCGTTGTGACTGACCCAGAGTTGCTGCGCAAGCTGGATAGCCTGCAGAGGCCCATCACCCGAGATGTACGTCCTTCCAAGGCACCAACAATTGTAGCCACACCTTTGGAAGACTACTTGGACTCTATGGGAGGCATAGACTATGGAAGGCTCATCACCGATGAAGTTCTGGCCGCAGACCACCTCCTGGTAGAGGCAGCCAAGAAGAGCATGGATGTTGCAGGTCAAATTTAGAAGATTAAATTATTGAGTTTCTTTTCTATTTCAATATTTCAAAATCGTGAAATTCCAAATTGTCGGGCTTCTTGTATAGTTTATCTTTTATAAATTGCAGTCTTTAACAGATATATCAATTGGCCTTTATCAATTGTAACTTAAATTTGCTTCATTTCATTATCACTATATCCATTTCCTTTTTACTGTTTAGCAAGGTGTGACTTTTGTACCAGACAGTTTTCAAAATCACCGTGGAACATTGTGATGCAGACATTTACAGTGGTTTGATAATTCTGTTCTTATCATCCAATGTGTAAATTTTATTCATTCATGCTTAGATGAACTCTCCCATTGTTCAAAGATTGAAGCCTTTCCCGGTGTAGTTGTTCAATATATTGTTCTCGGAGTTCAACAGGGTTTTGCATAATTATATTAGAACGCAACGTTTCGACGACTAAAAGCTCTGTCTTTGTCTAGAAGATGACGACAGAGCTTTTAGTCGTCGAAACGTTGCGTTCTAATATAATTATGCAAAACTCCCATCGTTGTTTATAATCAGTTTCATTAATGTCCATGACTGGGAAACAAAGTTTCATGATCTGAAACTTAGTTACCTTTTTTGTTTACGCTGCAGGCACGACAGCACTCATCGCCTTGCTGGAAGGCTCCAACCTGGTGGTGGCAAATGTCGGTGACTCAAGGGGCGTGATGTGTGACGGCAAGGGCAACGCCATCCCGTTGTCCTTCGATCACAAGCCACAGCAGGTAAATTATATAATTTTTAAGGTGATTTCAATTTGCCGTGTAAACTTAAAAGGGACAAAGTCCTGTGGCAGTTGTTGGGTAACAATGAACCTAAAAGATATTAATATACGTTGAATAACAAGTAATTTTTATAACATTTCAGAGAGTTGTCTCCATCAATAGAGTTTGAACCATGAAGTTTTTCAGCCTCATTTAGTTAAGACAAACCCGTAGCTTTTGACATGGAAATAGGATACATGTTCTCCTGTTATGTGACATTTACTGTCTGCATTGCAGTGATAAAAAACTTTTCTTTCCCTCATAATTAAGTTTTTATGACATTGCTACATCAAGCGATGAAAATAGGCATAGGTTATTATTTTGTGTTCTACTGTCTTTCTCAGCAAACCTCCACTTTTGCAGTTCAAATTTGTGTACATCTCTCTGTGAGGCCTGAGTGAATCAAGTAGGATTCTGCTTCCTGGATACTTAGACAAGAGTTTTTTCTGTTGCACCTTCAGGAAACTGTGTGCTTACACATGGATCTGCTGATTCTGCTCGACCTCACAGGGACACTCAAACAGTATTTCTTCACCTGAGTCACGTTCAAAATATGCGAACTATCTTTTCCATTTATTTCTTGTCATTCTTTCTACTAGTTGTGTTAGATTTCACTCAGGCTACCAGAAGTGATTGGTCAGACGATCTTGTCTGCTGTTTCTAATTGACATAATTTATGGTAGTAAATGAGTATGAAAATAAATTTAAAAATTGATTTACAGTAAGCTGCAAACAAAAAGTCATTGGATGAGAGAGAAAGGTAGGAAGGAAATACCAAGTGACAATAAAGAAGTTTTCCCTGTGTCTTGAATGAGGAAGGAGTGTCAGGACCTGGGTCTACTGTTTCTGTTGTTAATGAAAGCTGCTTGTGTCTGCAGGTGAGAGAGAGGAGGCGCATCAAGGAGGCCGGCGGGTTCGTGACATTCAACGGTGTGTGGCGAGTGGCCGGCATCCTGGCTACGTCACGGGCGATGGGTGACTATCCTCTCAAGGACAAGAAGTTGGTAATCGCAGACCCCGACGTGTTGACCTTCGATCTGGCAGACCACAAGCCACAGTTCCTGATCCTGGCATCAGACGGGCTTTGGGACACCTTCAGCAATGAGGAGGCGGTGGCATTCGTCAAGGAGCGCCTGGACGAGCCCCACTACGGCGCCAAGAGCATCACCCTGCAGTCCTACTACAGGGGCTCCCTCGACAACATCACAGTTGTGGTCGTCAACTTTAGAGACAGAAAGTGGAGCTGTGCTTCCATGGGCAAGTCTGCGTGAGCGAGGTCCCTCCTCTCCTCAACTGTTAGTACCGTCTAGGGTGTTTCTCGTTTGCAGCACAAATGTCTTGCTGGTTTTTTTAATTCCTTCCTGTCCTTCCCTTCACTCATTCACTCATACAAAGAGATCTTATGTCCAACAAACAGACAATTTTTTTTTAATTGCAATTGAGTCAGCTTTACATGCGGTCACGGAATACTGGATTTGTCTGTCACCATGTGTATGTACCTGCTTCAAACTCAGCTGTACTAATTTGTACTACACTTTATCAATTTTATTTTAATTGTAAATTTAGTGTGGTGCTTGTACCTAAATAATGTCAATCTATAATTTTCGGATTGGCATCTGAAGTTATTTTAATTATCTTATTGTGATACGCTCATACAGAGCAAGGTACCGAGATCAGTTTTTTTTCTAGCGGACCTCAAGAAAAATGTTATTGATCAATTAAGATGATGATTACAATTTACCAATTAAAGTTTCTCAACATTTCAACACTGGTTTTTATCAGGTGTTGCATTAAAGGTTACCACTATGTTGAAGATACAACCTATCGTCTGTACATGTATCACTTTGTTCACTTTATTGAAGTACATGTGTGAATAAACTTAGAAATATACTATCAATACATGTGGATATATAAACTTTTTTTATATGTTGTATCTGCGACAAAATTGAAGCCTTTAATGTTATTAGTGTCACCTGATAGACACTAGAAAAAATTACTTCATTTGTAAATTATAATTGTCTTAATTTGGGAAGGATAAGATAAAGGTGTGATGTCAATTTATATTTTGCTTAATGAGACTAAGGTTGGCAGCACTATTGTCTTTGTATAATAATTTTACATGTGCCTTTATGAAAATGGCACCTGTAATAATTATGGTGACAGATTCTAACTTCAAACTTAAGAGTCTACCGTCTTTCCGCCCATACAGTTTGTTCTGATTGGCTGCGCCCTCCCTTCTCCGACCTGTTCCTATGTGATATTTTTGTATCTATCCTGAAAGTACACTTGTAAATAGATAATACCTATATTATATATGTGCTACTACTTAAACAATGCATGTAAGCTATTATGAGAATGTGCCAAAGATACAGAGATCACCTCCGTGATTCTCTCTCGTCCCATCCACCTCGCCCTTTTTTGTATTATTAACAGGGTTGTCCTAACTCCCCAACAGACCGTTTTGTGGGATTGTTTATTTATTCCCCTACCCCTATTTTGAAACATTTTTTTTGCATAATTTGAAATGCATATGTGCCGTTGAATATTTTTAATAAAAGATCTATATGTATATATATTTAAAATATTGTATAAATCATAAATACTTTATCATATTAAAAAAAAATTCACTATATTTCACTTTGGTGTCAACTTTCTCAACCATTGACGACCTGTAATTTAAGTACCAATGCAGCGACGTATTCCACCAAAAGGTTTCGGGTCGTACAGAGAGATTCCTACACACTCGACAATATCTGTAGACTCTGTGGCTGAGTAAACGTATCTATATTTAGAAGACCGTACATTTAATTTATCTCCTATTTGGGGAACTGACGTAAACCAAAACAGTGGGCACAGACGACATATTAAGTTCGTCAAATTTATCAATTTACTTTGTATATTATAAATGTCTCTACATTTGAACTTGCTTAGAGTAAAATTGAGTAACCGAGGACAAAGAATTTTACAACAGAAAGAAGTCTGCAGCAAACCAATGATTTGAAAGAGGAAACTGAAAATGAGAATAAACATTTGGGAGCTGTCCTTGGCAGGAATATCTCCATCTTCCTTGGTCAGAGGTGACGAGTCTGAATTTAGACAGTTTATCCTCCGAGGTACGACCAGCTCAGATTCTACCCATTTTCTGACTACCACTCTTTTTCTTTTTTAAATGCTGAAACCCAATTCACACACTGAAGTGAATGTGAAGTTCTGGTTAACTTCATCTAGTGGACCACAAAATTTAAATGTATTTTTGTCCGAACAATCCTAAGATTAGCACAGATAAGTGGATATACACGTAGGTATTGTGTGTATTCCACATTTCTGTCAACACGTTTACATTTTGTATTTGAAACCGGGAATTAAGGTTGCATCTCTGAATTTCTCTCGTGTAATCTGTGACACTTCGACGACTAGTAGCGTCATATTGTTGTGACTGAAGAAGAGGAGCTGAGGTTGGAAGCACGAGAGGAATGTTGATGACAAACTCAAAGACAAGGATGACAAATGAAGCAGAAACTTTTATTAACCTTCACGAGTGCCGCGGAGGACCCACGACCTGCGCGAGGAGGCTCATGAGCTTATGCGCCGCCGTGACCCTGCCCAGAGGCTCCAGCGACGCGGCGCAGGTCTTCAGCAGCCGCGGGAGGTCACGGTGGGCCTCGAGCACGGTTCTGGGGGCGCCGCGCAGGAGCCCTCCGGGGAACTGCTCCGTCGGCGCCAGCAGCTGCTGCGTCACAGAGGGAACAGGTTACATTTTTACGTATGCATTTATTGGGTCTAATACAATTGACGTTTTCACGAACACTTTGTAAATTAAGTTATTAATTAATGCGTGGAACAAGTTTGCGTATCACTGAAGAGCCAGGAACAACTCTAGCACCTGTGGCTGGGGCTGGCATTTTCAAAATACAAAATATGTGATAACTGCCTATTGGTAGTTAACGGGGTCGCTCAGTTTCATACTGAAACTCACGATGCTTTTAGTGTCGAATTTCAACCCCTAAAGGCGAGAGGACAGCTCTAGGGGTGGGCTGACAAACAATTACGATAACTCCCAAGATTGGTGTCAAATACTGTGTAATGGTGCTCGCTGAGTTTAGTTATATAATATTAATATTATGCTTTATTTTGTAAAAACTCACCTTTTGGGAAATTGACACGTCAAGAAAACGTAAACCTCTCCAACTATACCTGGACAGGAACGTCCTCAAAGATTTACAAAATTTAATGTAAAAAAGTTATAGAAATAATCAACACAATTCTGAGCAGACATTCCACACATTCTTGTAGGTGGTTATCACAAATCCAATCAGTTTGGCAAATGTTGTCTTAGGTCGTGATGCCAACTCAATACATCCACAGACTTGATAAATTAGTGCCACACAAAAAGACAAACTTCAGGTCATCAGATTCATTCAAATATTTTACAGAAGGAACATTTAATATAAAAGAAATGAGGAATTCAGATAAGTATAACCTTAACGATATCACTCAAAAAACTTCTTGAACTGTTTCAAGCATTTTATTGACATCTGATGAGAGATGCCTTCACTAAAATTGATTTTAATGAAAGTAAAAATACTATTTTAGTAGTAAGTGCTTTCTGGTTAATCAATGTATAGATAAATGGATTTATTTACAATTGTGTCAACTGACACCTTAATCCTGGAAACCATGACGTAAGTTTCCTACACTTTCAGTACATGTAACTTTTTTTATTCTAATGGTCAAATGATTTATGAAATTTAATTAAAGAAAAATTGGTGTAGACTGAGTATTCACTGTTCTGGTTGCGCTGTCCCAATAAAACAGAAACTAAAATTTTAGTGAACCAACCTAGAGTCACACCTCTGTGTGGCGCCACTTCTTAGTCTTAATGTCAGATCTCACTAATACCAAACAACAAAGTTGTGAAACGTATCCTTTTTCTTGGCCAGTTTATGAATTCTGGACCTAAACTCACAACCAAAGGCAGTCATCATCAGCTTATTCACTGAAAAAATCGTTTTTGGTGGCTTGAAGCTGAGCAAGGTTCAAGACAAAGTCTACATAAATGTATATGTGAATTCCACTTGGAGCAAATTCTGTCAATTAAGGTTAAGATGAAATTAAAGTTAAATATAAATTTGGTTTTCAGTCTGGCATAAACATGGAATAAAATTAAAAACTGTCACAATGGAAAATATGTCAAAGGTTGGGGTACTTGATCTGTAAGGAGATGACGTTCATAATTCCAAAATCTCTAGTTTTCTACTTTTTGCCAAAGTCAGTAAGTTTTCCAATTTTTTCATCTCAAACACCCAATACCGTTGCATCGATCAGTTATTGTATCGAGTTATTATTTCTGATGTTTGAACACCATCTGTGTCTACCAAAAACTTTCTGGTATTCTCCTATATGAGGAGAGAACCACAAATCGCCATCATACATGTGCAAGCCACTCTTGATGGGAATGAGACTGTAACGTGATGTGGGAGTGTACCTGGCAGATCGCGTAGAAGTTGTGGTCGCTGACGTGGTGACTGCATATCTCGTTGGTGGAGAAGGCGAAGCAGCTGACACAGTCGTACGTCTCGCTTACGTGTGGTGTCTTCCAGGAGATGGGCCTCTCTGCGAAAAACAGATCCAGCTTTCATTAATCCAGCATTCATATATATAGTTACTTATTTATTTACAGTCACATCAACAACTCAGGTTATTAGCGACTCATTATGGGAACTCAATTTGCCTTGTTGGGAGACTAAGCTGACGAGAGTTTCTATCACCCACACAAACACCCACGCCCCCTCTGTGACGCTGACCCCTATACCACAGGAGGTCAGCTACCAAATATTGACAATAGCCAGGATCACAGGCAGGGTTTCCACTTCAACAGCGATACTATTATTACAATGTTTCTTGTGTGTAAAATTAAATTAAATATAATGGCCAACTAACAGACACATTTCTGCCAACTTTGTCACCAACATCAGGCATCTACATAATGATGTTCACTCCTTATTCGGCCAAGTTTGCCAGTAATGTGACAGTGTCACTTATCTAATTTTTTACAAGTTTATATGGTCTACTTCAATTGGCTAATATATTTAATTTAGAATTTCGGAATTTACATTGCTTGGTCAATCTGCTTGTACAGACTTTGTGTACAGCAAGTTAAATAAAAATATATTCTAAGATTACGATGTTAGACAGATGAGTCTGGTCTTTATTTGAATAAGTTGGGGCCGGCAATCTAAAAATTGTGGTTTTGTCACTGATTATATCAATTTGGAATTGCAAGAACTTGACATATGTTGCAAATATCTTGACTCACAAACGTGATATTTCATTGCAAAACCTGTTCCAAAGATAAAAACTGCAATGTAGCACAATTACCAAGTTAGCAGGCTCAGTGACAAGCAGACATGAACACTGTGAATATGGCAACCATTGCCTTCTCACCTTCGTTGGGAGTGTTCTTGTCGAGCATGACGACATTTTCTAGGTCCACGAAGTAAACATCCCCTGAGGTGCCGATGGCGACGTTGTCAGGAGAGACGTCGGTGAGGTAAAACCTGAAGTCTGGATGCGAGTTTGTGAAGTTGTCGGCTGCGATCAAGAGACGCAATGCGATAGCTGCCCTCAACAGCCATGGGGCATTCTGGAAGTTTGTCAGTGGCTCACCCATGTACTCCTCCACCACGACCCTGCCACAAGCGCCCAGATAGCGGGGCACCGGCCAACCCTCCTCTCTTGGGATGACCTGTGACACAGATACGCACACCTAACCTCAACAGAAAAATTACAGTCTCTCTCTTTATTTTGCCTCTCTAGAGAAGTGAGAGACCCAACTTTTCTTAAACACTGTGGGGAATGTCATTGAACAATTTTTCTTTAACACAGTTCTCTTACCATGGCCTTGTTATAGACAACACCGTACACAGATATGGAATATTTTACATGATTAGAGCACAAGGTGGTGTTGGATGGTTGATACGGTTGTTTCTAGAGTGGCTCATTGATTGCCAGAAAAACAGGCACCGACCGCAGGATCACGACACACACATTCTGTGTGGGACATCAAGGGTCACATACAATCCCATAAACCATCTTTCTCATTTAATCAACAGAAAACTGAGATGACAGTTACATTATGGTAAAAAGGACTGTTGACGTTGATGTGCAGAAATAGCCATAAACAGTCTCAAAGTTTTTTAATTTGATTAAAGAATCGGTTGAGTATGGCTGACGCAAAAAATATGTATCTGTGTGGCTCTTGTGAAATAATGATAAAACAAAACTAGAAAGCTATTGAATGTAATGGATTTTGTCTGAAGTGGTGAACCAACCTATCTGTTTTAATCATCTGCGATGTGTAATTACAAAAATCAGATGGTTCTTTAGTAAGTGTGATGTACTTCTGCAAGGGGTTAACAGACAGCAAGAAAACATTGACAAGCTGAAAAATGGTACACCTATAGATATCAACTTAAATCCAGTGACCTAAACCAGATATGAAACAATATTTTCAGCCATCTACAAACAGTGAATGATTTTAAGGAGAAAGTGTTAAAATGAGTGAATGACCTTGAACTGTTATGAATTTTTTCAATACCTATGTAGAACGTGAAAATGAAAACACAGGCCACCTAAATAAATTGAATAAAGATAAGACAATAAGAAATTAAGAAGGATCACAAAAAAAATGTTAATCATGAAATAAAATAAACATAATCTTGAATGACTAAACCTATAATTAGTCAGTAAAAACAGAAAGAGTACTTGGCGTAAATCAAAAAATAGTTATATGTTACTAGGAGTTAAAAAGTTGTGTGAAATAAAAACTGTTGAGAAACGGCAAGGAATCTTTACTTATAGAATAGATCCATCTGAAAACCAAGAAGGCATGGTTAAGCAAAACTGTGAATATGTGAAATTAAATATGAAATTCATTACATATAACAAATTCAAAATTATGCTGGCAGAATCTATGTTCAGTTCAGTCTTCTCCTCGGAATTCTGGTCCAAAGGAACTTTAATTAAAAAATTTAAATTCTCAAAGTAATAACAACTTACACACATGATTTTTTAGCACAACCCAAACATCAAAAGCACAAAGCATAATAACATAAAAACAACCTGACACTAGAAAACTGTAAGTGCTCAGGGTATACAAAATAACCACTTACAGCCCTTCATAAATGTAAGGGCCAACAACACGCAAGGATGTGGAAGTAATCAAAATGTACAGTATCTCAATAATAAAGCTGAAATAATAGAAACGGTAATAAATCACAATAAGTATACAGTGGTGATTCTTACCGAACATGGAAGTAAATCAGATGAAATAGAGACTTTGTGTTTAGAAAACTACTATCTAGTTGCAAATTACTTGAGAGTAGACCATAAAAGTGGAGGGGTTACTATCTATTGCCATGATGATATAAAACCCCTACTCTCAAACCTTCAATATTTTTGTGGGGTGGTTAGCAATTAAATTTACTTTAAATGAAGCTGAACTCCTGCATCTGGGAATATACAATCTCCTAATGGTGGCAAAATGATTCATGATCGTAATTGTTACAGAAGATCTAAACATAAACTGGTATGGAACTGACATTACAACAACTATATTTACTTCAAAGCTTTAATTTAACCAATACCATTTAGGATTATACCTAGTAACTCTAGAACACTGATGCTCCCAAGGATAGATACACATCTAGAGTTGTGGGCTAGAATTAACATTAAATCTTAAAAAAGCTTAGACTGAAAACTGTAGTTATGTATAGAAGGAAAATTACACCTCCTAAAATCAACAGCTTAATACAAAAACTAACAACCACTGGGTGCAAGTTATAGAAGAAGGAAACTTAAGTTACAAATGGGAAAGATTTCAACAGACTATAATGAAGGCCCTATAACTGAAAAACAAGAAAATCCAAGAAAGTAATGAATAAGAAAGACAGCCAATTCAGACAAAAAAAAGTGATGATACAAATACTGCACAACGTTTCTGAGGTCCTTGTTCCTTTCCTCAGGTGTGAAGAAGAGCCTAGAGCAACACAACTGCACTTGTTGTCTAGACCCGAATGTGACAAGTACAGAATACATTATATAAAACTACTGGACTAGAGATATAAACAAATATTATGAAAATGCAAATCTGCATACTAAATTAACCAAATTCAGAATTCACATAATGTTAATAAAGCAATATTGATGGCTGCTAATAATCTGTAACTAAAATAAAGAAAGACAGCAGCAGATACAACTTGCCATTGATGGGGAATTAATTGCAAATCCCAGAATAATATGTAATCCTCTAAACAATTATTTCCTAAATGTTAACAATCAACAAAGAAGAAACAACAAATGTAGGGATGAGAGATAAAGAGAGAATTAGTCAAAGTATATTCTTGTATCCATGTACTACAAAAGAAATGGAAAATGTAATAGATGTCAGGAAGAAAAATAGTAGTGGATGGGACGAGCTGTAGTAAAATTCTTCTCCCACTTACTGAATAAGTAAATATGAGTATGGAAGTAGGTATATTCCCAGACTGTCTAAAAGAGACTGTTATAGAAAGGGCAGTAAACAAGACATTAAAAATTACAGACCATTATCGGAAAAAATATGAAAAAATACTGTATAATAAAATAGTAAATTTTCTGGCTAAAAACCATATATATATATATAAAAATATATATGGATTTCGGAAAGAATTATGAACTATTCAAGGAATAACAAACTTCACTGAACTAGTACAATACAAATCTGATAAAAATTACAAAGTAGCAGCAACTTTCTTGTTGATAATGAAATGCTTCTTACAAAACTTGAATGCTATGGAATTAGAGGTACTGCCCTGAAGTTAATGAAATCATATTTAACTAATCAGATACAATTAGATCTAAACCAGGAATATTGTAGTGACAATATTGGGGCCGTTACTATTCATAATTTATGTGAATAATATAAAAAATGTCAACAGTAAGTCTGGATAAATTCTATCCTATGCATATGATAAAACTATTATTAACTGGGAGGAATGGGGGGGGGGCATAATACTAATGAGGCTTTTCTAAATGTACAGACAAGTATTAATGCCATAGTTAAATATTTTGATAAAACTAATGTGGTTTACTTCAACAGTGATTTGAAATAAAAGATCAATTTGCCAGGTGTAACATGCAATTAGCGGATCTGCAAAGTTCCTAGGCCTATATATTGATGACAAAATTACCTGGGAAATGAATATAAACTATCTATGAAGTAAAATAAATACAAACGTGTATGTATTTAAAAAGCTGACAAAATTTCTTAGTGTTCAATATTTACTGAATATTAATTACGGGATACTACTTGCTCACATCAACTATGGTAATGAAATATGGGGAGCAGCAACAGCAGTAGAATGAACAGACTACTAAAAATTCAAAAAAGAATCCTGTAAAGAAGTATTTAGAAACAACAACATACTTACTGTCTAGGCGTTATTTGTATTCAGAGTGATAACGATGGCTAAAAAACAATATTTTAAGCCACAAACAAGACTGATGTGGATCCAGCCATTCGAGGCATTCTATTTTATAACAGAATTCAACAAGACTTACAAACTAATTGGTAATCAATTTGAGAATAAATTAAATACATTTTTATGTAATAAAACGATTGACAGGCTGAGAATACAATGTGATGAGGAGAAGGACTGGTAAGTTCATGATTTTTGAGTAGTAATCAACTATATTATTCTGTGACGAGGGGGGATTGTTACAGATAATAATAGTTTTTATTTCCGTTTGTCTCCACCCATGAATTTGGACGGAATTTTTACTCTCTTATCACCATCCTCCAACAACGTCTTCTTCATATCTTAATCAGACAAATCACCACTACCGAAATCATATCTTAGCAGCACCAGCAATCGCTATCGGTATTAACACCATATTTTAAACGTCGTTCAGGTATTGCTTTGTCTAGGATGACATAACAACCAGACATTTTGAACATGAAAAACTTTCCGTTACTCTTTGAGGTTAAGAATCAGAGCTATGAAGACACAAGAGTCTGAGCACTGCTACAGAAAAACTAAATGCAGTACATTTCAAACCGCCGCACAGCTATCGAGGCCTTCAGTTGTCTGACGAGACTACCTATTATATGAGGAAACACTGAACGACAATACATACGTGTCCCAGAACGCAAGTGTGGGCCGCAACTGTCGAGGGCCAGACATTACACACCACAAACCTCACCTGAAGGATAAGAGGTTCCGCATTTATGTGTAGCAGCGTCCAGATGTTGGCGAGGACTGTTCTCTGGCTGACGCCCTTGTTCCTGGCCAAGACCTTCCCCAGCAGCTTGTCCAGGTTGACTGGCGAGGGACACAGCACGACTCCGCGGCCTTCCTCGGACCTGAGGGCGCTCTCGACGGCCGTGTACAGGTCACTGACCCTCAGCACCGCCTCCCCGGCGTGGCAGGAGCCACCCTTTCCACAGAGGGCGGCGTCGAGGGCCGCGAGCTCGTGGTCGTGGCCCAGCTTCTTGAGCACCACGGCCTGGACGTCGACGTCCCGCAAGGTCGCCAGGAAGACGTTCTTGGCGCCGGCGAGGTTAAGCACGTTGGCGACGCTCCACATGAGCGAAACACGACGCGCCATGAAGGCGGGGCACATCGTGACGCCGTAGCACGCCGGACACGAGTCCAGCTCCGTCAGGACCAACGCGTCCCATCGCCTGACGCGGAGCGCCGCCGCCAGCAGCAACAGCAGCACCGCGCACGCCAGCAGCAGCAGCGTCGTCCTCGTGCGTCGCAGTTTCAGGGACGGTCGCATCTAACCTCACCTGGAACTCTGCCGTCGTTGTCGCCAACCTCTTCGCCGAGCCTCCGACGTCAACGGACGGCCTGCGGCTCGCCGAGAAGTCCTTCTTGTCGCAAGAGAGTGACAACGGTCACTGTGAAGCACAACGCATAAACTCACCGGAGCACAGCTGACGCAAAACTGATTCGCGGAGTCTAGACAGCGGCGCGAAGTTGGCTGCATTGCGCAACAGACATTTGTTTCAACGCCAGCGGGTTTGAAATTCAAACTAACGCTCACGCCCACCGATGTAATCCGTAATTTAATTAACCCCGACATGAGGACTTTTATTCTCGGGAAATGTACCTCGGAGACTGCAGAGGAGCGTCCACCTGACTCTCCACTGTCAAAACGATTCAACATCTTACTTTGTGGAAATAATCGGACATCGTGCGTCATGCGGCCCCAAGCTGTGTAATTAAAAATATACCAAATCAAACAATAAAAAAAAATTGTTGCCGACTTATTTTACTTTATTTTTACTCACGCATTTTCTGTTAATGTGTATCTGGAAGTACAAAAAGTTTTGTTTTTTTGCAACTTTATTATTACTACTTTGGATGTTAGCGGACATTTTGTTTCTGAGGGTCGGACGTTTTTGTCGTTTTCAGAGGCTAGCGATTTGTTAAAAAAACTTTTTCTTTATTTAGATATCAACTTCAAATAAAAACCATCTTATTCCAATAAAACCACCTGTAAATCATGTTCAGACCAAAAATGAGTAAACTTGTAAGGGGAAACAACCTAAAACTTAATTAGAAAAATGTGTTTCAATTAGAAAAAAATATGAGTATTAAGGAATTTTTTTCCGACACAACTGTAATATTTCTTCCTCATAAAAATATAACACAGAACAAGACTTTGGAAAAGATTGACACCTTTTAAATACCTCCGTTGGGTTTTACAGACCTTCAAATATCGAGTTACAAACAGAGGTATATTTCATAAAGGACTGAAGCAAACAATCTGAAACTTCTAGTTTCTGGTAATAAACGCAAACGAAATTCATCACTGTGTTTAAATCAGAAGTATTTTTTTAATTAAGGAAAAAAACAAAAATCCCACAAAACGTAGCATAATCTTCCTTAAGCAAATGAAGTTTGACGAGAATAATTGCCATATACATCAAATCATGTAACTAGTAATTGAATCTTAATGTAAAAGCTGTACAATAATAAAAAGAAAAATATCAAAACAGTTTCCTTATACAATCAATATGAATTTACAACATCCACATAACTTATGTAATATTTAAATATAAAAACAAATAAATAATCAAGATTGTATTAATAATTCTCAAATTATCACTTTCAATAATGCGCTACACAAATCATTGTCCTTTGTAATCTTCTGCCAGACACAAAGCGGCTCTTATCCCTGACATAACCCAAGTCAAGCAGCAGTCCTACTGGAAAACTACACTGTTTTTTATCTGCAAGTACACCTAACAAGAGAAACGACCCTGAGACAGTGACCGAGGAATTGTAGTGTCCTTTTGATCATGTAGTGTTTTATGGCACATTCAAAGCGACTTGTATCTATTGAATCAATATTGGTAAGTTTTCCCATGATGAAATATTTATTTATTTATTTATTTATAAACAGCTGAAGCTATTATAATAATATAAAGATTGTAGCCATGTTTTATATACAATCAGAATCATCTTGGGATTTATTTACCAAACAAATGTTCCAATGGCTCCCAGATGAAAATTCGGTGAAATTAAAAGTATTGCAGACATTCACAAAATAAAAGTTTTAATTTAATGTCTGTTTTGGAATGAATAAAGCAATTGATAACCTTATTCAGATACTTTTAATTTTTCATTTATATTGTAACAACGTTTAGATACCTACTTCTATCTTCTTCAGGTATTTTCGTACAGATATTTACAAATCATTAGATTTATAGTACAATTGTACAAAGGAAAACTAAAGTAAACAAAAAAAAAAAACTTTAAATTCACAATTCCGAGGCCCAACAAGGTTGTAGTAAGACTGGACGACAGGGTGTATGTAGTTTTGAGGGTTTGACCTGACATCTGGAGGTTTAATAACACCAGTTCTGTGATCCTGGGGGTTTTACCCTGTGATCGTCAACCCTCAATAATGTTGATAAATACCTTTATGAGTAAATAAATGGAAAAACATATTTGCAGAAGAACAACTTACAGGCACAGTTTATATGAACAAACCAAAATAAATAAATTAGAAAAATAAGGAATTGTCACATTGCTTAACTTAGTTGTGTCGTTTGGTGAATTGAGTGTGTTTTTGGTACCTTTTATATGTACCATTTCAGATAGGTTCTGTTTGTATAAAAGTGAATTGTGCACCTGGGACCCTCTTTCTAAACAATGTGAATTTAATAACTTGTTAATCATTTTGTTGTGCTAGTTTATTATATTAATTTGGTAAGTTTTTTTTGTGTACTTTAGTTTGCCTTTGTTTACTTTTTACAATTATGCTATAAATCTAATCATTTGTAAATCCTCCTCTGTAGGAAAATACCTGAAGGAGATACTTGTCAAATGTTCTTAAAATACACACAAATATAACATGTTATTAAATTTTCTGAACAATAATAGGAGCGTCAAATTGTAACAATCTTTTTATGGAGCTAATTTTTGCTAAATAAAATCATTACTATTAAGAAGTAAACAAAATGTGCCTAAAACCAACTTAAGCAAGTTCAAAGCCACCTTACAGTAGGAGTCATAGAATAAATTTTGGTTCCAGTACATGTGTCTTACTTTCTCGTCTGTTCCACTGGCTGAAGGCGCCAAGTCTCTTAGATGGGTTTCAGTTTGCACTCATGATTGTGATGTAGCCTGGGCTGTATGCTGGATATTTATATTACCAGAAATTACAATACAAATAAATAAATATAATAAAATAAAGAAGAAAGGAAGCCAATTTTGAAAATTCCTCAGGTGGCCTCAGTATTACCACAGCTCTCCTGGTTGAAGTCAGTGGTTTTCTTCGGCAACTCGACACTCGGATGGACGGTTCCTGTATACTGATACTTTTGGGCTTTAACTAGGTCGTAGTTGTCAAGGATTCAAATCTTCCGATCCCTGAGAAATTTTTCTATTGTCACATAATCCTCACTTCTCAGCGGCTGAGACTCTACCGGCACCAGTTCAGCCTCATGGGGAATCTAAAACATAATCCGCACAGTTCCTGGCAGATCAAAAAATATTAACTGTAGCAGAGATTCTCACTGGGGATTTAAATGTTAAATCCTCTGAATTGTGACTCCCATCGTGTGAGACAAAACACAAACACGATGATTCTATTAAAACTGATCTGCAGCGTATTTGCCCTCAAATTCCATACAAAAATGATCGGATTTAGCATTGATTGTGGTTTTACACTGCAGGAGGCAGGTTACAGACGGTGTAGACTGGGAGCAAGAAAGAGCGATAATCACACAGTCTCAAGAGGATGGAGGAGCCCAGCATCACCAACCTTATGTGAGTTGCAGCTACTCAAGTAAATGATTATTAGATAATGTTCAAGGGACAGAGTCTGCTAAAAAAAAACATTCAGGGTCTCAGAGTAGGTTTTTAATATCATATAGCACACGGGAGCCAATAAATCCAGTTATAAACCATACAATACTAAAATGAAAACAAAAAAAATATGAGGTATTAAAATATGGACTTGTCTATAATTCTGATAAAAAAATATAACTTTAGATGCTGAAGGTACATTTTGGATTTGGGGAAGACTTTAAGATGGAGAGGTCCGTGTCCAGGGTGTGAAGGTCGAAGACTCTTTCGGGGTTTGTTAAAGTCCGTGAGCAGACATACCTCGAGTGCCACCGTTAATATTTATCGTACTTTCGTATACAATTATTGATGTGTTATTTACAAAAGGGTTATTATAAAAGAAATCAAAATATGTCTGTGAATTAAAATGTAGTTGATTAATGTTGCATAAATACAGTAACAGTCTGCACATGTGAAGGGACAGGGTCTGTCTCTCAACCTTTCCCTTCTTGTACTGACGACGACGTCACTCAAACGCCTTAATTTCACTGAAAGTTGTTTTAAAATGTGTTTTGCCATTTTAGAACTTTAGACACTCTGCAAGCGGAGCGTCATGCGGGAGCGAGTATAAAACCTTGTAGTTGGATAACTGCTTGCTGCTTTTGGAATTAGTCGAGATTGTTTTGGAAACGGACGCCAGTCTCGTGAGTCAAGGAAAGTTCCAGACGGAAATGGAGTTAAAGAAACGGACGACGTCACGGCTCTGGTTATAAAACAAAGGTTAGTGGGAAGCCTGTGAAGCTGGACGTTCCTTTCTGTCGGTGGTCGTGCGTCAGAGGCGCAAAGAGGATTCGCCTTGTCCTTGGCCGGTCGAAGCCTCGCAACGCGGGACCTGTGATCCTGTTAGGACGGCGCGGAAGCCCCGGGACTCGGCCGGGGTTATATAAGGCACCGAGAGGGAGGCAGCGGCACAGACAACGCAGCGCAGTGCAGTCATCATGGTGGTCAACTTCAAAGTGTTCAAGAAGTGCTCGCCCAACGGCAAGATCACCCTCTACCTGGGCAAGAGGGACTTTGTGGACCACGTCTCGGGCATCGAACCCATCGGTCAGTACCAGAGCCTCTACATAAGATGACTTGACTTTCTAATATAAAATCAATATAATTAGAGTAGCAACAGTTGATGCTCTTATCATTCACTCCAAAGGACAAGCCCACAGAGTAGGTCACTGCTGGGAGTGTTTCTTGATGCTTCAACGTCATCAGGAAGTTTGTTAAAGATTGATATTGCAGTCCACTACCTGCGTGTGTGAGACTTGGCGACTACAGCGCAAACTGTTTGCATGTCTTGTATTACACGAATGCATGTCAGAGTTATTACAAATACCTTCAATGAATAAATGATTTGACCTGAGACATTATCTGACTGATACTACTTTTATCATAATTGTAATTGGCCATAACGCTGACTATTGTTAAGCATATTTATTGATATGTTGACGTTTTCTTTGCAGTCAATGTCATTATGTAGTCCTTATCACGTAATTAATCATTAACCTTTCTAAAGTTACTGGGTTTAATGCAGAATTTATTGTGTGAAAAAGCAGCAACTGTGGGTGTTTTATTACAGTTCACTTGCAGAAACCCAGCTTATAAGCGTATTAAATACACTAATGACAGCCTCTTCCACAGTAGCTCTATTTATTTTTTATCAATATACTTGTATCATGTGTAAAAAATAATAATAGGATTAGAATGTGGATTTCATGAATTGTGTCAAATGATTAGATATATTAAGAATAATAAGTGACCTAAAATAGAACCATGTTGAACTGCATGTTGAGTCCTTGTATGTTTCACTGTTTGATAAATCAGAACATCAACATCATCTGTGCTGCCTTTCTTAGCAGTTGCACCTGTTTTGAAATGTATCAGTGATTGAGCGGTGAGAAACTGGACAGATTGCACCTCATACGTATGTTATTATAATGTTATGTTATTTAGATTTTGTTGGTGTCACCATGTGAAGAGTGGCACCATACTACTCAATTCCTGTCATCTGGGAGTCTGGAACAGCATTTAACAAATTTCATTGCAAGCTGAAAAAATACTATCAGCTTTGTGGATATGCACAATTACAATGGTCTATGGGAAACATTCATTGAGATTCCTTAAGGAATTTCTATTAGAGCAACCCGTTTGTCTTAAGGACTAATTAGAGCATGAATTTAAGGGTTGGAGTTCCATACGGTTCTATTTTAGTTCCCACGTTAATCTTAATATATTTAAATGACTTGTCAAAATTAATTAATCCTATTATTTGTAGAGATGATGCAAGTATATTGATTTGAAAAAAACAATAGAGCTACTGTGGAATTTACTACTTTCAATTTAAAACATAACTAAAATAGAGTTATTTATGAAATCTTCATCAAATAAAAAACCAATTATTGAAATCCTCGAGATATATAGGGATATTCATGTGTGCTAGCACATAAACAACAAATAATTTCTTGTTTATGTACTGGCACACATGAATATGTGTATATATCTTGAGGACTTTTTTTATTTGAAGCTGGTTTCCTGTAAAAAAAACACCCACAGTTGCTGTTTCACTCAACAAATTCTGCATTAAATCCAGTTCATTCACCACACAGGAAGGACAAGATTCCCAGAACTAGACAATAATGAGCTGGACTGTGACACTTCATTTGGCTATTTTATCTTATTATTGAGATCTGAGGGAATGACTGACCTGGTCGTTGCAGATGGCGTGGCACTGCTGAGCGACGACTACCTGAACGAGAGGAAGGTCTTCGGCCAGGTGGTCTGCAGCTTCCGCTACGGCCGCGAGGAGGACGAGGTGATGGGCCTCAACTTCCAGAAGGACCTTTTCCTCGCCTCCGAGCAGATCTTCCCGCCGCCGGAGAAGCGCGAGCAAAACCTCACCAAGCTGCAGGTAGGTCCGTGGCGAGGCGTCGCGCGGCGTCGTGGGGTCGCTGACGAGGGCCGCCGCGTTGTTGCAGGAGCGCCTGCTCAAGAAGCTGGGCCCGCGCGCGTTCCCCTTCACGCTGGCGATGCCGCCGCACGCCCCCGCGTCCGTGGTGCTGCAGCAGGGCCCCGAGGAGGACGGCGCCCCCTGC
The DNA here is from genome assembly GCA_037074705.1 of Zhengitettix transpicula. NCBI lineage: Eukaryota > Metazoa > Arthropoda > Insecta > Orthoptera > Tetrigidae > Zhengitettix > Zhengitettix transpicula. The sequence goes on from CM073591.1 coordinate 462,848, forward strand.
GGCGTGCAGTACTTCGTGAAGGTGTTCGCGGGCGACACCGACGCCGACCGCAGCCACCGCCGCAGCACGGTGAGTCTCGGCGTCCGCAAGGTGCAGTACGCGCCCAGCAAGCAGGGTCGCCAACCGTGCACCGTCGTCAGGAAGGACTTCATGCTGAGCCCCGGCGAGCTGGAGCTGGAGGTGACGCTGGACAAGCAGCTCTACCTGCACGGCGAGAAGGTCGCGGTCAACGTCTGCGTCCGCAACAACAGTAACAAGGTGGTCAAGAAGCTGAAGGCGCAGGTCCAGCAGGGCGTCGACGTGGTGCTCTTCCAGAACGGCCAGTACCGCAGCGCCGTGGCCAGCATGGAGACTCAGTGAGTGGCTCGGCGTGACGTCGGCGGTGACCCGTGACCGACCTTGCTTGACCTGTGTCCCTTGCCCTGTCCAGGGAAGGCTGCCCCATCCAGCCGGGCTCCAGTCTGCAGAAGGTCATCTACCTCACGCCCACGCTCGAGTCCAACAAGGGCCGTCGCGGCGTCGCCATGGACGCCGGCCTCAAGCACCAGGACACGACGCTCGCCTCGTCCACCTTGTGAGTATGACGTCAGCCCCCGACCGCTGCTGTCTGTCAGTCTGTCTGGCACGACCGTCTGTTGCAGGCTGGAGAACCCCGACCACCGCGACGCCTTCGGCATCATCGTGTCCTACTCGGTCAAGGTGAAGCTGTACCTGGGCGCCCTCGGCGGTGAGGTCGTGGCAGAGTTGCCGATGCTGCTGATGCAACCCAGGGTCTGTCCGCGACTACACGAGCGAGCGCGTGTCTGGGTCCGACCCTCCGCAACACTAACGCTTCCTCTGTCTGTTTGCAGCCGGAGAAGATGCGCGTCATCCACGCCGACAGCCAGGCCGACGTCGAGATGTTCCGACAGGAAACCGTCGACCAGGAGGCTTGAACGACATAACCTCAACTGTAGAAAACTGTAACCACGCCTGTTATTATCATATAACTACTGCTATTTATGGAGCAATAAAGTGAGAGAATCCAGCAAGTGAATGTTGCTTCAGTTCCCCAGACCTAAATTTCTGTTTTCACGGAAACGAGATCAGCGAAAATGACGTCACGGACACATCAATTATTACAACAATAAGTGCCACAACTCATTACATTCGTAATATGAGAGTGGATTAATATCGCCAGAAAAAATAAACACGAGGAAATAAATCAGTACTTATTCCAAACTGCCTAAAGTTTATGCAAATAGCGACATTTAGGCTTTTCTTACGGAGATATATTTTTATTTCCTTATGTTACGAGCTTACGGTAAGATTTTAGCGTTTGGCCTTTCGCAGCCAAGTTTCTATTAAAAAAAGACATTCTGCAGCTTGAATCTACACAAGACATTATGTTAAAGAATCTACATTTAAAATCGTTTTAACTTTTAAGAGAAATTACGTTCACGTACTATGTAAAGAAAGTGAAGCAACACTCGATTATGAATGAGGGAAGTGAAGACAAGTCAAATATTAACATTTTCTATTTAAATATATGACAATTTTTGGTTTAATTTCTACCAATATTACTTCCCACTTACGGATAATGCAGATTAAAACAGAACAGGAAACTCATACCTGTGTTTGTGTAATTTAACAACTTTTATTACTCCAAAAGCAGATAAGTAAAGTGCTTTAAAATTATATAGAAACTGTTTATGCTAAACTTAAATATACACAAAAAATTTGGTTACAGCAAATTTAGGTAAAAGTAACACAGAAAAATTAAGATGAACAACAAACTCAGGGACAGGGAACGACGAGAACAATATTGACAATTATAATAATCTCACTTAGTAATTAAATAATAGCAGCCTCTTAGTCCGATAAAATTTAATTATTCAATTTGAAACATATCGAACACGCCGTTTCACCCCTTTTCAGGTTTATTATAAATTATGATATAACTGTTTAAGTTGGAAAAATTTCTTATAATTCATTATAACTGAATGTAACATCTACAAACCTGAAAAGTCATCGTTTTAATATTATTATTTTCAACGGACGTTAATGTTTTGTTTATTTATGCTATTTGCACCAAACTCTTGATCGAGCTACCAACATTGTCGCTCGAAAAGCACTGTATCACCAGCAGTTTCTGTTTTTAAACTTATCTCCACGATATAATTTATCCGATTATTGACGGTCAATCAATCCCTTTTATGAATTATGTTAAACTGGTGCCTAGGAAGATGGAAAACGTGGGATACACACATTCGGTTTTCGTTTCGTAGAAATCAAAGGTTCGTTTTTGAACGTTGGCGAACTTTTTAACTATCGCATCCGGACGATACGACTGTGTAACAATCGCCGTCTTCGAAAAGGAAGTTTATTCAGGCAATTTTTAAAAAAAATACCATTCATCCGAACGTATTTCCAATTTACTGTATTCATATGGATCATAATTTTTTTTATATTAATTTCGGCGATTTAAAATGTAGCCGATATTTCACATTTATGAAGGTTAGTTTCTCGAATTCAACTAAAATTTATTTCTTAGAGGCATACTAGTCGTTAATGAATAATTATTTTCAATAAGACGTAAATTTTTCATTTGGATTTTATCTTCTATTTACTTAATATTTTGCTTTAAATTTAAAAAGAACAACATAAAATATCAATATCAATTAATAATAAATTGTGCTGTTGTAGTCTTGTAACTGTACAATGAAAACTCTTTTAATTTACTATTATAAAAGTAAAAGCTGGCATGTAGTGGATTTAGTGTTTATGAACCTATATAATGCAGTTGATGGCCAACTTAAGACAATATGTTTATTTAATTAAAACAACAAATTTGTACCTTCTTCAGATCTTTTGTATACTGAATGCTAATTTTTTTTGACACTTTTTAATAAATGACGTCCAGGCTTTTCTAATTATTATAAATACCTGATTATGGTAAAAATATTAAATGGAAAGTTGATTTCTTTATTTAAATATAGTGACTGAAATTAAATAGATAAAAATAAAACCAGTTAATGAACTAATTTACCAACATCTTCCAGTAATTAATGTGACTTTAAGAATAATTCAGAAACAGAGTGCTTTGTGTGAAATAGAAATCGTGAAAGAGAAGGGAATTAACATCAGTCCAATACAATCACACTTGTCAATTTACACAAATTTATACATAATAATCACTTCTATTATGTTTTAGGGACCACATTAAGGCACTTCAGATAACAAAATGGATAAATCTCAAGTTGGAGATGATTACATCATGCCTGAATCTCTAAACTACCATAAGAAATACGAAAAACAGAATAATTCTTATAAGTGTGTAGATTGTTGTCAGACATTCTCACAATCCAGTAACTTAACTGCCCACAAGAGGATTCACACAGGCGAAAAACCGTATGAATGTGTCGAGTGTTTTAAAACATTTGCAGTTTCAAGAAGTTTAAAAGAACACATGAGGATTCATACTGGTGAAAAGCCATATCAATGTGCAGAATGCAGTAAAAACTTCTCACAATCTAGTCACCTGAATAAACACATGAGAATTCACACTGGAGAAAAGCCATTCAAATGTTTAGAGTGTTTTGACACGTTCTCCGATTCGACTGTTTTAAGAAACCACACGAGGTCTCACACTGGTGAAAAACCTTACATATGTGTCGAGTGTGATCAAATGTTTTCAGTTTCAGGGAATTTAACAAAGCACATGAGGACTCACACTGGAGAAAAGCCTTACAAATGTTTTGAGTGTGATAAAAGATTCTCAGAGTCAAGTTACCTAACCAAACACACAAAGGTTCACTCAGGCGTCAAACCATACAAATGTGTCGTGTGTTTAAAAACATTCTCATCCTCATCTGACTTAACGAGACATGTGAGGACTCACTCTGGAGATAAGCCGTACAAATGTGTTCAGTGTGGCAAAACATTCTCACGGTCAACTCACCTAACCAGACACATTAGGATTCACACAGGTGAAAAACCATTCAAATGTGCGGAGTGTTTTAATACATTCTTATATTCAACTGCTTTAAGAAGCCACATGAGGGTCCACACTGGTGAAAAGCCTTACAAATGTGATGAGTGTGGGAAAACATTCACGGTATCATGTAATTTAATAAGACACTTGAAGATTCATGATGACAAAAGTTATGAAATTGGCTAGTGCTGTAGGGCAAGAAAATTAGATGACACTATGAAAGACTCGACATTGTAAAAATGATTTTGTCTATATTTTCAGATGAGAGTTAAAGACAATCTTAATAATTATGATTCCCGTTAATTTATGCAAGATAGAGAATATTGAAGGAAAAACTTTATTTTTTACTGCTGTATTTAATTCCAACTTGGAATTTCATTACTGAATTAATCACTTGCTTATTTCTATAATTTATTAAATTTAACCACATGATTCTTACAATCTTTTTGATGTTTGATTATATATGATAATCTTGGTTTGATATTGACAAAGGGGGCCAATGAAGCTGTATGGAGGAAGAGATGAGTAAAGGAGGATAGGAAAGTGGTAACAGGAGTGTTCGCCATCGCTTGGATGACGATCTGCTATCAGACGGTTAACTAGTAGGAATGACAACAATGTTTATTGATTTTGAAGAAGTCTCCAATAAACTGGAAGACAGGAAAGAAAGAAGGACTAGAACTTGGATCTGTTGTAGGAGTCCAGGAGGGAATGTCTCTCCACAGGCACTATTATATCCGAACTGAATGAACTAGCCACGCGGTGGACAAAGGGGTCCTCCCGCCTTTACCAACTGCTTTGTGCTCAAGCTTAAAAGTTTCCAGAGAAAATTGAAACCTGGCATGTTCCTTAAAACAACCACTTTACTTGTAAGCAACAGATCAGTAACTAACTATAGTTTTTAATGTTATATAACTGTCTCCCGCCCCCCCTCATCGTTTAAGATGACCAGTGTCCAAGGAAATCAATTACGAATGTAATCCAAAACACTTTCGCATCAATATATTTAATTGGTTTTGTAACATAAAAATTTCAATTACCGAAAAAAAACGTTAATCAAAGTCATTTCGTCCCATTTTGAGAGATATTAATTTCAGTTTCACGTAGACTTGCTTTGTTTATGAACAAAAACTGTAAACCCATCCTGGCTCGGCACGAGATTTCTATAGCAATTCACATTATCAAAATCGTCACGGCCTAACTTTAGACTCTATGAAACGAGAAGCTTCAGTCACGAATAGGCCGTGAACTATTTGTAATTAAAAAATTTCACTATAGAATAATGGGTCGTTCTCAGCCTGCGTGGTCCAAGGGTTTGAGCAACCGCGTGCCAATCGGGTTCAATTCCCGATCCGATTGGGATTTTTTTTCCCATCGTGATCTTTTACTAAAAAATATTTCATGGCTGAACTTGTAATTATAGCTGCTACTGCGTCGGAAGACGATCCAGACCGTTGTACATTTGAAAATCAGAATTGATAAAGTCAATGTAGTTAAAGAAACGCTGCAAAGCCAGGCATAAATCCATAATATCGATTCCATGTTTGTCATTGAAGTAAAAGACGGGCAGGAGATGATAGGTTCTATAACAACCTGTAACATCATGCAATTGGGAATGTGAAAGAAAACCACGCAATTAACTTTACTTCATAATTTAGAAATCAGACATATATAAACAAAAACCTCTTTCATAGAAATGCCGTAGTAAAACTGTTGCCAACGCTCACATTCCAATGTCACTGCGACCACGATACGTTGATGTTGAAATTATTCCGAGAGCTTGACTTGTAGGGATTTTAAATAACTTCTGATAAATTATTGGTGATTTGAAGTTTTATAATTACAAACGTTGGAAAATACGTAATTGTATTTCGAGCCTTTATTCTTGGAAGGTTTAGTGCTCTCACGTTGGTTAAACTGTAATCGAAACATCGCAAGATTGAAATGACTGTTTAAATAAGAATTTTTTTTTTTTCGTAAACAAATGTTTATGTTTTTAAGTCAATTAAATACGTTGATACAAATGTGTTTTCGATTACATTCATAATCGTTTTCCCTGGACACTTCAACTGACCTTTGCAGGTTAGTTTGTCCAGAATGTTTTACATAATGCTTCAAATTAAATTGCGTGAGAATACAGTTGTTAATCGCAATGTCTTTCACGAATTACAAGTTGCTACACTATTATTTGACGTGAAAATAGTAATGTCCAATATTAATTGATAGATTTTACTTATTATAACGAAACATAATTGACAAATTTATAATTACATTACTACAATCTGAGATTTCCTTAAAGACCTTTCAAACACAACATTTAGAAAATCTGCATAAAAGTAAAGCAACACGTATGGATCTGTTTTAATTTTTTTTATGTCTGCCCTTTGGGTAGATTTCTGATCTTATTTCGCAATAATAATATTGCTTTGTAGCTGTCTTTGACTTTACACCTAATGTTGATAGGCTGAATTGTTATTTGATTCAAAAGGTTTTGGTGTGACTTAATCAAATTATTAAATATTGGTTTTAACAATATGTACCAATTGATTTCACACAATGTTTAATTAAGCTTTACAAATTCATGCAATTTCAAAAATTATGAAAATAAAATCTGATCTTTAATTTCTACAACTTAAAACAGTATTCACTGATAATCGACAAAATCTCTCAACTATAAGAAGACTGTGAAAGTCACGTTAAACTTGACACTTTGTTTTTCCAAATGTACACGACCAGAATATGTCCGTCTCACTTCAAAGTTTGGACTACAGATCCCCTGACAGACTGGCTCTTTCATTTAACTGTGTCAACTTACTGTCTGTCTGTGGCAATTTATCAATAGGCTTCTGTAATCATGTGATCGCTCAAAGTGCCTGGACTCAAATCTGCTAAACATGTCAAGAACTGCAACATTGGTTATCCTTCAGTCTAACCACATCTGAATTCTTATAATATTTAATTAAAATACCTTGCATTCCATTTGATGGATTCAAGTGCTCAGAAAATGAAATTGTTTGTGCTTCAAGTGTATTTTATCCTAGTTTCACTACTGTTTCCCCGTCCATCAGAATGACTTTTAGCAAAGTTAAATATCTTTACAAAAAAAAAAAAAAAATTCATATATTAAGTATTCCCAATATTTTGAAACCATAACGTACAGCTTTGAATATTTCACGTTTTTGTGAATTTAAATTTATGTTGTTTTGTGAACAATGAACTCGGTAGTGCATTGATAAAACTTTCTACCCCTAAAACGTCTTTGTTGCTTTGTTTTCAGTTTTTCAAGCGTGAAATTCGCAGTTTTAATGGTTTGTTTTATTTTATTATAATGATTGCATTATTAAACTATATGGCATACAGTCTTTTAATTATTTATTTTTATGATTTTTAAAACTATGATTTTATAATGTTGCATTAATTCTGAATGTATTTTATGAGAACGTCATTTCCTTTCAAACACACAGACAAACTTTAAAAATAAAAATTTAATTAAGTGAAACCATCACTAATGTCTAATTGAGTTATAAAACTTTATTATGCAACATAAAAGATTACTTAAACATATTTAAAAATAGCACAAAAATTTATCAGCAGAAAGAAACCCTTACTTTTCTGTCCCTGTAAATGTATATAGTAATCTACACTAAAAGCTTTTTCTATTTTGTTTTAGGTTACACAATCAAAACTTTATTTTACAAAATGGATAAATCTAAAGAATGTGGTGAAGATTATGTCATTTTAAAATCCTTAAACTACCTTAACAAATGCCAAAAGAGTATGAAGTATTACAAATGTGCAGAGTGCGATAAATCATTTGCATATTCAAGTAACTTGACGACCCACATGAGGATTCACACCGGTCAAAAGCCTTACCGATGTGTCGAGTGTGACACTGCATTTGCACAATCTTGTCACCTGACAACTCACATGAGAATTCACACTGGAGAAAAGCCATATAAATGTGTTCAGTGTGATAAAACATTTGCAAAATCCATTCAGTTAACCTACCACATGAGGTTTCATACAGGAGAGAAGCCATATCAATGTGCCAAGTGCCATAAGGCTTTCTCAGTATCTTCTGATTTAACTAGGCACATGAGAATTCACACAGGTGAAAAACCATACAAATGTGTTGAATGTGATAAAACATTTACACTATCAAACCATCTGACAGTACACAGAAGGATTCACACTGGTGAAAAACCATACAAATGTATAAAGTGTGATACGACATTCTCCCAGTCAGGTAACCTAACCAAACACATGATAGTTCATACAGCTGAAAAGTCATAGAAATATAGGCAGGCGATGAAGCATATTGTCGAGGATAAACAAAACAAATGTGTTCTGTGTGATGAAATATTTACTTAATCATTTAGTTGAACTTCTCAAAGAAGGATTCTTAATAAGAAATGAAGCTACAAGAAAAGAATACTTAACAAGTCTCTGTTATATAAAAGTGTGTACATGTAATTGTAATGGGTGAAAAAAATTCTGTTTCGTTGTTTCATTAGAGTAAAAATTCCATTTAAAAGTACAAACTATATGTTATAATGGACAGTTACTTTTATGTAATTCATGTTTTTCTTTACTTTCTACAATTTTGTTATTCTTCAAGAAATCAGTTGCATTCATTTAAATTCTAAGTATTGACTGTAAAATTTTATTTTATATATGTAATTATAAAAGATCCATTTTTGAAATTATTTATTGCTTAATCCCTTGTAAAAAAGTTTAAAAACTGGACTTAAATGTAAAATTTGGTTAACTCAACAAAAAGTTCTCTTTTTCAAATGATCAATTCAATTTCTTAACAAACTTCATTGGTGATTTTTCAACAAAACAAATTAAAAAAGAGAAATCTATGAGTCAATGAATATATGCACATACATATGTATACAAAATAATCTGTACATTAGAGAGCATAGGCTTTCCTGACGTAGGCGTTGGATGAAGAGTTCTTGGGTTTCCAGTCGGGTTATGTATTTTGTTGCACACAACGTTTTCGTGGCTGACACTGATATTTTCTTCAGGTGAAGTGCGGGCTAAATTAGGGTGATAGAATATATAGTCATGGTTGAGTTATCATTGTCCAATCAGGGGTTTACTGGTCTAGTACCTAACCCCTCCGTCTACTCGTTAGACCGTTTTGTCAACTAGGTGCACCCTGGCCGAGTGGGGCCCGGCCCCATCTTCATTGGCGGGTTCGGCCTCTGGGGCACCCAGCAAGCAGTCCCGAACTCGCGCACACCACATTGTGGTTAATAAATGCCTTGCTCAGGTGAAAATCTGAATCACTGTTGATCAGCTGGCTATGGGTTGTCCTAATAGCAAGCGCCTATAGAAGAATGCTATCCCAGAAATGGTTAGCAGAGTCAAGAACCATTGTGCTGATGAAATCCATCTTATGCCCTGACATAAGTACATGCTCTGCTACCGCTGACTTCACCAACTGTTTAAGATAAATATTATGTTCGTGCTCAGTCAATCTTTCTTCTCTTGTTCTCAGGGTTTGGCCGATATATTGTAGACCACAGGAGCAAGGGATCTGTAAACTCCTGGTTTCTTGAGTCCAATGTAATCTTTAACAGTCCGTAGGAGGTTCCTAATCTTTGCCTGTGGCCGGCAAACTGTCTGGATCTTATGTCGTTTAAGGAGTCTAACAATTTGGCCGGTGGCATAGTCGAAGAACGGTATGTACGCTGTCCTCTCGGTAGTATCTAATTCCTTGTTGGTCCTTTTTTGCCCTTCAGTTTTTAAACTCTCCGGGTCCGAGATCGTCCTGGCCCTGTGGATCAACGTGGTGATCACCAATGCTTTTTGTGTGGGGTGGTCAACTGAAGAAGATGGCAGTGTCAGCCATGGAAACGTTGTGTGCAACAAAATACATAACCTGACTAGAAACCCCGAGAACTCTTCTGTACATTATTAGACATAAAAACTTACTACTTCCTAAAACTAATATCATTTCACTTATTATCAATAAAAGACTTACTGGCATATGCAATTAACAAAGCATTCTCAGGATTACAACTGTGTGAAAATATTGATGTTCCACAATGCTTTGATGGCAGTCAGTGCACTCGTCTTTAAGTGAAAACTACTTAGAACGATAATAGCGGTGACCGCCGTGGAACGTCAATGTTTTTACCTGATTGGAATCCTGAGAACAGTTTGCTAAATGCTTCACTTAAATTATAGCTTGAGAACATAAGTTGCACAATGATCCTTGGTGGTAGACCAGAGCTCAGTTCATCATGAGCCTTTGTTGCGGCAACTTGGTAAAGTGAGAACTATTCTGAAAACATTGACCATTCAAGGAAATATATTGCCTTCATCTCAGGGTATGTTGTACACTAAAAAGTCTTCCATAAAAGTTAAGAGATTATGAGTACAGTGTGTGATAAAATGATTTTGCTGCTGTCTGTATATCCCATTCGTAAGAATATAAGGAATGTTTTTAAGAATGATAACGGCATTGCTTTAAGAGGGGGTTGTCACTGGACTACAATGCTCCCCTACACATTCTCCCTCCCTTTACTGTGCATGAGCCAGGACTTGTGAAACCTCGCCAGCTATACATTTAGTATTTGCATTTTATAATATGCCAGCACTTATTTGTTTGTAATGCTAATATATTTCATAAATTTAATAATTGGTGAGTAGGCTATCTCTAAAGCAGCTTTGCAGGTGATTTATTCCAATCGTTGACTGTTCTATTTAGAAGTCAAGACTTTTAATGTCTATTAATATTTCTGGGTCACCATTATAACATAACATTGAAGCACAATTTTAATATTTAACCAAATACAGATTCATTAGACATAAAAAAGTTATGATATAGTACTTCTTAAATTTAACTTTATATTTTATGATTAAAATTGAAACGGTCATTATTATAAGTAACCATTAGAAAATCTTCCACAAGATTGAAAATTACAAATGATAGTTTCACAGGTTTAGATTCAGTTAGTGAAAAGATCGCAAAGGAATAAAAAATCATAGTTCTGTTATCACGGTTCCAAGTTTGACATAGAAGTACAAGGCTTGAGCTCAGAGCAAAAAGTAGTTTGAAATTCTGTCATAATTATGAGATCTTTTAAATGATGTGCAAATTATTGTCATTAACAGGGGAGGGGAGTGGGGGGGGGGGGGGCGACCAATGATGTTACTTGGGAAATGCTTGTAACCTTTCTGTTGCAATAAAGTATCAATGCTGCCAATGGAAAGGTTCAAAAAGCACTGGAACGCTGATAGCTTTTGTTTAAAGTATTCAGTATAAATCACTATTACGGTCAACTATGGCTTCCCTTTACGATAGCCAAACTGGGTTTTAGAAACGGCCTATTAACACGAAACTTAACATACATGAAGCTATAAATATTCTAAGACACATCGAAAACACTATTTTCACTAAACACTCTTAATTACTATTTTGAAACAATTCACAGAACATATACTTAAATAGTTGAATAGTTTATGCTTGCTATTTAATACATTATACATCTCAAATTCCTAATTCAAATCTTCCATAATTATTACTTGAATATCAAGTGTGGTTTAGGAGAAATTAATTAGTAATGAGGCCAAAAAGTCAATAAAAATGTATAATTTAATATAACACTATGTTTCAATCCTAATCTGAACCATCATCAGGAAAACTATGAAGATGTACAAAGATATTAGCTCTGGTAGTCGAATGTTATAAAGAAGAGATAGATGTTGTAGAAAGGAAGAAGATAACATATTGTGGATTCAAATATTCAACATTACTTAATAAAACAGAATCAGTTTTGACATTGTGAGAATGTGAGTTGAAATTAAGGTGCAGAATTTCTGAAACTAATCTCTATCTTTATAACCACTTGAAGGTTTGAAAAACTCAATTTATCATGTGGAATTTTAATGTTGTCTCTTTTTGACTGACCTATTTATTTGGATGAAAAATTATTGCAATTTAATTTGTCAACCACAATTCTGAATTTTGTTTTAATGAACATGGCCTTTCAGATATTGTCCAATAATATAAACATTGTGGGTTGGTGTCATGAATGTAAAGGTTGGTGGAATGGCATAGTAATGAGACATTGTACTGGTGTTTGTTGTTAAGTAACACTTTTTTAAGTATTTAAATTAAAATATAAAACATCTGTGTTATATAAATAAATAGCAAAAAATAGAGAACAATGTGTGCTAAATAAATAGCAACACTTCTGCAATTTTTGATTTAAGAACTGAAAAGTAAGGAAACACATCTTTAAAGCTTTTGAGTTTGTCACCTGGGTATTGTTCTTACACCTGACAAAAGGAACAAGGACCGCAGATGCATTGTGTAGTATTTATTTTGCTGATATTTTTTAATGTTTATTTTTTGGCTACGTATTTACCTAATTATTAAACTTTTTTGAATATATTTGTTTATTAAATCTTGTGGGTATGAATTGGTCACTAAAGTGCCTTTAATGTCAATCTCGTGCAATAGCACTATTGCTTTGTCATTTACGTTATGGGTAGCAAAGTTTGTTTGTCTGACAAGATGTTTAAAAGTCTACCAGGATAAGTTGTTTTGGTACAAGTTTGTGAAAATTTTTATATTGGCATGTGATATAAAAATTAGAGTAATATTTTGTATTCAGTTTAATGGGTGGGTTTAATAGAAGGATGTTAATTATTAGAAATATTGAACATGGTATTGATTTTGTTTTTTGTGAATACAAACGTAGATTAGTTTCATAACACACGTGTCACTTATTTATTAAATAATATTTATAATTTCCAATCCAAGATTAAAAATCTTCTAAATTTTATACTATTTGTATTTTTGTTATTCCTTTTCTTTTTTATAACCTTTGACTATTGGCTAATATTTTTGATGACGATTGTCCACATTGGGACAGAAACATGATCTTATATTGAATTAAATTTATGAATTGTCTGTTGTTGTCCTCATTACCAACTTAAACTACACAGACAAAGAGGGAATGAAGTTAGACCAGCCTTAAATTGACTTTGGTTAGCTGCATAATTCATTTTGGCAGTTTGTTAAACATATAGAATAATGGACACAATTTTTAGTATAGATTGGTTTTTCTTGTGTCGAAGCCAAGAAAGTCAGAGTTCAATAAAAAAAAGGTGATTGCAGGAGAATAATCGACACTATAGAATCTGTGTCATCACCTTATAATAGAGAGACCTATGTGGGGATAATAATTGAATGAAGACTTTCCCGGTGTATGGAGTTGACAAAGCGCTGTCCAGATTCCAGTAATTCCACAATGTTTTGATTATCTTCTGAAGGCCAGCTATCGAAATGTGGAATTACCGCATTCTCACTCAGTTGGAATCCCGAAACACTATGTCAATTATGTGGGGATAGTTTTTCTAATATTTTCTTGGCAACTCTAGGATTATTCATGAATGAGCAACATTGACGAATTGCTTTCAACATGACATTCAGCATTGGAAAATATACAATTGTGCAATAATTTAATGCGAAATATTTGGTTCAATTTTATCTTCGGTAATAATTGAACTGTCGAAATAATACAAAATATGTATACTGACAGTACTTCTCTAATTCTTGTTGTTTTGTCAGGTGATTCAAAATAATAAGAGTTTGTGTGGTGCCGTTCTTGCAACAAAATTACGTTGAAGAATAATGAATGTTGTGTCAATAATAGTGAGATGTGACGTATATAAAACTGATTTTGAATCATATTTTGGGGCATTTTTTTCTATCTCAAATCAATTAAAAAATATCTAGATAATAAGAATTGTTGACTTGACTTGGTTACCAGCAGAAATGAAATCTTATTCCAGTAATTGTTTAATATGCTATATTAAAACATAACAAAACTTTATATGACAAAATGGACAAATCTAAAGACTGTGGTGAAGATAATGTAAATACAAAAACATTCAAATATCATAATATATGTCAACAGAAAACAAAATATTACTAATGTGGTGAGCTCACACAATCAAGTTACCTAACACAACATGCAACGATTCACACAGGTGAAAATCTAAACTGATGTGTCAAGTGTGATAAAACCTTCGTATATTCCAGTCATCTAACAACCCACATGATGATCCACACTAGTGAGAAGCCATAAAAATGTGTTTTATGTGATAAAACATTCAACCATATGCTTTCAGCTAACATATCACAAGCGGACTCACACAGGAGAAAAACCATATCAATGTGCTGAGTGTGATGCAATATTTTCATAATCTTGCTACCTGATTCACATATGAGGATTCATGCAAGTGAAAAATCATACAAATGTGTCGAGTATGATAAAACATTTGCACATTCTGGTCTTCTGTACAAATTGATTTGATTTGTTTCATCACTTGCATTCTATTTAATGTTAAATAAGTGTAATGATTTCTGGCAAGTAAACAGAATTTCTGGCAATATTTTTGCCGAAACACACGGACAAGGCTCCGGACCAGAAACGGTTTCAAAGTTATCGTCGGTGCCTGGCCGTGCCACTACCGTTTGTCTTTGATAGAACATTCAGAGTGGACAGGTGCAAAACAACAAAGTCTGCAGGCCTGCACGTGTTGTCATGTGGAGGAGGTGGTCCACGAGATGTAATGCAAGGACTGCCTGCTACATTGGCAGTCTCGGTTGGAGAGAACCTGCAAATATGACTTATAAATCACATACCACTATCTATTTAATAAACAAAAAAACCAAAGGGGTAGTTGCATCCAGAGTAACCCAGATAGACCAGGTGACTATGGCTACCGATGGCAGAAAACTACTAGAATCGGTTTAGTACGAGTTCCTTCAGAACCTGTAGTGGCAAAAGTATTCTCTTCTCCTCTGAGCATGTTTACAGGTGGAGAGGTAGGATGGATGTTGATTTGTGTCACAAATCCAGAAACATTCAATAGCAGCTGTTTGAATGAAACAATATCAACGGTAGAAAATGTGAATAACAAGTAATTAACTTAAAATTATATTTAAATATTTCTGATAATTTTACTTGGGATGATTGTATGGTGTATCAGAATGTTGAGTTCATACCTTGAGACAAACTTCGTCATCTTCGATAATGTCCGACACACTTGTAAGTCCTGAAATAAGATAAAAAAATTGTGAAAACCAGTATTTATATTCAAGTAGAAGAATTAATTGAAATTAAAGTAAATCTGCATGAGCAGGACACAATTAGGTATTATCTAATCTAATAAATAAAGCATTTGTTTGATTTATGACAATCTGGGTAGAAATTTTAAAACATGTTCTGACCGACATTTGCGTCGAAAAAATACATTTCGGGATCAATGAGATTCATAAATTTTCTCCACATGTTCTCTGTGTATAATTTCAACCCCTTTCGGGATTGGGTAGGGGTGGCGTTATGACATAAAAATAACGCAAAACGACTCGAATCCAGGGTTATGGATGTCGCCGAGTTTAATTATGACATTCAACTATTTGTTAAACCCACAGAGAAGGGGCTGGATGGGAAGGGGGGTACATGTTAAAATGGTAGATATATTTGTCAGGGTCAACGACTTTAACCCCTTGCAGCACGGGAAGTGAAAACCCTTAGGGGTAGGGGTCGAGGTGCATTACATAAAAATAATGCGAAAGTAACCGAGATTGAAGCCAAATACATGACAATATCCTTCACATCTCAAGCTGCACAATTCTAACCAAGAACATCTCAAACAAAGGAATTAATATGCGCCATATTACAATTGAAACATTTTTTCTTTGTTTTAATACTGAATACTATTTTTCTATAGTTCAAATAGGTAATGCAGTTTATGGACAATTACAGACAAGAAATTTTTTAAAAAATGTTTCTGTACGTGTTGGTACGTTCTTCAGGTCTTTTCTGCAGACAAAATAAATATATAAATTTGTTATTTATCATAAAGGTCATGATTTTGAAGATTGTGGTTAAAAAAAATTATACTATGCGACTTTGAGTCCCCAATTATCGCTAAATGCTAAACGCTACGTGACACTAATTCAAAAACTTCACTCCCGAGGCAAAACTGATGGAAAATAGAACATTCTATATTTATAGGTGGGTTTGTTATTAATTTTGAAAATAAATCTAAATTAAAATGAAAAAATTTGTCTAATTGAAAATAATGAATAAGAAAGATAGCCACAGAGAAAAAAGGGTAATGTAAATAACACACAATGTTTCCTTGTCCCTTTCCTCAGGTTAGGAAAAGACGACACAACTGCACTCGTCAGTTGACAACACTCAAATGGCAGAGCCGAAGGGTTGGCATAACAATGAAGGATCAATGACAATGGGAGAGCAACTCTGGAATTGTCTCTGGCTGAAATCTTAGCATTGTGTGAATCAAATGTATGTTTGGAGACTGCAGATTGTTCATCAATGGGAAGTTTGACATTATACACATGCTCCTTGATGCGTTTAGTTTGCCCCATGTAGCAGGAATTACAACTAGAGCAAGAGAAACACAATGTTTGCTACATACAGGAGTGTCAAGTGGGTCCTTGTTTGAAAGGGTATTAGTGGATCTGTAAATGGTGGATATTTGATATTCTTTGAATATTTGTAATAAGGGAGGACGATGCTTGAGGTGTTTGGGAACGAGTGACTGTAGGATGTTGGGTTTTGCTGTTTGTGTGTTTAATAATAAAATTTAAAGGGTGATCATTGGAGATTAAAATGTTCCGACCAGTATTTAAGTTGTGTTGGTGTAAAGTAACGCAGTTGCGTCATCCACGAGGTTGTCTTCTGGTTAGGAGGATCACAAAGATAACTGAGAACACGTCCAGAGGTTTTCTGAACCAATTGGTGATAATGGAAACATTGTGATGTCAAGGAAATTAAGAGAATGGCTAGATTCAAGGTTATGGGTTAATTGTAAGTTGGGATAATGATTATTGACAGTGTCGACTTTAAGGTTGATTTGAGATGTCGTGTACATATGTGATGTTGGATGGGAAGTAGAGGAAGACAAGTCTCTCACAACTGCCTCAGCAGTTAGGAAATGCTCTGGTTGCAGTCAAGCAAGGGTTCATTTTAAATTTTTTTGAATCTAAAGTAATTGGGAAGGTGAGGGAAAAAATATTGGCGTGATCCCACGGAAATAAAGGCTTCCTTAGAAGATCGTTATTCGACAAAAAGACTTGCTCATTACATGTAGACTCTCTGCCAATTGGATCAAAATGCGCTCCTCCGCATCCGTGATCTCCTCCTCATCATAGGTGCTCTCTTCCTAATCTGTGCTCGCCTCCTCATCAGTGCTCTTCTTCTCATCCGTGATCTCCTCCTCATCATCAGTGCTCTCTTCCTAATCTGAGCTCTCCTCCTCCTCCTCCTCATCCATGCACTCCTCCTAATCTGAGCTCTCCTCCTCCTCATCTGTGCTCTCCTCCTCATCCTGCCATCATGTAGCATATGTATCCAAAAGATTGAATCACATACCGTCATTTTGTTGAAATGAAAAATTGTCATCTCTTCTATGACAACCAAGGTCGAGTGGACAACACCCACAACTGCAGACACCGTAATGAAAAGTCGGACTGTTCTGAATTAATTTCTCTGGTGAGACGCACCGAACATCGTAGGAAACATATTTTTAAAAGCATTCTTTATGTAAGCACAAATACCAGTATGAAATGATTATCAAGCATGGAAATCCAAAACTAAGGAGGATGAAATTTATTTCGACATATTCCAAATATGAATGACTGTTTCCTACTTATAACCAACCAAATCCATGTCTTGAACAATTCTCAAGGTGGCCCATGAACATTTAATCGTGAAGGTGATGCTGTGGACCACTGATGAGCTCCATCAGAAACATAAAGAGAGAGTTCCAGACGCAGGCAGGCAGCATTGTGTTAACACTGTACTGCACTGTCTGATGAGGAATAAATGTGGTGGACAGTCACCAGGCATTAACAAATCTCAATTGAGCCCGTGCCAGACAGACAACTGGTAAATCATAGCAACTTTTTAGAGTTGTGCGAAAGAATACAAAGTCAACAAATTTTATAACATTGAAATTGTGCAATGTGACATTGTTCTAGCACCAGAGGTCATAGTTTCAGGTGAACACAGATAATCAGGAGAATTCCACAATTACAAATTATGTTACTTTTTGTACCAAATACTATAAAATTCAGTCAGTTTTTGTTTATCAATACAAGCTTATGTATAAACAATTTTTTGTTTTTGAATTATTTGTAGGAAGTGAGTTGAATTGTAAACAATTACTTAACCTGTTGTACTAACTACATTGTTGTGATAATATATAATACACCTTTGTCACCAAATTAAAGTTCATTAAAGATTGTAATTATCCTTTATTTAAGTCCTGCTCTAGCCAAATATTTTCCGGCTTTCCTCCTTCTTCCTTCCTTCTCCAGGCTTAGAACATATGTTCTTATTTGGGCTCAATTTTACACCTGAGCATATGCTTTCACATAAAGTGTATTCCAACCTTTCTCCTATTTATTTCTACTTTCTCTCTCTGTATATATATATATAATAATTTTTAAAATAAAGTTGCCATATAAACACAAACAGAGATATTGAAAAGTCAAGCTTCAAACATAGAGATCATTGGTCAGAAGAAATGATCTAAAACTAAGAAAGTGATTCAACAGATTATCATAAGGAAGTCTCGACAGGATGAAGAAACAACCCTGTGTTGACTGTAACCACTGAGATATACTCATGGACTCCAGTTCACATGAGAGCTTATACTATCCGCTGTATAGACATGAATACAGGCTCACCTACAAATTACTAATTTTACATTTTTCATGGTCTAATTTTATGGCTTCATTCAAGCTCAGCTCTAAAGGCTATGAAAATGATTTAATGGACAAGGAACTGTAGACCTCAGTTTGACTTAAAGCATTTCTTCAGCTTCTGAATTAATTCAACGTACTTATGATCAATTTACACACAATATGCATTTTTCATTGATCTCCAAAAACTAGGCTGTGAAAATTGTGATCTATTAAATTTAGGCGAGCCTGTGTTCAGTCCTACAGAAAGGATAGAGAAAGATCTCTCTAGAACGGGAGCTGACTAGGATAGCTTAACACTTTGAGTGACGTTACACAAATAGACAGTCCTGTGTTCGATCTCTGTCCAAATCTGTTAACAACAGGTGATTACAAAAGTATTTTTAGAGTATGAAAGTAGTTTGTATGTAAACTCTGAAGTAAAATTGCAAATGTTCAAAGATCAAATGAATATGGCTCAAATATAAATAAAAAAATTGGTGATTAACAGCAACATTAGTAAAAGCTTTGTGAGCCCTGTACTAATTCTAGGTAAACACAGGTGATACGTAAAATGTCTAAAATATTTAATAATATACCAACCACGCATGGTCTTTGTTCGATGGCACAAGCTTACTCAATCTCTTACAGTACGTGAGTCTTGAGGTTTTTCGAAGAAGTTCTGGACAGTAATGATTAGCCGAAGTTTCATATCCAACTTGAAATACGACTGTAAAATTTTAAAAATTTCCATAGGTTATTTGCAATGAAACACAGAACTTGCATATATCAATAATCAAATTCGCGCCATAACCAGCTGCTGTTAAATGTTAAACAAAGCCAACACTGCTACCAACATCAGACAAAAAAACTCACCAAAGAAAATGAAACTCAAAATAAAGTTTTAATATATTTTATTTAAAAAAATTAATTATATTTAAATTTTAAAAATAGATATCTTTATCCGACTCAATTGAATTATAAACGAATAAACCAGACAAATTTGTCAGAAATATACTTAAATAGAATAAATATAGTTTATTTTTGTAATCTCTTCAGGTGCAAATATGAAATTTTTAAAGTCTTTATATATAAAAATTTAGAGAGAAAAATATTTTATAAAAATATTTATAATACAATTATGTGAATATTTATATTAAGAAAAACGGCCAAATACAGATTAAATAAGTGATGTGGTATTTATATCATCACTCCTTTTGTCTGTATTTGGCTACTTTTCTTATTATTAGTTTTAAAACAGACGTAAAATTTTTCATTTATTAAACATTACTTTCAATTTATTTCCTAAAATATCAATACTCAATTACAATTTTGCATATTAAGTTTTTTCCTTGGTATGACGTCTACAAACCCAGTGACCACCAGTAGAAGTGGGTCAGTTCTACAAGTGCCAAAGATCTCCTCTGAGAGCGGGTAGAGGCCCAGGGCACCCTCGCGCCCTTGGGACAGGAAACTGCCCTTAAAGGCGGATGACCAACACCATAGGTTGGAGGAGGCAACGGGAAACCCCTACATCAATGATCAATCAGGATATCCCAAGTATCAGCAGCTCGAATGATGAACGCTTCTTCAGTTAAAATTTATGGAGGTAAAATAGTCCCCTGCTTGGGACTCCCGAGGGGGACAACTCAAGGAGTCAATTCAGCTAACAAAACACACAGAGAAAAATGAAACTGCAGGCTGGGGCATTAAAGAACTTGACAGTTGGAAGACACAGACTGCAATACTTTCAACAAATAACAGAAAACATTAATGGAATATATCATATTACGATCTGAAAGGGAAAGCAGAGTGACGAGAAGGGTGGAAAGCTGCTGCCAACCAACCACATGGTTGTTAACCTGAGAGAGAAAGTTTCTAAAATTATGCTGTTTTACCCACACGTCACAGCTGAAATGATTGTTATATAGGCAGTAATGTGTGGGTGACCTTCAACTCTACCAGGAAAAGAGAAACATGTTGGCAAAAATAACAAAATGTCTGAGTTAAATATGACAAAGACTCATGGTATTTAATTTAGCACTAACTTTTGTCTCTTATTTGGATTTTTATTTATATAATTAGTAAATAGGCAATATTTGGGAGCAAACTGAATTATGAGAAATTTGAATATTAATGAAAGAAGAATTATAGAAACTATAAATTGTGAGTTGTTATCAATTTATAAGTGAATCAGTAGTAATAAGTTAAGTTTAAACGTAAAAATGACACAATTGTATTGATAATGGACCTGCAAACAGCTAAGATTGTGGATAATGGTAGCTTTCTGTGGAGTGGATGAATAGGTACAAGTAATTAGATGTAATGATAGATTATAAGTTAAAATTCCAGGAACACATACATTAGGTAAGTAAGAAAATAGATAGGAGTAATGTACAGAGTAAGAAATTCATTATGAAGGTAGTGTAAAACATTATTATTTAATTCTTAAGCTTCGCTCTAGGCTCTTCTTAGCACCTGGAGAAACGAACAAGGATCCTAGAGTCGTTGTGTGGTATTTATATTATCACTTACGTTCTCTGTATTTCACACTCTATTATCTGACCAACTCAGTTTTTTCCTAATTTATAAATAATTATTCCATTTAAAAAACATTTTCTTTGATTTACCAAAACAACTGGGCACAAGTAGTTGATATTCATAAAACAAATAACCAGTCATCATTAAAACAAGAATTTTAACAGTCAATTAAAAATATACACCTGGAGCTTTCAGTCTACCGTTGACTACATTCATCCTTTACCTTAGCAGTTATGTATGATCTACCCTCACCATTAACAGTGCCATATGCAGGCAACACAATCTCTTGTTCATCACTAACGTGAATGGAAAGTTCCAAACCAAAATTATGGAAACTTGTTGAAAGTTCACTGAAGTTGCTGCATAAACAGTTATCGTGCGCCTTTGTTCTCACGTGTCGTAGGGAGTCTTGGTGAGTATGACTGGGATTTTCCCTGGTCTAATATATATGGGAAAAGTGATTTAAATTTTTGTACAAGACTATATAATAAGCTTCCACTATATTTAAAATGTTATGATTTTAATATCTTCACAAATAAATTAAAAATAATCCTAATGGAAAACTGTTTTTATTCAATAAATGACTTTTTAGAAAGTGAACTGTAATATTGATATGACTACAGTATTTTGTAACAAAAATAACTCAATATATGTAACTAAACCCTTTAGTTTTAGTCTAAGTTGGTAAGGAACATATATGTACGTATCACAGATTCATCAGGACCAATAAATATCTTATCTTTGTTATTACATTGTAGACATTCAAAAAGAAAGGTATAATTTTAGATTAACTTCTATGTTACAATTTTGATTAGATTTTAAGTACATTTGACATGTTCAATTCATTTTGTATGTTTCATGAAACAAAATTATTGTTATTATTATAACATAACCTTTAGCCCAAAGTTTTCTTTATTGTTTTGAATTTCCCAGCATGTTTTAGTTGTTGATTTTTGTCTCTCCTGTGTTAATCCTCATTCTCCTTTCTTTCCTTGGTTATTTTTCCTTTTTAAACAGACGATGGAACATCCTATCAATACTTATAATATGAATTATGACGGTTTATGTTGTATACAAGTTTTGCATGGGATCTTTGGTACCTTTTACATCTCCCGGATGGTATTTTCTAATGTTTCCCCGCCTGCTTGCATTATCCCCCAAACACTGGAATGTAATCGTACAGTTGTCACACTGGTCCAGGTGTGTCTGCGGAACAGTTCAGTCGACTGGTTATGTTCAAAGTTATAAACGTCAAAGAATATTTATAGTTTTCCTAAATTCTTGGTGGAGACTCGTTGACTTTTATTTATATCAGTTTCGAAAGACAGTGGTAAGTAGGTAACATTATCCAGACATTGACATTGAAACAGCTATTGCTTGAACCGTGCATGTCGACTGAAATTGCGTGACGTCATAACCTCCAATAATAGCGACGCTTTACGCCAGAGTGACGTCAAAAGTACGGGTGTCGTTTTTTAGCAAACGAACACAAAAACTTGACCAAAATAAGTAAAACAAACCTGTTTTTAAGTGTTAAATGAAGGACCTGAGTCTGTCCCGTGTATGAATGTGACGTCATAGATGGTCAAACTTCAATAGCATATATCTCCATAATTAAGAGAGAACATAACTTAATTATGTTTAAAGGAGGCTTAGAATCGTGTATATTATCCATAAATCAATTAATTTTTCTAAATTTCTCCATTTGTATAAACTTTAGTCTTTAATGTAAATTATTTAATTATTCAATATAATACCAGTGTTTGGATCAAATTAAAAGTATGGTGTTAACGGATAAGCATGCAGTGACACTGAAACAAATGTTGAAAGCTTTCTGGCTGTAATTGATGCATAAACAGTTCTCAGTTTTGCACCTGGTCAAAGAACTGAAACAACCTTTCCATAGCTTTCACTGCCCTGAAAACTTTGTTTTTTAGTTCTTCTTTGACCCAAGGATCCAAACACAAGAACTGTTTATGCAATGGTCATTCAGTTTGATAACCATAGAATGTATAACGAAGTTCCCATAAGTTCAGACACCCAGGCTAGATTTGAGGGGTGTATGTTTCGGTTTCACAGAAGTTGCTCACTCGGTAGAACTTGCTTACTGTACCTATTGGAATGGTCAAGGTGGGTAGATGGGAACACCACACTGGTCATACGATGTATCAATTGTGTGACCTACCTGACAAAACTCAAAAGTAAAGGTTTAGCGTAACAAAAAGGGATCATGGCAGTTGTTGAGCTTCAAAAATATATGTACATGACCTTTGCATAGTCAGTTGCAGAATGACACAAACTTTTTTATCTTCACTTTCAGCCTTCTCGTTCATCTAATGGAACCTTGGAAAGAAATCGCTAGAAATGAACAGCAACAATTTCTCGAAATATTTGGGAGTACAGATTGGGACGTGTATCGGCCTGAGGAACATAAACTTTTGTACGACAAAGTTGGCATGGTCATCTTCGGGCCCCAGTGCACAGAATATGACAATGGGCAGGTAGCCCATATAAAGAAAATTACCAACGTCATCATCCGGGAGGATGTACATGACAGTCCTGGAGGTACGTTAATGTCGATCATAATTTTGTTTGTGAAGCCTCCAAAAGGTGTTTATTACTGTCACCCTGTCTTCAGAGTCCCAAAGTATTCTGGCAGCTCAAACAAGCAGCATGCTTTCGTAGATTGCATTGGTCGGGTTTACAAAAGCTGGAATTATTTCATGAAGAATAACAAACTCCCACAAAGTGAGATCTGTTATCCAGTCGACGGTGTTTACAGGCAAGACGTGTACGGTCAAGTTGTGTTAGGATTTGGTCGTACTAAATCTAGTGTGCTGTTGAAGGTTTCAGATGGAGCCAGCAATCTATTAGCACTTGGATCCCTCGGGGTGGCCGCCACAGCTATGGTCGTGCCGGTAGCTGTTCCTTTGGTGACAGCAGCCTCCATAGGAACTGCCGTGGGCGGGATCTACGGTGCCGCCAGGGCAACACAGGAACTGGTGGATCGCAAGAAACACGGGCAGAGTATTGGTTTGGCTGACAGACAATCTCTGGTGAATTGGGCATCAATTATTACAGCTTTTACAGGTTTTAGGTCTAGTCTCAAGTGTGTTAGGTTAAGCGGAACCATCTCAAAATCAACAAAACTGGGTGTCGTATTTGGAGCGGCCAGTGCAGTTAGAATATCAGGCACTCGACCAGAAATGTTTAGGGACGTCAGGGGTAAGACGATGTTGCTCCGTGATGTGTCATCCTACATTCTTTTATTTGGCCACACTGTAGCAGATGCTATATATGCAGTAGATTTCATACAGTCTGATGAAAGAAACAATATATTACATGTAAAAAGTAAATTGATCACCAAGATTGACTGTGATGAAACAGTGCGTTACCTGGAGTTTGTAGGTTTTGAAAGTGGAAAGCTCCCAGATATTTTATCAATGGGAATCTTTGACTGTTCCTGTAAATTTCAGTTATCATTTGCTTGTACCGTGGAAATGTTTCACAATATTAAGAACTATGTTTCAGGTTGTATCAACAGAAATCTAATTGTGGCATGTTTTGAAAATATTACATTTGATATGAAGGTTGTCATTGATTTTATATCTAAGCATGATTTAACTTGGCCAATTGAATTGTGTAAAATAATTTTATCAAAGACAGATTGCAAAAAAGGAGAATCTTTGCTTTTGATAATGGCTGGGTTTTACTTTTTCCTGAAAAACGTTATCGACATGGCACAATCTGGGAAAAATGTTTCGTTTCCTAGATTAAAATTTACACCTAACGATATTTTTGAGGTAGTCAAAATTTGTATAGCCAAAAATGGTAGTTTTTACAACAAGTTTAGGAAGCTGTACGAAGATTTTCTTAAGCCGAGGTTGTGCGATTTGATAGAAATGGGATTGATACACGTGCTGCGAAAGAAAATCTACCCTCCTAATACTCGGAACTTGACGTCAGTTCCAGATGAGAAAATGTTTAAGGCTGCAGGTGATTTAGTCGGGGTACCTCTCAACAGCTCCAAAGCTAAAATTACCTACGCTGGGAGTGAAATATTTGTCATAATAACTGACACAAATATTCAAAATAGTGTGGTGCAGATTTTTCAGGACAATGAATTTGGAAGCATTGATGCCATTGTGTTGCGGTAAATTTGTTCTTTGTGACTGTAATAATAATAAAGTAGTTCAGATAGAATAATAATCTAGTAACAGATTGATCGGTCTGGGAGGAGTCGCAGTTGATGGATAGTTTCAATCCTGCATCATTGTCACTGCCAAGCCAAATAGAAGCAAGGGGATACGAGGAAAGCTCGGTGTGGTGCTGGGAGCACACTCTATCATGGAAATATGTGTTTATTATATAAACAAAATAAGTTATTGTTGTTCTCGGTGTATAAATTTAATGAATGATTCTAGGTTTATAAAACTAATATTTTAGTCAAAACGTTTCCATGATTATCATCATCGCTGTCAGGTAGACTGGTGTGCTGAGATCCTTTTGCTGTATTTATACTGACCGATGTTCAATCAGGAATTCACATGGCTTACCCAAGTCAAGAGTAGAGATTGTTCACTATGTCCATCCAGAACACACAATGAGATAGAAAGTACCCTTCATGTGTTGAAATACAAATAAATTAGCAGCAAGAAATCTGGTATCACCACAAAAAGTGACAGTATCAGTCAAAACATACTTTTGCAAAATAACTTGATATGTTTTATGAGCTTTTTTCTCTTAGCATTAACAATTGTAATGGTAACTTTATATATTGGAATGATCACTATTTTTATACTGTAAAGGTTAATGGCACCAATAAATATAGTTTATCTTGTGTGAAGTGAGTGAACTTATCTTGCATCATCATCCTCCTTTCCCAACTTTAAAGTGTGACAGTTGGCGACTTGTTTATCTTAACCAGAAGGAAGGTTCCATGGGTTCTGAGCAGAACTCTTGTTCTCTCTTAAATATTTCTTCCGTCTAGAAAAAGATACATTTCCCACTCCAGCCAGTGGAGAATATTTTAATTATTATTTGAATAAGTTTTTGGCTTTCCATTTGAATTTTATGGAAGCTGTGAAACATAAGTGAAACTAAACCAAGAGTCACAACTTCAAATGTTTTTTTTTAAAAAAAAAAAAAAAAAGCAGCAGCAGCAGCTTAGTAATGGTCTGTCTGTGATGATCCAAGATCACCATCAAGCAACATGGGGACATATCAATATTTTATGACACTTTTCATTGGGGATTCCAATCATTCACAGCAATGCGCCCACCTTGCCAAATATAAAAAGTCCATATCGTTGTCAGAGGTAAGCGACGTTTCCTACAGTTCTCTCCTTGGACTTATCAAGCAAAGGGAAAAAATATTAAAGTCTAATACTTTAACAATTCAATTCCACTTGGCACTCCATTTACCTTTGTAGTCAAATTTGACTAAACAAATTTAATTGCATTGAGTTCTTTTTCATCATTTCCTTATGATGAGTATCTTATACCTGTTTCTTTGGACTGGAGGGTATATGAGAGACGTTGGACCTTGCAAGAAACACTCGGGTGAACTCAAACATAGAAAATAATGAATACTCGCATGTTGTCGGAAAACTCCTTTTTTTCTTTTCTTTTTGGCTCTTTAGATCACTTAAGTACATAATTTTGAGGACGCCACACACGCACACATGTAGATGCAGAGCCACAACCCCATCTTAGTTTTCCATCTTCTTCCTGCCAGCGGATATCTCGTAGATGACCTCCCTGATACGCTGCAGTTCCGACAGTTTGAGCTGCGTGGCTGACAGCTCCGTCTCCCTCCTCATCATGTCGCTCTCCTGGTTCCTGATCACGTCCTTCAGGTCCTTCAACTCCTGGAGACAGAAATCTGGACTGTCATGACATATTTTCCTCAACCGACCTGCTCTCTATTTGGTTTAGCACAACGGTGATATCTGTGACAGCCAAGTTTCGTCAACCGATAGATAAACTTGAAATCTTTGAAATGTTGTAACGCTGGAGGAAAAGCACTTAAATAATAACATTTGGGGTAACAAATGGAATAAGTGCCGGTGATGAAATATCCAGACATAGAAAAAAGTCCTTCAGCCAATAGTGACAAAATGGAGGAGCTCTGAAAATTTTTATTATGTCACTCTCTTTCCTAACTTTGGTGTATTCTTGTTGGATTATCAGATCGGGAGCTTCAAGCCTCTAATGGAGTGTTTCCCAAACTTTGTTTTTTACCATGCCCCTCCTAAGGTTTACTAATGCCCCATCCTATGTAATATATATATATATATATATATATATATATATATATATATATATATATTGTAATAGTGAGAATGTGACATTGTCAAAAATATTGGTATGGAAAGGATAGAGAGATAGGTTGTGGCTTACCTGAAAGTGAAGTGCGGTGTCGCCATGAGGAACTGAAGGTTGTTCTTCAAATTTTCGGAGGCTCTCAGCCTCCTTCTTCAGGAAGGAGTGTTACACCATTCCGTGCACCGGCCGGCTGCGGACTGCGGAGATTTGACCGCCGCACGGCCAGTAGCCCATAAACAATCAACACCCCCACCAAGCCACTAATTTTCTCTCTCAGGGGGAGGTTGTGGCATAGGAAAGGTTAGGATACAGATCATTCATACAAAGCATCCCATGTATACATGTATGCTTGAACATACAAATACACATGAACATGCACACACACACACACATGTATGCATACTTACACATACATGAGCATGTTCATACATACTCACATGGTCCCGTGAAAGAGGGGATGGTGTGTAGGAAGGGCACTAATTATAGGATGTTGAGTCCAGGGCTTTGCCTGGACTGCAAGACATGTTGGAAAGATAGTTCCCATAGATGGAGTTCTGCTTCTGATGAATCGGGGGGTAGAGCTTTAAGGATGGTGAGTGTGAAGCATTGGTCGAAATTGTTTATGTTGTGGTTTTGGGCGTGAGCAGCTACTGGGAATTGGATTTTAGATAGTTTGACAGTGCTGCGGTGGTTGGCTATACGTTCAGGGAGGGGTCGTTTGGTTTGGCCTATATAGAAGGCAGGGCAGAGTCTGCAGTTAATTTGGTAGATGGTGTGGGAGGGGAGGCAGGTGATATTTTATCTGATTTTGAAGGTTTTTGTGTGATTATGAAAGATTGTGGTGGGCTGTAAGATAGGGCAAACATGGCATCTGCTCCTACCACAAGGTTTGCAACCCGGCAGGGGTGGGTGGGTGGTGGTGTGGGTTTTGCAAGGGTGTACAAGTAAATTTCGGAGGTTGGGTGGGCGTCTGAAGGCGACCCTTGGGCAGGTGGGGAGGATGGTTTTCAATTCAGGGTTGGATTGCAGTCCAGTGTAAGCTAGGCGGAGAATGGAATTGATTTTTTGTAGTCCAGGGAAGTAGGTTGTCGTGAGGGGTGGAATACTTTTTTTGTTTTGGACAAGAGTGGGTGTGGTTGTGGTTGTTTGGAGGTTTGATAGGGCCCGGGTTATCTGTTTTTGGAGGAGGTTGCCGGGATAGTTTCTGTTGATGAAGGCATTAAGGATCCGGTTGGTGTAAGAGGCGAGGCTGTTCCAGGTGGAGCAAATACGTGCTCCCCTGAGGGCTAGACTGTATGGGAGGGAGCATTTTGTGTGGTGTGGGTGGCAACTGGTGAAGTGCAAATATTGAATATATTCTCTCCTCCCACACCATCTACCAAATTAACTGCAGACTCTGCCCTGCCTTCTATATGGGCCAAACCAAAAGACCCCTCCCTGAACGTACAGCCAACCACCGCAGCACTGTCAAACTATCTAAAATCCAATTCCCAGTAGCTGCTCACGCCCATAACCACAACATAAACAATTTCGACCAATGCTTCACACTCACCATCCTTAAAGCTCTACCCCCCGATTCATCAGAAGCAGAACTCCATCTATGGGAACTATCTTTCCAACATGTCTTGCAGTCTAGGCAAAGCCCTGGACTCAACATCCTGTAATTAGTGCCCTTCCTACATACCATCCCCTCTTTCACGAGACCATGTGATTATGTATGAGCGTGCTCATGTATGTGTAAGTATGCATACATGTGTGTGTGTGTGTGCATGTTCATGTGTATTTGTATGTTTAAGCATACATGTATACATAGGGTGCTTTGTATGAATGATAACTATCCAAACCTTTCCTATGCCACAACCTTCCCTTGAGAGAGAAAGTTAGTGGCCTGGTGGGGTGTTAATTATTTTTGGGCTACCAGCCGTGCGGCGGTCAAATCTCCGCAGTCCGCAGCCGGCTGGTGCACGGAATGGTGTAACACTCCTTCCTGAAGAAGGAGGCTGAGAGCCTCCGAAAATTTGAAGAACAACCTTCAGTTCCTCATGGCGACACCGCACTTCACTTTCAGGTAAGCCATAACCTATCTCTCTGTCCTCTCCATACCAATATATATATATATATATACACACACACACACACAATATTAGGGGAATCCATTTAAGGAATTGGAACTAATTTGTTGACAAAGTCACATTCAAACTTGGATAGTGAGGAAGGATAGAAATAAATAGGAGGATTACGCTTTATGTGAATTCATATGCTCAGGCGAAGAATTACGCACATAGACAAGCATATGTTCAAAGCAGAGAGAAGGATGGAAGAAGAAGGATTATTCTGTGCATAAAAAAAGTAATAATTTAAATGACATAGTAAACAATACTCTCGTAGTTTATAATACTCCAATCTTTCAAGTGTGTCTCTGAGGAAAACACCAAACTTGCCCAATGCTTATTTCAAATTGAGATACCAAAAATTTTTCCTTTTTTATAAGTAAATTCATAGTTGGCGGTATTTAAATACAACACGAGCTCCTTTTTGAATTGCCCCCCAGAATGTTCAAATTCTAAAACACTAACGTGTCAACACTTCTACTTCCAGTTCCATGTGACGACAAAGATTTTTAAAACCTGACTATGTTTTTACAAATAATACAAATTCTGCAGTTGACACACTGTAAACCATAAAATAAAAAAATTATATACTGTCTGCTTTTGTGATTGGTTCCCAAAGTAATAGACTGCTTCCGTTATGGCACTAGTCTCAATGGCAAAAATGGGCAAGAAAACATCTGAAATGCAATTATGACCTGTTGCGGAGCAAAAGCAGTGAAATCATAAGAGTTGGTATAACCAATTAATAGTCGAGGTGAAGAGAAGAGATCCAGACGTCGGAAGAAGCCCTTCTGCGGCAAAATGGAGGAGTTACTTCAAGTAAGGCAAAAGACTGAAGATAATGTTACACGTTACAAAGAGGAAGCTTGTGGCTGGAATAAATAGAAATTGTCTCGAGACCTTACATTGGAAATATTTGAAATGAGGTATGATAAAAGACTGGGATAGAAAAATATATCCACATGCACACAGAGGAAATTCCTTTTACGGAAAGCACTGAGCAGAGAAGTAAAACACACTACGTCATTTAAGTCTCGAGGTGCAACTTGGACGTACCTGAAATAATTAAACTTTTCTTGATTCTATATCTGAGGTAATCTGCTATTATTTGTCCAGTTTCCGATTCTATTGAAACAACGGATGAAATTACAGAGTCTTGGTTGATCTTCAACAATTCTTTATGACATTTAACTTGGAGAAAGACCCAAAATACCAGATGCAACTGTACCTGGTAAAGCTACTGTTACGCAGATTACTAGACTAGAAAATGCAGCTTCAAAGTGTCGATTCCACGGTACAAATCAACACCGTCAATTTCAGCTTCATTCTTTGAACCACCTTCAAGTTGCAGATGTAAATCTTTACAACGTTCCACCATTTCTTCTTTGGGTTAACTAAAAAAAGCAAACGTCACCTAATGTTTTGCACTCTCCAATGTTATTTTTTAAGAAAACTAATGCCTGAGCAAGAATTGTCTTAAAAAATTAATATTTTGTAATTGATCTTGTCTAACATGACTTCACCATGTTGTTAATTGTCAAATTGAGTCAGTTTTCTTCTCGGAGTCATTTTTAATAGCCATCATAAGATGAAAAAATGAGTTGCCGTGTTTGCTTTTCCACGACTTAACCGTAGAGTTCTCGGGTGCCAGCTCGTCTTCTAGAACTTGTAAAAGTCATCACAGCTGAAACCCGAGAACTCTCCGGCACCACAGCGACCGGGTAAGAAGAAAGAAGCGACGCTAACCTTCTGAAGTTGACTTAGGTCCTTCTTGAGTTTCTCGGCCTCGTCTTCCTTCTGCTTCACCGCCAGATTTTTGCCACTCAACTCTCCCTCCCGTTCTTCGATGGTTTTCAGATACTCTGCGAGAAGGGTGAAAAGAAACCGAAAGTGTCCAGGACACATTTTATTTGACGTACGAAGGATGAGACCGGGCGGACCTACCTTTGACCTTTTCCTGAACTTCCCTGTACTTGAGGTCCGTGGACCTGGCCTCGATGCCCCTGAGGATGACCTGCTTGTTGAGGTTGTCCACCTGCGTCTTCATGCCATTCAGCTTGGTGAGATTTTCGTCCATTTCCTTATCCTTCTCCTCCAGCAATTCAGAAATTTTATCCTTCTCCTTTTCCACCTGAAAGGCGAAGGTAAAATATCAGGGGGTCTCGACGCGATCGACGAACCACCGGAAGGAGTTTACCTCTTGGATCTTGGCCCTGGCTTCGTTGACGGCCACCTCTGCCACTTCGAGCGCCTCCTCCACCTTCTTGCGGTCCTTGCGCTCGGCTTCGAGGCACTGCTGGTTGTGGTAGAGCAGCTGGTGCAGTCTGCTGGCCTCGGCGCTGGTCTGCGCGAGGCGGTGCTGGAGGTGCGTCGAGTGGTTGTTGGCCGCCTCCAGGCTGGCGTGCAGCGCCCGCTCAGAGTGGCCCAGCGCCGCCACCTTGTACTCGTACAGCTCCATCACCGCCGACGTAGAGATGTCGCCGATCTGAGCGTCAGGGAGAAGCAGTTGTGGGCGAGGGCGCGGGACGTGCACAAGGGAATCGGCGACTGCCACCGACCTGGTTCTTGTCGACGGCCTCCTGCAGCATGGAGATGAAGTGGTCGAGGCGGCCTTCCTGCGCCAGCGAGAAGAGCGGCGTCATGTCCTGCTGCATGGAGGACGCGTCCCCGCCCAGCACGCAGCCCACCACGCCCGTCTTGCCGCCCTTGGGCAGCATCACCAGCGGCTCCAGCTCGCACAGGGACTTGGCCAGGTGGCAGACGCTGCAACAGGCGTGGACGTGGAGTCGCCCCGCTCCGCTGAGCGCGGCGCGTCTGCGCGTGCGGGGGCGTTACCTCTCCGCGGGGAAGCCCACGGTGCCCGTCAGCCCCAGGACCTGCATCTTGATGTCCTCGGAGCCCGTGTACAGCGCCACGGCGAGCGCCATGTGCACCTGCCCGTGCTGCAGCGTGCTGGTGTAGGCCGACAGCCAGGCGGCGCTCTGCGTCGCCAGCTCCGCCATCAGGTCCAGCGCCTGCACGTAGAGGTTGGTGATCTCCTCCTGGAAGAGGTTGTCCTCCCTGTCCGCCGACAGCAGTGGCCGGAACTGCGCCAACACCGCCTGCTGCGGCAACACCGCCAGGACCTTCTCCTTGAGCGACGCCGACGCGCGCCCCATCTCCTGGAAGAGGCGCAGCACCGCCGTTCTGCGGCGTCGCGTCTCCACGTCCGTCGGCGGTTCCGGCTGCGTCATCACGTTGAGGCTCTCCGCCGACGTGCCGCCGCCCTCCAGGATGTACACCAGCGCCTGGGCGGTTCACGAAGTAGTTAATTAATTTGACAACTTCGCAGGTCAGCAGGCGGTCGAGGTGGCCGTACGTATTAGACAGCGCGCGTGATTGAATTCTTAAATGCACTGACGGATTCGTCGTTGTAACGAAGCTCAAGGGCAAACGTCGATGGCGCAGGAAGCAACACCACGCTTTGTGCCAGCAGTGGAAAACGTAACCTTGTTAAAATGTGGTCAAAAACTTTTGGAAAAAGACGGGGACTATATTTAAAGGTGAAAATTTAATCACTAATAAACGTTGTGGGTTTGTGCGGCGTAAATTGCCTTGTATGAAACCCACACGACAGCCTCAGAATCTTAGTGCATGGACGCGATGACGTCACGCCTTCGTCGCTGCCCGTGACGTCATCACATCAGTTTAAAAAGTGCTAATTAGTGAAAACTGTTAGTGAGGAAGAAGTCACCGTGAGCCGCGAGTCGAGCTGCTCCAGCACGTTCTGCTTGAGCTTGTGGACGTTGAGCTTCTTGGCGGCCACGGCCCTGGCCATCACCTCCTTCTCCGCCGCCGTCCAGCCCACGAAGTGGCCGTCGCAGGCGCCGCAGATGTCCAGCACCACGGTGATGAGCAGGTTCAAGGCGCCCGTCGCCGCCGTCTCCGCGTGCACCCACCTGCGGCATCGAGCACACGCGTGTGTTCCGAGGAGGAGGGGAGCTTCGCTAGGGGTGGGCGTGGACGGCACGCACTTGAGCGCCAGCGTCACCATGGCCGGGTACAGCGGGATCAGGTCCGAGATGCGCAGCGTCACCAGCGAGTGCAGGAACTCCAGCATCATGGACACGCACATGGGCTGCGAGGACTCGGCCATCTCGTCCAGCAGGAACTGCGTGTCGCCGCGGAAGCTCTGGTACTGCAGCAGGACCTCGCGCGAGTGCTCGTTGGTCCTGACATCGTTGAAGAAGTCCACGATGTGGCGCAGCAGGAACACGTCGCGCGCCTTGAACGCCTCGCCGATGGTGGAGAAGGTCACGCCCACGAAGTTGAGGATGTCCGCGTCCGGGATCTCCCCCGACATGTGCTCCAGGATGATGAGCAGCTTGCAGACCTGCACGCGCGTGTGCACGTTCTCGTTCTGCAGCTGCAGGATGGTCCTGAGGAAGGTCTTGCTGTCCACGGAGCGCATCAGCGTGTACACGGCGGGCAGGTTCTTGTAGCAGAGGTTCACGAGCACGCCGAGGGACGGCGCCACCAGCTCCTTGGCCGCCGGCGCGTGGGAGGCGTCGCTGGCGCTCGCGATCCACGCGGTGAGGATGGCCATGAGGTTGGGCAGGTGCGCCTCCTGCCACGAGATCTTGATGCCGTACGTCAGCTCCTGCGTCATCATACGTGTTAAAACGGCCGAAATACTTTTCGGGCTCAAAGACGATTGTACAACTTTAACCCCCTTCGGCACGGGAAGGGCGTTACAAAAAACAACGAAAATTGGAGTCGAAGCTGTGGTCATGTCATTGTAGTTGCCCCTGGGGCGGGGCTCAAAATTTTCAGGAATATTAAAAGAGCCGATATTTTCATGGAAAGAAGAGGATCCGTTACACTCTTGGTACGGTAGTGAAATGTGTGCACCTGCAGGAGGTGCAGCAGCCGCATCTTCTTCTCGAAGGACAGCGACGCGGCGCCCGAGGCCAGCAGACGCGTGAGCACGGCCGTGAAGCGGTACGTGTGGATGAGCGCGTGCCTGGCCGCCGCGTTCTGGCAGGCCCTCTGCAGCGTGCTCACGGCGCTCCACACCACGGGCGAGCGCGGGTCCGTCGCCAGCGCCGCCATCAGCTCGTGCAGACACGCGTAGAACTCCACGGCCACGCTGCAGCCGGGGTCGAACACGCTCAGGTCCGCGGACACGCCCAGGATCTGCAGGTGGCGCTGCAGCGTGATGGACGCCGTCTCGCTGTGGTTCTTGGAGAACTCGATGGCGTTGCTGATGAAGGCCTTCATGTGGTGCGTCTTCTCCATGGCTCCGCACCTGCGCTGTGAAGCGACAACGGCTTATTTTTCATTCACGAACTTCCAATTGTTGAAAGATTACAAAATGGCGTCTCCGTTACAAGGAGGAGCGCAGAGGCACTCACCTGCGAAACGTCGAGACAAACTTCAAAGTCGCTTTCAATTTGTCTGTTTGTAAGTGTTCATGGAAATTTATCGGCACTTCCCAGAGAACCAGAGAGTTTCTTTGCGAGGCATATCTTCCTCACAGATGACACGCCGCGGGCAGAGACGATGTTATCGAGACTGTTGCTGCTGTCGTAAAGCGGTGCAAAGAGAATTAAATCCTCTACGACCTTTATTCCGTGACAAATCAGTTCCCTGGCGGCCATTTTGTAGACGTCAGCGCTAGGAATACGACACAGTGCATTCTCTTAGGAAAATGGCGCAGGATTTCTCCCACTTCCGTGGACCTGGAGTCCGCCTACCCTCTACAATTTATCCCTGAAGATTAATTTCACTAGAACGCTTCGTTGTTTTCCTATCGGCGGAAAGCTGCAAAAGGGGAGCTCCCATACAGTAGTTACGTACCATGCTGATGATAACCTTTGTATTATGTGCAAGTAGTATCCGTGACGTAATGAACCCTGACGCTCTTGCAGCACAGGAAGGGCAATTCGCCTGAAAGTGGCTGGGTCGCAGCTTTCCCTCGACAACTCTTACCGTATGCGACCCTGCGCCTCTCAAAACAGAACCTTAGTTCAACAACCAGAGAGAGGAGGAGGTAGCCTCCTGTCAGAGAATGTTCTTCCTCCTCATACTTTTTTTAGGGTACCAGGCTACATGAGGCAAATCCACGTGGTGGCAACTCCCCTTTAATAGCACAGGAAGGGATTTGAAAGGGGGGATGCGGAAGGGTAGAGGAAGGTAGCCAAGGGTTAACTAGGGCCCCCGGGCTATATTTTAAGGATCCTACCCGGCATTCGCCTAAAGAAATGCAGGGAAAACCCTAGAAAAACCTGCATCGGGTAGGTCGGGCATTTGGTACTTGTCCCACGCCCTTCCCTGGATGGCGGGAGAGGAGTTTGCTGTGGGGACGCAGCATTCCCTTCTCCGTGCCTCGACCAGTTTAGGAGGCAGCTGGCCGACTATTCCAATGGGAACAGCGAAACACTCTTACCGTATGCCCAAGGTCTGCGACCCCGGAACATCCACCTCTCAAAACAGGCCTCGGCTTGTGGGAACCTTAGTTCAAAAACGGAGAGGAAAAGGCATCCCCAAAGGTAGCCCCTTCGTGTCTCTCCTAAAAGGTTCTGCCTGCGAGAGAACATCGCTCGCAGGCTTTCTTGGGTTGCACTTCTGTGGCGTTACTAAAGAAGAAGAGCAGGACCTGGCTGAGAGAGAAATTAGGGCTGCAAATAATTAGAATCTCCTCCACAGCACTCGCCAAGGACGTTTCGATGGCTTGCGCCGCCATTTTCTTCACCTCAAGTAATAAAATAGAATAAGTGAAAATGGCCTGTTTGAGGAAAGCGGAGAAAGTAAAAGAAAACTAATGAAATCACGCGTGCACGAGCCCAAGTGTGGGACAGACTGTTGCTTGTTTTATTGTACAGTAAATTCCTCAGCGAACACGAATTACGATTGGTGAAAACTTAACTTTATTACACAAAAAATAATAATAAAATTGATTGTGCACATTCAGTCGTTAGCCGCGGCTCCATGAGATGAGAAGAACCTTGTTCACAGCAGCACGCACGCGCCCTTGCCCTTGGTCCTTGCCCGACACCGCACTGCTTCACTCTGCGGCTTCAGCGCCATCGCCATCGCCATGCGGCCGACGTATCCCACGAGGTGCGGGTCGGCTCCGTTGGCCATCAGCGTCTCCACGACCTGCAGGTGGCCTCCGCGGGCCGCCAGCGCCAGCGGCCTGGAGCCGTCCGCGTGCCTCAGGTCGGGATCCGCGCCGTGCTCCAGCAGCAGCGCCACGAGCTCCAGCTGGCCTCTGGAAGCGGCCCACACCAGCTCCGCGTTGGGATCCGCGCCGTGCTCCAGCAGGAGCCTCGCAGCCGCCACGTGGCCGCCTCTGCCCGCCTCCTGGAGCGGCGTCCGCCCCCTGTCGTCCCTCACGTCCACGTCGTGGCGCCTGGCCAGCAGAACTCTGAGAACTGCGACGGCACCGCCAGAAGCCGCGACGTGCAGCAGCGTCTCGCCTCTGCCAAACGTGAGCCGCAACAGCCTCGCATGCAGGCCCAGGACGCGCTCGACCAGGCTGGAGAGGTCCTTGATTACAGCCTCGAACAGAATCGCCTTAGCCGAATTCTCCATTGCAATTGATTGGAGGCTTCCGAGTGTCACGCCTTCATGCAGAACTACGTCCACGAACTCCCAGTGCCCGGCGCCTTCCGCGTACGCGAGCGCGCTCCTGCCCAAGACGTCGTCCTCCGCGTCCACGTCTTCGCCCGCGGCCACCAGCAGCTGCCAGACCGCCGCCGCCCCGCCCCGCGTCATGGCCGCCACGTGCAGCGCCGAGCGCCCTCCCGCGTCCGTGGTCCCTGCAGCCAGCAGCGCCCTCACGGCGCCCTCGTCGGCCTGCGCCACCGCCACGTGCAGGGGAACGTCCGCGAGCAGCGACCAGCTCAGCGTCGCCGCGACCAGGTCCGAGCCGTCGCGGGGCAACGCGTCGCGAAGAAGCTGCCGAGGACATTGGCGCCAGTGCGCAGACAACCAGCGTCCGAGGAAGTACTCGGCGAACGTGCGGTGCTCGAAGTCCACGGATCCTCCTCTGCGGACCACGAGGCCGAGCTTCTCCTCGGGCGCTGCCGCCGAAGCAGCCTGGAGGTGGCGAAACCGCTCCACGGGCAGCAGTTTCCTGACAGCCAGTCCCTCAAGGTTCTGGAGGTGCTGCCTCTGGCTGGATTCCAGCAACGCCTTCACTCCGGGCAGCGAAGCGTCGAGACCTAATTTCTCTGCAAGCCGATCCTTGACGCTCTGCTCCACGAAGAGCTCGTACAGCAAGACTCGCCTCCACGGATCCTCGCATTTCAGCAAGCATTCGTCTCGACGCTTCAGCAGAACTTCAGCCGCCATTTTGCAGAGGAGAGGAATTTCCATGACTGGTCCAGCGCTCTGGCGGAGAGAAGAAACTAGCTCGACGTCAACGTTGCTCCCCCTGGCCACGGAGAAGCGCTCCAGGAACAAAGTCTGTTCTTCCCTGCTGAAGACGGGCAAGGTGAAGGCCTCCCTCTTCAGCGCCTCCTGCACGTCCTTGGCGGTCACGGGCCTCGTGGTCACGACCATCCGCCGGTACCTGAGATGGCGCGCGACGGTCCTCAGGAGCTCGCAGCACGTGGTCGTGAAGTCTGGGCAGACCTCGTCAAAGGCGTCCAGGAACAGGAAGACGTTCCCCGTGACAGTGAGGCCGTGCTCCAGCAGAGCGCGCTCCAGACTGTCCTGGGGCAGACCGAGGAGGAGCAGCTCCGTAGCGTCAGCGGCCTTGCTGAAGTCTCTGCCCCTGAGGTGGTCGCCGTGACGGCCCAGGTCGACCCTGAGGACCCACGCCGCTGGGAACTGCTCCTGGGCGCTGCAGCACATCGCCGTCACGAAGGACGACTTGCCCACGCCTGGGAGGCCTTCCACGACCACGACCTTCTCCGGACACAGCCAGGGCAAGGGCACGAACTCCGTCACGTCACCCGTGAATCCCTTGCTGTCTACGTCCCCACTAATTCCTCG
This sequence comes from Zhengitettix transpicula, assembly GCA_037074705.1. Classification (NCBI taxonomy): domain Eukaryota; kingdom Metazoa; phylum Arthropoda; class Insecta; order Orthoptera; family Tetrigidae; genus Zhengitettix; species Zhengitettix transpicula. Next base: position 501,530 of record CM073591.1, read on the forward strand.
CACGCAGAACCTGGAGCACAGATCCCGAATATCTGAATCGGAAGATATTCCTCGAACAAAAGTTGGTCCTTCAATTGCAACTCTTCTTTTGAGAACCGATGCCCACAAAGTTTTTACTCTATATCGAGACGTAAACTCGTCAATATGGATCAAGTTTCCAGAGAAGATGAATATGTTTTTGTATTTTAATGTTTCAAAGTTGACTGTCTTTGAAGGTGTTCTCTGCAGGCAGCGAGGCACGTAGTACGCCAGGGGCGCTGGCATCGCCGCTCCCAGCTGCATCGCTGCTTCACGTCCAGACAGTGAGCTGATGACTTTGTCCGTCATGACGGCGCCGGCGTCTGGCCCCACGACGTCACGCAGCGCCACGACGGCGTCGCCCTGAAGCCGCAGCTTGGCCGAGAGCAGCTTCTGCTGTGTGGGCGCGTCGAGGCCGGACCAGGTCGTCGCAGGCGCCACGACGCTCCAGCCGGCATTCGACGGCTTCTCCTTGGCGATGACGACCAAGCGCCTGCGCGCGTCAGCCATCTTCAGGAGAGACGCTTCCTCGCGGCAGCAGCTGCTCGCGTCCAGCACCAACGTCGCGCAGACGCTCTTCCCCCACAGCGCCGCGACTTCTTCCCAGAGGTCCTCGAGGTCTTCGGCGCGCAGGACGAGACACTTCCTCAGCCCGCTCAAGAGTCGTGACCGCACAGCCTTCGCCTGATGTTCGTCGCTGACGGAAATCCAAGTCTTCGCCGCAACGTCCACCTCCGCGAGGGCCTCCGCGGTGAAGCCGAGGTCCACGAGGGAAGCGGCTCTGTTGAGGCGCGCGACCTGCGCCTGCAGGACCTCGGCCCACTCCTCCGCCTCCGCAGTGAGCCAGCGCCCGCCGCCGGCACCGCCCCACCACGCCTTCACCGCGCGCTTCAGCGCAGCGCTCAGCCTCGCGGCGACGTCCGCCGACGCCAGCCTCAGCACCGCGCAGAGCTCCTCCTGCAGGAACGCGTCTGCAGTGTTTACGCTCATCTGGTCCGTGCACAGGAGCAAGTGTCCGAGGAAGTCTGCGGCCTCCGGTCCCGCGAGCTGCGCCTCCGAGACCCGCAGCAGCCGCCCCCCGGTGTTGAGCAGGTCCTGCAGGTGCCGCGCCTCCGGAAGGTCCGTGACGTCACGCGCGGCGTCGCCAACGCTGCAGCCGGTGTTCGTGTAGAGGACCAGCGACAGCTGCTGCACCTGAAGCTCGCGATTGTCCACGTTCACGGGCTGCCGCCAGCGACTCCTGATGTCCTTGAAGGACTCCAGGTACTGCTCCAGACTGAAGGGATTGGACTTTGTGAGTCTTTTCTGCGTCCGCCGGTCCCTGTGCTTGGCCTGCAGAAGCAGCGCCCTGTACGCGAGGCCGTGGTCTCCCTGCAGCCTGTACACGAGGACGACGTCGTCGAACTTGCCCGCGAGGTCGAGGTTGCAGGCGAGGAAGAAGTCGCTGGCGTGCCTGAGGGCGCGCAGGAAGAGCAGGCTGCAGAGGGCGACCTCGTAGTCCTGGCCGCTGGTCGTCGCGGAGCCGCGGGTCCTGCAGCCCTGCGCCATCGCGGGGGTGTACAGAAGATGCCGACGCCGAATGTCATCGAAACGTCGCGTGCAGCCTCAGTCCCTGCTAATTTGTTTTGTGTCTTGAATTAAATGCAAATATCAACTGACGGGGCCCGACACTGAAGGAATAAACGTTACGGCAACTTAATAAACGCAAGAGGCCCGCTTTCAACTTCAATATGTTGAACCAGGGAGAACCCTCGTGACGTCACCGCTGGAGGAGACTCACCTCGTTGTCATCTCAATGCTGAAGGAGGGGACGAGGCTGAGTAACTGCAGTCCCAGAAGACGGTCACTAGTTTCCTGCACCTTCGAGGCGGGGCCGTTATCCGCTCCCCTTATCTCTGCGCAGATAAGATCATCGTGTCATCATCGCTGCGTGGAGAAAACCCGAGTGTTTGTGCCTTTGCGTTGCCGCAGACACGATCAAAGACAACGTGTAATTAAGCGTCCTTGTAGCGTGACGTCACTGCACTTTGACACACACACACACACACACACACATACTGTGCCCGCTGCTTGACAACTAATTATTTCAATCACTTTACTCCTCGTTTCACTTGCTGTGAGCAAAGATGTTGCACACTTCTTCCTCCTTGCTAACAACATGTGTGTGACCGCGTCTGTACTGTTAAAGTTCACGTGACAGTGAACATTGCACAAGGAAGACGTCATTAAGCTGTTTGCGGACTCCCGAGCAACGCAAATCCGTGCATAATTTCTTACAACTAACCCAACCTAACCTAACATCTCCTTTCGTCAATGAAATTCCCGAAAAATAACAACAAAAAATTCATTTAAATTTTGAATATGAACCTAACCTAACCTGTCACAGCAAAATTGAATATACTTTGAAATTATTAAAAGTTAGTCGCCTCTAATCAAATTAACAATAATTCAATTGTTTTAAAACACTTGCGATGCGCCCAATGGCGTCCCTTGGGGTTGACTGACAGAAAGCTCGGAGCGTTTCCTTGTTCCTGCCTTCAGGAAAGTCAAGTAGAGCCTAGACCGACACAACTGCACTCGTCACCTGACAAAAGTCAAACTTTCTTTTGTCCTGATCATTAATTTTCCTTCACCTACGTTAACTGTAAACATGGCAGCGTTGAGAGGAAGCAACAATACTCCAAAGATCCTCCCTTCGTTATTATGTTAATCAAATTTAAATATTAAAAAAAATAAAATAAACTGAACATCTACAAAATACAACATATATTGTGGTGACCACCGATGAGTGTAATGGAAGGATTTGTGTTGTGGGCGTAACAATTGAGGCGCAGGTATTGTTGCACCTGACTAGTGGAAGCAGCGCCGTCCACGTTCTACAAGAACCTTGCTTCACTGCCTCGTAAATTATTAGTGATGTCATCGTCAACCAACTATGAATTTGGATACCGTCAGACTTCAATAGATTCTTCCAGTTAACATTTCTCTTGTGAATATAATTATGTCAGTCACCAACTCCGTCAGTTTTTAATATCAAATTACCAGAACAATTTTTCAGTACGTAATTTATTTCTCAAGCAATGAACAAGTCTCTATGTTCCATGTTTGCAGTTTGACCCCCGACGAGGTGCGGCATGGCAATAATCCAACAATATCACATTATCTCATGTTACAATATATATATATATATATATATATATATATATATATATATATATATATTTATGTGTGTATATATATATATATATATATATACACATACATACATATATTGTAATGAATGAATTTTTATTATGATTTTATTCATCATAAATGATTAAGGTTTTACTATATGAAATATCTATGTACCTCTAAAAGAGGTTAAGTTGTGGGGTAGTCGAATAACTAGGAATTTGTTGCTGCAGAGGAGCTGTGGAGACAAGTAGCAGTTGTTGAGGAACAGTCGTCACCGTAATCCAGGGTCGTACCTCTTTCCCGGGATGTTCGAGTGCGCAGTCCACCACACCAGGAATAAAGTATACAATCGTTGTGCTGGTTCCTCAAGCCGCCCGAGTCCCCTCAGAGAATTGTCTTTAATTACAGCCAGAGACAGTGAATGGGAGAAGATCCACCCCATAGACGTACGTACACCAACTCTCCAATTGCAAATAAATTATATGACCTCTTAAATATCCTTTGTCCATTTAATATTAAAATAGATCTCCTCCACTTGGGAAGTCAAGTGTTGCTGGAGAAATTGTGCAAGCAAGTAGAGGGCACACGTGTAATATCAGGCACAAAACAGTCTAATGACAACTACATTTTTATTTCTGAAGTATTTATTTGACATATATCAATCTTTGTACACAATTCTTTATGGGATATATATACACACACACACACATATGTATGAAGGATGGGAAACAGTATTTTAAAGTATAAAACTTAAATAAATTGTCTTTACAAATTTTAAATAGTATGTTTATTGATATTGCCACTCAAAATCTACATTTGAGCAATGTGTCCCATTACAATTAATTATAGTTTAAATTTTTTAAATTATTTATTTGAAATAGTCGTATCTCAAAATCTCCTCAAGACAACTTTTTGTCATACTTAGTGGAAGCAATATAAATAACTAAGGTGACTTTGTTTATTCACTTAAAGAGAGTGTTAATCCCCATCTTGTAGGAATATTAAAATTAAACATAATAATCAAAGATAAAATTTCATCAAAGCATTAAATAGAAACAACAATGCTATTCCTAAGAAAAATTGAGTGACCGATGTGATACAACAGTTACGTTACAATCTATTCACACTACACCAGAATAACACTTACAGTAATCATTGGACTACAGTTAAGGGAGTTCAATTTTTTTAAAAGACAGAATAAAGGAGAAAATATTATTTATTTTTTACCTTCTTGAAACGTTGTATATGTATGAATAAACAGGAAAAGTATAATAATTGGCACTATTATGAAATAATTATTAAATAAACACTTGCATCACTTTTCAGCAAATTTAAAATAAAGTCTTCTATATTTGTGTCTCCTGACCATCGCCTACATCACTTGGTGAAACTATATGGCTTTCTCCGTGGTTAATACTTGTGTGTGACCTTAAAGTACTAGACTGCGAGAATGTTTTACCACACTTTTTACATTTGAATGGTTTCTCACCAGTGTGAATTCTCATATGAACTGTTAAACTACTAGATTGTGAAAATGTTTTATCACACCCACCACATTTGTATGGTTTTACTCCTGAGTGAATTGACATATGTTTGTTTAAGTTACTTGACTCAGAGAAAGTTTTATCACACTCAACACACTGATAAGGTTTCTCCCCAGTGTGAATCCTCATATGTCTTATTAGGTAACCTGATTCTGAGAATTCTTTTTCACAGACCACACATTTAAATGGAGTATCACATGTATGAATCTTCATGTGGTCCTTTAACCTACTTGCTACAGTAAATGTTTTAAAACACTGAACACATTTAAATAGTGCTTCTCCTGTGTGAATCAGCATGTGTTTCCTCAAACCAGACAATAATGAAAAGGTTTTATCACATTCCTCACATTTATGTGGTTTGTCGCCCGTGTGAATTCTCATGTGTGCTGTTAAACTTCCTGATTGTGAAAATATTTTATCACATTCTCCACATTTGTATGGCTTCTCACCAGTGTGAACTGACATATGTTTCATTAAGTTACTTGATTCAGAGAATGCTTTATCACACTCAACACATTGATATGGTTTCTCACCAGAGTGAATCCTCATGTGTCTTCTTAGGTAACCAGATACTGAGAATTTTTTATTACAGACAACACATTCATATGGCTTTTCACCGGTATGAATCCTCATGTGGTCTCTTAAACTACTTAATTCTGTGAATACTTTAAAACACTCTACACATTTGAATGGTGATTCACCTGTGTGAGTTTTCATGTGTTTTCTTAAATCAGATGACAATGTAAATGTTTTATCACACTCAACACATTCGTATGGCTTTTCACCAGTGTGAATTCTCATGTGCACTGTTAAACTACTTGATAATGAGAATTTTTTCCCACAAGTGCAACATCTGTATGGTTTTTCTGCTGTGTGAATTGTCATGTGTTTTCTTAAATTACTCGATTCTGAAAATTTTTTATTACATTCTACACATTGATATGGTTTCTCACCAGTGTGAATTCTCATGTGTCTTATGAGGTAACCTGATAGTGAGAATTTTTTATCACATACAACACATTTGAAAGGTTTTACACCAGAATGAATCCTCATGTGGTCTTTTAAACTACTTGATATTGTAAATGTTTTAAAACACAGATGACACTGGAATGGTGATTGACCGGTGTGAATCATCATGTGTTTTCTTAAATCAGGTGATAATGAGAATGTTTTATCACATTTAGCACATCTGTATGGTTTCTCACCAGTGTGAATTCTCATGTGAGCCGTTAAACTACTAGAGTATGAAAATATTTTATCACATGCACCACATTTGTATGGCTTTTCACCAGTGTGAATTAGCATATGTTTGCTTAAGTTACTTGATTCAGAGAATGTTTTATCACACTCAACACATTGGTGAGGCTTCTCACCAGTGTGTATCCTCATGTGTCTTACCAAGTAACCAGATACAGAGAATTTTTTATCACACACAACACATTTGAATGGCTTTTCACCCGTATGAATCCTCATGTGGTCTTTTAAACTACTTGATATTGCAAATGTCTTGGAGCACTGATCACATTGAAATGGTGATTCTCCTGTATGTATCATCATGTGTTTTCTTAACTCAGGTAATATTGAATATGTTTTGCCACACTGACCACATTTGTACGGCTTCTCCCCAGAGTGCATTCTGAGGTGTGCTGTTAAACTACCTGAATGTGAAAATGATTTGCCACATGCAGAACATTTGTATGGCTTTTCACCTGTGTGTGTGTACATGTGTTTCCTTAAGTTACTTGATTCTGAAAATTTTTTATCACATTCAACACACTGATAAGGCTTCTCACCAGTGTGTATCCTCATGTGCCTTATCAGGTAACCTGACTCTGAGAATTTTTTATCACATACAACACATTTGTATGGCTTTTCTCCAGTGTGAATTCTCATATGATACTTTAAACTAGCAAAAGTTGTAAATGTTTTAGAACACTGAATGCATCTAAATGGAGAGTGTCCTGTGTGGATCACCATGTGTTTTCGTAAATCAGATGATGAAGAAAAATTTTTATCACATGCAACACATTTGAATGGCTTTTCACCTGTATGAATCCTCATATGGTCTTTTAAACTACTGGATATTGAAAATGTTTTGTAGCACAGATCACATTGGAATGGCAATTCTCCTGTGTGAATCACCATATGTTTCTTTAAATCAGATGATGATGAGAATGTTTTATCACACTCAACACAATTGTATGGCTTTTCACCCGTGTGAATTCTGAGATGTGCTGTTAAACTACCTGAATGAGAAAATGATTTGCCACATATAGAGCATTTGTATGGTTTTTCACCTGTATGTATGAACATGTGTTTCCGTAAATTACTTGATTCAGAAAAGGTTTTATCACACTCTACACATTGATAAGGCTTCTCACCAGTGTGTATCCTCATGTGCCTTATGAGATAACCTGAATCTGAGAATTTTTTATCACATACACAACACTTGAATGGCTTTTCACCAGTATGAATCCTCATATGATCCTTTAAACTCCCTGATGTTGTAAATGTTTTTGAGCACTGAATGCATCTAAATGGTGTTTCACCTGTATGAATCACCATGTGTTTTCTTAAATCAGATGACGACGAGAATGTCATGTCACACTCGACACATTTGTAGGGCTTCTCACCAGTGTGGATTCTGAGGTGTGCTGTTAAACTACCTGAATATGAAAATGATTTGTCACATGCAGAACATGTGTATGGCCGTTCACCTGTATGTACGAACATATGTTTTCGTAAATTACTTGATTCTGAAAATGTTTTATCACACTCTACACATTGGTATGGTTTCTCACCTGTGTGTATCCTTATGTGCCTTATCAAATAACTTGAATCTGAGAATTTTTTTCTGCATACAAAACATTTAAATGGTTTTTCACCAGTATGAATCCTTATATGATCCTTTAAACTCCCTAATGTTGTAAATGTTTTAGGACAGTCAATACATTTAAATCGTGTGTCACATGTGTGAATCATAATGTGTTTTCTTAAATCAGATGATGATGGGAATGTCATGTCACACACAACACATTTGTATGGCTTCTCACCAGTGTGGAATCTCATGTGTGCTATTAAACTACTGGATAATGAAAATGTTTTACCACAAACATGACATTTGTATGGTTTTTCTACAGTATGAATTGACATGTGTTTTCTTAAGTTACTTGATTCAGAAAATGTTTTATCACACTCAACACATTGGTATGGTTTCTCACCTGTGTGAGTCCTCATGTGCCTTCTTAGGTAACCAGATACTGAGAATTTTTTATTACACACAACACATTTGTATGGCTTTTCACCAGTATGAATTCTCATGTGGTCTTTCAAGCTACTTAATACTGTGAATGTTTTAAAACACTCTACACATTTGAATGGTGATTCACCTGTATGAAACATCATGTGTTTTCTTAAATCAGATGATAATGTAAATGTTTTATCACACTCGACACATTTGAATGGCTTTTCACCTGTGTGAATTCTCATGTGGGCTGTTAAACTACTAGATTGTGAAAATCTTTTGCCACATGCACCACATTTGTATGGTTTTTCTGCCGTGTGGATTGTCATGTGTTTTCTTAAATTACTTGATTCTGAGAATTTTTTATCACACTCTACACATTGGTATGGTTTCTCACCAGTGTGAGTTCTCAGGTGTCTTCTTAGGTAGCCAGATACTGAGAATTTTTTATTACAGACAACACATTTGTATGGCTTTTCACCAGTATGAATCCTCATGTGATGTTTTAAACTACTCGGTACCGTGAATGTTTTAAAACACTCTACACATTTGAAAGGTGTTTCACCTGTGTGAATCATTATGTATTTTCTGAAATCAGATGATGAGTACCCATTGTCACACACACCATATTTGTATGGATCTTCTGCTGTGTGAATATTTGTATTTGACACACTACACGAATCAGCCATTTATTATTTATATACGAAAACTTGTTCAAACTTTTTACCTGTATTTACATTTAATAATTGACGATTTTTATAGTGATATTCTCATTGTTTATATATGCCTCCTTTTTTTGGATTACTATATGTAAAATTATATCCAGTGCATGTCTTTTTCATTTTCTTAACTCACGTTATCTTACACAAATTATCTGTCATGTGGGTGATATTACTACTTAAATAAATTATAATTGGTATCTAAGTTAACTGATGTAGTAGTTGTTTGACTCACTGACTGGCCTGAAAAGAAATATATTGGCAACAGTAAAATTATGTAATAATTTACCACATCAGTAGCATATAACAGATTGTATAGTTACATACTTTGTTACACAAAAGTAATTACCAAGCTCACAAATTAAATTTTCATCAAAATTAGATTATAATGATGAACAATCTAGTTGTACCTGTGATACTCACAACAGAGATTTAAAAACAAACTAGAACACATACAAACTTTCATCAATACATAACATGTACTTGTATTAGTTGACATAAGCAATAAAGACCCTGTGAACACTTCGTTTTGATCATTATTTGGCTGTTTATTTGTCTGTTTAAAATTGTCATTTTCTATATCTTATATTCTTTGTCAATTAACCTGGTTAACCGCATCCATGGATAATGGACACCAGGTAGTGCAAAACTGGTGGTGGTTGGTTTGTTCTTATTCTATGTGAATTATCTAACTTCTATGTGCAATATTATAGGCTGTGTGTTTCTGTCTGACCCCAGAGAACTTCTTTACAGAATCAACATATCCAAAAGATACATTCCAATGGAACAACTAGAATAAGTAACAGATATCAAGAGCCCTCAAGAATTGAAGTCGTAATGAATGGATCCTTTGAAAATGGAAGGACAAAACTATCTTTGGATAGCGGATCAAAATACAAAGCCTCTGTTAAGGGCAGTACCAGCCTAAAAACCTATGGTGTTTCCAAAATTGAGTATTTGGAACCAGACAATAGAAAATAAGTTTGTAGTATTCAGGGAAAACAAGTGGATCCTATCTGGATGGAACAGAAAATAAAACATAACAACTCCCAAGCATAAAAACAATTAAAACATGTGCATTAAAGAGTAAATAACTACAAACCAGGAAATATAATTGATTTTCTCCAGCATGCTGTCCAATGGATTGTTTGAATTATTATCATGTCGTACACTCTGCTTCACACAGTCAAGTAAACACTTGTTAACCTAACAGCTTAGTAACAAGTCTGCAAGTTGCTCGCTAGAATCTACGTGCGCCAACACATACTCCCAAACAAAGCCGTATCCAACATCTATGTGTTTACTTCTTTTGTGCGATGGCAAATTCTTTGTCAACTTGGCACTTTCGTTACCCACACACAAAACTGGTGTGCCAATTTTTACTTGTAACTCCCACATGGGTAACAAAATGTGACTTTCTTGATGTATCATAAATATTCGACCTGGATCAGACTGTATTTGCAACATTCAGTCTTAAAGTTATTTACAAGATTTCGATATCAGGTGTGTCACTTCTGGCTATCAGACCGTCATCCACATAAGTAGGTACTATCAGTTTATACCTTTTGTTATCACGTATATAGAGACATGGACCTACTTTTCTTGCAACATGTCTGATATGAATTTATCAAACCTTGAATTCCAACATTGTAGTGATTGCTAAAGTCCATACAATCTTGTAAGCAGCTTATACACACAGACACTACCATCTTCAGGCTGTTTCATATATATTTTTTCACTTACGTTGCCATACAGAAAAGTCATTTTGACATCAACTTGCTTCTAGTGCAGCTTCTTACTGCCCGCCGTTGCCAACACTGCACGAACTGCGTTGTAGCGTACCACAGGATTTATACTTTCCTCTGGTTCATGTACCTAAGAAGATCTGAATGCATATGCAGACTGTAGTGTTTTCCACTGCCACCCCACACAGAAATGATAGTTGTAGTAGTTACGCTGTCAGCTATTTGTTGACAATGTTGAGGTAACATTATTATTTAGATTTTTCAGGCATTCCATTGTCTGGAGTAGAAAGGTCAGCAAGAAAAAGACAGGAAAGTGAAAACAAAAAAAGGGAAATTAGCAAAGAATACAAGAAAATGGAAAGAAAGAGGCAGTGTACAGAGAGATCGAGCAACTATATTTGCTGAGGTTGTTATCGCTTATGTCCGTTCTTGCTCAACTTTCCACTTGAGACAATGGAATACTGAGGAGTAAATCTGTACGTCAATTTCTGAACTTCTAGACAATATTTCACGTCATTCACTTTAACCTAACTTGTTTCTTGTACACTGCCTCTTTTCTTCTGTTTTTCTTTGTTTTTTTCCTTTCTATACTTTTTCTCTTTTCTGTCTTTTTCTTGATAACCTTTCTACTTCAGACAATACAATACCTGGAAAATCTAAATAATAATGTTACCTCAACATTGTCAACAAATTTCAAGTACAGCAAAGTTACGGGGATTCTCGTTTTAACCGTTCTATTTTAAAGAAACTTTATCACAGATTCTTTGACAGAATGTAAATTATTATTAAACTGCTGCAAATTTTTTTGAAAAAATATATAGTACTCAATTTTCTTTTAAACTTTTCACATATAGTGCTTTTTACCTGAATGCTTGCCATTACTGAAGCTGGTACAGTTTCGTCAGAAGCACAAACTTTAGGTATAACTGGAAACTGTTCAACACAACCAACATGACGCGATGTTTTCAGCAATGTTGCTAGTGCAACATTTCAGCTGCTGCGCAGTGACTTCACAAGAGCTATTGCAACCTCAATTTGAGTCTACTGCAACTGAACACTTCCAATCGATAATTAACCGTCCACAATTAACTACGAGTGCACGCAGTGACTCTGCTAAATGAGTTCCATCTGGACGGAACAGAAAACAAGACACAGCCAAGCATCAAAACAATTATAGTCAAAGGGAAGGTTTCTCGGCAGGTAGCAAAGTGTTGGATCCAGCCACTGACCATGTGATCAGGAATGAACAGCTGTGTATAGGCTGACACACAAAGAGGAACCAAAGTACACACTTGGAAATTTACAAACCAGGACCTGCTTTGAAAATCTAAAACAATTTTATTCAGATATGTTGACATTTACACACCGAATCCATAATTACATAGTGGGAAAACAGCCTGCTTTAATCTTAAAAGTGAACTTGCTATTAATATGTTATTTCTCACCTTTCATATCTATTTTTGGCTGTCTTTTCTAATTCATATTCATTACATTTCGCCTGGTTTTCCTCATCAAATCAGCATCCACTTTTAATTCCTGAAATCACAATATCTATTCAAAACTTGATCTAATCTAGAACAAGATAACGTTTATTTCTATGGCGACATAACATGAAATATACGAACCGACCATTTGGCTATTTCTATAACAACAATAATATAATTTATTATTAATTATTATTGGTATGCAACAACAAATTTGATGGATAAAACACTGGAGGCCAAGCTACAGTGACTTAATTATTTTTGAATATGTGAAACACTTTACGTAATTTAACAAACTAACCTGCAAAATTACGAAACACCCGCTGCATCTTTCAAAAACAAAATTAAATTAAAAACTCTAGAAATAAATGTAATTATTAACACTTTCTGATGAGTATCTTAATTTGATAATTACCGCAATAACATTCCTTCCCTAAGAAAGACGTTTTCGATTTTCACAGTCGTGTAGTTAACGATTCTCCTTCATTACAAAAACTTGCCAACGTTCGAACACGAAAAGTTTGATTCCTACAAAATGTAAAGTGATTAAATTTTCCAAGTTCATTACATAGCAATATTAAAATACAAAATAATTAATGGAAATGGCACATAATTGATAAAAAAATCCTGATAATCATTATTAAAGGAATAATATTAAAACTATTCATAATACAGTGCTTTTCGGGTAGCTATGTTGGTATAATTAACCCAGACTACGACATGGCAAAGAAACGACTGAGGTTGTTAACATTTTATATTTATAGTTTGATTTTTTTAAAAGAAACAACTAATAACGCGCGATTGATTCAGTTATTTTTTTCAATTTGTTTTCTTCTTTGTAACATATCTAATGCGTACAAATGACACTATCACATATTTAATATTCGACAATCTCTAATTCAGTGAGTCAAAATCTTAGTTTCAACGTTTAATTTTACTCAATGCTGTTATATCTATTATCCCATCTATATCAACATGTTTTCTGACTTGCAATCCTCAACTTTGTCATTGTTAACGCTGATACTTTATTCATTCACTATACTCATTTTGCAAAGTATTACTTTTGAGGGCCTTCAACTGCTACATCTACTAATATTGAGCCTTCTTGTTATTTTAGATTTTCATTCTTTTCTAGTGCTAATAATTTTCTATTTTTTTCTACTCATATTTGTAATTCCTGTTATATTTTTAATTTTACATAAATGATTTAATTATTTTTATTTGTTCTTTGATAGTCAATTAAATTGATTTTTTACATAATTTCTTCACAAAGAGTGGCGAATTTCTGTTACGAATGTTGGTTATTCCTTTCAACTTTCAGGCTTTCATTTAAACTATATTTTTACATTCTCATTTTTTTTATTTTCAATACTTTTTACTTTGAAATATATATCATTCACCTACACTTATATTATACACGTGTATTTGAATACAGTATTATTAATGTCGCTGTGGTCAGCATGGACTCGTCATGTTCAAGAAAACTGGGACAAAAACTGAAGGAGAATTGCTACTCTGACCAAATGACACTCAAAAAAAATTCATACTGTGTCATGGAAGATGACAGTCTACCAGCCGGCCTGGTAGGTCAGGGCCCTTAATGCCTTGCAGTATCAACAAGTTTATTTTGGATGGATTGCGACCTGATTAACAGTCAATAAACAATTGTATTAATTGTCCATTGCTCTGAGAAAGTTCTTGTAGTGGCTTAACTGTAAACGTATTGTCCTTGAATGGGGCTTGGTAAGAAACTGTTTTCTTTAATTGCCAAAGCAGGCGATTCTCTCTTGGTCTCAGAGAATTACAATGCACAAACTTAAATCTCAAGGCAAATGATCCACAATTCATATTTCAACATCAGTGAGTAATAAACAGCTTTTAAACTCTAAAATATTTTCCTCAAATCCACTTTGAGGATGTGGAACATTGTAAATAACATAAAGAGACATTATTGAACAGCATTCCTGAAATGTGACAACACCGTCTCCCAATAATTCAGTGAACAGTTTTTATTTATCAATCCACCAGTGAACCAAACATGCAACAATACACAGAATGTTCAGTGAAAGAGGGTGAACAAAGCACAAGGTGGTCGACACTCCTGGGAATCCTCCGCACTCTAAAAGATTTCATGAAAACCTACTATTTCTCTGATAATGTTCTACTCAAAGATAAAAACCGGTATGCTTTAGGGAGACAGTTAAGCAGGAAGTGGGCTAAGGCATGAAGACAGCTAACTTTGAAAGCATCTGCAAGGATTTTGAAAAGAGATCAGAAAAACTCCATGAATGGAAACACTTATGAATGAAAATTTTAAAAACATAAAAAAAGAAATTAGTATTAATTAGATAAATAAATATCCAAAAAAAAGTTATAAATTAAATACCACACACTTCTGCAACCCTCGTTGCTTTTGTTAGGTCATTCAAGAAATGGAAGAGTACAACACAACTGCACCAACCAGGTGACCAACTCAAAAGAAAAACTAAAACAAGACAACAATGGACAAAGATAGTTTAGCAGATCATAGCCATTGTTGAATTTCACCATATCATCACTTTGTATGTTAATTGCAGTAATGTTAGATTTAATATGAAGCATTTTTATGAAATTATGTGGCTGTGGTCAACATCTAAAATCAAATGAATGTTTAGAATTGACGATATCTTTGGAGATTACAGAGTGCTAATTGCAGGGAAGTTTGACATTGGCCACGTTTTCCTTGATAAGGATGTTAAGTGAACATCCTGTTTTCCCTATGTAGCAGGAATTACAATTAGAGCAAGGGATTTTGTAAGCAACACAATGTTTGCCATTTGTAGGCGTGTCAAGTGGGTTTTTAATCAAGAAGGAAAGAGTATTAGTACTTCTGTAAATTATAGGTATTTAAATATTTGGTCAAACTTCTGATGTAGAAATTTGTAGTAAGGACGAAATTTGGATTGAGGTGATTTGGGGACAAGTGAAATGAGGATATTGGATTGTGTTCAATCTAATTTTTGTGAGTTTATTAATAAAATTTAAACCGTATTCAAAGAAATTATAATTTTCCAGACAATATTTATGTTGTGTTGACTGAGTTAGAATATAATATCACTCTCTTTTAGTTAAGAGGATGATAAGAGAGATGTCGTAAGTTGTGCAGGTTTTCTGGAAGAATTGTGAATGGATACAGTGACATCACAATTAAGAGAACGGTTCAATACAAGTTCATGAGGGAATTGTATATTGGGATGATAATTATTGAAAGTATTAATAAAGAATGGAGTCTTTCTCGTTTCTATGACGTTCACCGTCAGAAGACGATGGCAGTGAACATCACTGAAATTTTTCACTCCGTTAGAAGCCCGAGAATATTTTATTCAAAAGAATTATTGCTTCCTTTCTAAGTAATTGATGAATGTGTTCAACTTCATCCTCCATTGGTTACATGCAGAGTGAATTCCAGGAAGGATGGACAGTTCAAAGTCAAGCCAGCCAAAGAATTTGATCTGCAGATGTAATTTTGAGTCTCAATGTAAAAATTAACTGTCAATCTTAGACAATGTCTCTTGCAAATTTACAAACACACTTGAAATTAACTTTATGACAGAGCAAAACAAGTCTTGAATTCGTGCAATGTCAGATTTCAATAAAGTGAGATAAATATTATAAATACTTTTATCTATTCAAAACACATACATTTCATATTCATAAAGGCAACATTAAAATTAATATTAACTTTAACTATCACATGGAAAATTCATAAAAAAGGCAATTTAAAGTGAAATATTCTATTCATAATGTGAAGAAATGTAAAGTTTTCCACAACAGCAACTATGCAAGTCTTCTATTTTTGTACTTTTTATGTTTTCACAAACAATTAAAAATTGCATTGTGTCAACCAACATGAATCCTCAAGTGTCTTTTTAAGTTACTGGACTGAGCGAATGTTTTAGCACACGTCTCACATTTAAATGGTTTTTCACCAGTGTGAATCCTCATGTGGTCTTTTAAACTACTAGATACTGAGAACGTCTTGTCACATACAACACAGTTGTATGGTTTTTCACCAGAATGAAGTCTCATGTGTGTAATTAACGGCCCTGACTGTGAGAATGTTTTACCACAATTATCACATTTGTACGGCTTTTCACCACTGTGAATTCTCATGTGATCTTTCAGGTGACTAGATCGAGTGAACGTCGAACCACACTCGACACATTTGTATGGCTTTTGCCCGGTGTGAATCCTCATGTGAGTTGTCAGGTGACCTGATTCTGAGAATGTCTTATCACACCCAGCACATTTATATGGTTTTTCACCGGTGTGAATTCTCAGGTGATTCGTTAGGTGACCAGAGTGTGAGAATATTTTATCACAGTCAGGACATTTATAATTCTTTTTACCCTTTTTACATTTCTTGTGGTATTCTATAGTTTTTGAATTGAAGATATCATCACCACTTTCTTCAGATTTCTCCATTCCCTCCTATTTTTTTAATGTTATACCTAAAACATAATGGAAAACAGATTTTATGTAATGTACTGTCTTAAACTGGCCAGTAAGGTTTTGTGTGTGCTGATATCTAAGTTTACGTTAATAGTGGGTTACAAAACTTCCAGGAACATTGTGTGGTATTTATATTATAACTTCTTTTGGCTGTCTTTCTTATTATTAATGTTCAATCAAATGTAAATTTTTAGGTGCCTAATATGAGTGTTTCTTAATTGATAAATTACATTTTCAATGTGTAGAGAATGAATAAAGTCTTATTGGGATTCTAACCAGTTAAAAGCCTGAGAAGACTATATTCAAAACTACTTTATTTGGTGAATTTCATTGAAATATATCTTCAAAATTGAATTCAACAAAATATATTATAAAGAGAATAAGTGAAAACACTCAAGCTGGTTAATAATCATAAGGAATTGTCCCCCGAGGATGGTTTGCAGTTGGTTTCAACCCAATCAATCATAAAGAGAACAGTTAGATATATATTTGTTATCTGTTCCTCACCTCACTGTTTATGTCAGCCTTTCCTAATTATAAATTCACGTCAAAAGACTATTTTCCGAAATCCTATCTAATTCACGGCCCATTTTAATTCCTGAAACACAAATGACAAATACCATATTCAATCAATAATTAATCAAACCAAGAACATGCCAACTTTCACTTTTATAGCCAAAAATTAAACAAATAACCGTTTTTTAAATTTTCTGCCTCTCACTTAATATTCTACGCTATATTTTTAATTACATAACGGATATAAGTGAAATTAAACCTGGGATAAACTAGAAAACATGTGCCTAAACAATTAACTATTAAGCAAAAATTTTCAAACGAAACAAATTTATATGTTCTAGTAATTGAAATGATCCGCATAAAAGCTGCATCCCAGCTACCTTAGTTTTTAGTCATTTTTTAGGTGTATAAAGAACTTTTTCATAGAGTTGTTCAAACTAACCTGCATAAATAGAAAATATCATCTGCATATTGGCTCACAAAATTGGCATTACAATCTATAACAACAAATGTAATTGGCAACACATTCGGATGATTGTATTTATTTGAAATTTACCCCAATAACATTGCATTCTTAAGAAAATAATAATAAATTATACAGCCGTATCGTTCCAACGCGCTTTCATAATAAATGTGGCCAACTTTCAAACAGTAAAAGTTCTATCCGATTCCACTCTAAATCTTATATCATAGTTTCCAAGTTCTTCCTTTATAAACACACTATTATCAAATAATGTATTATAGTGGTGAATATTCTATAAATAACAGTATGTTCTATGTTGGATTATTAGAAAACAATTCACGATACAGTGATTTTCAAGAAGCTACGTTGGTACAAATATATAATATTATTGCTTTGAGAACGAAACGGCTAAGGTTAAAATTGGAACGAAAATCATTGTTCCTTTACAACTTTTTGGTGGACGACCTCATTTCATTTTCTAATGCACCGAAGCTAATTCTTTGTTAGTCCAAACTGGTCGAAGGGGCTGCTGCGTCACATTATCAATTTATTATACAATAAACCAGAATATAGTATTGAAGAATTCTTTGAATTAAATCAAGGCGAATGGTAAGTATTGTTTATTATCACCAAGATAGTGTTGTACATACTCCCTTAAAACTCACGTTTGCTTAACATTAACTTGTTTTTGGAAATAAAGATTTATTATCAGAACAATGTAATAAAGACGGTAAAAATAGTTATAAAGGACAGATAAAACCAGATTTAAACACTCAAATGAAAGAACACACATTGAGAAACATTCTGTTTAAAACTAAGCAAATTTTTTTTAATAGTCATAAGATTCATTAGGTCAATGTTATAAAATTTTGGATGCAGAAAGGAATTACTTTCCAAAGACGGAGCTAAATGCTTCTTCACATCAGATCTGTCAATGAATTTAAATAAAGAGAATGGAAATCTCAACTCTATTTACGATTCCATCTTTTATGAAAAACTTGTAATTCTACTTAGGTGAAATAGTAATCTCTTTTTTTATGACCACAAGTGTCATTTGCCAAATTCAATTGGCTTAACTGTTTTTAACCTATTAATTATCGATGATAATTAGTGAATTTATTTGACAAATTTAACACACTAAATGTTTTTCAAACATTGTAGTTTTCAAAAGGTGCCATTCTATAAATTTATATAGGAAGGAGAGAAAGAAAAGCCGATGTACCTTAAAGAAAAAGTTGGTCCAGTCGAGCAGAGGTGACGGAACAGTATAAATTTTTGAGGGCTTGAGTTCCCTTGTTCACAAATGAAGGCCTGAACTGTATGCCCCACTCAACATGAATTCCACTTGTTGAAGGGGGCTCAGTTCCTCAAAAATAACCCAATAACAATGGCAACATATTTTTTTATATGAAAAAATTGAATTATTCCATAAACAAGCCTAATTGCAACTTGTGATCAAAGTTCTTCTATAGTAATAATTCTGTACATAAACAAAGTAATAATTTATTTTAATCTGAGGTCATTAAACCCATCGCCCATTCCAGCTTCTGTATGAAATTAGGTTATTACATTTACCACACAGAGTTGTCGCTAGACTACAGTAGACAACCACTTAGCGCATGTCATGGCAACACTGTACACGCTATTCCTGCACTACTCCAATATTTCCAGTGTGGCTCTTGAGAATGCACAAAACTTTCCAAATGCTTATTTCTAATTAAGATACAAACAATTTTTTTATTTTGTATAAGCTAAATCATAGCTGGATGATTTTTAAGTTCCAGATGAGCTCATATTTGAATTGTGCCAATCAAAATTCAAATTGCCCTCCTGTGGAGCACGGGACCCAGCTTGGGAAGCACCAATCTGTAGCTTTGTTAGATAAGAATAATTTCAGCATATAAGGGCTGAAAATTTGAATGGCATTACAAAAGACAGACTCAAGTTTTACCTGCGACACACAGAATAACTGCATCCTTTTCATGTGTAAAGAAGTGGAACCCAAAGACACTTCACTCAGATACATTTTTTTTGACACTTTTATACATTTTATATTTTCTTAAATTGTTTGATGGTAAGAATATTTTATCACGTAACACATGTATAGCTGATCACAAGCGTGAATCCCTAAGTGTCCTTAGGTGAGGATGTGTCACCTCACTGAAAACATTGATATGACTTTGCCTCATGTGTTTGGATAGTGTACCTGAATGTGAGAATTTTTTCTCACACATGGTACATTCATAACGCTTTCCACCAGTATGAACCCTCATGTGGTTTCTTAAATGAGTTACTAATGAAAATTTCATATTACACATAATACAATTGAATGGTTTTTCACCGGTGTGAATTCTCATATGATCTTTTAGTTGACTGGATCGAGTATATGTTTTGTCACACTCCACACATTTATAAGGCTTTTCACCAGTGTGAATTCTCATATGTACTTTTAGGTTAGATGATTCTGAAAATACTGTATCACATTCAACACATTGGTATGGTTTCTCACCAGTGTGAATCCTCATATGATGGGATAAACTACTCGATACTGAGAATTTTTTATCACACACTACACACTGGTATGGCTTTTCACCAGTGTGAATTCTTGATATGATATTTTAAGTGATTAGATCACATTTGTAGGGCTTTTCACCGGTGTGAATCCTCATATGTCCATTTAGATGACTGGGAAAAGCAAAGCTTGCATTAGTCAACACATTTGTATGGTTTTTCCCCCTTGTGGATCTTTGTGTGTGTGTAAAAGTAACCTAATTCAGAGAATGTTTTACCACAATCAACACATTTGTATAGTTTCTTGTTGGTATGTATCCTCATGTGTCTGGATAAGCCACCTGATTGACAGAATTTTTTCTCACATACAGTAGATTCATACAGCTTTTCACCTGTATGTATCAGTATACGTTTTTTCAAATGACTTCCTACTGAAAATTTTTTATTACACCCATCACATTTGTATGGCTTTTCACCAGTATGAATCCTAATGTGTACTTTTAGGTGACCTGATTCTGCGAAGGTTTTATCACATTCAACACATTGGTATAATTTATCACCAGTGTGAATCCTCATGTGCCTAGTTAAGTTACCTGACATTGAGAATGCTGCATCACATTCAGAACATTGGTATGGTTTCTCACCAACGTGAACCCTCATGTGCCTTGTAAGATAGCCTGCACATGTGAATACTTTACTGCAATAGACACATTTGAAAGGTTTCTCCTCAGTGTTAATTTCTGTTTGTGCTGTTAAATAACTAAATTTTCGAATTGTTTCTTCACATCCAAAACCTTTGAATCGATTTTCAACAGTTTGATTCATCATGTGTTAGGTTAGGGGACCAGAGTGTAACAATGCTTCATCACAAGGAGATCTTTCGACACTTATATGATGGTTTCATACTGAATACTGAATTGATGTTACCACCAGCATATTCTTGAGATGTATCCACTTTCAAGTGTAGGATTCCTCAATAACACACCTAGAACATATTTTAAACGGTTTTCATACAATGTATTATTTATTCATGGAATGGCAAGTCGTATTTTAATTATGGTAATATCCAAGTTACAATTAATATAAAAGCAGTTTTGAATTTGCACAGTCTGAAAGCTCAATATGTATTTATAACTAGTTTATTGATGTTATGAATTAATTAAAACTATTTAAAATAACATTGAAAAATATGTTAAACATGAAACATCTCTTTATACAATTATCTTTATGTCTATTTATCACCACTAGATAGCATTATTGCAAGTGTGAGGGGGTGAATTGGCAATCTGTCGGTGTTTGAGGATGAGAGACTTTGTCTGCAATCGGAAAAGGAATGTTAAAGTTTCGGAGAAAGTAAAGCTTATAAGATTAGATATTAAACAGTGGATCTGTAGTAAAATTATTAATCGGTCCATCATCGTCAAAGAACGTGGTCACCATAGGGCAAGGTCTTCTGGAGTCGTACCATTGGTATGGAAGTTTAAAGTGTTTTTGCAACATTGTAATTGACTTGTGACCAGACAAATTATCTTGTGATCTGTGCATTATTTTGTCACTATTATACTGATTGGTTTGCCTTATAAAATATCTTGAATGTTAGTAAATGGACTTGATGCAATGAGAAAAATCACATAGTGTGGAGCTCTGAAGGGATTGATCTGTGTGCACTGTGAAAGTGTTTGCAATGAAAGTTAAAAGTTTGTAGTTTTGAAATTTCTGTGCATGTCAAGTTGAAGATGAATCATAATTGGTATGTAAAGAGTTTATTAAATCGAAAAAAATTACGTCTGATTGAAAGTAATGAATAAGAAAGATAGCCAATTCAGACAAAAAGGGTAAGGGTGATATAAGTACCACACAATGTTTCTGGGATCCTTGTCCCTTTCGTTAGGTGCTGACGAAAGGGACAAGGATCCCAGAAATGTGTGGTATTAAAGAGTTTATTGTTAAATTTGGATAAATATATTGTAAACACTGTACAGTCAAATTTAATTTAGTTTTTTGTTTGTATTTTTGGGGAATATTTTACAGTATAACGTTTTATAATATTATCTGAACAACTTTTCTTGTAAATTTTATATTTCAATTTTACACTTTTCTGAGGCTCAATAAATTAAACTAATCGCTGTGGCAAATTGTTATGTAAATTTATATGAAAAGATATTTTTCTGTTTTAATAAATTCTTGAAATATTATATTAATTAAATTTCAGTTTCATCATCTCAAACCTTTCATAAAATATTAGAATATTTCTCAAATTTTAGTAACTTTAAAATTGCAGTAATTTGATTTAAATTGTTTACAATAAATATTTCATTGAATGAAAAATTTTAAAATTAAGTAAAATTTAAATTTCTTTGAAGTATATCTTGGAATTGATTATCAAAGTTAAATGCAGTAAATTAATAAATATCTTTAATATATATAAAACTAATCGGCAAAAAATAGACCATGTTTTTGCACGGGTAACTTGAATTAAATCTGTAATTATAAATTTAGATAGTAACACAGTCAGGTGACAATTTTTACCTAATAATTAGATCAAGAACATTCATTTCCAAAGAAATTGTGTCATCCCAACCCTCTTCATGCTTGCCAACATTCAAGTTATATCTTAATGTCTGATAACAGTTTTTCAAAGATTTTTTTGACCATTAATTTTAATTTTGAGTTAGCCTACTAAATAAATTAATATTTCACAACAAATGGTCGTAAGATACAAATCCAAGACAGACACCCAACTAACCCATTAATATATATATATATATATATATAATTGCAATATTGATATGGAAAGGAAAGAGAGATAGGTTGTGGCTTACCTAAAAGTGAAGTTCGGTGTAGCCACACAGAATCAAAGGTTGTTCTTCAAATTTTTGGAGGCTCTCAGCCTCCTTCTTCAGGAAGGAAGTAAAAGGCAACACAAGAACACATCATCCACATGTGAAAAACATATTGACGATAAAGGAGACACTGCACTCGAGTCTATGGTGAGCAAGTGTTAAAAACCATTCCAAAGGGAAAGATTGGTACAGATTGGCGAGGTTAAAATAAGAGGTAAATGTAATGTAGATTGTGTCAAGGGAAGAATTTTATATTTACAGACCAGGTGTGCATTTACTTTTGACAGATAGATATGAAAACGTTTATAGGAGACGTTTGGATATTTTAAGTAGGAATATACTGTAGGAGGCACAGGAAGCCATTCAACTTACAATTAAAAAACAAGCCTGCCAATTGGACTATTAAGCCATTCTAGACACCTATGATTAAGTTTCTTTGTTAATCAAATGAATGCATTATCATTAATAGTAATATTTAGCATAGCACCAAGGACCAACTCTGCGAAAGGAAAGTGATATAACAAGACCACAGCATCATTTTATTTACTATTCATATATTCAACAAAAAATCAGTTCTTAGTTTTGTGTGTCATATTAATAAGATAATCAATTAACTGGACGCAATATTTGGATTGAATTATACAAATTTGAAAGAGTTAACTTCTGTGAATTAATGTACATTTATTTCCAATAATAATTCATAACATACAATACAAAATAAAATCTAAGGATATTTCAATGACAAAAATATAGTTTAATGCAGAAACAAAATTACAAAGAGATTTACCAAACAATTCATTTCACATTAAATGGTTATATGTTTCTTTGTAAATTATATACACACACTTAACTATATTCTGAAATATTTACAGTAAACTGGAGCTTTACAAACAATAGACTCCCCAAGTATTCTAATTTTTGTAATTACTTGAAACAAACAGGCCAACAAGTTTCTTATCACAAATACAACTCTTAAAACACTTGACTCACGACTACTTCAACCATAATTATAACAATTGTCTGTATTTTAACCAGCAAGACTATTAACTATATATAACAATATTAATGTTTTACCATACAATACATTTCTATTGAACCTCACAATTTTGGATCCTTGTGTGTCCTCATATGTTTGGATAGTCCACCTGATGATGAGAATTTTTTCTCACAGACAGCACATTCATAAGGCTTTTCACCAGTATGAGTCCTCATATGGTCTTTTAAATGATTTGATCCTGAAAATGACCTATCACATGTTACACAGTTGTATGGTTTTTCACCAGTGTGAATTCTCATATGCCTTGTTACTTCATAAGTACGTGAGAAACTTTTACCACACTCAAAACATTTGTATGGCCTTTCATCACTGTGTCTTTTCATGTGACTGTTTAAGTGACCAGATACGGCAAATGTTGCATCGCAATCTACACACCTGAATGGCTTTTCACCAGTGTGAATCTTCATATGTGTATTAAGGTGGCCAGATTCAGAGAATGATTTATCACATTCAACACATTTGTATGGTTTTTCACCAGTATGAGTCCTTATGTGTCTTGCTAGACCACTTGATTCTGTGAATCTTTTCTGACACACAGCACATTCGTAAGGCTTTTCACCAGTATGAATCCTCATGTGGTCTTTTAAATGATTTGATACTGAAAATGACCTATCACATATTTCACATCTGTACGGTTTTTCTCCAGTGTGAATTCTCATGTGCCTTGATAGTTGACTGTTATCTGAGAAACTTTTAACACACTCAACACATTTGTATGGCCTTTCACCAGTGTGAATCCTCATGTGATTCTTTAGGACACTGACTATGGCAAATGCTGCATCACATTCTACACACTTGAATGGCCTTTCACCGGTGTGAATCTTCATATGTGTCTTAAGGTGACCTGATTCAGAAAATGATTTATCACATGCAACACACTTGTATGGCTTTTCACCAGTGTGAGTCCTCGCATGTCTTTTTAGACCGTTAGATAAAGTGAACTTTTTCTGACACACGGCACATTCATACGGCTTTTCCCCAGTGTGAGTCTGCATATGCACTATTAGGTGATCCGATTCTGAGAAAGTTTTGGAACATTCAATACACTCGTATGGTTTTACACCCCTATGAATCTTGATATGTTTATTCAAACCATTGCACAGAGAGAAATTTTGATCACACTCAACATATTGGTATGGCTTTTCATTAGTATGCACCCTGCAATGGAGATTAAATGCACTTGGCGCTGAGAATGACATATTACATATATCACAGCTAATTTGGTTTTCACTGTGAATTCCCATATGCTTTCTAAGGTATATTTTGCATGTGAAAGATTTATCACAATCAACACAACAGAATGGCTTTACATTTGTGTGAATTGTGTGTGATGTTAAATTACTAGATTGTGGAAATCTTTTATCACACCCAGAAACATATTTTTCATCAGTGAGATTCATAAAGTGTCTTCGTAAGGTGCAAGAACTTGACAGTGTCTTGTTACAGATTTAATACTTATCTCTACTAAATGGATGAAACCATGAACAGATTCTTCAGTTGTAGCCACTTTCAAATATAGTGTTTTCTAATAAGATACCTAAAACATGGGAAAAAGGTTTTATGCAGTGAATTATTTATTTACGGAAACAGGCAAGTCACATCTTAATTGTGGTGATATCCAAGTTGCAATAATCCACTAACAGTTTAGCATTTGCTTAGATTGAAAGGTTTGCATGTATTTTTAACTATTATAGAGTGGTCAATAACATTGAAAGATGTGAAGAAAAAAATTAATTTTAATATGCATAATATTTCCCGTATTATACCACAGTTTAAGACCCAGGCATTCTAATTATTTTAATAATGATGATGATTAGATAAAGACGCAAGTAAATAACAGAAAATTATGTGCTTACATAACTATACTTTGCATTCCTCATTGGTTTTCCCAGGTAATTCTAAAATGATGAGCCTCAAGAAGACACACTCCACAAACAAGGTGAAAACTGAAACATTTGTGTCATTCTTGTGGCTTATGTGATTTTGAATCAGCAGATGAAAGAAACTAGGACATAGTATAATAATTTTGTCCTAGATTTTTAAATATAATTTATAAATGGTCAAAGGAGACAAAATATTATTAAACTAACATGTAAAAGTTTCTCTTACACCTGGCTAAACCTTGTCAGTTACATAAAAGAAAGAACAAATTTCACACAAAACAACCTTTTCTACAGTAAACATGTTCAAAGAGATTTGACAGAACTAATTCTGGTTTAATGGGTTGTATCACTCCGTATATTTGATTTGACAATAATTTCAGAGATGAGTCTAACATGATGCAGCTTCTGTATGTCAAAGATATTAAGATTGTCGCAATTACATGAATGATTATTGGAAAGAATGTTTTGATATGAACAAGTGTTTGTATTCTGGGATCTTTAAATTGGTCCGATGTTTTTTAATTCTAGTTGTCAAGGCTCCCTTCATTTCGCCAATGATAATGACATTGCAATCTCTCTGGTCAACCAGATATTAGCAGTTGCTGGATAGAAGATTTAAATACTCTGACCACATTAAAATGTTTAATATAGATTTGAAATTTGTTCCGAGTGGTGAGCTAACATTATTATTTACATTTTTCGGGTATTCCATTCTGTGAGAGTCAGAAAAGTAAAAACGAAAAGCAAAGAAACAAAAGAAAGAAAGAGGATGTCTGCAAGAAACAAGTGAGGCTAAAGAGTGCTCGAATGTTGTTCTACCCCTGATGACGAGAAGAGTTCTTTCGTACGGTTGGAAACGTTGGAGTAAATCTCAGTATCTTTTTCTAAACGTCTACACAATCTTTCACGTCATCTCTTTGCTTTTGTTTCACTTTTCTGAGTTATTCTTGCTCACATTTCTACTCCCAGACAATGAAATACCCAAAAAATCTAAATAATATTTAAAATGTTTAATTAAGATTAGGGTACAACTTTTCATAAAATGGCAAAACTACGGAAATTTTTGGACTACCTGCACGGACGTCTTTCAAATGTTGAATTTCATTTTGTCGAGTCTTTCTTTTTTTGATATTCCAATAAATGGACTGAGGACTGTATGAAGGTCAGAAAATAAAATGGATCCATCAACCAAATTAAAAATTATAAGAATATTTTCTTAAATTTATTACATAATATGCAAATGTGTGCAACTGAGTTCTATCAAAGTAAACGCATACATTAAAAAATTGATTAATTGAACCAATTAATTGTAGAAACAGAGAATAAGTTGTGGCAATAATAAAAATAAATCACTAGGCATTCTTGTAAGTAATTAAAGGTTTTTAAAAATAATTTAAAATATCTTTATAATGGAATTGAATCAAGTTCAATACCCTTTATGAGTTTTAATATTATAGCTGCTTTATTTGGTATATTTAATTATAGGGTCCATATCCATTTGGGCAGGAGGGGGGGGGGTTACCTTCATGGTCTCAGTTATTGTCGAGTTTGACATACGTTAAAATTCAGGACAAAGTAAAAAACTCATATATTTTTCATTTCATCACCCAGTATGACACAGAAAGTTCAGCACTACAAGATAAGCTTTTGAGTAAGATCACTGCTACCTGGATGAAGTACATAAGATGCACAGTAGGAAAGACTAGAAGGGATACAAAAAGAAGTGAGAGGCTGGGGAAAAGAAAGGGATAAGTGTAGTGCTACATCTGTAATGATAGAGCTGAAGTGGTATGGGCATATTAGAGGGAGGGATCAGAACGGGAAAGTCAAGCAGGTCCATGAAATGCGAGTAGAAGGAAGAGGAACGCCCATCATTACATGAGATTACAGGATTGAGAGAATTGGTCAGAAGCAAGGCAAAACAATGGTCAAAATGAGATGACTGTGCGAAACAGGTTGGAGCAGCGGAGGTGGATAGAATGAGCATACCCCGACACTTGACGGCATAAAGGATTGGAAGCCAGAGATACAGGCCACTAATTTGCACACCTTTCTCTGAAGAGCTAATTTTGGCAAAATATAAAAATGGTATATCTCTGGAAAAGTTTGAGATATTTTGTTGCTTTGTTTTATTTGAAAATAATACATTACTGATTAACATTTGTACATATGTGCCTAATTATTAGTGCTGCAGCATTTTCATGGTGAAAGATTATGTATATTTTTTTTAAATGCCCACCCCAGGTATTTTTATTTTTTTTTATTGTTGAACAGTACCATAAAGTACTACAATTCCTGAGAAGAAAAACTTTCACTTTTGAGTACAACAGGTTTTATAAACAATAGAAAATTTTGGCACATTATCCGCTTCATATTATCACATACTGGAAATCCACATCTAACATATTTGTCATAACATTTTAATTGTGCATTAAAGATAGGCTTTCGAACCTACTAAACCTCTAATAATAATTGAAAAGGCTACAGCACAAATAATTAGGCACATAAGAACAAATTTAATCGGTAATGTATTATCTCCCATATAGGTTGATCAAACAATAAATATGTGTTTTTTTACTTTGTCCTGTATTTTACATATGTCAAACTCAACAACATCTGAGACTATGAAGGTAACCTCCCTGCCTGCTGGATATGGATTCAGTCTATAAACTATTTATTTCATACTGAATTTAACATATTATACTAGTGAGAGAAAAAACCACTGAACTTTGTTAATAATCATCCAAAAGCCATGAGGTGGTTTACAATTACAATAAAGAGAACTGTGTATATTAATTTTGTATTGCTCACCTTATGATATGTAGGAACTATTTTCAATAAGATCCACTGCACAATTAGTTCCTGAAAAACAATATATCATCATATTCAATAAAATTTAATATAATCAAGTTCTTGCTAACTTTTATCATTGTGGCATTAAGAAGAAATTGTCACACACTGTTGATATTAACTATTAATTAATGAACATTGACATTTTCTGCGTTTTACTTTACATATTCCCAGTTATATTTATAAAATCAAATGCGGGTATCGCCAAACTTAAATACTGGATAAACACAAGTAAGGCTTAGGACATGCCTAAAAGACGAATTATTAAGAAACATTTTACAAAGTTAAACCACTGTGAAAACGGATTTAGAACTAGTTAATATCTTTTCGTATACTTGGACAAACTAACCTGCATAAATCCAAATATTGGCTAAAGCTTTACTTGTAAAAGTTAAATCAAATGTATATATATATATATAGTAACACATTCGGATGAGTGTTTTTACCTGGTAATTAGATTCGTACGAAGAAATAAATTCTTATTTACACAGCCCGTTCGTCCCAATACGCCTTCTTGCCGTCACGTTGGCCAACGTTCAAACACAAAAAGTTCAATACATCGAAATTTGAAATATTATAACGGGGAATGCAAGTTTCTTAATTTTAATCATTGATATATGAGAGGATTAAATAATAATGTTGATAATTTATATGCATGCGTATGAACGAGTTTGGTTGAGTGAGGAAAATAATCGTGACGAGTTTTTTTTATAGAACCAACGTTAGTTTGGAAAAACTTTATTTCCTTGTAGCTTTGCGAAAGAAATTGAGTATTCTCTTTTTCATCTTGTGACTCTAATTTGATTCTCTGTAAGTCTTCTATTTGAACTTCCTTTGCCCTTTAAGTTTATTTGATTTAATTATTCACTTTTTTTATTCTATTTTCCTTTACTTAATTCATATTCAATTTCTTAAATTTCATATATCATTATTTTAATTCGTTCTTTATTAATGAAGCCGATTCATAATTTTCGTTTCTTCGCAGGGAAGTTTTCTACTTAAATTTGTGTTCTTTTATTCCTTTCTACTTTCAAATTAATTACCAATTGGTACCAAAAACTTCCTTATTCCAACCACACTCAATTTTTGTTTTAAAGGAACGATATTCAATTTACGTGATACGATTATTATTACGTTCTCAATCGTAGATTCCATCAAAAGAATTTGAATAACATTATTAGCATCTCTCCTTAGATTCCTACCTCCCTCAGTTTATTCACAGAGGTTTCCAAAGTGGATTGATTTGATCCAAAATAATAATTTACAAATACAATTCATTAAAGACTATTAAATTCACGGTTTTACTTTACTTAAAGAGTATACAACATTGACATTGTTTACTATACTTTATCCGAACCGAATAGTTGTTTCTGAATTTATTCCATAAACAGTTTGGATCTGGTCAATTAGCTGCATTATATTTTTTTGTAAAGAATGTTAAAGATCAAATCCAATTATATTAAAAGAACAATGTAATAAAGACGGTAAAACTAGTTATACAGAACAGATAAAACCAGATTTAAATGAAAGACCACACATTGAAAAACATTCAGGTATACAAAAACACAGCAAATTTTCTTTAATTGAATTCATTAATAGTGATATTTAGCACTGCACCAAGGACCAACTCTGCGAAAGGTAAGAGATATAACAGGACAATAGCATGAGTTATTTATTACTCATTCATACACTCAAAACAAATTCAGTTCTAGTTCCGAGTGTCATTCTAATAACATAATTCTATAACTGCACTGCATTTTGGAAGTGAATTATGCAAATTTAAAACAGTTAACGTTGTGAATTAATGATTCTTTATTCCAATATTTAAATGTTATAAATAAAAAAGGATTGCTTCAGAAATATAAAATACAAAATTAAATCTAAGGACATTTCAATGACAAAAATACAGTTTAATGCAGAAACAAAACTACAAAGAGATTTACCAAACAATTCATTTCACATTAAATGGTTATATGTTTCTTGGTAAATTAAATACACACACTTAACTATATTCTGAAATATTTACAGTAAACTGGAGCTTTACAAACAATAGACACACCAAGTATTCTAATTTTTGTAATTACTTGAAACAAACAGGCCAACAAGTTTCTTATCACAAATACAACTCTTAAAACACTTGACTCACGACTACTTCAACCATAATTATAACAATTGTCTGTATTTTAACCAGCAAGACTCTTAAATATATATAACAATATTAATGTTTTACCATACAATACATTTCTATGGAACCTCACAATTTTGGATCCTTGTGTGTCCTCATATGTTTGGATAGGCCACCTGAAAATGAGAATTTTTTCTCACAGACAGCACATTTATAAGGCTTTTCACCTGTATGAGTCCTCATGTGGTCTTTTAAATGACTTCCTACTGAAAATGACCTATTACATATTACACAGCTGTATGGTTTTTCTCCAGTGTGAATTCTCATGTGCCTTGACAGTCGACTTGAATCTGAGAAGCTTTTAACACACTCAACACACTTGTACGGCCTTTCACCGGTGTGAATCCTCATGTGATTCTTTAGGACACTGGATATGGCAAATGTTGCATCACAATCTACACACTTGAATGGCCTGTCACCGGTGTGAATCTTCATGTGTGTCTTAAGGTAACCTGAATCAGAAAATGATTTATCACATGCAACACACTTGTATGGCTTTTTTCCGGTATGAATTCTCTTGTGCCTTGCTAGACCACTTGATTCTGTGAATCTTTTCTGACACACAGCACATTCATAAGGCTTTTCACCAGTATGAGTCCTCATATGGTCTTTTAAATGATTTGATACTGAAAATGACCTATCACATGTTACACAGCTGTATGGTTTTTCACCAGTGTGAATTCTCATATGCCTTGTTACTTCATAAGTGCGCGAGAAACTTTTACCACACTCAAAACATTTGTATGGCCTTTCATCACTGTGTTTCTTCATGTGACTGTTTAAGTGACCAGATACGGCAAATGTTGCATCACAATCTACACACTTGAATGGCTTTTCACCAGTGTGAATCTTCATATGTGTATTAAGGTGGCCAGATTCAGAGAATGATTTATCACATTCAACACATTTGTATGGTTTTTCACCAGTATGAGTGCGTATGTGTCTAGCTAGTTTACCCGATTGATTGAACTTTTTCATACATACAGCACATTCATAAGGCTTTTCACCAGTATGAATCCTCATGTGTATTTTTAAATTACCTACCAATGAAAATGTCTTGTTACACAAAACACAGTTGTATGGTTTTTCACCAGTATGAGTTCTCAAGTGTATTTTAAGTTTATCTGAATACGTAAATGATTTACCACAGTCTGCACACTCATATGGCTTCCCACCATTATGTAACTTAGTGTGAGTGTTTAGGAAAATGGATGGCGCAAAAGGTGCATCACATTGTGCACATTTGTATGCATTTTCTGCAACGTGAATTCTTGCATGTCTAGAACGTTGACTGGCATGTGAAAATGTTTCGCCACAATCAATACATTCGTATGGCTTTTCACCAGTGTGAATCCTCATATGACTTTTTAGTTGACCAGAACGTGCAAATGTTGTAGCACACTCAACACATTCATATGGCTTTTCCCCAGTGTGAGTCCTCATGTGCACTATTAGGTGATCCGATTCTGAGAAAGTTTTGGAACATTCAATACACTCGTATGGTTTTACACCCCTATGAATCTTGATATGTTTATTCAAACCATTGCACAGAGAGAAATTTTGATCACACTCAACATATTGGTATGGCTTTTCATTAGTATGCACCCTGCAATGGAGATTAAATGCACTTGGCGCTGAGAATGACATATTACATATATCACAGCTAATTTGGTTTTCACTGTGAATTCCCATATGCTTTCTAAGGTATATTTTGCATGTGAAAGATTTATCACAATCAACACAACAGAATGGCTTTACATTTGTGTGAATTGTGTGTGATGTTAAATTACTAGATTGTGGAAATCTTTTATCACACCCAGAAACATATTTTTCATCAGTGAGATTCATAAAGTGTCTTCGTAAGGTGCAAGAACTTGACAGTGTCTTGTTACAGATTTAATACTTATCTCTACTAAATGGATGAAACCATGAACAGATTCTTCAGTTGTAGCCACTTTCAAATATAGTGTTTTCTAATAAGATACCTAAAACATGGGAAAAAGGTTTTATGCAGTGAATTATTTATTTACAGAAACAGGCAAGTCACATCTTAATTGTGGTGATATCCAAGTTGCAATAATCCACTAACAGTTTAGCATTTTAATCAGTAATGTATTATCTTTCAAATAAAACAAAAAGCAACAAAATATCTTAAATTGTTCAAGAGGTAGAAGCATTTTAATATTTTGCTGAAATTAGCACTTCTAAAAAATGTGTCCAAATAGGTGGCCTTTATCTCCATCTAGGAAATTTTTTTGGGCAAAACAAAAAAAAAGGAGTTTTTTACTTTATCCTGTATTTTACATATGTCAAACTCAACAACATCTGAGACTATGAAGGTAACCTCCCTGCCTGCTGGATATGGATTCAGTCTATAAACTATTTATTTCATACTGAATTTAACATATTTACTTGTGAGAGAAAAAAAAACACTGAACTTTGTTAATAATCATCCAAAAGCCATGAGGTGGTTTACAATTACTATAAAGAGAACTGTGTATATTAATTTTGTATTGCTCACCTTATGATATGTAGGAACTATTTTCAATTTGTAATTCTAGTCAGAAGCCTTCTGTCTCTATTACTCTTTAAGATCCACTGCACTCTTCGTTCCTGAAAAATAATATAAAATCTCTCGAAAATCATATTCAACAGAATTTAATATAATCAAGTTCTTGTGAACCTTTATTATTATGGCATTAAAAAGAAATTGTCACACACTGTTGATATTAACTATTAATTAATGAACATTGACATTTTCTGCGTTTTACTTTACATATTCCCAGTTATATTTATAAAATCAAATACGGGTATCGCCAAACTTAAATACTGGATAAACACAAGTAAGGCTTAGGACATGCCTAAAAGACGAATTATTAAGAAACATTTTACAAAGTTAAACAACTGTCAAAACACAATGGTGGGAAGATTAAGAACGAGTTAAAATCTTTTCGTAAACTTTGGCAAACTAACTTCATGGATTAAAGAAATTTTTATTTACATAGCCAGTTCGTCCCAATAGTCGTTACCATCACGTTGGCCAACATTCAAACACTAAACGCCTCATCCTTTCCAAAATGTTAATTTGATAGACAAGTATTAAAGTATTTTAGTTCCCATCATTCTAATATCAAAGGATTCATCAAAGTTGTTGATATTTTACAAATAATCGTATAAGCGAACTTGGATCTGGGAGAAAACTATTCGTGACGTAGTGATTTTGTAGCGGCTACGTTGGTACTCTGATAACAGAAATTTGAAATTGCATAAATGTTAATTGAAATGAAAAAATTAACATCCGATTGAAAATAATTAGAAAAGTTAGCAATTTCATTCCAAATTTACATTTTTAATTATCACTTTTTTCTGTAATTGGCCTTTTCTCTCTCATCTTACGACTATTATTTAATTCCCTGTTAAAATTATACTGTTCTACTTTTAATTAGTTTATACCATTAGTGGATTTTCACATCTCATCATCTGAAATCCTCAAGCGTTTCAGTTATGGGATAAATACATTTATTTTGAAAATAGACGCGAACAGTCAATTGAATTCTAAATTTTGATACATTTTCTTATGGTTTCTTCAAAGATACTATTTCTGATGTTTATTTATTCCATGTAACTTGCACTTACTTTGTTATTTTTACTCTTTTTAATTATTTTTTTCCATGTTAAAGGTTTTGAGTTATAAAAGATAGGGTCAAAATGTTCAAACACATCACCTAACAGCCATTTCTTTTTAAGTAAAATAAATAATTAAATACAATGTCCTGTGGTAAACTTCTCCATAATTATATTGGTCATAGGCTGAAGCTTACAGCCACTTGGGAGTGAAAATATTGACCATGCAAGGAAATTTATATGTACTGAGATAGGCCAAAGTACTCACTTGTAACACCTCTCTTTAAGGAAGTAAGTCCTTATGATTTGTCAAAAGGTTTTGATTGTGTAAATCATGATATTTTGCAAGAAAAACATTACATGCTATAGAATTACTAGGATTTATTTTTCTTGATTACAATCATATTTATCAAATAGGTACAGATAGTTGTATTGAAAGATCCATCAACATGTGAAAGTTTTCACTCTGAATTGGAACAATGTTTCTGGAAACCTTGTTCCTTTCTTCAGGTGCTAAGAAAACTAAAAACACAAGAGCCTAGAGTGGTGTATCCCAAGTGGGTCCCACGTCAGGCCCTATAGGAGGACAATTTGAATGTTCAGGTGGGGACAATTAAAAAAATGAATCGTCCACAATTTAAAAATTACCAGCTATGATTTAACTTGTTGGTATCTTAATTTGAAATAAGGATTTGGTAAGTTTGTTGCTTTCCAAGGAGCCACAAGTGAAAGACTGTAGTAATATAAACGAGAGTATTGTTTACAATGTCTTGAAGGAGTAGCACGTAGTGTTGCCATGACATGCGCTAAGTGCTCGTCTACTGTAGTCTAGTGACAACTACATAATGACTTAATTTCATACAAATGCTAGAATGAGCGATAGGTTTAGCGATCTAAGAATAAAATAATAGATTACTATAGAAGAACAGTGGTCCACAAAATGAAATTAGGCTTCCTCAGGAAATAATTCAATTTTTTAATATAAAAATTATGTATATGTTACATATGTGGGAGTATTACGAAGACTTAGGGGGGCATGGTAAGACAAAAGGTTGGCCAGGAGTGACACAGCACTGATAATTACTACTTACATACAGAACAGATTTATTAACACGAGTACCAATGTGTCACCTTAAAAACACTTGACAGAAACAATTTCAACCACAGGTATAGCATATGATTGTATTTTTAAAAATGAAAATTCTGAAATATAAAAGAGGTTGAAATATTTTTATAGATGCTCACATGTGTGACCTCATATGTTTGGATAGGCCTCCTGACAGAGAAAATTGTTTCTCACAAAGAGTACATTCGTAAGGCTTCTCACCTGTATGAATCCTAATATGGTCTTTTAAACGATTTCTTAATGAAAATGACCTACCACATGTTACACAGCTGTAAGGTTTTTCACCAGTATGAATTCTCATGTGTCTCGTTAGTTGACTGGAACCAGCGAAACCTTTATCACACTCAACACACTTGTGTGGCCTTTCACCAGTGTGAATCCTCATGTGGCTCTTTAAATTACTTGATAAGGTAAATTTAGCATCACACTCTACGCATTTGTAAGGCTTTATACCAGTGTGAATCTTAATGTGTGTATTAAGATGACCTAATTCAGAAAATGATTTACCACAATCAACACATTTGTACGGTTTCTCACTGATATGAATGTTCATGTGTCTCACTAGACCACCTGATTCTGTGAATTTTTTCTCACATACAGCACATTCATACGGCTTTTCTCCTGTATGAATTCTCATGTGACTTTTTAAATGACTAGCTACAGAAAATGTCTTTTCACACAACATACAAGTGTATGGTTTTTCACCAGTGTGAATTCTTATGTGCCTTTTTAGCTGACCAGAATGTGAGAAAGTTTTACCACACTCATCACATTTGTATGGCTTTTCCCTAGTGTGGATACTTATATGACTATTTAATTGACTAGATAAGACAAATGTTGCATCACAATCTACACACTTGAATGGCTTTTCACCAGTGTGAATCTTCAGGTGTGTATTAAGGTGGCCTAATTCAGAGAATGAATTATCACATTGAACACATTTGTATGGTTTTTTGCCAGTATGAGTCCTTATGTGTCTTGCTAGATTACCTGATTCAGTGAACTTTTTCTTACACACAGCACATTTAAATGGCTTTTCACCAGAATGAATCCTCATGTGGTTTTTTAAAGTACTTACTAATGAAAATTTCTTATTACAGGAAACACAGTTGTATGGTCTTTCACCGGTATGAGTTCGCATGTGATCTGCAAGTTTATTGGAATATGAAAATCTTTTACCACAAATTTTGCATCTGTATGGTGTTTCACCAGTGTGAATCCTCATATGCCTTTTTAGTTGGCTAGACTGAGCAAATGTTGTATCACACTCAACATATTGGTATGGCTTTTCACCAGTGTGCACCATTCTGTGACGTTGTAAAGCACTTGACACTAAGAATGTCATATCACATGTACCACAGATATATGGTTTTTCAACCGTGTGGAACCACATATGTTTTCTTAGGTGACGTTGATATGCAAAAGATTTACCACAATCAATGCAACAGAATGGCTTCAAAATTGCATGGATTGTTGAGTCTGATGATATGTAAATAGATTGAGAAAATATTTTATCATGCTCAGCACCTTTGTTGTGTTTTTCACCCGTGAGATTCATAATGTGTGTTCTCACCGTACCAGAATTTGATTACATCTTATCACAGTTTACAATTTATATCAATACCATTTTTGCTTTCTTCAGCTTGCAAATAGTGTTTAGTGGTGAGATACCTAAAACATATTGGAAAAGTTTTCATGCATTGTATTAAATGTTTATGGAAATAGTCAACTCACATTTTAATATTGGTGATATCAAAGTTATAATTAAGGTAATAGCAGTATTTCAATTGTGCAGGGATAAAGAATTATGTGTTTATTACTATCTTAATGCTGTATAAAACTTCAATGGAAATCAACCAAGTAGCATCCGTAACTTTTCATAATGCTTCAGCAACTGGCACCACTGACATATTAAGGTAGTGTTCCTGCAGTCTCTTATGTACTCTTCTCATCTGAGTTGGAGCAGGAACTTTACCTGAAGATAGCAATGGTGCCATTTGTTGAAAAGTCAGAAGAACCCATAATTATTATTACATTATTGTTGTTATGAATTAATTAAAATAATCACAATAGAATTGTATAATTAAAAACTGATAATGAAGTAGCCAATAAACAGACAAAATTAAGTTATAAAATAAACACATTTTTATTTAGTGCAAGGTTGTTTCTTGAGATCAAACAATACAAAAAAAGTATTCTATTAAGAAAGGCTTCTCACGTTTCCACCTGAGTTATCAGCGACATTTTGACGGATAATTCTTCCATCTTCTTCCTTCCAGGAAAAGCTGCCCATAAAAATGTAGCTGCTTACGGAGATAACCCAGGTGGAGCCTTTATTAATTTGATCTCTAGGATAATCTATATTTTCTAATACAGCAAAGCTGCTAGACTGGAAGCAAAGAAGGACAAGAATTCTGTAAACGTCTTGGCAAAGAGAGAGTTAAAGGTGACTCCACTTTGCCTTTGCCTTGGTGAAAGTGAATTTAATACGCACAGTTGAGGATTAGGATGAAAACTTGATTAAGTTGAATTTTCACATGGGTGATGGTTAGGTATTCAATTTGTTGACAAGTTTTTCAATGAATAGTAGTTCTCCTCAGAGTGAGATTTCCAGTAAACATGTTATGGGTGCAGGGAGAAAGATTATGTAAAGATCTATTTGGAGAAGCAAGAATAATTAGAAATTATACAAGCTTTAGCTGGGGTGATGAATAAGCAGTCAAATGGATAAGGCTCAATAAATTTATTATTTCCACCTCTAAAGAATGGTTTTTAATTTGTCAATAACTTTGTAAGAGAAATAAATACTTCAACAACGCCAGTGTATTCATGACAAAAATCCAACAACAAAAACTGTGTGAGTAACAAAAATGTAGTGTTTGGTGTGAAAATGTCATGAACTAATTAACTCTTTAGCAACAAACATCAATAATAAAAGGTCTGGCAAATAAAAAGTTTTACAGGAGTGTTTATAAAAACCAAGAGGGCAACTCCAGTGATTCCCGCTTATTAATTATTAGTAAACATTTAACAGAATTAAATCAATATGAAGGTTACCGAAACTAATATGAAAAACACAGTTACTTTGTGTTGAGTCGGACACTGAATAAGTTGACAAACTATCCAAATATTAGTTAAATGTCTTTGTATACGGTTGGATGAAGACATTATTTGTTTTTTTTTAAAAAAAACACGTATGAATGAGTGTTTTTTTACCTCGCAAATACAACGTTACGTTCATCCTCGACATTATTATTTCGCTACTGTGTCGTCACGTTGGCCAACGTTCAAACACTAAACGGTCCACATATCCGAAATCGAAATGTTGTCAGCCTTTAGTAACGCAGTGATTTTAGGCGTCTTATGTTGGTACAACAGGAAGGCGAAAATGGAATTTCTTCAGAGTTTTCTTTTTAATCTTATGAGCCTAATGTAATCGTGTGTCACGTCACAGCCTTCTCTTTGTTATTCTTTACATTTTAAAGTTAGTTGCAATTATTCACTATTGTTTTATTCTTTCACTTAGTTTATATTATTATAATTGCTGATTATTATCTTAAATACTTACGCATTTCACATCGTCATACGCCTTATATTTTTCTTTTGTAAAATTAAGTAAAGAAGTGAAAATATTTTAATTTATTCTTGACTAGCTTGGTGCCCGGGTTGTCATGGACCCGACCGCCGCGGACCTAGAGAGGGAGGGAAACCCCTCCTTCCACTCTTTGGAGACTCTGGGGCTCTCCACTCATGTGGTTCATCACTAGGACCCTCATAACAAGGTTTGACAAAACAATCGTACACGCTATTTACACTTGTACATTTACAAACTGATATTTATTTTTAAAAAGGAATATTTTATTTATTACACGTAAATAACAAATTAATAAATCCCCTTGTCCTAATGGCGAGCCGAAGAAGAAGCAGCACAACGGCAGGAGTGTTTGGATGCCTTTAAGGCGACATTTAGTTATGACATGTGTGTTATTACACAGCTTCAACTCAGAGGAACACAACTGCACTATCAATCTCGTTTACCCGACTTAAATATGGGTCGTTTTAACATGTTTGAATATTTCCATTTTTATCTGCCTTGGTGCCCGCGACGTCCATAGCCCCCGACATGCCTCCATGCCAACCCTACCCCTACATGTGCTCACCTCACATGCAGAAAGGGGGTTGAACCAAATATATCAGCCGTTTTTACATGACCACCCCCACAAATGCGCGATAATCAAAAAGTATTTATTCCACGCAAAAATCGGCCGATTGCATTGTCCCAAACCCGCCGCGTTACCCAGGGTTGTCAGCGACATCCACAGCCTCTGAATTGATTCGAATCTCGGTTGTTTTTGCGTTTTTTTATTTAACAAACCTCCACCCCCCCACCCCTAAGCTTCACAAACAACGTCGGTATAAAAACTAACCCCAGGAAGTAATTATTTAACGCAAATATCGACCGTTTAACATGTTTGAAAAATTCCACCCCCGACCACTCGCGCTTGGGGGACTTAAACGGCAAGTTGAATGTCGTAATTAAACTCAGTGACAACTATAACCCCGGATTCGACTGCAATCGCGATAGTTTCTGCTTTCCTTTTATGTAATGCCACTTCACGCCTACCCTTAAGCGTGCTCCCCTCCCAAGCCAGAAAGGGGTTGAAATTATACACAGAGAACATGTAGAGAAATTTTATGAATCTCATTGATGCCGAAATATATTTATTCGAAGCGAAAATTGGCCTCCCCCGCCCAACTCCGCCAGGCCCCTCACACCCCCACCAACGTTGTCATAAATACATTCACCTATATCCATAACTCTGATTTGACTCGAGTCTCGTTTTTTTGCGTTATTTTTATGGAACACACCCCCACCCCTACCATGCAGTAAGGTGGTGAAATACTATCAATGACGTTGACAGCGTCAAATATTTATTCCCTACAAAAATCAACCGTTTAACACGTTTGTAAATTTACACCCCCGCCAACCCTTCCTTGGGGGAGTTAAACGTTAGTTGAATTAAACTCATTGACATCCATGACCGTGGTTTCGACCCCACCCTTAAGGGTAGCTCCATTCCCAATCCCGAAATTATACACGGGCAAAAGTAGGTAAATTTTATTAATCTAATTGATCCCTAAATATATTTAATAGAAGCAAAAAACTGCCTGTCAACTTGTTTTAAAATTTCTATCCCCCGCCCACCCCCGCGCGTTGCCCAGATTGTCATAAATAAATTCAGCGACATCCAGTACCTTCGATTTGACTCGAATCTCGGTTGTTTTCTCGTTGTTTTCTTGTAAATCCCCCCACCCCCACCCCCACCCCCATATCATGCCTACAAACAACATCGGTAGAAATACTATCAACGTCAATGGCCCTGGCATTTATTTATTCCACACTAATATCGAAGATTTAACATGTTTGAATATTTCCACCCCCTCCCGTAGGTGCGCTTCCCTCTCATTCTGAAAGCGGTTAAATTTTACAAACAACATCGGTATACATGTTATTGACCTCGCCAATTAATTATTTAACGCAAATATCGATCGTTTAACATGTTAGAAAAATTCCACCCCATCCACTCCCGCCCTTGGGGTTAAATGGCCAATTGAATGCTGTAATTGAACCCGGCAACATCCACAACCGTGGATTTGACTCGAATCTCGGTTGTATTCGCGTTATTTTATTGTAGCGTTCCTCCACCCCACCCCTAAAAGCGCTCTACTGATAAGCCCGAAAGGGGTTGAAGTTATTCTCAGAGAACATGTAGAGAAATTTTATGAATCTCATTGATCCCGAAAAATATTTAGTCGTCGCATAAATCGGTAGATTATCCATGTTTGATCATTGCCACCCCCGTCCCTGGGAGGTTAATTGCTAGTTGAATGTCATAATTAAACTTAGTCGCTATACATAACTTTGATTATTTGACTCCAGTCTCGGTTCTATTCGAGTTATATTATTGTAACGGACCTCCACACCCCCACCCCTAGGGTGCTCCTTTCCCATTCCGTAAAATGTTGAAATTTTACTGACATACATTGTTACAAACACTAATAATCACTTTTATCCAACTAAAATATCGGCCTTGTTAGCATGCATGAAGATTTCCACCCCCGCTTGGGGGACTTAAACGGCAACTTTAATATCATAATTAAACTCACGGACAACCATAACCCTGGATTTGAGTCCAATCTCGATTGTGTTTGCGTTATTTTAATATAAATCCACTCCACCTTAAGGGTGCTCGACTCCAAATCCCGAAAGAGATTATATTAAATACATGTAGAGAAATATAATAAATAGCAGTGAACCAGAAAAATATTTATTCGTCGCAAAATCGACTGCTTAACATGTTTTAAAATTTCAACCCCCGTCCAACCCCGATTGGGGAAGTTACACTGTTAGTTAAATGTCATAATTAAACACAGTGACAAATATAACCCCGAATTCTACTCGAATGTGTTTGCGTAATTTCATGTAATGCCACTCCACCCCCAACCCTTAAGGGTGCACCACTCCCGTGCGTGAAATAAGTTGAAATTATACGCACACAACATGTAGTGAAATTTTATGAATGCTATTGATCCCGAATTATATTGATTCGGCCGGGTAGCAGGTTTGAAAATTTCTCTCCCGCCCCCTCTCATCACCGCCAATTCCCACCCACCCCCGTGCGTTTCTCAGTTTGTTATAAATAGTCTCAGAGACATCCATAACCCCTATTTGACTCAATTCTTGGTTGTTTTCGCGTTATTTTCCTGTAAAGTATCTCCACCCCAAACCCTAAGGGTGCCCTTTTCCCACTGTGTAGGGGATGAAAATTATATTCATATTACATCGGTAGAAACATTATCAATATATTTGACCCTTAAAAATATTTATCCGACTGAGATATCAATTGTTTTAGCATGTTTAAATATTTCCACCCCTGCTTCTGAGGGTGGTAGACGCGTCTCACCCCCCCTACAGTTTGTTTCCCGGTCGTAAAGAACACGTGTACGAAA
Organism: Zhengitettix transpicula; assembly: GCA_037074705.1. Lineage (NCBI taxonomy): Eukaryota > Metazoa > Arthropoda > Insecta > Orthoptera > Tetrigidae > Zhengitettix > Zhengitettix transpicula. Next base: position 544,018 of record CM073591.1, read on the forward strand.
TTTGCTCCACCGGTGTAGATTTGTATAAGGAACAAACAAATATACATACATACATACACACACTCATTTTTATTTATAAGATTTAATTATGAATAATTAGTCATTAATAATAAAAAATATAGCCAAATACAGACCAAAAAAGTTGTAATATAAAGACCACACAATGTTTCTGGGATCCTTGTTCCTTTCTTCAGGTTTTCAATCAGATGTTATTTTTTTCAGTTCCAATATTGTCATTATTTTAAAAATTGTAATATATATATAAACATTGTGTGTATAATATTTTCTTCTCAAATTTGTAATTGGACATAAAGTCTGTTTAGTTAAAGAAAAATATGTAGAATTAATATTTGAAAAACAGACTTATAAAGGGCTCGACCAACTTTTGGACAGTTTAACTCATTATGTGTCACCTTACTATTAAATAAATATCCAAGAGTCACATTAAAAGTAACAAAATAAATATAATAAAAATATTAAATATTTTTCAGTAGCTTTTAGAAATTGTATCCCATAGCAATCTGTAAGTTAAAATATGATTTAAATGAAACATTTGTCAGACAGTAATGAATGCCATTAAATACGCATATTTATGCATAGAAAAAACTTCATAAACTCCACTTTTAAAATTAAAATCGAATGACAAGGTGAATTCACGATTTATGGTTCTATCAGTCTCTCTTACGACTTTGGAAGAACCGTAGTGTTGACGATACGCTTATCCAGAACATATTCAGCAACTGCCTCGATGCACCTCTGGTTAATTTGTCTGGATCCCTTCACACTGAGGCACGGAAGGGAACCAACATGGCAAAGTCCACTGTTGCTAATGAACTACTAGAAACCTGGATGGATACCTTCTCAGCAATCACTGCTCAATTCACTATCAGGAGAGGAAGACCCTCAAATGAATCAGAATATGGTCCATAGCAGCAACCTATGACAGCATGTAACCTCCCGACTTCCCCTTCCTAAACAAAAGGCAACAGGTGATCATTTCTGCTCTAACTCATAACTTTCTTTTCTCTAGACCTCCAAGACTTGTACGTGATGAACGCCTAACTGTTCATCATCTTGCCAGATTTTCACGACAGAATGTGCCGTGGGTTTACAGGACCTCTCTCCACAGGTCTACGTGTGGAAGGAAAATGAAATCATGGCCATACTGGACTTCCTCAAAGTAACAAATTTGCACAATAAAATCTGAAGAAATAATCTCATTTGGGTCACCAATTCCAGATACACACTTTCTTAAATGTTGGTAAAAGAGAATTGTAACTTTCCATAAGTAATGCACTTTGTCAATCGGAAAATCCATGGATGTTATTATGTGTGTATGTAAGTGGTAATTGATGTCAGCATCACTGACGGCCCTAGCTGTCCATGTGGCGAAAAATAAATTTAAAAAAACTCCATGTGTGCGTTGTCGGTGGCAGTCGACATGTCTGTACTCCCCCAACATTTCATGACATGGTTTTAGTATTATTATATCTAATTATATTACATTACACCTACATTATTTGTATATAATTTTCCAAAATCACCTAGTCTGTTTCCTTCATTTAGGGTTTGTCTTGGTTTATAAAATATATTAACATCTTGTTCTAATTATAACACTTTGTTTTATGTTGCCTGCAAGTCAAGATGATTTGGCACAGTTAGGATTATGTATGAAACACCCATTTCAAAATGAGGTGGATTGATACAGATCAGAGGGAGAGTGAATGGTACCTGTGATGGGATGAATAATTTGGACTTCCAAACAATGTTGTACATTGAGGGAGATTTTACAGGAGGTAGTAGTGGATATAGTTGGAAATATCTGGAAGTTTATTAGAACATGCAGACTTGTGCAGTAGACACAGGAAGCAGAAAGATTGCAGTTAAATAACAAAGCCACCAACTGAGCAACTAGAGAGCACTAAAAAGCACAAATAATTCTGGAACTCATTATTTATCCACCCAAGTCGTCAAGTTTCTTCATAAACTGGAAGATTAAAATATTAATTGTATTATTTACTGTTTCACCCAAGATCTTTGATTCCACATGCATTCCCTATGAAAGGTAACAAGTTAGAAAAGGGCAAAACAAGTGACACATCTGTTAAGTTAAATTTTTATATATTTATTACAAAATGAACTACATAAAAGATTCTAGATATTCCTCATGGCAACAAACATGATCGCTTTACACACAATACACTTTCTTATGTTTTGAATTAAACGTAATATGTTTGGGAAATGAAATCTTAATTTAAAAACAGAAAACTCTTGATTTCTTTTCAACATTTAAATATAATAATTATATTTATCTGACTTTTTAATTATAAATTATATCAGATAATTACTCAGAGATTTATTAAGATCAAATTTAAAACATATTATCAAAATCATAAACTAATGCAGCATAAAAAACACATTTTATAACTTCTAAAGAGTAATTAAAAATATTTTTCTCACAATTCCATCAACAATGCATTTCAATGGTAAATGTGATTTATTATTATAAAAAAATATTTGTATATTCATCCAAAACATCATTTCATAAAATTAAATAGGCAACATTATACATAAATAAATATATAAACTTATTTGGATAGGAAAGAAGGACTGAGAATGATTGACTCACCTTAATTGATTGTTGGCGTCGTCACACTGTGAAGCAATAACGTTTAAAATTATCGAGGGCTTGATTCAGAACAGTAGGACTGAAATTTGGAATGGAATAACAAATGATTATTGAAGACTTACTTTCAACACACCGAATAACTGCATGCCTTTGATGTGTAAAGATGTGAAACCCGAAAACTCTAGAATAGGATACTACTTCTTACCACATTTGAACGTATTTTAGCCAGTTGGATTTCATATATCTCTTAAATATTAAGATGGTGACAATTTAAACACATAACACAACACATTTGTATAACGTTCACTGGTGAGAATCCTTGAATGTCCTTACGTTACCAAATTGTGAGGATGTGTTGCCACACTCGAAACGTTGGTATGATTTTGCCTCGTGTGTTTGGAGAGGGTCCCTGAATGTGAAAATTTTTTCTCACACATGGTACATTCATAAGGCTTTCCACCAGTATGAACCCTCATGTGGTTTCTTAAATGACTTACTAATGAAAATTTCTTATTACACAACGTACACTTAAATGGTTTTTCACCAGTGTGAATTCTCATATGTTGGGATAAACTACTTGACACTGAGAATTTTTTATCACACTCTACACAGTGATATGGCTTTTCACCAGTGTGTATCCTCATATGATATTTAAGATCACAGGATCGAGCAAATGCTGCGTCACACTCGACACATTTATAGGGCTTTTCACCGGTGTGAATCTTCATGTGACCATTTAGATGACTAATAAAAGCAAAGGTTGCACCACACACTACACATTTGTATGGTTTTCCCCCCATGTGAATCTGTTTGTGAGTATTAAAGTAACCTAAATGAGAGAATGATTTACCACATTCAGCACATTTGTGTGGTTTCTCATTTGTATGTATCCTCATGTGTCTGGATAAGTCACATGATTGAAAGAATTTTTTTTCACATGCAGTACATTCATAAGGCTTTTCACCAGTATGAGTCCTTCTGTGTACTATTAGGTGACCTGATTGTGAAAATGTTTTATCACATTCAGCACATTGGTATGGTTTCTCACCAATGTGAATCCTCATGTGCCTTGTTAAGTAACCTGCACACGAGAATCCTTTTCCACACTCAACACATTTGAATGGTTTCTCCTCATTGTGAATTTCTGAATATGCTGTTAAATAACTAAATTTTGGTCTCTGTTCTTCACATTCAGAACCTTCATATTGGATTTCAACAGTTTGATTCATGATGTCCTTTGTTAGAGGACCAGAGTGTAATAATGCTTCAGTGCAAGAAGAACTTTTGACACTTATTTCATGGTTTTATACTGAATTCATATTACCATCAGCACATTCTTCAGGTGTATCTACTTTCAATTGTAGTGTTCCCCAAGAACATACCTAAAACATATTGTGAATGGTTTTCATTCATACAATGTATATTTATTAATGGAAACTGCAAGTAACTTTAAAATTTTTGTGATTGTCAATTTGAAATTATACTAAAAGCAGTTTTGTATTTGCACAGTCTTAATAATTGATATGCATTGATAACTATTTTATTGTTGTTATGAATTAACTTAAATTAATCACAATAATACTGAAAATAATGTTAAAAATTAAATCTTAAAATGCATATTTTTCTTTTTACGCAGCTTTATTTGTTTTGTACAACATTAATTAATTTAATAATTACATTTTAGAAGTTTAACAGTGAATGAAAAGTTTTATAAAATAAACTTTAGTTTATAATTTAAGTAACATTTGTGTCGTAATGGTTTTCAGAGATATATTTGAATTAGTATAGCACAATTAAGTTATATGAAAATATATAATTAGATAAATCAATAACTTAATAACAGACAAATTGAAATGATAATATAAATACACGTTTGTGCAATCCTTGTTTCTTTCGACAGGTGAATAAAAACCCATTAGCTGTGAGAACGACATGACAGCACAAACCAGTTGGCAAACCTAAAGTCACAAACGTGAATTTCAAAATGAGATATTATTTTCTATATGGGGTACCATTTTCTTTGAAGAAGACATTTTTTTACAAATTATTTTTCTACTCCTATATTGAATAACTTGCATCAATTACCAAAGAAAACAAATTATTTCCAACCAAATCTCATTAAAGGAAGGTGATCTTGTATTCTGGGCAGAATTGAAATATTTAAGGGAATGTGTTAAACCAGCCACTTACAGTTTACCCTTCTCAAACTCAAGAAAACATATTTCATAAAACAATTAGACATACACTTATATTCTGTCGAGGAATTTATTGGCAGTTAAAATGGAACATTTGCACGTAGTTAGCATGAAGTAGTAGTTATTTCTGCGAAAGTCTTATCATGTTAAGAATAGTCTAACCATAAACTTATGTAAATTTAAATTAAAGTGTAATTAAAATTAGTAATATCACTGAAATGAGTTTTTCAATGTCACTTTATTACTAAGAAATTTACTAGAAGTTAAGAACCTTGTATCAGACGACACTTTCCAAATCCTTGAAGCCTGAGGACCAACGGAAAAGAAAAATATATACTATTGTCCAGGTTTTCTTGCTTGAAAGAACTTTCGACCAGTAAACAGAAACAGCTAAGTAAGAAGACTAACTCAGGATTATTCAATACATGAAAATATAGCATCTATTTTATGTTATTTCTTCCAGATTGTTTTAAACAAGGAACTAAAATTCACGTACATTTTGACATCAGTCCCTTCCTTTGAGTGTCATAATACATCAATTTACCAACATATGCGCTCTAAAAGCACTATTATAAGCAGATTTCGTATTTAGTCCTGTTCTGTCTGTATACTTTGTAAGGCTATTTGTAGATTATAAACAATTTTGAAAATTTAAAACGTATCAGAGCGTTAAAAGATAAGGAACTTGGAAATCTGTAATTAGTTTTCGATTTTGAATATAACGCATTTTTGGTTGCTGTAACGTTGGCGAACCTTTTATTACGGGAATATTGAAAGGAAACAACTGTGTTTTTAACTATTTATTTTGCGGGAAACGAATATTAATGAGCTAATTGTAATTAAATCTTCTAAATGTGTTTCCAATTACAGTTATTATTATAGATTTAATATAATTTGGGTAAGTAAAATTGTAATATTTGATATATACGCAGGTTAGTTTGTCGAACTTCAAGAAAAAAAAATCCTGTTTTTAATTGTTTATATCCATTATTGGAAAATTCAAATCTCTTTCTTTTTGTGAAATGTTGCTTATAAATTAAACTTATTAGAAACATGCTAATTTACGTCTGGTTATCACTTTTTTCTGTGTATTTGTCTATCTGTATTATTATTAAACATGCTTTCAGTTACCCTTAGTTATGTTTATGCCAGATATTCGTATTTTATTTTATAAATGTAGCTTAGAGTGTAAAGTGAAAGTCACACATGTAAATATTAATTGATAATATTCAGTTATAGAATTATGTAAACACAGTGTACTAGTTTTATTTGATTGCCACAAAGTGAAGGTTAGCATTTGATTAAATTTTGAATATGGCATTTGTATGGTGTAATTGTGAGACAGAAATTAAAGGTGAAATGTGTAAATGGGAAATAAGAATAGGCTGACACAAAATATAAAGGAGGGCAATAAGGAGCAAATATACAGTTTTGTTTATTCTTGTCAGAAAAACCATTCTCAGAGTTGTAACTTTGATCATTTGAAACCAATTTCCTAGGATATTTTTAGATTATATTTACCTCGTATTATGTTGAATTAAGCTTGAAAGTAATATTTTAATGAAATTAACCAAATGCCAAAGTTTTCTATGCTATTTACACTTCTGTATTTTGTTTCCAATCAAGCCAGTAGAGAGATGCAACAGACATATCTGCAATTTATTCACTTGCTAAACCAAGCTACAAGTCAGTAAGTTACATTAATAACTAAAACATTTTGCATTGAAGCACAAATTTTTAAATATAACTAAGTAATCAAAAACACATTACATATTTTATAAATGGCACACAAAGATGCATAATGGGATAGAAATGTATTAATATTAATTTTTCATTTCCAACATGTTTCTCAATGAATGAATTTCTCTCAGGTCCAACCATGTTGTAGACGTAATCAGTGACGTTTCAACGACTGTCACTGTCATCTTCTTCAGTTTGAAACCCGACAGAAATTCATTCATGCAATTAACTTGGAAAAACCTTGATGTTTTCAATATTATTGGATTATAATACATCACATGAACACCTATTTCATCATGTTTTAGGGATCACATTAGGTGGCGCTGTATTAGAAAATGGACAATTCTGAAGATGTTTACATCAATCCAATATCTGAGGAATACAATAACTGTCAAAAGAGAAAAAAAAGTTTCAAATGTCCCGACTGTGATAAAACTTTTTCGCATTCTGGTACTCTAACGAGACACCTCATGATTCACACTGGTGAAAAGCCATACAAATGTGCTGGTTGTGATAAAACGTTCCCACAATCAAGTAGTTTAACGGCACACATGAGAATTCACACTGGTGAGAAGCCATATAAATGTGTGGATTGTGGTAAATCATTCTCATATTCCAGTCACCTAACGCGACACGTGAGAATTCACACCGGTGAAAAACCATACAACTGTGATATGTGTGATATGACATTTTCAGTATCAAGTGGTTTAAAACTCCACATGAGGGTTCACACTGGCGAAAAACCATACCAATGTGTAGTGTGTGATAAAAAATTCTCAGAATCAGGATCTCTATCAAGGCACATAAGAGTTCACACTGGTGAGAGACCATATCAATGTATTGAGTGTGATAAAACATTTTCAGAATCAAGTAACTTAAAAAAACATATGGCCATTCATGCAGGTGACAAGCCATATAAATGTGCTGGGTGTGATAAAACATTTTCTCAGTCAAATAGTTTAACAGCACACATGAAAGTTCATACTGGTGAGAAGCCGCATTAACTTGTTAAGCGTAAAAAAAACTTTCTCACTGGCATTTCAGTTACGATAACTTGTGGTCAGTCATGCTGGTGAAAAATCTATTAAAATTTGATATATCTGTCACAGCAGTTCTTATAGTCATGTACTTTTAGAACACACAACTGCCCACGAATCTGAAAGCTGAGCAGTTGTCAGAAGCAACAAAAATAGAAAACTTCCGAGTCTAATCTTTAAAATCTATACAAGTATTTCCATTATGAAAGTATTGTAAAAATTTATTTTTATTTTAAAGAAAATAGTTAGATACATTTATTACAGTCCAGACCACTAAAATATTTATAATAAAGGATTTTGATAAATGAAAACATTTTAGGAATTTCATAACAAATACCACACAACGTTTCTGCAATCCTTTTGAGTTTGTCATCTGGTTTGTGCTCTGTGCATTCTTACGGCTTTAACGATTTTTCATCACCTGATGAAAGCCACAAGGATTGTAGAAATGTCATCCATTTATTATTTTGTATTAAATTAAATTTGTTTCTTTGAAAATGTGTGTTACTGTAATTTGTATTCATGTTTGAATTTCGAGACAGAATTATGATATAAATACTTTAACGCTAAAATTTTTGTATTTTTCTTAGGTATAGTGATAAAATATATACTTTCTATGGTTAAATTTATTTTATGCTTTTATTTGATTTTTACTCAAACATTGCAAATACATCATGATTGATTCCTCAAGAGAAATCTGTTTTTAAATGAAGAATCCAACTCCTAAATGTATTTATTGTATCATTTACTGTAACCTGCTTTCCCTTGCAGAATGTCGAGACAAAATTTTTTGGGGTTCAGCTTGAAAAAGCAGAAACACATGTGATAGTTTTAACTATTTATTAACCAAAGCAAAGTATGCTAGTAAAGCTAGTGAATAACCACTGATGTGCGTTATGCTATTTACATAATTACATACAGTCTCTTGCATATCCTCCCATCTCTTCCCTCGGCACATGGAATTGGGAACTGTTCTTTTTTACATCTCATTTGGTTGATTACTACTATCAAATGTTTCTACCCTTTAACTTTGTTTCTTGACCTCCATCTTCCAACTGTTCCACCCTACTGCTTCACACTTGCCTAAAATAACAAGACTTCTACCGCCACCAGCCCTCGCAATTCAGTTTTTTGGGTGTCACATGTCACTGTAATAACTACAAATTGGAGATCCAAATGATTAAAAAGTGTGATTTTATTCTTTCATGTGGAATATCTTTCATTGCTCAAATAAAAATTGAACTTTCTTGGGAATGGCCTATCAAAAAACCTGAAGAAGTCACAATTTTAACGATGAAACAGTTTAATTTTCCATAAATAAATATATTTTTTCAGACTTCAAATTAGCTGTTGTGTATTTATAAATTATATACATTACCACTTCACTTGAGGACAACCCCATATTATTCCACAAGGTAAAATATGTAGCTTAGGTATTTCTCATTTAAGGGCTCTTTCTATGGAAATCCTGGGAAGTAAAATTATACAGTGTTACATCCAGAGGTTTTACTTCTCCACGGTTCGAACATGGCTGCCGATTCCAGAAATAGCAATTGAGGCTTATTATAATTTTATAACTGTGCTATCATGTTTTATTGAAGTAGTTAAGAAATGATGTGCCACTTCCACCTGGCAGCAAGCAATAGAAGTCAAAAAGTTTCAAAAACAGAATTACTCAGGTAAGAAGATGTGTGTTTGGTAAAATCCTTCACTTTATTAACATATTCCAACAATACAAAATTAACTCTATCCGATTCCGGTGAAACGTCGGAAGAAGAAAAGATTAAGAAGTCGTACAAAAGTTTAAAAAATGTTTGTACATATGATGACAGTACAGTCTCATCTGTCGATTGTGGTGTACTTTACACCCTTCACTTTATATCTTCATTTCAGTCTCCATCTACTTAAAGTGAAGTAATCTGTAACTGAACTCACTCACTTAACATATTCAAAAGAAAACTCTTCATGAAATACAATGTGTTCATAGAGTATATTCAATACAAAAAATATATATAATACTTCTGAGACAGCTGACTTGTACAGGTACAAGGTATGCCCACTATGTGCTTTACAAAAAACCAAAGAGAAGATAGGAAACTATGACCACCCAACCAGTTTGGGTCATGGTGGCTCCAGAGGCACACGAGACGGCCCACCAGATGAGACCGTATACAAGGGCCTGTACAGAGAGATGAGCTACCATCAGGCTGAAAACAAGATAAAAACATTACGATGTATAATAGCATAGATAAAGAGGGAAGGAAATTGTCCAACACAAAGGATACTGTTGGCGCATTTCGGTCACAGCTGAAAAAAACCAACACCACATTTTAAGGGTATTAATAAGTGAAAGTCTCTTACATGTTATCCTTGCGTCGTGCAGCTGGCAGAGTGCTGGGCAACTCGTTGTTGAGGTAGCGCCTCACACCTTGGGCGAGGTCCACAAAGTAAGAGTCCCACTGCAGGTTCGAAATGTCCAGGTTGAAAAGTTCTTGGTCCTCATTCTGAAGAGACTTGTGTAGTTTAATGGTGTTTTCATTCTTGAAAAACCACTCAGTAAATATAAATGGTGCCAGGCGTTTCAGGGAACTGTTTACATTTGTGTGTAGACGGACCAATCTGAAAACGAAGATGGAAATTATGGAAGTATAGATAAGCAATTGTCTTTTGGTCTCATCCATATTTTGCATAATAATTTGATATAAACTTCACTTTGACATCAATAAGATTCTGCTTTACCCCTGCGTTAAACCACATTATGTACGCTAGCCTAGTATGTAAAACAACTCACATGGGCCTCCCACCAGTAAGTCGTGTGACCGTGTCCAGGATGTAGGCGGGGATCATGTGCACAAAGAGGGCTGAGATGCGGAACAGCAGGAGGCTTGGTAGCAGCTTTAGGTGCGGGTACCAGACAGCAGACTTGAGCGGATATTTGTGCAGGATGGCGTTGACCTGGTCCTGGACGATACCCCAACGAAAGGGGTTCCACGTGCTGGAAGTCGCGTGGTAGACCTGTACGTTGCTGGGTCTGAAATGGATCCTCACTTTACATCATGTTACATAAACCAGCCTGAGGAAATGATATTTGTTCACTCACTGTAACTCCAAAGTCATCTGTGCCATATACTAACTTGTTGGTGGCGGAGAACCACGCTGCAGCTATGAGATTGTTGACGACTGTGTCAACGGGAATGTAGTCGGTGACAAGGTCTGGATTGGCTGGAAGCCGCCTCACCACACCCTTGGAAGCACCCAACATGAAGCCAGTAGGTCCATTCTTGGAACATGTCCAGCCAGGTATTGGCTCCTTCCAGGCAGCTGTAACTGAAAAACAATGCGGGTGGTGTGAAAGAATAAAGTGGCAATTTACTTCTTTAAATTATTGTTTATACACCAGGTACAGAATAAATGAGACTAGTGAACACATAATAAAAAATGATCATTTAACCAAATATACTGAAATCTTGTGTTTTGTTTCCATTCCTGGTGTCCTACGTGCTACTATTACAACAGTAATGTTTTCTTTGCTTCGTATTATGCTGTACTTACAAAAGACCAATTGGTTGAAACAGAATCATCCAACTAAATTAGTTAATTTTACATATTAATCAAACATTTGTTAGCAGTGTACGAAGTCAAAATTCAGTTCTCAAGGTTCTACAAACTGGGAACTACACCTCAGCTTCGACAAACTTTTACTTTACTTCACATATGGCAGACGATCTGCCCTCTTGAAATCCAAGTGCAGCCGACTCAAATGGAAGAATTAAGTTCATCATCTGTTGCTGAAATACTCACTCATGCTAGGACGAACGATGGCTGTTGGGAAGAGTCGGTTTGCTTTGGCCACTTCATGCTCAGCAAGATTCTTAGTCAGAGTGTAAGGGTTTGGAAGGTCACCCAAAAGTCTGAAGAGAATTGTACAGAAGAAATGTAGAATTAGGAACAATAAAATTGCAGTCGTCACTTATAAGCCACAATTACCCAAAACAAACAAAAAAAATCAATATGTAAATTACAGATAAAATATAACTCTTCCACATTTTACTGGAAAATAACATTTCAGACTGTTCTTCACAGTCAACAATGAAAAATCCATAATAAGGAAAATAGGCAAATACATACAAGAAAGGTTCTGGAAGCCTTGTGCTTTTCTTCAGGAGCTAAGAAACTAAAGCTTTTGAGTTTGGTCAACTGAATTGTGCAGTTGTGTCGCTCTAGGTTCTTCTCACCATCTGAAGAAAGGAAAAAGGGTTCCAGAAACGTTGTGTTGTATTCATATAATCACTTCTTTTGACTATATTTGGCCATTTTCAATAACAAACCTAAATTTTAATAAAAATCCCCCTTTTGCAACTTAAATATTACACTTACTTGGGAGTCATCTCATCAATAGCCTCGTCGGACAGCGTCGTGGCAACTTCGATGATCTTCTCTACGTCACCAGGGTGCGGGTAAAGGATCTCGTCAACGCTCTTCTTGTCGCTGTTGACGTAAGCACTCGACACGTGGACCATCACCTACCAGTTCCGAACATAGACAAAGTTAGTCCAGACATGCTTAGTTAACACATTATATATAAGAAAGTTAGTAAAAGTAGTCAACAGAAATTATGGGGAGATTTCTTTGAACCATTATAGACAATAAAAATACAAATGCAGACACATTGTTAGTTTTCCAGAAAAGCTGAATTACATACAAAGGTATCAAATAAAGGTGCATGTCAGTTTACTTTGGAATGAATAACCAGCAAGAGGATTTTAACTTGTGTGATACCAGGCATTTGTACTGTAACCCGAGAGCAATGCAAGCTGGACGATTGTGTAATCATCCTTCCTCCTTTCCATCTATTTAATTTAACAACAACAGTTCATGAAGGCGTGTTTCTATGGTGTTATGGATATGGGAAATAAGCTTTCATTGGGTTTAAAAGTTCACAGAAATCTAAATGTTGTGTGCCAAGGTAGAAGACATTTTTGCACACAAATACACCGAAAAGAGATGTGTGTGAAAATACTCCATGGGCAGAGCTTCAGGCAGAAAAAACTGACAGGAAAAGGTGGAAAAATTGTTTCTCTATTGAATGATTATAATGTGGAAGTTTTACAAAAACTTCAACTACTTTTGGAATCTAGTGAGATTTTTTGTTTCCTCTTTGAAGACCAACGTTTTCCAAAGTGACAAGTACAGCCTTTTGCTGTAAAGAGAATAAAACAATTCTAAAGCATCTGCAGTCACACGTCCAAGTGTCAGGTTTGAGACATATTGCCGCTTGCCTCGAGTTTGGGAGATCTTTCACAGAGTTTGATGACCCTTCTAGTGCCCAGCAAATTCGTCTGGACAGTAGGCTTGAGTGGTGTCTGGAAGTCCAGCGTGGCAGCTGAATGGAACGCAATCTGCACCTCGGACATCAGCGTCAGCTCGTCCACCTCGCTGAGACCCAGGGCGTCCTCGGAAACGTCTCCGGCGACCACCTGCAGCCTGGAGAACGTGTCTTTGGGCTTCTCCTTTTTCAACCTCTCAAACACCTGTAAGGACAAGCGGGAAACAAGTCAGTTTTATAAAATATTTAAACTAAGCTACATGAATTTTATGAGTGTTTATATTAATCTTTACTGATATTTCAACTGACATCAATGATACTCAATTACATAATCATTTGTAGCCTAGTGGAACATTGAAAAAGTACAGACAGTTTACCATAAATAAGAGTTCACAGTAGGGAGTAAATTAGAACCCCAAGCGTGACACTTGCCTTGTTAAGTTAATGCCAGAGTGGGCTATCCCACATTTTTGTCTAAAACAATGTAACTCTTGTTTGGAAAAGTCTGTCTCCAACATCTAAATTCCAGAGTATAGCTTATTCTACAGTCTAGAGGTGGCAAAACAAAGAATTCTTGGATATAAGATGACATAAATATGAAGAAAAAACTAAAAATCCCATTATCTCAAATAGGTTCAGAAAGATGTTAGTGCACTCTGGCATTAACTGACTCGTGTAGCAGGAATTACAATTAGAGCAAGAGATTTAGTAAACTAGACGATGTTAGGAGTGCCAGATGGGTCCATGAATTGTTTACAAAATCTCTTGCTGTAATTGTAATTCCTGCTATATAGGGCAAACAAAATGTTCCCTTAATATCCATATCAAGGAACATACGAGTGTCCAGGGCAGACAGGTTCACAAGATTTTCTGGAGAGAGAAAACCACCGTTGGCTTCAACGTCCACAAGTCCTCACCGGGTTTCGGGTGAGCTCCTCCAGCCTCTCTTCGACCCGCTTCCCCTTCTTCGGGCGCATGAGGAGGTAAATGTTCTTCACCTCGGTGGTCCTCAGGAGTTTCTCAACTAGCGCCAGGCCCACAAAACCGGTACCGCCGGTCACAAACACGGTCTTGTCCCGGAGGAACTCCGAGACGGTGGAGTTTTGAGTCATCTTCGGGATGGGAACAAGTTACCTGGAACGAGGGAGACATAAATCAAAGTCACAACTCAGATTATTCCTTTTCTTTTCCTTGGGTAAAAAACTCAAGAAAACATTTGGACATTTTCGTGACGTGTCAAATTAAAGTTTAAAGATCTACAGGAGTCACCTTTCATAATGTTAAGAAAATAACAACCAGTGATTCCATAATCGCAGAGTCCTCTGAACACAGAGAGACGAGATGGGCAGGGGAAAATAAATATGAGGGGAAGCAGAGGTAGGATTGGAGGAAAAGAAAACTGGGAGCGAAAATAGTAAGAAAAGGATGAGGAATATAGATGGGAAAAAGAGGATTGAGGTAAAACAATAAATTAGTATGTGTCAAATTTTTATTATATTAATTGTATGGCCAGAAGAACATACAATAAAATACTGACAAAATGTTTACTCCATTGATTGGTGGACCTTATCAACTGAACAAACCCCACATATTTATAACCAAAGATATAAGAAAGGGACTTGCCGACTAATTAAAAGAATCACTATCACTCTTCTTTTTTCTGATGTTAATCATTTCAGAAATGGGTCTCGGGGTAAAAGACAGAAGAAAGTAAATTAAAGGAAATCAAGATAAAAGTGGAAATATTGTGGGGAAAACCCTGACAAAGAGTTGGAAATAGAAGAAAATGGGAAGAAGGAGGGAGAGAATTAAAAGGTACAAAGAGGAGAGAAGATAAAAGGGAATAAGTGTAAATAATCCAGGAAAACCCCGGACGAAGGGATGGGGAAAAAATTAAGAAGTGAATAGTTACAAGGAGGTGAGAATGAATGAGGCAACCTTTACACGTCCTCTCCGAGTGAATTCCAAGTCACGGTCAAACATTTGCGCAGTGTTGCAGAGGCTTCACGTGTTTGCCGCTGACAAACAGCCGCGGAAAAAACATTTACGACAGGCGACGAAAGAACTCGCAACTTCTTCGGCTCCTCTGTTACGCCACTGCAAGAGCGGTGCCACTCGACAACGAGAAACAAGCAACGAAGTAAAAGCCTCGCGTGTTAACTTTCAAAAATTAGAAATTAACTTTTCTTTTTATTATCATCTAAAGTTTTTGTAGGCTTCTTCATGTAAAAACTGCTGCTAAATTCGTCGTGTGTTTCTCGGCAGCCATCACGATGTGTTAATAATAAGGAAGATACGGGCGACGGACTGAGGTGAAGAGCCTAGAGCGACACAACTGCTCTGCTCCGTACTGCCGGGCCACGTGTACGTGTATTTTTTAATGATTTGATTGTAAAAGTTTGGGTATTTGAAGTAAATAAGTTTTTACACATGAATGTAGCTCCTATAAGGATATTCTAACTGGAGCATTGAGCACCCTGAGGACGTCCGCCATCTGCAAGGCACCAAACACTAATTAGGCCGGAGTTACGACGAACAAGTGGCAGGTGGCGCTGTAACCATTCGTTTATTTTCCCCTCCTGAAACGTATTTGACAAGTAGGTTAAAATAACAAGAAAGTGATGACCTGCAGAGCCCAGAGAGACACAACTGCACTCGTCACTTAGGCTACGCATCTGTAAAAATTAAATTTAGATATTGTATTGAGATTTGTCAACTGACTTGTGCAGGCTCTTCTCAGCACCTGAAGAAAGGAACAAGGAAACGTCCGCCTTAGTGTACTCTGAGGATGTCTCTTTCTCGTCGTTAGCAGCCAGCAGATGTCTCTGTTAATTTTATTTATTCCCCTGCAATAACATGAAAACAAATTCTTTCACTTGTGTTTTTTCCTGCTGTTCTCTCCCAGCATCCAGGGTCTTCCTCTCATGTCCCTGGTTGTGCTGCAAGACTCCACTTATTAACTACTCCTTGTAACTTTGGCGAGTCTCAGTTCACGCCCCATTCGCAGGTTTGTGGCGCCGAGGGGGTGACGTCACGTCAGGCAGAGCGCAGTCACGTGTGGGGGATTCTACACATCATTCTGGAACTTGTGTGGCGTTGTTAAACAACAACAACAGGACCTGGCTGACAGGTTGCGAACAATGACGACTCTTGTATTTGTCTTGGACTCCTTCATCCTCGAGGGTCTGTAGAGGAGCAACAGTCGTGACGTGAGAAAGATAATATCCACGTTCAACGCCCTCGTCGCCGTGGGCCCAATTATTCAAAGTCGCCCTCAGACATTCTGGTGAAGTTTTTACACAGGTCATTGACAAATGAGGTCAGGTTCTTGCACTGTCCCTGTGCATCGCAACTTCTAACACGTCGGGTCACGTGACAGCGATGGCTACTGTCACTCGTGCAGTGTTAATTATCAACGTCTAACCTTCCAGACGAACCGGCGACATCATCGGAGAAAGTCCCTTTATTATACGGGGTACGCTTTGTCCGCCCCATGTAGCAGGTGTTACAGTTGGAACAAACTACACAATGTTCCCTATATATATATATAGGAGGCTCAAGTGGGTCCTTGTGTATCCCCCTTGCTTTAATAGTAATTCCCGCTACATAGGGCGAACGAAACGTTCTCTCGATACCGTATTATCAAGGAATGCGTGGCCTACATCTCCGGTCCCCAAGGACATCATCCATTAGAAACGTTCCTCTTATTGGCAAAATGCCCCCAGCCAAGGAACGTAACGTTAAGATTATTGAAGGTGATGAACTACAGGGACGAGTCTAGAAGAGACGCTTATGAGGTTCCGTTAGGCAGTTGGACGAGGCAAGGGGCGCGCCACCCCCAACTCTCTCTCCTACTTTCACCCCCGAGCAGATGCAGCCTCATCACGCGTCGGCAACGGAACTAAATCACGTAAACACATTTAGGAAGGAATAATTAGGCTGTCACGAGGAATGCGCGTGCGCAGTGCGTAACCTCAACTGCTCACTCATTGTGAATCTTGTTCTAAACTACAAAAATAACATTCCTCCTTCCATGAGAAATAATTTTTAAAAAAAAACACAATCAAAGTTTATTTCAAACAAATCAATAGTTAAGCGGCATCGCGGCGAGAATATCTACGGCACTGCTCACACATCATTAACTTTATTAAAAATTTCTAAGGAAAAAAACTTTCGTCTCAATTATTCCGCTTTCAGATTTGAGACTATCGGAAATGGCGCAGATTAAGGAGCGGGCAACCTCCCTCGTCCACGGTTCATGTACAAGTCCTTCATATTACATTTTCGTGGCGCCGATAGTTACCCTCGTAAAGATGGGGGCGCAAACAATCACTGGTTACAAGTTAGTTCACAGCCGGCCATTTTGGAATAATATGACAAACCGGGACTGCATCAATATTCAATACAAAGATTGAACAATCTTTAAAAAACAAATATGGTTCCTTTCTTTACGGGGAAAGGATCAGTGAAGGAGAGTTTGACTTCATCCTTTCTGCAATCCGCGAGTCGTCGATGTGCTTCATCAACTTTCTCATAGCCTCGACGTCCTTCCTTACATCTTGCTGGCTCTTCACAGAACTCCTGGACTCTTCCCCTTGATACTCTTGTTCACCCCCACGACGTCAGCAACATGCGTGGATTTGCGGCCATTGTCAAGGGATCGTTGAAACCAGATCACGCCTTGGGAAGAGAATTAAATCCTCCACAACCTTTATTCCATGACAAATTCCTTTCCTGGCGGCCATTTTGTAGACATCAGCACTAGGAATAGAACAAACTACAGTCCCTTAGGAAATGTCGTGACTTTGACGCAGGATTCCTCCCCCTTCCCTGGACCTAACTCCGTCCTCGAGTCCACCATCACATGCAGAATTCTACCCTCTACAATTTATCACTGAACATTATTTTCCATAGAACGCTTCATACTTTTGTTATTGGAGAAAAACTGGAAAGAGACGCAACATTTCGTGTCGCTTTTCGGGCCACAGGAACTTTTCCCCAATTGGAAAACTTGTTTTTTTCCCGTAATGGCCACGACGCTCGCTTGAGCAATTATCTCCGTTACCTCAGGGACAAGTAACGCGGCCCGTGAGAACTCGACCACTGACGTCCATCGTCATACGGGATCGCAAAGCCAGGAATGGAGTCTTTGCGAGTCAAGTTCATTGCCCCTCCCGTCCAAGGCCGCCAACTTGGATTGGAATTTCCCCTCCCCCGCAACACGTCACATTAACGGCTACGCGTTTCTGCGGAAAGTTTGTTTCCTGTGAACCGGTGCCAGCAGGAAACTCCGACTGATAACCGATTTCCCTTCCCTTCGCAACCTACTTTTCCTCTCCACTTACAGGGCCACTCTTCCTCTCGTCTACTTTTCTGACTGGAGCAACCACAACATGTTACGTGGAGTCTTTTTTTTTCTTTTCTTCCAACGTAGCTTGTGGACCTTCACCGTTTTTACAGCCACAAAGTACAGGCTACAAGGAATAATAACTTCAAACCACAAATAAAAATAGGAAGGGAAATCTGTGTGTTGCAAAACAACCACCTGAGGGCGCCATTTAAAATTTCTCTCAAGGTTATAAATAAACAACAGCCAATTTGAAAAAACATGTTTAAACTACGCCACAACTTTGCGACCTCTGCAGGGTTGAAGTTTAACATAACTCTGGTCGTTCTCCCTTGTCTGCACTTTAATTTTCCATAAATAAATATCTTTCTTCTGATTCAAATTGGCTGTTTTATTTATTTATAGGTTGTCTTAATAGTCAGAATACATATGTATATATATCATCGTCTCGAGGTCTTGTCGTACGGGACGAGGGCAGAAGATCCTAACCCCTCGAGGTCGCAGGATTGTGAGCTTCAGCTTTGTCACCTCCACCGGGCACTGCCACAGGTTACAAGAGAGTGTTCCTCTATTAAAAGACAATGGATTAAAATCCTTCACTTTCATTTCACTTTGTTCTTCTTCAATACACCCTACCAGCCTTATTAAGCCAGGTCTTTTATACATAAGTACTTTACTTTAGATTGCTTACCTTTTTGCAATGACTAGTTGCTACAAGACTGATGAAGGTAAAGATGACGGAGCTGGAGGAACAGGTGTCGAGGCGATGACATCGTTACAGGCTGGTGGAAAGGTTTGAAGAAAAGGAAGTGCACCGAAGGTGAAAGGAAAGAATCACAGACACGACGGGACACCTCGTTGGACGTGTCTGCTTTCTCACCTGACCAAACTCACCATTTTGAAAATAGAAATTCCTTAGATCTACTCTCCAAGTGTGCAAAGTTTACACAACACCCACATTTAAATGAGCAACAGCTAATGATGCACACACGATGTGGGGAACCTTTCACAATTAAACCTCGGCAATTCCCACGACGGTCGTGTCTAAAGCCTTAAGCCAGAGTCAGAAAATTCAAAGGACTATAAGTGAAATGAATTCCAGATACACAAACTTGTCCATGTAATGATTACAAAAATCAATATTCATTAAAAAATTTAGAACAGAAAAAATTACTCCAAAAAGAAAAGAAAAAATGTTTAATGTGGAATAAGGCAGCATTTACATAAAAAAATTACAGCTTTGAGGACCTAATTATGTGAGTGACAAAAAATATTTGTAAGGATATAAACCTGAAGTCAACAGGTAAGTAATATGGTATGACTCAAATTTATCTTGTAAGAAGAAAGACATTAATTTTGTATAATCTTGAGAAAAAGCCACCATTACACACATAAAAACTGTACCCCATGAACGTAACTGTTTGCTAATTTATGCTTGTACATGATGACAGAGTGGGTGGAAATGTTTGCAGTCAGCAGAGAAATGGGTTCAAGCCACACACATACAACAGAACGATAAAAGGAACTAGAACAGATAAGCAAATATTTGTGTCGAACCCTGTGACCAGTGAGTGAGGTGACTTGACGACAACTATCAAGTTGTTTACAGTTGACATGGCATCAAACTATAGGGAGGTTATCACAATACTTTTATATTTTTTAAAACTACACATAGGAATAGAAGAAATTGAAGTGTCAGAGTTCCCCCTCCCCCTGGCTGTTTTGTAGGGATGTCAGCCTCAACCTTGAGATCAATTTATGACTCTCCTAAACATGACTTTTATACAACGCACCACGTTTCGCAATGGATGAGAGAGAAAAATTCCTCTGATGTGCAACAAAATTTCTCCTCTGTTTTACTTCAAAAATAAAAATGTCAGTACCGAAACCGGACATTTAAGGCCACCGGATGTGTCTGTCGGATATTGCAAGTGCATCCATCACTTACAAAACCTGCGGTTTACTACAGACACAATGTGCACAGGACATGTCCAGGTAAACAGTTGCAAGGGTTTACTATTGGTTTTTTGAAATTTGAAACTGTGAAAGGTTAAAAGTTCCCCCACGTCTAAAAGTCAGAATGTGAAAAAAAAAGAAAAGGTTAACATTGAGAATGACAGCGTTAATGAATGCTTTGCATAATCTACAAGAGTGTCGTTAGATGTACAGTTAGTGTCTTAATTATGGGAAAGGCACAAGATAATTGTGTCCCTCCTCGATGGTATCTGTCTGCCACTCACCTGGTGGTACTGCGACGACGAGGGTCTCGCCGGCAAGCTACGTAGTGATGTGATGTGATGCGCCGCGATGCCTTCACAAACAGGTGAGCCCCGTGACGTCACTCACCGCCTTCTACAGCGGCCGGGCTACGTTAATTCTCGTTCGTGTTGGATTTTTTTCTTTGTGGAAGCGGTTCGACCGGTTCGGTGGCGTTTCTCGCGTTAGATAATCCTAGTTCCTTTCGTATACTTTTTTTTTCTAGCAAGACGAAAAGAGAAAGAATAACCTTGTTGAAAACAGGAAAAACTTAATTTGATGAATCAAGGTTGTCGTATTTAAGCGATGTGGCCACAATTCTAATGGCACCTAATTGTTATCGTCGAATGAAGACAATTTTGAATATTTTTCCAATACGTTTGCTTAAACTAATCAATAAATAAACATCAGCCAATTTTCAGTCAGAACAAAGAATTTATTTATGTAAAATTAAAAACGTTTCGCCGCTTATTTTGCGACCTCATCAGGTCCTAGTTTAAAACAACAAAGCAATTACAATGATTCGAATAACACCTTTGGCAGACCAACAAACTTGCAAGCAATATAAAGTTCTGCCGTGGCCGAGATGCACGACTTAAAACGAGAATAATTTAAAAAGGAAACACAAAAAATAATACGTTACAAAAGGAAACTGATTCGTAGTTTGTGGTGTTCTTTCATATATTCAGGTGAGTGTTTCTCAGTTACGACTATAACATACTTTGTTCAACCTCTTTTGAAAATTCATTATTTTTATTTGTTACAATTTCTCCGCAGGAATGATCCGAGGATGGTAGAAACACGTACCGAAACGTTATCTTAAATCAATAAAAACAGAATAATTTTCAATGCTATTATTTGTATGCTATTTTAATCAAGTTTTTGGTTGGTTTGTCCTATGTATAATAATTAATTTTATAAATTACATTAAGCTTATCTAAATGGTCAATTTTGCCCTTAATATCATTTACTATGTTTAAATAATTCTTACACCAGACTTTTGTAACAGTACAATTCACTTGTGTTCCAATATCATGTAAAACTGCATTTCATTTTCAATCTGCAAATGATTTCTGCCCTACTTGATATTATGTAATCTGGCCTCGATGCACTTGTTCATAAATTTAAAGGGATATGAATTAAAATGAAAAAAATGTACGTCTGATTGAAAATAATGAATGTGAAAGATGGCGAAATAGAGGCAAATAAAATTAATTACAAGTTTTGTCTGTATTGGCGATCTTTCACATTCATTATTCGGATATAAATTAAGTTATCAATATGGTACTTGGTATGAGATAATTTTCTACCAAGTCTACCTCAATGTGTTGAGTTTTGGAACCAATTTGTTATTACTGACAGTTACTAAAGTGTCTAAAAATACGAATGGATTTGTTCCGTTTAATTCCAAAAGTAAACTTTAAATTATTGTGGTAAGAATTAAAGATGTTGAGCAAATAATTCAAATTTAGTTTTGGGAATAATCCAAAATATGTCATCAACATATCTAAAGTAACATTTTGGTTTGAAATAGAAACTTGAAGCTTCTAAATCTCTCATTACAATTTCTGCTAAAGGATTTCCTGTCAGTGAAACATTATTAAAATTCAGAATGAGGTTGAGTAATCCAAGTATTTTAGGTAAAGGAAGATTGGATAAAAATGACTTTAAAATGTGATGACTTGGGCCTGTGAAATTATTTAAATCATCACTCAACTGTAAGGAATTTTGTTGTTGTAGAAGTTACAACAATTAATGTAAAAGATAAATTAGGTTTGTGTACTTGAGGAAGAGCATGAGCTCCTGCTAAATTGGCACAAGTTAAGAACAAACAATGGAAAGGTTAGACATGAATATTATTATTATTTTTTAGTCTTTTAGTTATTTATCAGTAATTAAATTAACCATTTTTAAGTAATTACAGTGTTCAAATGAAAAATTTATGTCTGATTGAACATTAATGATAAGAAATGATTTTTATTCAATGTTGTAACATTACAATATACATACAGACCAGGATTCAACCCCAATTTTGGATTGTTTTTGTGTTATTTTTATGTACCCCCACAGCTAATGGTTGTCCACTTACATGCTGAAAGGGGGGTTGAAATTATGTACAACATACGTAGCATAAAATTACATTACAGTTCTTTTTGTTTGATCTTTTTAAAAAGATGAGATTAAATTCCATGAGTCCTTGGATGAGGAAATGGGACTGGGCAGATTGATATCACTTAAAAATGTGAATAGAAAGAGAAATACATCAATACCCTAGATGGTTAAGACTATACATAAATAGAATTTAAAGTGTCGATGTTTAAAAACACATGGAACAAGCTACATGAGGCTAATCCACGTGGTGGCAACTCCCCTTTAATAGCATAGGAAGGGAAGGGTAGAGGAAGGTAACCAATGGTTAACTAGAGGCCGCCGGGCTATGGTTTAAGGATCCTACCTGGCATTCGCCTAAAAGAAATGCAGGGAAAACCCTAGAAAAACCTGCATCAGGTAGGTCGGGCATTGGGTACTTGTCCCACGCCCTGCCTGCGAGAGAACATCCCTTGCAGACCACTGTAGGAAGAGGTATGAGCAATATTACATACATAAATAACAGAGAGAGGTTTAGATTGTGAAACACACTATTCTGTTAAAAATTCCTTACAGTTGCTTGATGATTTAAATATCAGAGTCCCAAACGGTGACACTTTAATTTTTCCAGATGTGGCACCTCTTTTTAAATTCATTACCCATTAATCTTTTGAGTTTTGTCAACTGACTATTTCAGTTGTGTCCCTCTAGGCTCTTCTTTCTTCAGACCGTCCATTTCTAGTCCTAAGGCCCCGACTCCTGCATTTGATGAAACTTCTCTTCCTTCTTAATACACATGAAGAACTGCGCCCACAGTCGCCTCGCTTGTCTGTAACTGATATCCTCATTATTATTTTAAAAAACTTTTCTGACAACTATATTTTGTTTTAATTGGTTTATGAAAGAATTATTCTTAGTAAGTTTGTTTAAAGTAACCAAAATGCCTTGAATGTGACTGTTACCTACGTTACTTACGCGAAGGTTGTCACGTCAACTACAGTAGCTGTAGATGTGATGACGCAATACCTATGGTTCCGACACTTGACACACACACACACACACACACACATCCACCTTAGCTTCTAACAACCCCACTGCATAATCACAACAGCAGCCTATTGGTCGATTTAAAACATAGCAATTATGAAAGACGACGTTTCGTCCCTCTTCATGTGTTACATTATGCTGTCTAAACAAAGAAAGAAAGTCTTACATGATAATTTAGAAATATGTCTTACTTACAATGAGTTATAATAATAGTTGACGTTGACCGTGCTACGTAAGTGTTAGTTACATTGGCGCAGCTGCTACGAGCATTATTCAAATTTCATATAATACACAAAAATAAAGAATCGTAAATTGTGTGCGTCATTTTAAACATTGATGACCGAAGTGTTGGATCACGCCTCAGTCTGCAATGATCTACAACCTGGCGGCCATTTTGTAGATCCCGTCCTCGTCACATGCAGGATTCTGTCCTCTACAATTCATCACTAAATTGCTTCATTCCTTTACTTTTAGCAAAGTTAAGTGACCGAGGCCTTTGGCTTGTTTCAGTGATGGTCACTGCATTGCCGTAGTCACGTGACGTCATTGCATCCGACGCAAGTTTGATTTTGATGACGTGGCGTGGCAACAGCCTCGCTGCCTCTGGTGATGTTCATCTCTGCGGCAACTGAGCGCTGAAGTTACCTTCACAATCTCGCGAGGTTACCAAAGTAGTCCAGCCTGGTCTTACAAATATATTCATTAAAATTAAAGTTCCAATAGGAACAGCGGACAAGTCTTGCCAACTCTCGAAACAGACCTCGGCTTGTGGGAAATTTCATGTAGAAAAACCAAGGACAGGAACGTGTCGCAACTGATATGTTTCCCCCCCCCCCTTAACTCGTCCTCTTGACAGAGTTGCGGAACCTGCAAATATTTGCACGAGTCTCTCTCTGTCTTCCTCCAAGGTCGCCGACTTCGGTCTATGACGTCATCGGGCAAACCCCCTCAGTCCTCACGAATCTGGATGTGAAATTGGTTGACAATGTTATTTAGATTATCCACTGTCTGGGAGTAGAAACGTGAGGAAGAAAGGCAAAGATGACGTGAAAGATCATCTACTAGTTGACTAGTTTTTCACTTTTCCTTGCTCACCTTCCTACTCCCAGACAACGGAATACCAACTCCACTTCATGTTAAATAAAACAGCCAAAATCAAGTGATTTAAAACACACACAAAGTTAAAACCTTAATTACAGTTTCTTACTTGTGTAAATGAAATAGTAATTTGATAATTTCATTTAATGAGTAATTCCTTAATTTACGTACATTGATTTTAATTCTCATAATCTTTATTCTTGTAACTGAGTGTTTAATACTAAAATGCATCTTGGTAAATTATTAAATGCAGTCACTCTGCCTTGTGCATTCCA
Source organism: Zhengitettix transpicula (assembly GCA_037074705.1). Lineage (NCBI taxonomy): Eukaryota > Metazoa > Arthropoda > Insecta > Orthoptera > Tetrigidae > Zhengitettix > Zhengitettix transpicula. The sequence goes on from CM073591.1 coordinate 569,056, forward strand.
AAGTCAGTAATCGTTTTAATTAATCATGTTTTATCATTTTAAATTGTTGAATTTTTGGATTTATATCGTAACTTAATTCTGTCTGTATTTTTGGCTATTTCATGTAATTATTATGTTCTCATTTAAACTTCATTATGATACAGTGAGTCATTTTTGATTGAGGAAAATATGTTCAAGGCGGAAAATAATAAATGTAGAACCTTAAAAAATTATCAAAGTGACTTCAGATTTAGATGACAGCCTCTTAGTCAGAAAGAGACAACTTTACTCATCCCATTTATGACACGTTGCTGCGTAGCCTGAGAAATGTTTCAAGTTGAACTATAAAAAATTTATTGTCAGGAAGAATAATGTAGTAAAGTAAAGTTATTTCTGACAAAACAGTTATGGGGGGCAAAAATTATTTAAATAATTTGAATAATAACCAATTCAGAACATTAAACAATAATGGTATAAAATGAAAAAAATTCAAGAAAGGAACAAAGCTTCCAGAAACGTTGCACTCTTTATATATTGTCACTTACTTTGTCTGTATTTGTTTATCTTTCATATTATTAAAACTGGTATAATTAATCCTATAAATTATGTAAATGCAACACCCAAGATTGTAGATAGTCTTGGAAGAATTACACAAGTTTATAACTTCCAATGTTACTAACAAATAGTTGAACAACCAAATTAAAAAAGAATATTGAAAGTTTAATGTCATGATGGAATAATGTTTAATGAAACTTGGTTGTGTCGAGAAGTTGTCAATAGTGAAATTAAATTTTAATGTCTACAGAATAGTGATGATATAGAGTATGTAGTTATAGTTGATTACACATAAAACTTACATATGAATTCTTGTATGTACAAGGCCTGTTCACAAAATTAACTGTACTAGATTCTTATATTTTGATTATAAGAAGTGTATTTGGAAGAAAAACTTCCAGGATATTGTTGCTACACTTGTCAACTATTCTCCATCCAGTGGTACGAACTTCTTTATGCCCTCTTCGAAGAACGTCTTTCTGTGACGAGTGCCTTCAGGGAGGTGAAAAGATCATAATCTGGAGGCTCCAATACGGGGTGTGGTTCAGAACGTTGCAGTCCAAGAGCGCCTTGGTGGCTGAGGCTCTGGCCAGCATTACCCTCCTTTTAAGGTCTCACAATATCATTACCCCTTGATGGTCTCGTCCTCACACAAAAGGATGAGTTTTAAGCCCCGACTCTTTTGCCTGAAATTGTGGTTTTGAATTTTTTGTCAGATGGGGAATCAGTGTGACGACCGTCTCTTTGACTCAGGTCGTGTAATGAGCCACCCACATTTCATCTCCAGTCACACTAGAGCATCGTTGAATGAACCAGTTGTGGTACCACACTGTAGAGACTTTATGTGTACAGTGGCCAAATGAGTATTCATTCATCATAAAAATACAGTACGTGAAGGAATATTGGCATCTAGACTTGTCATCACCACAGCTTTAGTAAATTTATTTCCAAGTAATGAAAGAAACTTAATTTCAGGTCTTACTTTTACAAATTGTGATAAAACTTGTAGATATAGCTCAAATGAGTCAATCGTACGATGCCATAGATTGAACGATATTGGACTTGTTGTGTGATGTTGATTATAATCAATTACCTTTTGATACATCTTTGAATATATTTTTATTTTGAACAGTAAGTTCCTAAGAGAAGAAATTAAAAAACAAAATAGTCATCATGGTCCAGTCTTGAGCTCCAAAAATTGAGTTATTCAAATAATTTGGGTACTTAAAATTTCTTAGAGAAAACATAACAAGATAAAATTCTTGTAAAAATTAAACTAAGAGAGATTTTTAGTAAATATAAAAGTAAAATGGAAATATGTATTTAAAAAAATGCAAAACTTTTAGAAATATGCTAATTGAGACTGATCTGAAGGTGGCCTTACATTAGAATCTCACAATTTCAGAAACAGAAAATTTTGCAGAATAATTCAGGTGAGTTTTAATGCAAATATTTATAAAACAAAAGAAAAAATACTCCCTTTCATATGAAGCATATTGAAATATCTGTGAGTAACACCTTTAAAAGCACCAATAGTTTGGAGGCAGACAAGGTCCCTCATGTCTTCAATAACAACTGTAAATTTGCTTTTTGACAAGCTTCCTCAAATTAATATTTGATAACTCTGTAAGTGAAGGAAATTATTCTTCTATCTGGAACAAAAATTCATTTGTAATACCAATTTTTCAATCTAGTGACCAAAATTCTATTTTGAATTCTAGACCAATTTCTGCCAAAGATTGTCGAGTCCATAGTAACTGTTAAATTAAAACCCTCTTACGTTGCCATGGATTAATTAATAACAGACTGACGGAAGGGACGAGGAAACGTCGTGTGGTATTTATATTATAACTTCTTTTGTCTTCTTATTGATTATTTTCAATCAGATGTAAATTTTTTCATTTTAATAACAGAAATATTGATACAAATTTATTCTTTTGTACTGAATGATGAAGGAGTTAAGTGTTGGCATATATTCAGATTTTCTAGTGTTAAAAATGACTGTTGTCGTGAAGAAATAACCAGAAACAGTCTCCAAGTATATAATTTTATTCGATAATCTGTTGTACGCTTTCAACTAACTTGTCATAATCATCCTATATGTACGACACTATGTTACTCGCGTAACCTTCCTGTGTCACTATCAATAAAGTCAGATTATTGTTTGTTCATCAAAGTCTGTTCTTCGACGTCCCATCGTGTATTACAATCACAAATCCATACAATAGTATCCATTCATCCTGTTGTTCGTTGTACAATTCACTTAACATCAAACAATAAACATTATATTTTTTAAAATGAAAAATTTGAGTGTTGTCAACTGCTGAGTGCAGTTGTGTCTCTCTGGGCTCTTCTTAACCCCTGACGAAAGCGACAAGGAAACGTCGTGTGGTGTTTATGTTACCCCTTGCTTTCTGTATCGGCCATCTTTCTTATTCATTACGTTTATTATTATTATTTTTGGATGTTGCGCTTTCAAATAATTTTTGCATCTCTGCATACTGTTCTGATGTCGCTGATGACGTCACAGACGATCCTCAACTCTCACAACCACGGGCATTAATGAAGGTGGACTCTTCAAAGTCGAGATTTCTTTATTTTAGCGTCATAAATAAAGCAGAGTGTTTGTATGCGTGTGTTCCTGATACACCCCCAGGAGCAGGGGTGGAAATATTCAAACGTGCTAAAATGGTTGAGGTGTAACTCGGATAAATATTTGTAGTTATCAAAGAGATTGATAGTGTTTCTCCTGATGGTGTTTGTGTATAATTTCAACCCCTTGCGGCATGGGAGTGGGAGCACCCTTGGGGGGTGGGGGTGGAGGGGAGTCACAGTAAAAACAACCGACATTGGAGTCGAATTGAGGTTTATGGATATTAAATTACGAGTGTGGTAATGCCTCGTCTTTCTTTCTCCAGAAATAAGTTAGTTATGTAAAAATTTTGTACTTGGGCGTGATTCCTCAAACATTCTCCTCGGATCCACTGCGGTAAGAAATTCCCAGGTCAACAGGTGGCGGCCCTGACATTGACCTACGTATTAGACAGCGTTCTGTGTGATTGAATTCTTAAGTGCGGATGGTGAAACGCGCCCTTTCATGAAGGAAGAATGTGCAACAGTGGATGTCGGCATGCTGCAACGAAGCGTCGACGGCAAGACCACGCTTTTTACCAGCAGTGCCCTTGCTAAAAGGGTGGACAAAGTCTGTGGAAAAGTACGGAGACAATATTGAATCATTAATTGTCTCGACGAAGCAATAATTTGACTGATCCCTCGTAATGAGAAACGAGGAGGTAACGCCGCAGTGCTTGGCCGTTGTCGTGTGACGTCACTGACGCTCCTCCTCGTCGTGTCTCTGCAACTTTCAAACAAATCGGGCTGAAGAATCGGAGTAGTGAAATCCATGGATGACGTCACGATGTGGGTCGACCAGGTTCCGTCTCTGGGTGGTGGGACGCCCGACAACTAACTAACTAGGAAGAGCCAGTCCGCGACATCTGGCAGAGATGAGTAAACCCCAACAGCGTGGGCTGAACCACGTACAACGTCGGGAGCAACACCCTCGGGTGGACCGTGACACTGACCGCGCCGCAGCTTCTGGACCGGAGAAGGCGTTCACGGTCTTAATGCGAGCTGGAGAAAAGGTGCGGAAGGCGGCCAAGGTCGCGGACGCGTGCGTAACGCTCAGTTACGACGAGAAGAAAGCCTTTGAAAGTCGGAAAAGATTTATAACGGAAAAGAAATACGACGTTTCGTCGCTATTTGCGACCTCTTCACGTATATCAAGTTTTACGCTGCAAAACAATAATTCACATAAATTTCAGATGAATATTTCTTACTTAAAAAGGCTGTATTTTATTTATAACTATGTGGCGTTGCCCTGGGGTTGTCGTAATTAAACTCGGCGACATCCATAACCCCAGATTTGAATCGAATCTCGGATCTTTTCTCGTTATTTTTACTGTAACGCTCATCCACCCCCACCCCTAAGGCTGCTCCTTTCCTTACTGAAAGTGGTTGAAATTATTCGCAGATAACATAATACGGTAGAAACACTATCAATCTCTTTGACCTCTAAAGATATTTATTTACTTAAATATGGGTCGTTTTAGTGTGTTGGAGTATTTCCACCCCCGCTCCTTGGGGTGGTAGACGCGTCTCACCCCCGCAGTGGTCGCAAGGAACACGTGGACGAACATAGGGGAGGTTCTTGAGCCCACCACTTGTCCTGACGTCGCCTCTGGTCAGAGACAGAGTGAGATTGTCTGAGCCTGACGTCACGCATCCAATCACGTCTCACCAAGCGTGCGCTGTAAACGTTGACTGGTCGTGCTTTTCGCGTGTCGGCGCCGTACAGTGTTTTATTGAGATGTTTTTTGGGGGCCCTGTTTCTTGATGCGGAAGCCTCCGTGAGCCCACAAAGGCGCGACAGCGTGACCGAGGTTGTTGTACCACGCACGAGACGCTCTATAAGAGGACGGACGTCGGCCATCAGGGACTCAGTCTCCCAGCTCCAGCAACAGGAACACAAACAACATGGCTTCAGCTCTCAGCATCGTGAGTAACCTTTGCCAGTCGCTTGTCTAAATATGAAAACGTCATTGTTAAAGAGATTTTTTAAATTTATTTATTATAATATTAATGAAACAGGAGAAAATAAAAATATTGTGTATATAATTACTGTATCATGGCCGCAAGTCAGAATAATTCCCTGCCTGGGTCCATTATCTGCCCTTATGGCGCTCCTCTGCTTCCTCTGTGTGTCTCATCTTGCACAAATGATTGCTTTTAGACAACTATAATTAATGTAATAATATACGTGTATGACTATTTAAAACAACTTACAAATAAACAAGAGCCAATTTGAAGTCAGAAATAAATATATTTAAGCATAGTAAATTATGTGCCTTTTATATGATTTAAAAACGACATCGTTACATGAAAATAAATGATTAAAATATTTATAACAAAACTTAATATTGAAGAAAATGCATAACCATCTCATATAAAAGTGCAAACCATTTTCTATAAAAATAAATATATTTTTTCTGACTTCAAATTGGCTGTTGATTATTTATATAATTTATGTTTCATGGCCTAAAGTCAGAATTTATTAATTGATTTATCAAACTTTTCATCTCCTGTAATGTATTTAAAATTATATCAGAAAAACAACGTTGCTACTTCCATCGTTATCACAATACCAATTGATTTGGCTTCATCCGTTAAACAAAAAATGTTTTTTTACTTTTTCCCAACAACTTCCAGGGCCCAAACAAGAGCCAACAATGACATTCACTTTGTCGTAACTGAAATTTTGCCTGAAGATGTTTTCATTCTAATAAATTATGAGTTTTGCCTATCGTACATTAACTACATTTATGATAATGATAATATTGAAGATGTTCAAGGTAATGTCTGTGTGTGTGTGTGTGAGGTACAGAAGAAATATAGACATGTTACACTCTGATAACCTGTAAGAAAGGTTAAGAGATATTCACACAATGACATTCATGAAATTATAAATTGTGTGTTTAGGCCAGTAAATGAAGTGACCAAATACTTGATAGTATGAAAGAGGATACTGATTGGTTGTTTCCATAGGAGGATTTATTTTCTTGAGGGAGCCTTGTAAAACTGATAGAGCATTGTCATTACATGTTAAGAGTCATTGGGACACTATCAACATTTTAACACTTTCATTATCATAACATTTTAAAACTTGTTGTCCTCCAAAGTATATAACATTTTTAATAATATCTCTCCATGAATAAAGGAAGTGCAGTGGCAGGGGGGGGGGGGGGGCTTGTTGGTTAGTTATGTGTTTGTAATAATGTCTACACAGATTTTTAGTAATGCAGTTAGGAAGTATCAAGATTATTCATACATTTTTACTAATAGGATGTTTGTATAGTCACATGAAAGTTTAATATATCAATAATGTGACAAGAATTATTCACATATAACTGGCCCACAAACAAAGTTTCTCACGTCCTTCTCAAGCACTGAACAAACACAAACTAAATGAGACGAACCTGTCAAACAGACCAAAGACCAGGAAGAGGTCATACATTTTACAAACTGCATTTTTGTGCCACTTTTAACTACATTAAAGGTAAAAAGTATCTGATGTTGATCGTTTCAGAGATTATTCTGGCCCTATAGTTGGGTTAGTCTCGTCGATGTAGGCCTGAATGTTTTCCCCCTGGTGAAGCTTGTAAGTAGCCACTTATGTTTCCTTGATCCTGGTTTTCAGAGCTCGCTTAGTTTGACCAATGTAACCTGAACTGCGATCCATTGCATTCACTATTTTATGACACCACAAAATGGGTTTGTCTTGAGGATGTGACGGACCTATACCATTCTTAATGTTACTTGATAAGGTATTATTAGAAGTAGGTCCCTGTAGAATGGAAGGACCATCTTCTTTGTGGCCACAGACTTTCACCTCAGATCTTTGTTGAGTACTACCAACTGATAAAAGAAAAGTTGCACTGATCATCTTGTTTAGCTTTTTTGACCAAGTGCATAATAATTCTGCATTATAACCTTACAAACTTTTTTCAGACATTTAAAAATTTTTATTCAACACTTTTAATGACCAGATTTCATTACAGTTTTTATACGTTCACGAAGGTAAAAAAATTTCTGGGTCATGACCACGTTTCAAATCACAAATTTAGAGTATTATTCTAATATAGTATTAAAAATCAAATCATGAATTCCTTGAACATTATTTATATTTAATGTCAAGTGTTGCCAATCCAAATGAGAAAATAGGAAACTTTTCCAATTAAAATTACGTTTTAACAAAGTTTTTCAAAAATATTGTATTAGAAGAAATACGTGCTGTAAATGTCTTTTTTTAATATTATTCGTTAACTTAATATCTAAATGATTATTTTGGTTGTGACGATGCTAGGTTTGCTTCACAGGGGGAATGAGGCTTTCAGGGCGTCTTAGCCACATGGACATATTAACACTCATAATAAGGATAATTAACACTCGATTGTGCCTTTTAATGGGGTTACGGTGTTAATTTCTGATTTGAAATGTTGTGTGACTCACATAAATTGGTTACGGTTGCAACACAACTTGCATTAACGACTACTTGTTCCGTTTGCCACTTAACCTGAGAAAGTCTGGCAATTCTCTGGAGAAACGTCGCACGGTTCATCTTGTTAACTTTGTGGTCAATTGTATTGCATAATCTACTCAATTGCAAATTGATGATGGTCGACCTCCTGTCAGCGTGCGTGATTCGCTAATAACCACAGCTGTTGATGCCACCGGAAATTAATTTCTGTTATAGTTGGGTCGTTAATTAATTGTGTTCTTCTTAAAATTATTAAATGAAAAGTCTTGCTTCTAGGCCTATGACGTCACGCCGCCCAGGCTCTGCGCATGCGCAGTCTTATTAAGGCAACAGCGTGGACGTATGTGTGTGTGTGTCCACCTTGCGTCACGGGGGTTCTGGGTTCGAGGTTTCTAGATTTTCAAAAACAAACCAGAGTGACCGTGTCTGTTGAGGTAATAAATTTAAGAAACGTGATTATCCACATTATTCTCTGACGAGAGTCCGCACGGCAACAGTGTGAGAGCGTAACGGTTGTCCACGGCTTTCTCCCGCCTGTTCCTTGGAGCGTGACGTGATGCAGTTTCTCTGCGACGTTGCAGGCTCCTCGCGGTACACCAGACTGAGTAGGCCCGGCAGTGGGAGCAGTTAACAGCTCCCTCGAACATAATCTGCGAAGGTACACAAACGCCTACTGGGATTGGTCGTGTGCTGGACCATCGACGACCGAGACGGGGCAGAACTTCGGGTCCGCTCGTCTGTTTCCGTCATCGTTCGGTCGCCAATACGCTTCGGTTTGACTGATGCTGCCCCACACACGTGACGCTGATGACGTCACTTGAGTAGCACGTATCTCAGGGCGTAGCGTGAAGGGGTTTCAGAATCCATCAATGAATTAATTTTACCTAATTTCGACATTTGTACAAAATAAATTTTTTCATCCTAATAAAAAATTATCACACGACGTGTCGTTCCTTTTGTGGAACGTCTTCAGGTCCAAATATAAAGATTTTTCATATAATTTAATACAGTCTTCATATTTTTCAGTATACGTCACTGACAGTTACATTCAACTAATTAGACCAAAGATATGGTAACGTTCAAAGATATGATATGCATACAGTCTCTGACGTCCTATGTGAATGAATACAAACAACATAAAATGATTAATAATTATGAATCTTAATTTTAAAAATTATAAATTTCTGACAGATTTGTCTTTGTGTTACACGTCGTGACGTCACTCGGGAAACTCCGTTGACGTTCGGGAAGACAAGTGACGTGAGGAGAAACGTTTGGATGGATTGTTGCAGGTCGTGGTGTCCGTAATGCTCCTGCTGTCGCTCATCTGCCCGGCGCTGTCTCGCGTCTACGTCCTGGACGACGGTAAGCAACACGGAGCCTCGTGGTCTCTGTGACGTCATCAGAGACCGCGTTGAATTGCGATCCACCTCTCGCGATAATCTATTATAATGCAAGATGGCGGCCTCCGAGTAATTATTTTTAATTTTATTTGATTTGCCTTTCCTCCTGCTTCACGCGACACTTTCACAAGTTCACCTGTTTTTTCATTTTCAAATTGTATAAATTTTCATAATTGTAAAATGACCCGAGGTTTTCTTTTGTACGCTACGTTAAAAGTTCTCACAAAAAATAACCCCTTTGGTGTCGTGCACTTCACGTTGCATACGTCCAGGTCTTTAAATATACTATTCTTAAAGTGTCATTCCCTAATCACTATTGACAACTGGTTTTATTCCTTTAATGTTTTGTTTGAAGTCTAAGAAAGCGAAAGTTCCTTTAACAGCTTCTTCTTCCTTCCACACCTAATCTTTCTCTACTTGGCCACATCCTTCGCTATGGCAATACACGGCTTCAGTGACTCCACTTGTCAGATATCTTTCTTTACTCATCTCCATGCTCTTTGCCACATCCTTCACAGCCTTTATTCTTTCCCTTTGTGCTGATGGTCGCATGTCATCAGCAAATCTTTTCCACCAACACACATTCCCTGTGTGAAGGTTTCACCCCGTCGCCGTGGTATTTACTTTCTCACTTAATTTAGCCTCCTGCTCATTTACTTGCTCAGTACAAGGATTACACATGACACATTCAGAGTTCAGATTCTAAGGACAATGCCATTTCACGGGTGATTGCAATCTGGTGTTTTCATTGGTTCGAGGAATCCTCGGGCTCTTGTCTTCCCTGCTTAGTCTCTCTTCACAGCAGTTCCCGTGACGTGAGTGAGGAGGTGCGCTCAGTTCCCGTGACGCTTCACAGCCATGTTCACAGCTGCAGACGTGACCGACCGTGACAGACAGACCGCCAACAACGCAGACAGAGGGACCAGAAAGTACAAAGACACGTTGGAGGACCTGCGCAAGAGCCAAGCGTTTCAGTCTCGACGCACAGCGCCTCGCAGAGCCAATCCTCCCGCTCCACAGACACCCTCCAGCACGACCACCGCCGCGAGCCCCGTCGACGAGGCCCCAACCACGACGGCCGCCCCTCAAGCTGACGACGACGTCGCTACCACCACCACCACTCCGACGACCTCCGCCACCGTGCTGGACGCGCTCAAGACGCCGCACTACGAGGTCCACGAGACCGGGGATGACGTCATGGACAGCTACGTGCGTCACGTGCTGGCTGAGGACGACGAGGCTGAGGACCAGGTCCAGGCTCTGACAAGCGCCTTCACGTACGCCACGGCGCCAGAGCGATCGCAAGATGGCGGCCTTTACCACGCGGTCAGGAGCGGCGAAGTGTCCAGCCTCGATGACGGGTACTACGTCACCCCCGACAACAGCGTCGACGCCTACTACGTCACCACGCAGGCCCCCGGCGTGACGGACTTCCGCCCGACCATGATCAGGTTCACGCTGGAGGACCGCATGGTGCCGCCTCCGGGCAACGACCTGCAGCAGAGCGAGAGGCGAGGACGCGAGATCGACCTGCAGACCGAGAGGGGCCTCGCCCCAGAGTTCTGGAGGAACAGCTACGGCGCGGACGCGAGCGACGACAGCGGCGTGGGCACGTCCAGGAACCCCATCAAGTTCTCCGTGGAGAACCACCTCGAGTCTGAGGCGCCGCACGCGGTGACCAAGAAGGACGCTGTCGAGGCTCCGTCCAGCGCCTTCACGCATCCGTCGACGACAGCTGCGCCTCCGACCACGGCCAGGAGCACCACCACCACCACAACAACAACAACAACCACTGCTCCGCCGAGGACCACGTACGCCCTCCCGCAAGACCAGTTCTCCATGTCCAGCACCGTCCACGGGTCCATCCAGTTCGCCCCGTCCGAGGACCAGCGCCTCGTGTGGCTCAGGCCCAGGCACAACGTCGTCTACGGCTCTGCGACCTCCCACTTCCCGGGGCCCGACGCGACCCTCAGGAGGCGCGAGCGCGGGCCTCCGCAGTACCGCGGCTTCAGACGCCCCGTGCGTTGGGCGCGGTGACGAGGTCAGTCCCGTGAGCATGACGTCGCATGGCTCGTCGTCCGGACCGTTGGCTGTGGGAAGCAAGCACCTCTCTCTCTCTGTCTGCATGGACTCTGACGCACCTCCTCCACGCCGTCCGTCGTCGCGCGTGTGCTCACGCTTTGCTCTTTGTTCCGCAGGGATGCAGGCCGAGGAGAGCGTCGAGGTCCCGCGCGTGCGTCGCGACGGCCACCAGGGCGTCACGGGACCCGTGCACACGTTCGTCAAGACCGACAAGCACGCGCACTTCAAGTGGGGCGTGCGTCATCACGTGGGCCACCAGTACGCAGGGTAGACAACGTAACTTATTATCAGCACCGCAACAGCGCCTTTCGTAAATAAAGCTTCACTCGCACAGCGTCTTCTCTGTCTTGCCTTCAACACTCCCTCCCTCCCTTCCTTCCGCGTGCGTGTTACGTTGGCAGCACTGTGACGTCACACGCAGAAATAAAACAGAGCGTAACCTAATTCCCTGCACGTGGTGTTCCTCGCGACGAGGGAACAAACACTGTGGGGGTGACACGCGTCTACCAACCCCCAGGAGCGGGGGTGGAAATTTTCGAAGGTGCTAAAGCGGCCGATATTTGAGTCGGATAAATATTTTCCCGGGTCAGAGACATTGATAGTGTTTCGCCCGATGTTGTCTGTATAATTTCAACCCCATGAAAAAGGACTACCTTTAGGAGTAGGGGTGGAGGCACGTTACAAGAAAATAACTCAAAAAGAACCGAGTTTGGAGTCGAATCCGGATGTCGGGATGTCGCTGAGTTTAATGACGGCACGGGCAACCCACGTAATAATACATAAAAGAACTGATGACCTTGTACAAGATGCTTTTTATCTTTTATTTATACCATGTGGGTGCTCGATATCCATAACCCTCGTTATGACTCGGATGGTTTCTTGTAACGCGACTTGACACCCCGACCCCTAAGGGCGCTCCCCTCCCATTGATTGCATGACTTGGCAAGTAACGACGTTTCCTTGCTGTAGTCCGAGATCTTTCCTCAATTGCTGAAATGAGCTCGTGTAAGGTCTTTGTCTTCTACATTCAGTGAATTTATTAAATTAAACACGAGTACCGGAACATGCCGAGTAATTCACGTGTCTTACTTTCCACATTGTTGTAAGATAACACGTTTGATGCGGTCAGTGAATTTAGAAGGCAAACAACGTACAGGTCTGTCTGTAATGAAGGGTTGAATAAAACTACGTTGATGAGACCAAATATGTAAAACAATGGTTCCTTTATTTTATTAAACAATCGTCACAGGAGTCTGAGGGGGTGGGGGTGGGTGGAGGGTGTCCTACTGTTGGTAGTCCTGCTGCTGGTAGAGGACCTTGGCCTGGCGCGGGGGCTGCACTCCGAGGGCGAACTGCTGCTGCGCCCTGGCCTGCGCCTGCAGCTGCTGCCTCGCCACGGACTCCAGGTCCGCCACCAGGCCCCGCTGCTGCTGCTGTTGGTACGCCTGCGGCTGCGGCAACAACATTAACAGTCCAGGCGGTCGAACAGAAACGAAAAGTGAATAACAAGAAAGGTAGCCAAATGCAGACAGAAGAAGTGATGACATAAACAGCACCCTTTCTTCAGGTGCTGAGAAGAGCCTAGAGCGACACAACTGCACTCGTCAGTTCGGAAAACTCGAAAGACCTAAGAATGTCTTGGATTTCCAAGTTTACACAACACAACTGTAAAACTTTAATTTTCTTAAAGTGTTTACATGACTTGCGAATTAAAGAAAAAATATTGTTAAATTGATGGAAAGGGACGAGGTGGTGTTTACCTGCAGGTACTGCTGCTGCTGCTGCTGCCTGGCGGGCGCTGGGGGCGTCGGGAGCTTCACCACGATGTCCGTGGGCTCGCGCGTCACCTGCGCCTTGAAGCCCTGCAACACGACGGGCGTCGCTGTCACGCGGGCGGCAGAACTCGCAGGGGAATAATCAATTTAATCAGCTACTGTTATTTTCGTGGCCGCATTGCTGTCAGTATTTTATACCAATTTTTTGGGTTTTTAGACCACCAATTTTGTTCTGGAAAATGCTCGGAGCTGTCGAGCGAAACGTCAGCCTGATGACGGAAAAGTTCGTACAAAATACTGAAAATAATTTGATTATTTTCTGTTATTACCTGTTTGACGTTGTTGTCTCACTGACGTTCTTTTATGCTCGCTCTAATTAATAACTTCCAATCAACTACGTAACGTTTCCTCACGGACATCTTCAGAATCTACATGTTTCCTCATACAAATCCACACCCGCGGAGCCAACTTTCGAATTAAACTGCAGCAGCCAATTTTAAGTCAGAAATCGTCTTGAAATTGACTGATGTTTTCTTATTTATCCTGAACAATAATCGCTTTCAACATCTACAACTCTTACATTAGTTCAAGGTTTAGGTTATGACAGGACTAGCTTGAAGCTGACCGTTCAACAGCCACTCGCTCAATGCCGCATTACGATTGAAAGTTGTCTTCCTTGTGAAGAACGCAACAGTACCTAGGAACAGGCGACTCACCTCCAGAGGGTCCGCCGTGTACTTGACGGTGCGGATGAAGCCGTCAGAGTCGACGACGCTGTAGCTGCCAGAGATCTTGTCCCCTTCGCGTTGCTCCTTCCTGTTCTGGTAGTTGGTGAACTGGTCGTCGCGGACGTCGAACGAGAACTGGTACTGCGGGTTGGGCTGCGGACGGTAAAAGATACATGACGTCATGGCTCCCTTCCTCTCCCACGACATGCGTGCATTTGCCACCAGGATCAGATCCTCTACGACCCTTATTCCGTGACAAATTAGTTTCCTGGCGGCCATTTTGTAGACATCACTGCAGTCTCTTACAAAATGTCGTAACTTTGACGCAGGATTCCTCCCCCTTCCCTGGACCTAATTCCGTCCTGGCGTCCACCATCACATGCAGAATTCTACCCTCTACAATTCATCCCTGCACATTATCATCACTAGGACGCTTCATTCATTTGCTATTAGCGGAAAACTGCAAAAGAGACGCAAAATTCGTGTGGAAATTTTCCCCCGAGGCCTGTGGAGTTGGAAAAATGCCTGTAGCTGTGGACCCGCGACCTTCTCCTCTGCGACGACGCAACAGGCTTCAACGTTGCTAGGAGAAAAGGAAGATTATAGTTAGGAAGCGAGCTGCAGTGACGTCACTGGTCCCCGTACAACTACCTCAAGAGTGAAGGCACAACATGCACCGAGGAGGAGAGTTGTTAACAGGCTGTGCAGTATTGTTGTAAGGAAGGAAGGAAGGAAGGTGAAAGTTGCTCCGGAAGAGAAAGTCGTCCGGGAGGCTGTGCAGATCCGCCGGCGTGCGGGAGCGTGGGCGTGACGTCACGAGGCCTTTCACCGGCGGCAGCTGCGGACCCTCTGGTGGGTGGGAAGTGAAAGGCCTCTGCGTTCTCACGCGCTCCGGAAAGGTCGCAGGAGCCGTGCAGAGCGACCACGCCCCCCCGTCCGTCGGCGACGTTTCGTCACTAATTTCAGACATCTTCAGGTATAAAGCTTTAAAGTTTTTTTTTAAAAAAAAAATTGTTCCTGAAGATTTCGCAAATTAGCGAAGAAACGTAGTGGAATTTCTATAATTAAATATCTTTATTTTTCTGACTTTAAAATTAGCTGTTGTTAATTTACAAGTTGTCTTAAACAGCATTACGTCCCTGTGGAGCCATCTGAGGATAATAAGCAGACGACGCGTTTCAGGCAAAGATAACAGAGTGAAAGTATTAACTTGTTCTGTGTTATCTTTGGCTGTCGCTGGAGTCTTCTCTTACGCTAGGACTCACGTCGTAGTCCTCGGGCAGAGCTTGAGGCTGCTGCGGCCCCGGCGTCCTGACGCGGTACTGCGGAGGCTGCGGCTGCTGGTACCTGGCCACCAGAGGCTGGGGCTGAGGCTGCGGCTGCGGCTGGTAGTCCACGGGGTTGCCCGCCTCGTCCACGTACTGCACCTGCGGGCGCTGCTGAGGCTGCGGCTGGTACGTCACGGGCTGCGCACGCGCCACGCGCATCAGCAGCAAGCAACTCAGGCACGTCTGCAACAGACACGCATTGCTTGTCAAAGTTGAAAGCCACGGGAGCAACTGTAACTGGGGACGAGCTGCCGGCGGCGAGGATACTGACCTTGAGGATCATGTCTGCGGTCCGGCGAGGATCAGGGCGACTTTCGCCCCCGCAGCGCCTCTTATAGGCTCGCCCCACTCCGCCGCCGGAAGTGGAGGGCGCTCTGGAGCGAAAGTGCGTGCGTGGACCGGTTGCGCAGGCTCCGGCATCTGTCGGAGGCTGTCACGTGATCCACGTTCACGGTTCTAAATATCATACTCCAACTTTTTATTATTATTATTATCTTTTTTAGGGTACCAGGGAGGCTGCATGAGGCTAATCCACATGGCGGCAACTCCCCTTTAGTAGCTTAGGAAGGGATTTGAAAGGGGGGATGCGGAAGGGTAGAGGAAGGTAGCCAAGGGTTAACTAGGGCCCTCGGGTCTATATTTTAAGGATCCTACCCGGCATTCGCTTAAATAAATGCAGGGAAAACCCTAGGAAAACCTGCATCAGGTAGGTCGGGCATTGGGTACTTGTCCCACGCCCTTCCCTGGGTGGTGGGAGAGGAGTTTGCTGTGGGGACTCAGCATTCGCTTCTCCGTTCCTCGACCAGTTTAGGAGGCAGCTGGCTGACTGTTCCAATGGGAACAGGGAACAACTCTTACGGTATGCCCAAGGTCTGCGACCCCGGAACATGCACCTCTCAAAACAAGCCTCGGCTTGTGGAAACCTTAGTTCAAAAACGGAGAGAGGAGGTGGCATCCCCTTCCTGTCTCTCCTACAAGGTTCTGCCTGCGAGAGAACAGCCCTCGCAGACCTGTCTGCTCATTCTCGAACTTATGTGGCGTTTTTGAATACCAAGAATAACAGGACCTGGCTGAGAGAGGAGGAATTACACCTGACAAAGTAGGGCTCGTGACTTGAGGTGTGTAGAAGATTCTTTCGACGCGACAAAGAGAATTAACTTTCCTCCTACGAGCGGCCTTCATTGTTGAGGTGGCCAGGGAGAAGAACGCGAAGGTGACTGCAGAGGCCGTGGGAACAGACGCGACCTTTAGGCGCCATCTTGCATTGCAGCCAATTCTCAATCAGAGGTAAACTTTTTCACTCCACAGAAATGCAGTCCAAAACTGCGCGTGACCTGAACAAGTCAGCAAGTTTCGGACGAAACGTTTGTATTGGGGGTTAATTAAATAATTCCTTGTGACACCATCGGCCGACTGCGTTACGTAATTATTAGAATGTAACGACGTTTCTTCCACTAGTTTGGTACATCTTCAGGTAAACGACGTGTGCGCAATTAGAAGACATATGACGTAATTGTGAGGTTGTGTTATATCGCAGACGCAACTTCTCTGAGTGTTTGGTGGCGCAGACTCTCTGGCCACTTGCCGGGACAAGGCGGCGTTGCCGAACTATCGCTGTGCACGCAGCTATGAGCGTCTTCAAGTTCTTGTGATTTGTTTTTTATTTGAAAATAAAAGTTGTAATATAATTTAAAATACGAGAAATGAAGTTCGTCGTCAATGAAAAGTCTGCAAAGGAAAACCGCATCCGTTGTGGTCGCTGCACGCGCGTGTCATGACAGCTTAGTTTCTCACACTCGCGAGTTGTTGTGAATGACGTCATCGATTGTTGTATTTATTCAAGAACAACATTTGAAGAAGAAAAGTTGGTAAAACCTTAAATTTGAAGCTGAGGTTTGTCCCATGCAATTACGTGAAGATTTACACTTGACGAGGTGAGGTTATGAGGACTTTGCTTGAAGTAGGCAGCGTCACTTGACTATGGAAGTTAAAAGTATCGTAAATGTTGTTCACGTTTTATAGAAGCTGATGCTCGCTTAGTTCGTCCTGCGTACGCGGCCTTGTGCTCAGGGAAACTGCATTTCAATGAGTAATGTGTTTGTGTTGCCCATCACTAATGGACTTGTTCCATTCAACTTCAAAGGTAAACTTAAAATTATTGTGGGGTCAGAGGGACGAAGGTAAAGACGAATCAGAGACGAGTGACTTTATTGCGCTCTCTGTACAGGCGTGTTCGCCGCTCGACCCCCCGCTGCTCGTCGCTCTGCTTCGCGACCGCTTCCCTGCTGCGTCCGCCATCTCGCCCAGGAGAGGTTACGTCACCTTGCCGGGCCGGCACCCGGACACGACGCCATCTTCCTCGCCAAAGACGGTCAGGCTGAAGACCTTCGGCCCCAGCGCCGTCTGCAGGAGCCTCACCGTCGGGGCGATGTCCTTCAGAAGGTCGCAGCGTTGGGCCCTGCAGTCGGGACGGATCTCGACGGAGCCGTCCACGAGCGGGAGGCGCTCCCCTGCAACGCGGGTCGCTATAGGCCAGGCCTAGACACACACACACACAGCCGTGGCTTACCGTCTCTGGAGGTCGCCTCGACCGTCCGCTGCTCCCACGGCGCCGACGCGGGCGCTTTTAAGCGGTCTCCTTATCTAATCTCTGGCGCAGGCGTGGCCAGGTGCGTGGAGCCACGTCCCAAGGACATGGAAGAAAGTCTCGAGGGTCACCCAAACGCTGCAAACCTCCCTTCAATGCCCTAGAAGGGTAGGAGTCCTCCTTGTCCAGGAGGCAACTGGGCCGACTGTTCCAATGGCAACAACAGACAACCCTCAGCCTCTTATGCCAAATAATGGACGCTCAGCTGCCAAAACTCTCTTGAGGTGCCTCAGTCAAAAACCAGACCCACATTAGGGCATCTGTCTGCAGGAAGGTTCCACCTGTGAGAGCCGAGAACAGCTCTAGTAGACAGGGTAGAGGGAGGTAGCCAAGCGTTAACTAGGGGACCTCCGGGCTGTAGTTTTAAAGTGTTTGTCTTAAAGTGATGCAGGACAAACCCCTACAGAAACTTGCATCAGGCAGGTCGGCCTCTCGGTACTCGACATCAGAAGCTGTGTCGTCATGGCCACACGAAGAGACGTTGCTACTCGTGCTTGGGAATCATTATCTCTGAGAATTAGAGAAATTTAAATTACTGTAACACGGCCAACAACCAGAATATGTATTTAGGAACATTAAATAATAATACATAATTTAATAGTTCAAGATGACGTTTCTTCCATTTGCCTACGGACATCTTCAGACGTCACACAATATTAAAGAAACAATTTATATAAGTTTCAAATGTTTAAATTTGAATGTACACCTTGCAGAGAGGTTGCGTAAGCGCCTTCCACTTCACCGCCAGAGTATCTTATCTCTGTCGCCTTATCTCTGTATTGACTCAGTCACTCGAGTCTCTTGCGCAACTTTGTCCTCAGCTTTCATTTTAACACCTTGAAAATTATTTGCTTTCTACCTACATCTTGGATTCTTCTACTGGTAGACAAATTGATACAATTTCTGTGTAAAAGAAATCGGTCCAAACGACATCCGTTTTAAGAGTTTAGACTCCAGAAGTGAGGAACAAAGATTCACAGTTGCCAGCACTGGGAGATACAAATTCCTTCAAAGTACAGAAACGACCTTCCAGAAGGTTCGCCAGAGTCACGGGTCACCACATTTTGTATGTCGTCAGTCAGCTCTGTGATTCACAACCCGTCACGTGGTTTCTGCCAATCCTTGTTGCTTTCATCAGGTGAATCAGAGCTCTATTTTGTCTGTTATTTGGCTAATTATTTACCTAACATGTGCCATCATTCAGGCAGTGTCTTCTTCTAAGTGTTTAACGTGCCTTTTTAACTGTTCATGAGATTCTGTCAACGTGGCCACTCACCTGAATGTTTGAATAGGCCAAACTTAAGTTATTTCAGTAATTTTCTCTTCTTTGTCTGTACATGGTTGCTGAAAATCCTATATTTGACCTCTTTTTTATTTTGAAATCAGGTTTGCTGAATGTTTATGCCTGAATTTATCTCAATTTAATTGACATAATTTGTGGCACATTTTAAGCAGTTTCAAACTGATTCCTGCAGTCACTTGTGAAAGACTCAGTCACAAGCACACAAATATTTACTTCAAATATAATAAGATCAAATTGCAAAAAAGGAAATATTTACCACTACAACTCCTATTATTCAGTTAAGAAGTTGCCAGAATTAGATTTATATGAAAATAAGCCTTCCGTAAATAATACAGAAATAGTAATTTATATCATGGGGAATAATAAATAATTGTATGGTTTTATTGTAATAATTGGTGCAGAAATCATGATGACCGATTACACAACCTTGAGGCGCAGATTCTCAGCAGTCTATATGACACACAAAGATTATCTGAGTGTTTACTTATCTTGTATAAATATTGGGTAAACATTTCTTGAAGTTGAGATAATTCTTGAAAGCTTGGAAATGTTTACTGCATAAAGTTTCATTTGGAATTTTAATACATTTAATCAATGAAAATAATGTATTGAAAAGAATAGCTTTCATGAGTGCCAGTTTAAGACACCTGAAGCTGTTTGAAATATATAAATGTTGAATGTTAAATGTAATTTATTTATCATTAAGTCTGTAATGTTCATTTCATTATATAATGGACAGTAAAATATCTTCAAGATGCCTGAAGCATCACTCATAAACAATCATTTTCTTTTTGTCATGCCACATTGGTCTAAATCTTATATCCATCAACCACAAGTTCAGACACTAATGTATGTATGTATGTATGTATGTAGAGTAGAGGCACTCACTGCTTTCATGTTTATTATATACTGATAACACTTGTCAGTATTAATGAATTTTAAAATGATGTCGACTTTCAAATTGTTCAAGGACTTATATTTATGTTCCATGATATATAAAGAGAAAGCTTACGTAAGCCGTGGTTAAGGTATGATCAGATCCTGAAGTATTCCAGGAAAGAGCTTTCTTGTAGCAGAACTGCCTGATGTCTAAAATGTCAGACACACGGGTTAGTTCAGTGGTCAGAGCATCCGCCCGGTAAGACAGAGGTCCTGGGTTCGATTCCCGATCTGGTCGACATTTTCCATCCGTACTTTGCGTAGTTCAAAATAGAAAATAGTCAAAAATATATCTAATGAAACATACTAGATTAAATACAATATGTTTACTTAAAAGAGTGTATACCTAAGGGATTTGTAGATGAATTGAATAAAAGAATATCTTTTGTACTAACGTATAGGCTTAAGTTTGATACATGCCAACGTGTAAAACAATTTGGAGAACAGTATTTAACCTTGATACGGTAAGAACTCCCACATAGTAGAATCTTATCCTTTAGTATAACAGTTTACAGACACGTAACAGTATTAAGTGTTAAGACAAGGGGAGGCGTGTTCAAGTGTTGAAAATACAGTTGTAACATGAAGACAGACTCAGACAAATATCACAGGAACGTGGCTCCATATCAATCATATTGGGGGTGTTAAGTAAATTCATATTTAGAAGAAAAAAAAGTTACAGTGGTAATTTTAAGTATTGAGTAGAAAGACTCTCATTAATAATCATTATTGAAACTTTTATTATTTTTGCAAGCGAGATATTTCCACTGTAAATAATCACGTATCTGAATACAACCAGGAATTCAGTGGCTGATGAGCTGTGGTGTAACGCACTTCCAGGCTCTTCGCAACGTGGAACGGTTGTGCGGAGGTGAAGAGTCCGTGGATGACGTTCGAGGAGCCTTCAGCTGGACGGCTTTCGTGTCAGAGATTTCCTTTCTCTCTGAAGCGGTAAATACCTTTGGCGTTATCTTTAAATTGTCATCGTCCGTTATGAAAAGGTTGAAACTTTGCAGTCAACTTTCCTTATTGGTGGGGAAAGAATTTCTTTCCTTTCTATTCTAGAGAACAAGATGGCCGGCTACTCAGAGGAATTATGTCAAGTAAGGGAGAGTCAAGTGGACGCTTATCTCAGGATCAGAGTCGCAGTGGGGACCGAGCAAACAAATGACCCGATAACGCCCAGGACGGTCTCACTCCGCGCCTGGCCGGCGTCGGGGGAGCAGATGGCGTCAGGTAAGGGACTACGACTGCGCAGAGTCGAGGCGGATGGCCGTTTGGTATCGGCTTCTCGACGTGGCCGACCGCTGAGAGTGTAACTAACTGGAAGGTGCTTGCTTGCTTAATCGGACCCGTCTGTGACTCTGATGACGTCATCACGTACAGCCGAGGCGCGCTCTGGCGAGAGAACAGGTGACAGACAGAGCAAGTGACGCCTACGTCAGCGTAATATTAAGTTCATCTGTCGGATTCTGACCCTGACTGTTCAAGTAAGGGCTGTAAAGGAACGCGAAGGAGAATTTTTGACAATCGTCACTTATTATTAATAATTTGAAATAACTTAACCAGTGAGACTGTTTCGTCAATGTCCAACCTTTCCATGAGGAGGCTGAACGCGTCTGTTTCGCAGGTGGCGCTCTCGACCCGTCGCTGACTGACGCTCTGCCCTGCGACGTTGCAAGCTCCTACGTCCGCCATCTTGGCGGGGAGAAGACTCGAGTCCGGGCCGGCACCCGCAGGCTGTGTTCTTCCTCGCTGAAGACGGGCAGGCTGAAGGCCTTCGTCCCCAGCGCCCCGCCGCCATCTGCCGGAACCTGACCGTCTGGGCGATGCCCTTCAGGAGGTCGCAGCATTTGGCCGTGTAGTCGGGACTGATCTCGTCGAAGGCGTCCACGAAGAACAGGAAGACATTCATCGTCACTGTAGCTCTCATCGAACAAATAAAACTGTAAACCTAATGTTCATCAAGTTATTACGCCCTGCCATCTTGCCAATGTCACATTAAGCTGCGATCTTACGAGGGATCGTCAGGAAATGTAGTACATTAAAATTAACTACTGAAACCAGAGAAATAAGGAGAGTTACTGATGTGGACAGCGACTAAAATACTTAAAATAAATGTATTAATCAACTATAATTGTGTTTGTCATTTGAGAAATAAAAACTAAGTAAAGCATATCGAAATTAACTCTAATTTTGTGTGCGATACTCCAAGATCTGACACGTGACTTTCGTCCGCGCTATAAATCCGGAGCCCTGATTGGCTGCGTAGTCGACGAACCACGTGTCAACATTTTATATTCATTTAGACCTGCGTTGAATCGTCGTGTGGGGTCAAATAATAAACAACCCTCAAGGGAAATTATGATATGAAATATACAACGTTTCGTCGCTATTTGCGACATCTTCATATACGAAGACTTACACTATGAAATGCACGAGACCGTCCAGACTTCTCTATCCGATGCCAACACGCAGAAAAGAAACAACTCCAAAAACGTTTCACAGATCAGAATCCTTGATTATCAAGTCTGATTTCAAACGATTGATAATCGATATCCGTCAGTGCTTTTGAGGTGTTTTGGTTGGTTTTTCCTTCAACGTCAAATTTGAAATAATGACGATAAATTTATTATTTCTTATGGCTTGCAAACACAGACATTTTTTATTTATTTACTTTGAATAACATCAAGAAACGGTGTGTGGTGTTTACACCACCGCTTCTCCTGTCTGTATTATCAACTTTTCAAACAGACGTTAATTTATCGTTGTAATGTTTGCATCTTGAAGTCTTTCTAACTTATATTTTGCTCACTTGACGCTAGTCCCCATATCTTCATTAACGACAGACACATGCGCCTTACTAAGGGGACATGACACGATGAATTTCCTTGCGTGGAAATGGTTTTTACACTACCAAGTTGCTCCTGATGAACTCCTACCCCTGGACCACTGCACATCTTACGTTCACACGTCTTGCTATATCTCGCAAGGTATACCTGATCTACTTCTTATACA
Organism: Zhengitettix transpicula; assembly: GCA_037074705.1. Lineage (NCBI taxonomy): Eukaryota > Metazoa > Arthropoda > Insecta > Orthoptera > Tetrigidae > Zhengitettix > Zhengitettix transpicula. Next base: position 591,909 of record CM073591.1, read on the forward strand.
CAAAAAATTAATTAATTACAAAAATATTTGATTTACCAATTTAAACAAGATACAAGCACTTGCCACTTCTCGAGTAACAATAAAATCAAACAGTCTATAATTGAAATCTGTAAAACATGCATTTTATTGTTATTATTTATGCCCCAGATTTTACAAGTGTTTTTTGTTATTACTTCTTTTTAGAGAACCAGGCTACTTGGGGGTGATCCACGTGGTGGCAACTCCCCTTTAATAGCATAGGAAGGAATTGAAAGGGGGGATGTGGAATAGTAGAGGAAGGTAGCCCAGGGCTGTAGTTTAAGGATCCTACCTGGCATTCACCTAAAAGTGATGCATAGAAACCCCAGAAAACCTGTGTCAGGTAGGTTGGGCTCCTGGTACTTGTCTCACGCCCTTTCAATGGCGGGAGCGGGGTTTGCTGTGGGGCTTTCTCTGTGCGTCAACCAGTTGAGGAGGCAGCTGGCCAACTGTTCTTATGAGAACAGAGAACAACTGTTACAAGGTCTGTGACCCTGAAACATGCACCTCTCAAAACAGGCCTCGGGGGAACCTATGAGATAACAGCTCTCGCAGGCTTCGTTTTGCAAAAATAGGCACGAGAGACTTTAATGCTGTCAGAGATGTCGGTTGATTTCCTGTAGCCGTGCTGTTCTCTTCACTTTTTTTTCATTTGGAGCTCTGTAGCTTTGAAGAGGAAGTGGAATATCTGTTAGAAACAATCAACAAGAGCTTAAATTGAATTTTATTTGTTGGGAAATGTCGCACCAGCTTCTGTTCTATTCTGTTGTCAACGTTAGAGGGTTTGAGGACAAAAAATAACAAGGAAAGTGTTACTCTGAGGAAACTTTATTGTATAATCAACAGAGCTTGTTTTCTTTACAGAATCTACAAGAATATTGTTGTAAAATTATTGTTGGACACACAACTTTCCAGTCACTTCACAACATGTTGCTGCACTCCAGCACACGTCTCAAATAGGACCCAATTCGAAAAGACAAAAGACTCATTTGTACAAAATACAGTCTTCTCCTCGGTGTCGACGGCAACCGTAGAAGCCGAAAAGGGTCCTCTGAAGACGAGGCGAGAACTGTAAGAGACTTGCCAGAGGTGAAGTGAACAAATATAATGGCACAAAATAGACTTTTAAAATTATAACTTAATTGACACAGCTGTATGTTTAGGTCCTGCTCTTTCTTGTTTGAAAAACAAAGATAATGAATTGTAGCTCAAAAAACTAAATTCAAAGAATAAATTAACAAACTAAAAAATCTAATATATTGAATTATGTAGAAAATATTTTTTTTTAGAGGTTATTATGGTTCTTTCAGTTTGGCCTGAGTACTGCATAGGTGAACGATCATTATTGATAAACAACATTATGTAATTTGGTTTTTCAACAAGTTCTTGCAAATTTTGTGCAGTGGCAAAAAGATTAGAGATAAATTTGGTGATTACATGAATATTTTAGATCTTGTAAAAATTTGCCAGTTATAAATAAATTACACAACAGCCTTTTTGAAGTCTGAAAGGCATATTTAATGAAATTCCACTACATTTTGTCGCTAATTTGTGACGTCTTCAGGTGTGACGTTTTACACTTCAATACCAAATACAATAATTAAAATAACCAAGGTTAAATGAACACAAAAACAATATGAATAGTCATATTTAAAATTATTCTGTTTTGTCAAAACATATTTAATTAAAGAAGAATAAAATAGATTGGTGCAATGTATTGATTTTGGACAAAGAAACAAACTACTTCTTGAGATTAATGAGCCAATGTTATATACATATTAGATCATACAACTATTATCCACATAAAAAATGACACTAATAACTTCAACAACATTTATGACACTTGCTTTTGCAATTCTTTAATTTATATATGGTTGTAATTTTAAATTCTAAATTTTTTCCATTGTAAACTGCACCCAACAAATAACAGGGTTTTTACTAGTCATTCTCATTTTAAATTGTGTATTTCAGCCATGGCAGTCGGCGGAGAACGACCCATACTAGCAAAATTTGTTATCTGCCAAATGTTTAATTATTGTATTTGTTTGGTTTTTTAGTGTAAAAACGATATACCTGAAGAGGTCACAAATTAGTGATGAAACATAGTTTTCATTAAATATATTTTTTCTGACGCCAAAAAGGCTGTTTATTTATGTATGTTAAATAGTCAGAATATATATATATATATATATATATATATATATATATATATATGAATGATATTAGTAAGGATGTGACATTGTCAAAAATAATTGCAATATTGGTATGGAAAGGAAAGAGAGACAGGTGTGGCTTACCTAAAAGAGAAGTGCGGGTTCGCCATAAGGAACTGAAGATTGTTCAAATTTTCCTGAGAGCCTCCGAAAATTTGAAGAACATCCTTCAGTTCCGCACTTTACTTTCAGGTAAGCCACAACCTGTCTCTCTTTCCTTTCCATACCAATATTGCAATTATAAATATATATATATATATATATATATATATATATATATAATTTGTCAGTTACTCTGGACACCAGCCATACCATAAAATTGAGATAATTTCAAAAGATATGATAAATAGACAACAATTATAAATCTGGATTAGTTTCCAAGATGTTACATGTTAACATAATATAGACACTGAATGTCAAAGCTGGTCCTAATTTGTTAAGTATAGTTTACAGTCCTTTAATTTGTGGTTCTTAAATCAACAATTTATAAATAAATGTCTAAAATTTAGTCTACATAATTCCATTTCTTCGATATTTCAGTTCATTAATTTAATCTTTGAGTTTACTTTAATATCTTTGTACGGTTTAATCTACAATTCATTATATTTGTTTTTACGAGCCTTAAGAGGGTCACATTAGGACCTAAATGTGTATTACTGCATTAAAAATTTAAGAATTATTTCAGCCATTTAATTTATTCATTTAAACTATAACGGCACCTCCTTCACTGCCCAAACAAGCTCACAATTATTGCCTGGAGAAATTGAGTGAAATTCTTAAACGAGTTGTACAAAATAAAATGGCCCTTCTTATGACCCTCTGATATACGGGACTAGATGGATCGATGGGTGGCGGCACAAGCCTCTGAAACATGCTTCGTTTCCATGAGGAAGCAGCACTCCTGATCCAATCAATAAAGAATAGAAGATAAACTTTCTTTGTAAAAGATCCTTGTGGCTTCTACAGTTGCAATGATCTAACCTCCTTGTTTCCATTTGTGCAACAGCTACAACATGGTCACCTTAATGTTCACACTTTTTAGTGATTTTTGAGAGTCAGTTTGCACATTTTGTACTCTCCTCATCATTTTAGTTGTGGTGACCGTGACGACGCAAACTAAAGCCGAAAGGTCAACTGTCTGTGATCTGCACTCTTCTGCTCGAAGGAATCGGAATCACATGCAAAACCATGTAAGATTCTAAACATGGAACAAAGTACTAAAGCTACCTGCGTCATCATAATACTTGCGCAAATAAATATATATATATATATATAGATACAAAACTATACTCTACAGTTTTATATAATTATTTGGACTAGACACAAAAGCAAATAGACACACAAAACAAAACTATTCAGAAATCGTCCAGATTTAAAACTGTAAAAGCTCTCATTTTAAGGCACTCCAGGCCGCTCATCACCAGAAACTTTGAACCTGATGACGCAGACTTTCAATGTGTCCAAAATTATTACTATTATTATTAAGCACATCAAACATAACTGAAACCAGAAATCGAAGGGAACGAGGAACATCAGCCCTCAAACTCTATGAAAGATAAATAGTTGCCAGCAATCTCACACAGTCACTATCTGTAGAACTGTATAAAACTCTTAAAACCTCAACATCAATATACTCATATAAATATAATATATATCAAACAGAATAGTACATAAACACAATTAGAAAACAAGAGCTGCCTTCATCAGATTCTTCTGTACCAAATACAAGTCTACTTAAAAAAAATCTGTGGCATATATATATATATATATATATATATATATATATATATATATATCAATACAAACTGTTATAAGCTATGTCCACATCGTGTGGTAATACTAGTGGTCAAAGGTAAAGAGATTTTTGTTGTTCCCAATTCAGGTCATTCCACATCCAATCTTTAGTATGTAGAGTGTAAAAGATCTATACGTAGCACCATCGTTACTCGCTTTGTACTCTTCTCTCAACTTCACTCGGCTTGTACAGGCACCAGAATCTTAGAAAGGTGCCGCTCAGCGCTGGCGACTTCTGCCAGCGTTGCTAACCCCATGTTGTTTATAACTGCTATCTCGACTACAGCCATGTCTGCAAATAAAGGGGGGGGGGAAATTTTAAATCAAGAAAAAATATATTTAAGGGATGGTAAGACAATTTGCTAAACATGACCAGTACAAACTTAACAAGGCTATTTTAACACCTGATGCCTTTGGCTATTTTCTACTTTAAAGTGCAACCATTTAATGTAGATTATGGTTTGAATAAAACTTTCTTGGTTTTCCAACTCAGTTAATTATTAATTAATCTAGTATTTTCCCACATAATGCCGAAAGTCAACGAGGAGCTGTACATACACGTGTAACTGAATATGTATGTGGCTAATGTCATTGGTTGTGAGTGTGGCGTGTTGTAGCATTAGCTGTAGGGCAGTGACTCCATTACCATTAAACTGGAACTTTGAAAACTGTACCCTACATGAACAGGGACTCGCCAATATGATTCCAATGCTTTAACATTGCCCCTAATCAAAAGCTTGTAATGGGTTGTAATTTGTAGACAGTTAGTCCAGCTACTAATGCAATTGCTGTATTTAGGAAATTTATGGTTTGATAATAATAAGAAAGATAGTCAACTACAGACAAAAGAAGTGATAATATAAATATCACACCTAGGATCCTTGTCCCTTTTGAGTTTTGTCAACTGACTAGTGCAGCAGTTGAGTCGCTCTTGGCTCTTCTTAACACCTGAAGAAAGGATCCCGGAACCATAGTGTGGTATTTATATTATCACTTATTTTGTCTGTATTTGGTTATCTTTCTTATTAACTTTCAATCAGACGTAAATATTTAATTTTAATTTATGGCTTGGCCAGTAATTAGAGTGTTTTCAGAGTCTGCAGATATTGTGCGTTGTTTCAGGCATATTCCTCTAGCATGTTGTTTGCAGCGTTGTTAGATACATACTGCCATTTGTCCTTTTACTTTTTAATGGCCATGGGATATACTTTGAGGGTTGGTACCTTGATATTTCCACATAAGCAATGTTAATTTTATCTAACTTATTAAATTCTTTGTTGTTTGCGCCTTCCTCATCAAGAGTTAGTTTAATCATGTGTACGAAGTTTCTTGTTAACAAGTTATTTTTAATTTCAGTTATAGTGAGTGGAATAAAGATTGATTTAGTTATTTTTTTCAATTTTCTTCAAGTTGTACATGAAATTTCAAGCACTATTTACAACTGTAATTTAATATTGAGATACAATTGTGATCCTTTCTCTTGTTGAGAATTTATATTCACATTTTGCTTTCCAAATTGGTCCAGCCTTCCTGTCAAGACTACGAGTTGCCATATCAACTGAAAACATTACAACTTTTTCTAGACAAAAATCAGATTTAAGATCAGTCTATCAATTCCCCTTCACTTTGGACATAGATTTGTATAAAGGTCAGGAACATACCTTTCATGGCACGGGCGTCCTCTGTGTCCAGCCTGGTGATGCTCTCCTTCCTCGCCTTTCTCTTCTGGCTGCCCACGAGGCCTCTCCGTTCTCCCGTCATATGCTGCTGTGCTGAAGGCAAAACTGCTGTGATACCGTTGTCCTGAGACCCGTGTACGGGACCTGAAAAAATGAAATTATCCACATGAAACCCTGATATATAGATCTAATGTGGAGTATGATGTGATTATCCAATAGGCATGTCCCTAACGACATTTGTACCTTGATCTCTAACTGTGGCGGTCTTGTTGTGGAGGGAATGAACAGCCCTCTTCTTCCGAGCTTTCTTCTTCTGATGGAAATCTTCCAGGCTAAGTGAGGGCAGAGCTTCAATTTTCTTGTCCAAGTTGAAATCCCTAAAAATCGCCACCGTGAGACTCCTCTCTCGAGAACCACCTTTCGCACAACGTACTGCGAAATACGACATTTACCTGCTCAGCTGCGAGTCTTCCTCTTGGACTGCATGATCGGAACTTTCGTAATCTAGCCAGTTGCAACCGTTTCTGTTCTTCAAAAAAGGAGAAAACTGGAGCCTCTCAATGTCACACCTGTGTAAAACATTACAGAACTTTATCAGCAAAAAATAAAATTGAAACAACTGGGCTCTGTCAGACTGAGCCAGACTTCGGTCAAAGTGATTTAAATTTTCCTCTTCCCATATCACGCTTACCAATTTCCAAAGGTGCCAAAGTTGAATCTGTAATTAATAATGAAAGTTATTTTATTTGATCAAAGTTACTCCTTAATATAAAGTCCAATTGGATTTAAAGCATAATGACAGTGACGGATTTAATGCAGAAATAGTGTTCAATGTTCATGGGTTAACATTACGATGATCCAACACAACGCAACTACTTTCAAATTTAAATGAAAATAATACATCTGTTTTAAAATATAATATCGAGAGACAAAGTGAAGTGATGATATAAATGGCAGACAATAACGTTTTTGAAATATTTGTTTCTTGTGTCATGTGATCAAAGTGGTCAGTTCATATGAAATCAACCAATGGGTGTTGTTGACATATTTTATTTAATATTTTATGGTACATTTTCTGTTTATGTATGTATCTGAGAGCACAAAACTAATTTTTTTACTATTATATTTTTACTACTAGGGATTTTAATGAGCATTTTGTTTACGTGAGTCGGACGTTTTTTGCGTTTTCAGAGGTTTGCAATAAGTTAAATAATTTTTATAGTTAAATAACTTTTATTTACCTACTTAGATATAAACTTTAAATGAAAATTATCTTATTCACAATAAAACCATCTATAAATCATGTTTAGACCAAATCTGTGTTAAGCTGTAAGGAAGCATCCTAAAACTAAACTAGAAAAATGAGTTTCAATTAGGAAAATATAAATAATTTAGGAAACATTTTCCAAAAAAGGGATTACAACAACTTTAATGTTTCTTTCCCATAAAAATATAATAGAGGAAAAGTCTTTAAAAAAATGGACACCTTTTAAATTCCTCCTTTAGGTTTTGCAGGCCTTCAAACATTTTTGCTGTGTGTTTCAACACTATGGCGTCTAAGTCAATGTGTTTCATACTGTGCATATTAGCTTTTTTCCTTAATTAACAAAATACTTCTGATTAAAAAACAATGATGAAATTTTATGTTTATTTGTCCAGGAACTAGAAGGGCATTTTGTGAAAATTTCAGATTTTGATTGAGTCCTGTTTGTAACTGAATATTGGAAAATTGAAATATTTGAAGGCCTGTAAAACCTAAAGTAGGCACTTAAATGGTGTCAAATTTTTTAGATCTTGTGCTCTATTAGTTTTTTAAGGGGAAGGTACATTAAACTTGTGTTGTAATTTCTTTTTTGGAAAAAAAATCCTAAATTCTTCATTTTTTGTAATTGAAACACATTTTTCTAGTTAAATTTTAGGTTATTTCCTTACAACTTAACACAATTTTGGTCCAGACATTATTTATAGATGGTTTTCTTGAGAATAAGATAGTTTTTATTCCAAGTTGATGTTTCAATAAACAAAAAAATTATTTAACCTATTGCTAGCCTCTGGATACATCCAATTCTCATATACAAAATACCTGGTAAAATCCAAAGAAGTGATACTAAAATTGTAATAATTTTTTTTTTTGTATTCCCAGATACATACATAAATAGAAAATGCATGTATAAAAATAAAATGTCTGCAGCAATTTTATTTTTTTCGTTACTTTTATGTGGATTGACCCTGAAAAGACAAGAGCAAAGAGTGACACAACCACACAATCAAGTTGACGTACTCTAAAGCAAAGCTAAAGTGCAACAACAATGGGAAAGCAGAGACGGATCATAGCTATTGACAAGTTTCATAGTGTCAGTTTGTATGTTAACTGCCTGCATACCTGATATAATTGTGGAACAGTTTCCTGGCTGCTGTCACCATCTAAAATCTTAACAAATGAAATGAATGTTTAGAATTGTTGATATTCTTGGAGAGTGCTGATGTTCCTTGATACTGGTATTAAGTGAACTTTTGTTTGCCCTATGTAGAAGGAATAACAATTATAACAAGGGATTTTGTAAACTACACAATGCTTGCTACATAAAGGGGTATCCAATGGTTCTTGTGGGTTTTAATCCAGAAGGAAAGAGTATAAGTAGATCTGTAAATGATAGATATTTGATATTATTTTAAAAATTGGATGAACTTCTGATGTAGAAAATTGTAACAAGGAAGTACGAGAAGAATGTGGATGAAAATTAAAGAATTTATTTACCAAAAAATATTTATTTCTAAACCTTTGTGGATTCTAAATCTCTCCATGAATTTTAAGAGAACCCATGTTTTAAAAAGTTATAATTATACTTTTGTGTGTATGTGTAACACTGCGCTGAGCAGCAAAATACCAATTGAAACTCGTCAGATTCTTCAATGCTCTTGACAAAAAATATAATTTTCTAAATTATGTTCATGTGTTACAAATAAAACATAATTGTGCCAGTACAAATGAAATTAGTAAGTATTGTTGATAAAGATTAACATTAGACTCCGAGTACATAAAGTGAATATTGCATAACATAATGGAACGACTGTGACAAGTGACAAAATAACAGATATTCGTCTGCACGAGGATTTTGGGCCAAGTTACTTGCCTTTCTCCCACTCTCTTTCGTCCTTTTCCTATGAGGCCCTCATCCATGAACTGCTGGTAGCGTCTGCCTTTGCAGGTACGCAGAGACTTTCGCCTGGCCATGGACAGATCGCCTGTGATGGAATCATCAGTTTGACATTCTGCAGGGGCCACAGGGTCACAGTTATCCGACCTCTCAAAATTCGCAACAAGAGTTTGCACATGACCCAATTTCAACTAGAAGTGTAACATGACCACAAACAGTTATCAAAGGAGCAAAATATGATTAGAATATACAATAAATATGAGGAAATAAGCAATACAGCAAATATGTCAGAAAACCATTACATTTAACAGTAAGTCTAATTGAAATAAAATTAAAGAAAAATAGGATTAATATAAATTGAATCCTTTATAAAAATAATTTATTGTAAATATTTTGAAATTATTAATGTCATTTTTGATATTTTATGCACTAATTTTAAAGCAAATGTGAAGCAGGATTTCACTCTCAGATCTTCTGAAGTAATTACTTTCCCCATCAAAGATTTTAACATTTTGCCACTGTATATTTCTTTCCACCACATTTTATGTTGTTTTTGTACTCTTTAATCTGCATTATTTGGGCTAGCTTGGTTTGGACAATGCAGCAAGCGTTACAGTCAAACGAACGCTGTCCAACCTTTTCACCACTAGGGATGCACCTGAATGGTAAGAAAGGGTGCACTACCTCTACTACTTTTACTGTTACTAACAACAACAATACCGATGATAATGAAAATAATCTAAATTCACTCTGTCTTATAAAAAAAATTGTAATGATTTTTACTCTCATGATTAATGTGAAATTTGACTCTGCATGCTCACTGCAAGAAGAAGCCTCTGAATGCGTCATCTAAAGGGAGTCTGTCAGGCAGGATCGGTGCTTGTTTTTATTATTATGTTTATTGATGAAAAGGCAACTTCACAAAGTTAAGTTAAACCAGAGCAAGAATAAATTTTCAGAGCAACACCACACACGATGGAACATTTTTCTCTGTACACCAGAATCCAGATATTTCCGCAGTTTACATTATAGGAGGATTTCAAATTATGTCTTCCTGAAGTTCAAAAATTTTTACAAAATATTATAAATCTAATTAACCAGAATTTGTAAAATGATGAATGAATAGGTTATAGGTTAGTATTTTCTTGAATTATCATCAATTGATGAAATTTTTATATACAAATATTTATATTTATGAATAATTGATGTCATTATTTAAAAAATTATTATAGAAGTGTTCTGTATAAATATCTTATTCTGAAAATTGTATTTGAACATAAAGTCCGTTTACTTAAAATAAATTTCTAATTCTTCAAGATTATACTTTTCGAATATTTCACACATCCTTTTTCCAAGTTCACAAACGTAACAGAAGGGAATGTATTATTGACAAACATCACTACTGGAAACTGGCTAAATCTATTACCAAATTCAGACACAAGAGTTCCAAGATGCTTGGCAAAAGATGGAACATTATGCTCGCTTCTATTACCTCCTTCTAGAGCAGAACTCATATTTGGAAAGTGTGAAGGGGGATTTTTGTTGAATCGTTTAATCCATAACTTTAGTTACTTTTCAAATGCATTTACATGACTGAAATACTATGATATTTTCTTGTAAATCGAGGTTTAACTCCTTTAATTTTGAGGTTATGTCTGTCAGAAAACCTAAACCTAGTAGCTGTGATTTTACGTCTAATTCGTTGCCTGGAAGATGATTTCAACAAGTCTTTTAAGTCACCTAATAGACCTAATAGACACCAGAGTTTTCCACCTACTAAGGCACCTTACATCTACATGAAGAATTATCTCAACATACTTGGTAACAGATACATTAAAACAATTTCAGAATAATGGAAGACGTATAGAAGACAATCTGGCATAATTATCCATACAAGTTACAATTTTCAGGACATTTTCAAACTTTAAAAAGCACACACAGACTTGGCTGAGGCTATATGAATGTCCATACTACCCAATTTGTACACTTTAGTCTGAAGAAGATGGCGGTGCCAGCCACTGAAACATCACTAATTATAACTTCAACACGGTTGGAAACCCAAGGGCAATTTATTTATACATGCGTTCATCGGTAAAGACCTTGTACCTTAATAAATTTTAAAACCTTTTTGCATAAAGCTTCCTGCTGAATAATACAATGGTAAGAAAAATTTTGGGAAATGATTCATCCTCAGCACAAAAATAGAAATCCTATATTCCTACCAGTCAAAGATGGCACATCATCTGTTGTTACAGCAACAAGATTTGAAAGTGGCAAGTTTCTGTCTTTGACAAACATATGGAAAGCATTGAATATGGCTACTTCCCTCGTTTTCCCATGAAGTGGCAGCAGTTTGACAAATTCTTCTTTTACTGTGATATCCTTAAAAAAAACATTCTAGTAAATAGACACAACTCTTCAAAATCAGATACTTCAGCACTTTCATCAATCTGGAGTGAAATTATTTTACATGTTTGCACAAATCAGATTCGGTTAGAAACCTGAGAAGATTTTATTCGATGTCGTCCACCGTCTTCATCTTCTGGTACAGTGCTAGAATACTATGACACTGAATGTAATCAACATTTCATGGATACAGTTTTTCACTCAGTTCGAAGCCAGTAAAGATTTTATATAAATTAAAATTTTTATACATAGAAAAAAATGCTTTAATTGTAAACTAAGCTGTCCATGGCGTTAAATTCAAAGTTGTAAGTATATATAATTTATATTTTAATTAAATTAAATTAAAATCTGTAAATTGATTTAACTATGTTTAGGTCAATTTACATCTAATTTATCATATGAATTTTGCTATGAGGTATTTTACCCGAATACCTGAAAAAGTCCAAAATTGTGGACAAAACAATCTATTCAAACAAATTTTTTGATTAATAAATTTTTCTGACATTTTATCTGTATTGCTCATTTATTTATAAAAGATTATAATATATAAGATTATATATATTAAAATATTAAATATGAGGAAAAATTATGCAGAGTTAAAACACAAAGCAGGAAAGAAGGATGACAGTTATCAATTGAATATAGGCACATAAATTACCATGAGATAATACAAACCTTCTCAGAAGGTTCTGAGGTTGAGCAGAACTGCCGCTGTTCCTGCTGCGAGCCTGAGCCCCATGTCCCGTCCTCCAAGAGTGGCAGCACAACAAGACCCTTTTCAGCTGCAAGGTCTTCCAAGCGTTTTGAGGTCAGCGTAGTCCGCGTCAGGTCCAGATTCTCCCACACATTAATGTCTGGAGCATCCAAGGTGTCAACGGCACATCTCAGCACCACTTTGGTCGTACCTTTCTCACTTGAAACCATCTTTGACACCCCTTGATCATCTGAGAATATCTCTTGGACAAGTCCTTTCAGATTGATGGCACCAGAGCTATCCTCCTCCAGGCGGTGTCCACATTCTGCAGACTGACAGTGCTCACTGTCGGTGTGTGTCGAGGAGTTGTTATTGTCCTGGATGTCTTCAGGTGCCCGACATATGCGTTCCACAACTCTGTCAATGATCTGCTGATGTGATGCCTTCAGAAGTGTCTCCGCAGATTCTGGAGACTTGCCTTCATTCAGAAACCTGAGCCTCTTCCGGGTGATGTCAGCCAGATTGCTGCGCTGCTAAAAGATAAACACTTCAGAAAAGGCTACGCAATGAATTCAATGATTAAGTAAACTTTTGTAACACTTGCACACAAATTATTAATGGAAGAGGTGGACAAACACAAATAAATGCCTGTTCAATATTGTGGAAAGAAATTTTAACTTTGAGGATTATTTAAGCTCAACACTTCCCCAGTATAGTAGTTTCTTCCAACTCTATGCGGCAGGAATCACATTTATTATATGTGCAACTCACCTCACCATCACTCTTGAGGACACATGGGCTGTTATCCTCCATCTGCTGCAGGTATCTCTTCTTCGGCGGTTTCGGGACTGCCGGAGATGCTGAAGTCGGCGTCACACTATTTTCAGCTGCAGTTGGCAGAGAAGACAGGAGGCTGCTCAGACCACCCAACTGGGACTCATCTGCCACAAAGAAGATCCTCTGGGTGAATTTCGTTAAATTGTACTGAGAGCAAGTACGCGCCATCCTGATAGGGCAGGTAATCATTATTCGCAGAGCACCATGTTCACTTACCTGCCAACTTTCCTGGTGTGATGAGCTGGTGATAAACTGTAGGACACTCTAGTTTGACAGCTTTGGCTGGCATCATG